>CM056050.1:255309370-255993298 GCA_029574335.1 Rana kukunoris | reverse complement strand
TGCAATACCCCAGTACCCCAATACTCTGCAATACCCCAGTACCCCAATACTCTGCAATACCCCAGTACCCCAATACTCTGCAATACCCCAGTACCCCAATACTCTGCAGTACTCCAGTACCCCAATACTCTGCAGTACTCCAGTACCCCAATACTCTGCAGTACTCCAGTGCCCCAATACTCCAGTACCCCAATACCTCAGTACCCCAATACCGCAATACCCTGTGCGATACCCTGAAATGCCCAAATACTCTGAAATACCCAAATACTCTGAAATACTCAAATACTATCGCCTATGGGGATTTTTAGGTAGCGAAGTTTGGCGCCATTCCATGAGCGTGCGCAATTTTGAAGTGTGACATGTTGGGTATCTATTTACTCGGCGTAACGTCATCTTTCACATTATGAAAAAAAATTGGGCTAACTTTGCTAAAAAAGCATATATAATGTTTTGGGGTTCTATGTAATTTTCTAGCAAATAAATGATGATTTTTCCATGTAGGAGAGAAATGTCAGAATTGGCCTGGGTGTTCCAGAACGCCTGATGGCGTTCCCTGCATGTTGGGCCTCTGTATGTGGCCACGCTGTGTAAAAGTCCCACACATGGGGTATCGCCATACTCAGGAGGAATAGCAGAATGTGTTTTGGGGTGTAATTTGTGGTATGCATATGCTGTGTGTGAGAAATAACCCGCTAATATGACAGAAACAAGTTTTTTTTTTTTTTTTTTACAGAATTTTCAGTCGTTTTTCTTTTATAGCGCAAAAAATAAAAAACCCAGAGGTGATCAAATACCACCAAAAGAAAGCTCTATTTGTGTGAAAAAAAGGACACAAATTTCAAATGGGTAGAATGTTGTATGACTGAGTAATTGTCATTCAAATTGTGAGAGCACCGAAAGCTGAAAATTGGTCTGGTTAGGAAGGGTGTTTAAGTGCCCAGTGGTCAAGTGGTTAATAAAAAATAAAATAAAATAAAAATATATAAAATAAATATATTTTTTTATTTAAAAAAACAAAAAAGGGGGGTTGCCATCTTGGGCCCTGGGGACCTCCGGACCACCGGACCCCTAAAAAAAAAAATTTTTTTTCAAAGGGGGTTGCTTTGGGCCCCCAACAGTGACAGGGCCCTGGGCAGCTGCCCCTGTTTGCCCTATGGTAGAGACGGCCCTGACCGAACCCCAGGTGTGAACCGCTCTGTGCTCTAGTGTGAACCCAACCTAAAGTGTATGGATCAGCAGGGCAGCCAAGCATCTTTAGAAGGGAATCTATAGCCTCTTACAGATTCACCTTAGTACAGGTATCGATGTTCTGACTTTTAACTTTTTTCTGACTCTTATCCTATTTTGTATTAATTTGCTAAATTCGGTATGCAATGCAAGATATAATAGCTCTTGTGCTGTCTTCTCTAGCTGCATAAGGCTTCGTGCACTAGCATTTTTTTAAGCTTCTAGAAGCTATTATTAGCAATTTCTGGTCCACGCTTCTTCAGACTATTAGTATTTTTTGAGCTTCAGCATCTAGGAGCATAAAAAAAATAGTTTTTGTAGAGTTTCTTGGAGCGTTTTTCGAGCAGAAAAAAAAAAAAAAAAAACGTTTTATGTACTGCAAAAACACTAAGGGCCAGATTCAGGTAGGACATCGGTTCTTTATTTCGGAGTTACGTTAGTCATTTACGTTACTCCGCCGAAACTTTAGGAACAAGTACTGTTATTCACATAGCACTTGCTCCTAAAGTTGCGGCGGCGTAGCGAAAATGAGCCGGCGGAATCCAAATTGGGCGGGTAGGGGGCGTGTATTATTTAAACTAGGCGCGATCCCGCGGCGAACATACTGCGCATGCGTCGACTGTCAGTGCGCATGCTCCAAATTCTGTCAGTGAACGTCAATGACGTCAATCCCCATTCATGGACGTTTTACGCAAACGGCGCGAAAATTTAATTTAAATTCGACGCGATGACGACGGCCATACTTAACATAGAATACTCCACCTAGGGGGCATGTTTTTCTTTATGCCGCGTATCGCTTTCGAAACGTCGGAAAGTCACTGCGTTGGGCCCGCGTACGATCGTGAATTTCCGTCTCTCGCTGATTAACATATTCTCGCCGTTAATCAGCGGGAACGCCCCGAGCGCCATTTTTAAAATTGCAGTTCCGATACGAAGGCAAAATACAATTACGCCGCTCGTATAGGAACTCCAACCCGGCGTTTCTTGTTTTCTGCTTACAGAAAACAGAAACGCCAGCTCAAAGTGAGAGTTATGCTGGCGTATCACTGATACTCCAGCCTAACTCTACCTGAAGCTGGCCCTAAGGCTCCTCAATGATAACGCTTCTAAATGCTTCTAAAATGCTACTAGAAACTTGCACAAAAATATTATCAGCATTTTTCATCCAGTATTTTTTTTTCTAGCTTTTGAAAAACACTAGTGTGCATGGAGCTGCCTGTTTCCTACCTGTTATCATTTTACTTTGCAAGCTTTTTGACATTTCAACAAAAGTTTATATGGGAAAATGTTTATGTGAAAACTATATTGGCACAGGAACGCACAAGTACAGAAGAAAACATTCAGGCTTGAATGTATCATTTTTTTTTTAACACATATAGATTTTTGGACTGTGTAGTCAGTTGGGGACATTGTGGCTTTATGAAGCGGGTTCATGTAAAAAGTGTTTTAGTGTTCGAGGATTAAAATCCAAGGGCATTAGGTAACTAACAATAGCACATAATGATTAGAACGGACACAATACATTTTAAAATAACATATATTGTTTACTGTGAATTACATATTAGTGTTTTAATAAGTGTTGACTCCATCGGCCAACAACCATTTTCAAAGGTAAAAACCAAGTGAGAGTAGCTGCTAATTATTTCCCCTATTGTGGTACTAATGTCATTTCCTGACTCCAGTTTCTTCAATAGGAACGCAAAACACTTTTTTGGCATAACAAAATGGAAGTTATTTATTGCTAATAATAATTGGCCCTGGAGAAAAAATGTTTTGTTCTAAACTAGAGTAAACTTGGCATTCCAATGTTGATGTTTGCTATTAAGGGTACTATATTCACACCCACAAACAATAGTTCAATCAATGGAAATAATAATTCTTCATTTGCTAACTACCCACTGTGCTGCTGTAACTCCACAGAGTCTTTTGCAAGAACTATTTAACGGAACTTATAATCAATAACCAATTAAACCATAGAGTTCAGCTAAATGTGTTCTGAGGCACTAGGAAAACAAATTTACCGGGTAGAAAATCAACTCTTCTTTGTCTTGTCCACATATATTGATCCAGATCTAGGAGGTCAAAAGCAATAAAAGGGGGTCTGTTGCTAAACATATAGTATGGATCACATTCTGAGTGCTATTTAACTGCAGTTTCTATTAATATGACTAACAACCAAAAAAAAATGTAAACGCAAACTGACAAAATAAATATAATTAAAAAAAGTGAGAAACTGGAAAAGTGATAGTATGCATGGATAAAGGGCCATTCACACCTTTTGTGTGTGTTAAAGAGGAAGTAAACCTTGATTGGTTTTATTTCATCTTTATTTCCATACAAAGGTAAAGAATAATGGGCTACTATGCATCGTGTCACTTACCTGGACCCGAAGCCTGCGATGTCACCGCTGTCCCCACTGGCAGCAAGCGTGCATCTTCACCCCTCTTCCTTCCGGGGCAGTGGACTCCGGTTCTGTGACTGTCCGGAGTCGCGAGACGTCACTCTCGTGCATGCGCGATGGAGCCGCCAGTCACGGCATGACCTCCTTTAGAAACGATCGCCAATTTTAAAAGTGCGCCTGGGCCGTTGTCTATGGCGCATGCACACGTCTCTATTGTAAATATCTCCTAAGCCGTGGAGGTTTAGGAGATTTTTCCAGCACCTACAGGTAAGCCTTAATCTAGGTAAAAGTGGTTATACAGGGTGTACAACCACTTTAAACACAATAGTGTGCCAGTGTACTGTACAAAGAAAAGCTATCTCATTCGCTTGAAAATGATAATAAACGAGCCTCAATGCAGGAAAAAAAGTACGGGCATTGTTCTTGGAAACACAGCATGTTGTGCTTTGTGGTGCATTTTGGGGTATATGTGTGGAGCAAATCTGAAAATGACACACCATACTCACCTTGAGCTATTTTAAAGAATTTATTAGGCCAAGCATAGTCTGAGGCTGGGTTCATACTAGTGCGAATTGGATGCGGCTTTCCCTGCATCCAATTTACATGACAGGAGATTGTAACCGGCTCTCTATGGAGTCGGCTCACACATCTCTGTGGTGGCTGCAGAGTGGCTTGCACAGGGGGCCTATGCGTCTTTGGCTCTGTTTCAGGGCAGAATTCAGGCAAAAATGTAGTCAAACGGAGAACAGGACGCACTGGACCCCTGCTGCGAGCCGCATCTGGCAGCGGTGTGTTTAGCAAAATAAAAAAACGAAGAGGTGATCAAATACCACCAAAAGAAAGCTCTATTTGTGGGAACAAAATTATTAATTTTGTTTGGGTATAGTGTAGCATGACCGTACAATTGTCATTAAAAAAGTAACAGCGTTGAAAGCTGAAAATTGGCTTGGGCAGGAAGGGTGGAAAGTGCCTGGTATTGAAGTGGCTAAGGGAACAGGATCTGTTGTTTTTTTGTTTTTTTTTTGGGATTAACAAATGCTTTAACAGAACTGAACTGCATTTACCTATCAACAGTATATAAAGACACTCTTAACTTGCCACAACAGTCACAATTTTCTCACACTGGCCAGTGATTGATGAAAAAACATTGGCCAGCAAAGTTGGGGCCCTTGAAGGAAGCACAACAGTTTTAAGCAGACAAGAGACTAACTTGTATGAGGTTAGTCTCCTACCAGTCCCAGGGCAACATATTCTGAGTCCCTGGACACATGCTCTGATTCAGTAAAAGTCCAGTTCAAGTCAGGCAGGGAAAGAAGTTGACCTCTCTCTCTTTCAATCCAGATCTCATCAGGCATCCAAATAACACTCTCCCAGGGAGAAGGTTCTCAGTCTCTTTGTTTCTCTCAGTTCTCATCCAATTGTGGTCAGCTATGGCAAGGATTCATTCATCCAGAAGCAGCAGTAGCAGCTCAGTCTCTTTCCCGCACACCTCTTGCTTCAAGGACTGCCCCTTCATATGTAGAATTGCACAGAGTATGCTGGCAGCAGCTCTCTTCTCCTGGACAGCATAGCATCTGATAGTGCCAGCAAACTCTGGCCACTGCAACCTTGTGATGCCCTCACAGGGTTTGGTGACCTATAATCCTCAAATAACATTTAAAAGGGCTGGATCTTTGGGTGAGATGCTCACGCAAAGTGAGTACAGGGGGGATCAGAGAAAATACCCCTGTACAATCTAGGGTACCCACCCCTGTGGAGTATGTTCTTTGTGTGCAGTGATTGGCCAGAGAACGTCTTTGATATTGCCCAACAGGGAATGTTTCCACCTTAAACATTTTGAGAACTGCAAAATGCAGGAAGTGGTTTGCTTACTGCAATGACAGTGTGGAGGGTTCTATGGGGGAAAGACGTGCCAAGAGTAAGGTCAACGTGTTGGCAAACAAAGAAAATAAGTGTAGCGCTAAAATTATAACTGAACAAATGAGAAAGACTTCAAGGATGAGTCTTATAGAATGGTGCAAACACCAAAAGTGCCCACAATAGTCCACAAATAAGATGAAAAATTGTAGAAAGTCTGTAAGGAAAATCACAACATTCCAGCTAGAAGTGATAAAGTGCTGAAGTAGATCCACCACCAGTTGAAATGATGAAAGGCTTACCAGAGGGTAAGGACCCAAGTAAGTGTATACTTATCAGGTCACTCAGGCTTATAGGGTAATGGTATCCGGGCTCCAAAACGACTTGGATGATGTACAGATTGATGGAATTACTAGGTGCTCTAATACACTCCACTAAGCGACCAAACGACAGGAAACCAAATAGATAATATCAATAGGCAATTTCACTGGTAAGTGATCCAATTGTCTCAGAGTATATGGAGCAAAAAAGAGAAACGAGGGTGCACATAGCGTGAATCCATATAAAAAGTTTACTATACAGTAAAAAGTTAAAAGTTTACACTCACATTTCGGATGAACATGATAAGCGTAAAAAAAAAATCGAGCAGTATGGTCAGTGTGTCGACTGACGCATTTCGTTTTTATGAACGTCATCTGCGTCATCTGCCCCAGATGACGTTCATGAGAACGAAACGCGTGTCAGGTGGCTTTATGTTTTGTTCATCTGGAGTGGGGCCTTTTATATCACATCAACCTTCTGCTTTTTATTATTTTTGTGGATTTTTTATTTTATTTTTTTGACATAGCCCACTTCGATGGTTCCCCTTTTTTGGGAATCTAGCCCCCCTTTATTGTGTCTTTTTTTCCTTTTTGGTGCAGTAATTTTTGGATCCTTTCCATCTCCCATGAATGTTCTGTTCGCATGTTATTGCATTGGTAGCTGAGACACCACATGCCTCTGCAGTGTTTTTTTTTGTTTTTACCATCCATGTACACTTTAATGCTACTGAGCCTATTTAGCATTTTCCGGCAGTTGAATGGTACAGCAGACTGGGCTACGTCCTCCCGCCTGACGCGTCCCCTGGTGTCTTTCTGCGTCCGGTTCCATACCGTGTGTTATTTCCGCGAGTGGATTGACCCGGGGATGCGTCACTTCCGGGCAGGGCTTGCGTATACACGCGGCCACGGGTGGGTCGGCGCGGTCACGTCTGTTTTTGTTTGTTGTGAGACAGATGCAATTTCATTGGGCAGCCTCTGTGATAATGCATGGGCTCCGCCCATTTGCGGCACTTTTTGGCGCAATTTTGGGGCTATTTAATGGACTATGCCAGGAGTCCATGATTGCCAGCTCCCTCTGGACACACCTTGGAAGTCTTTAGAGATGGACCTTTTGCCTGTTATTTAAGCATTGATACTCTGATTGCTGATTCTCTCTTTCCAACCACTTGCTGGTTGGTGGGAGGTTTTCTCTCAAAACCTAAAGGAGTAAGTTCACTGAGCAATTTTTGTTTTGGTTTCTTGTTTTGTTATATTATTTTTACAGCCCCAGGGTTTGGGTCTTTTTTCCCCATAGCTGTCTGGGGTTTCTTGCAGAGGCTTTTTAGGATAGTAACCTTTCATTCAACTTGGTTTGTTTTGATGGAGCTTTCTTTAAGGGGGTCCCTGTGGGTACTAGGGAAGGTCTCATTATACATGTTTTGAATGGTTATGACCTTCTTTTATTTTGGTAATTTTTCATCCAACTTTTCTTTCTCGGGTCGTTTGGTCCTCTCTCCCCTACATAGTTGTTGGAGGAGATTTCTTGGGATGCTAATTTCATCTATTTTTGGGCAATCTAAATTGAATGTTTCATTCTTGGACTCCTCATGTTGTGCAAGAATTGGTGGACCTTGGTGGATGTCCTGAATTAAGGGGTTGTTTTCTTCTGAGGAAAATGCATGGACATGTAAGTTGTTTCATATTTAATGTATAACAGATGCCATTGTTGGCGCTGAAATGTCAAAATCACATTTTAGACCTTAATGGGAGATACGTCATGGTCTTTAATGTTGAAATTCACTATTAATGTATTCCACTGACAATTGTATTCTGCAATTTTTAGAGATGCTGCAGTCCCTGAAGAAGATTATATTATAATTCACACATTCGAAACGTGTCGGAATTAACAGCTTGACATCTCCAGGAACTCACATGTTTTCCCCTTGGGGATTCCTCTGCAGTTACTGTCATTGTGGCGTTCATGCTCATGTATTTCTATGTTTTTAATTTTTGTGTGATTTATATTATGTATCCTTTTCTATGTCTATTTTTTTAGATAATTTTTTTTAAATTTATTTTAGGTAATCCTTTTGGTGATGCCCTCATTCAACTGCTCAGCACGGGAAAATGGTTTCAGCAGCACATGGTCCCCACAGTGGCTTCCCCGCTACATTTTACAGGCTAGTGGCACAACAGCCACTAGACTTAACCAGCAGCCCTTAACCAGCAGCCCCATTCACTGTGCTCTTGTTTGTTGCATCAATAAATCAGCATCCTCTAGACCCAGCCATGATCACATCCTCCTGGTAATAAACACAAAAGCAAACATTTATTATATTGAAGCTTACCAATCCTTAGATGTGCTGTCTGCATTAGTTTTATTTTTTAGACTTTCTTTTTCTATTTTCACCTGGTGATCTGGCCTGTAAGTCTGTTGATTTTCAAAAGAACAAGTTCTCCAACAAAAGTATGAGTTACAAGGATGAGACAAACTATTAACCACTGCCAGGGTGCTTACAATGATCAGCTTTTATTTATTTATGTAAAACCTTTATCCAAAAAGGAAAAATATGGTTTGCCATAACTGCTTATAAAATGTGAGCTGGGGTTTAGCTTCAATTTTTTAGTGTATCTATATCTGCTAGGTCATCTAACACTCTCCTCCCCCCCTCAGACTAACTATACTGTTGTCCAAATGTTCCCCCTGTACTCCTTCATCCAGAGTGGGGGCACTCTAATACAAGAGGTGTGGCTAGATGACCAGGTAATTACAGAAGGAAAAGGCATAAAAAAGAAATTGCAGCCCTAATGATTACTAAGCTGAAATATATTACCGGTACATGTTTGGTTTTAGGTTTAACCGCTTGCCGACCAGCCGCCGCAGTTATACGGCGGCAGGTCGGCTCTCCTGGGCGAGAGCCCGTAGCTCTACGTCAGGACTTTCGTGGCCGCTAGGGGGCGCGCCCTCCGCTCGCCCCCGAGTCCCGCGCGCGTGCCCGGCGGGCACGATCGCCGCCGGGCACGCTCGCTCATTCGTTACAGAGCAAGGACCGGGAGCTATGTGTGTAAACACAAAGCTTACCGGTCCTGTCAGCGGGGAAACGCTGATCTTCCGTTCACACAATGTATGAACGGAAGATCAGTGATTTCTCCTAGTGAGGCCACCCCCCATACAGTTAGAACACACCAGGAACACACTTAACCCCTTCCCTGCCCCCTAGTGTTAACCCCTTCACTGCCAATGGCATTTTTATAGTAATCCAATGCATTTTTATAGCATTGATCGCTAAAAAAATGCCATTGGTCCCAAAAATGTGTCTGAAGTGTCCGCCATAAGGTCGCAGTACTGAAAAAAAACGCTGATCGCCGCCATTACTAGAAAAAAAATAATAATAATAAAAATGCCATAAAACTACCCCCTAATTTGTAAACGCTATAACTTTTGCGCAAACCAATCAATGAACGCTAATTGCAATTTTTTTTACGAAAAATATGTAGAAGAATACGTATCGGCCTAAACTGAGGAAAAAAACGTTTTTTTATATATTTTTGGGGGATATTTATTACTTTTACAAAAGTAAAAAATATTGCATTTTTTTTAAAATAGTCGCTCTATTTTTGTTTATAGCGCAAAAAATAAAAACCGCAGAGATGATCAAATACCACCAAAAGAAAGCTCTATTTGTGGGAAAAAAAGGACACCAATTTTGTTTGGGAGCCACGTCACACGACCGCGCAATTGTCAGTTAAAGCGACGCAGTGCCGAATTGCTAAAAGTGCTCTGGTCATTGGGCAGCAATAAGGTCCGGGGCTAAAGTGGTTAATAATGCATTAAAGTGGTTGAAAAAAGCATTAGCATTACATTTTTAATATGTATTGTGTTGTTTTTTTGCAGCTTTTAATGATATAATGTTGTTCATGTGATTGTTTTGATATGTGAGATCCCCATGTAGAATTGCTATCAGCAGTTGAGAAAGCCAAAAAGAGAAAGTCACATTCTTTTTAGCCATTCTTAGTTGACGTTTGTAAGGATGCTGGAGAGTACACTTCATAGCAAACCAGACGATGCCACCCCTACCCACAGTGCACACTTTTAAGGTGGTTCAGTTCAGAGCACTCCTACTTTCAAGATGGCACTGCCTCTTATCATGAAGGAAACACCAAGTCACTGCCACAATCCCCTAATTGGTATACTTTTTAGAGTTACTGCACATGCTCAGTAACTCAAATAAGGGCGATGCTGCGATTTCAGGACACAGCATTTTCAGGTCAGAGCATATAGATGAAAGACTGTTCCAAGAAATCTGGGACAGTTGGAATCTATGATATCTGCAAGCACAAAGTAAACGACTTGAGAAGAACAGATGTTGGTCAAACACCCATGAGCCAATAAGGCTACCCATAAGGGCCTAATTTTATCTCCAGATTTATTTGGCGGTATTGACTAAATCAGGGGGTTAGTACAACTGACCACCTTGCTGATAATAGCCTCCTTGATCCCCTTCAGTCTGGATTTCGTCCTCAACACTCTACAGAAACTGCTCTCTTAAAACGATCTACTAACAGCCAAAACCAATGGACACTATTCTGTACTCCTACTTCTGGACCTCTCTGCTGCCTTTGATACAGTTGACCACCCCCTCCTCCACAAAAAACTCCACGCCTTTGGTCTCTGTGACTGTACTCTTCTCTGATTCTTTTCCTACTTATCTAACCGCACTTTTAGGGTTACTTACAATTCTGCTTCCTCCCCTCCTTCCTTTTTTTGTTGGGGTCCCAGAAGGTTCTGTTCTTGGACATCTCCTTTTTTCAATCTACACCTCCTCCCATGGTCACCTGATAGCCTCCAATGGCTTCCAACACCAACTCTAGGCCAACGACACCCAAATATATTTCTCTACCCCTCAGCTCACTCCTTCAGTCTCCTCACGTATCACAAATTTACTATCAGATATATCAGTCGGGATGTCACACCACTTCTCAGAACTAAAATTTTTCCCCCTTGACCCTCCCTTCTAGATTGTAAGCTTTAAGACCCTTTTCACACTGAGCCACCCATATCGTCGGCGGTAAAACACTGCTATTTTTACAGCCGACGCTATGGGCGGATTTGCGGCACATTTCGGCCACTAGCGGGTGCATTTAACCCCAGCTAGTAGAGAAAGGGTTAAAACCGTCCCCAATTTGTTGCTGAAGCATTGATTTCAATGGACAGCAGCGGTGGAGGAGTGGTATACACACCACTCCAAAGATGCGGGTAGCAGGACTTTTTTTTACCGTACTGCTAGCGCAACGCTCCAGTGTGAAGACAATGGAGTAGCTGTTTGAGGGCGGATTGCAGGCGCTATTTTTAATGCTATAACGCCTGCGCCCTCAGTGTGAAAGGGGTCTAACAAGCATGGCCCTCTGAATGATCCCTCCTATATTGAATTGTATTGTAACTGTACTGTCTGCCCCCATGTTGTAAAGCACAGCAACTGTTGGCACTATATAAATCCTGAATAATAATAATAATAATAATAGCCAGTCAGGTAGTATTTTAGGATGGAAGTCAGCAATGGGAGCCTCATATTTTCTCATGACTGGTCTACATCAGTGTTTTTCCAGAACACACAAAGGCAGCATTTTAAAGGATAAGTTCACTTTTTCACAATTTTTTTGATACTAGACTCACCATGATAATAGCGCTGCACATTGTATATGTATACATATTTATTCTTTGTATAGTGTGGTGAATTCACTAAGGCCCCTTTCACACAGGGGCGGAAGCCGCAATGGCGGCATAGCGCAGCTAAATATAGCAGTGCTATACCGTCGGATTTGCCGTGGGATACGGCTGCTAGCGGTGCGGTATTAACCCCCGCTAGCAGACGATAAAGGGTTAATACCGCCCGCAAGGCGCATTGAGGGCTGAATTGCCACGGTTTCCCATTGTTTTAAATGAGAGGGAGCGGTGAAGGAGCGGTATACACACCGCTCCTCTCACTGCTCCAAAGATGCTGCTGGCAGGAGATTTTTTTCTCTCCCGCTAGCGCATAAGCCTCAGTGTGAAAGCCCTCCGGCTTTCACATTGAGAATGCAGTGCAGGAGTTTTTCAGGCGGTATAGCAGTGCTATTTTTAGCGCTGTACCGCCTGAAAAACTCCTCAGTGTGAAAGGGGTCTAAAAGTATACAGCTGCTGAAATCTTTTGGATATATTTATGCACAGTATTTGGTATTTGTTATTTTGCACTTAGCACTTTAGGTAAACTAGGGGTGGCGCTGATTGTTACATATACACAACACTGAAGAAATTACACTTTGCTACAATGTAAAGTAGTGAGTGTACAGCTTGTAGAACAGTGTAAATTTGCTGTCCCTCAAAATAACACACAGCTATTAATGTCTAAACCGCTGGCAACAAACGTAAGTACAACCCTAAGTAAAAATGTCCAAATTGGGTCCTATTAGCCATTTTCCCTCCCAGCATCATGTGACTCATTGGTGTTATAAGGTCTCAGGTGTGAATGGGGAGCAGGTATATTCAATTTGGTGTTATCGCTTTCACTCTCTCATACTGGTCACTGGAAGTTCAACATGGCACCTCATGGCAAAGAACTCTCTGAGGATCTGAAAAAAATTGTTGTTGCTCTACATAAAGACAGCCTAAGCTATAGGAAGATTGTCAAGACCCTAAAACTGAGCTGCAACATGGTGGCCAAGGCAAGACCGCACAGCGGTTTAACAGGACAGGTTCCACTCACAACAGGCCCCGCCATGGTCGACCAAATAAGTTGAGTGCACGTGCTCAGTGTCATATCCAGAGGTTGTCTTTGGGGGGAATAGACGTATGAGTGCTGCCAGCATTGCTGCAGAGGTTGAAGAGGTGGGGGGTCAGCCTGTCAGTGTTCAGACCATACGACGCACACTGCATAAAATTGGTCTGCATGGCTGTCATCCCAGAAGGAAGCCTCTTCTAAACATAACGAACAAGAAAGCCTGCAAACAGTTTTCTGAAGACAAGGAACCATGTCCTGTGGTCTGATGAGATCAAGATAAACATATTTGATTCAGATGGCGTCATGCGTGTTTGGCGGCAATCAGGTGAGAAGTACAAAGACCATTGTGTCTTGCCTACAGTCAAGCATTGTGGTGGGAGTGTCATGGTCTGGGGCTGCATGATTGCTGTCGGCACTGGGGAGCTACAGTTCATTGAGGGAACCATGAATGACAACATGTACTGTGACATACTGAAGCAGAGCATGATCCCCCTCCCTTCAGACACTGGGCAGCAGGTCAGTATTCCAACATGATAACGTCCCCAAACACACCTCCAATATGACCACTGCCTTGCTAAAGAAGCTGAGGGTAAAGGTGATGGACTGGCCAAGCATGTCTCCTGACCTAAACCCTATTGAGCATCTGTGGGGCATCCTCAAATGGAAGGTGGAGGAGCGCAAGGTGTCTAATATCTACCAGCTCTGTGATGTCATCATGGAGGAGTACAAGAGGACTCCGATGACAACCTGTGAAGATTTGAACTCCATGCCCAAGAGGGTTAAGGAAGTACTGGAAAATAAAGGTAGCCACACAAAATATTGACACTTTTGACACAATTTGGACATTTTCACTTAGGGGTGTACTCACTTTTGTTGCCAGCGGTTTAGACAATAATGGCTGTGTGTGGAGTTATTTTTGAGGGGACAGAAAATTGACACTGTTATACAAGCTGTGCACTCACTACTTTACATTGTAGCAAAGTGTCATTTCTTGAGTGTTGTCACATGAAAAGATAGAATAAAATATTTACAAAAATGTGAGGGGTATACACACTTTTGAGAGTGTACATTCTTTTAGACATGTTCAGAGTATCTGCCTCTGCACTCATGCAATTCTATTTTCTCTAAATGCAACTCAATACATTTAGGCATCTAGACGTGGTGAAGATGACTTTCTGAAGTTAAAACTGAGCATCAGAATGGGGAGATAAGGAGATTTAAATCACTTTGAAAATGGCATGGTTGTTAGTGCCAGACTGCCTGGTCTGAGTTTTTCAAAAACTGCTGATCTACTGGGATTTTCACGCACAACCATTTCTAAGGTTTACAGAGAATGGTCCAAAAAAAGAAAATATCCAGTGAGCGGCGGTTGTGTGGATGAAAATGCCTTGTTGATGTCAGAGGAGAATGGGCAAGACTGGATGAGATGATAGAAAGAGAACAGTAACTCAAATAACCACTTGTTATAAACCAAGGTATGCAAAATACAATCTCCGAATGTACAACACATTGAACCTTGAAGCAGATGGGCTACAGCAGCACAAGACCACACAAGGTGCCACTCCTGTCAGCTAAGAACAGTAAACTGAGGCTACAATTCACACAGGCTCACCAAAATTGAACAATATAAGATCGGAAAAACGTTGCTTGGTCTGATGAGTATTGATTTCAGCTGTGGCATTCAGATGGTAGGGTCAGAATTTGGTGTAAACAACATAAAAGCATGGATCCATCCTGCCATGTATCAATGGTTCAGGCTGGTGGTGGTGTAAGTCAGTGGGGGATATTTTTTGCCACACTTCAGACCAATTGAGCATTGTTTAAATGTCACAGCCTACCTGAGTATTGTTGCTGTCCATCCCTTTATGACTACAGTGTATCCATCTTCTGATGGCTTCTTTCAGAAGGTTCAGGGCCAGATTAAGAACATCATGGGCCTGGTGCTGAGGATTTTGGTGGGGCCTTTTATAAATAATAAATAAATGCGTGGGAATGACATCAACGCAGCCCGGCCAAGGTAAGTGACCAAAGTCACAGAACCCAGAAGGAAGACCGGGTGAAGATGGAAGGGCCCAGGCCCCGCTGAATTGATCACAGCGCAGCACTTGAGGGCTCAGTATGAAAATTCAAGTGTACCCTAATGTGCTAATATGCTGTGCATTCTTGTACATTGTGGCATAACCTACCTCAAGGCCTCTAAAACGTAGTAATGTCAGGAAAGTTTACTACCGCTTTAATATCACAGGATCACAGGAACCTCTCATGGGGCCCCCTACTGACCCAGTGGCCCTTGGGCAGTGCCTACAGTAAGTGCATAGTTGCCAACATTTAAAAAAATATTTTCGGGGACACTTTTTTTCACAAGTGAAAGCGACATAGGGGAGGAGTATGGATGGTATATAAGTGGGAAGTATGTGCAGGTGAGGGAGAGGAATGTGGAGGGTCTAACATTGGGTACTATGTACAGGAGAGGAGTGCAAAGGGTACGGCAAAAGGCACTATGTACAGGAGAGGAGTGTGGAGGGTATGACAAAGGGCAGTATGTACAGGAGAAGAGTGTGGAGGGTATGACGATGGGCACTATGTATAGGAGAGAAGTGTGGAGGGGATGACTGAGCGCCGTATGTACAGGAGAGAAGTGTGGAGAATACGACAGCAGGCAGTATGTACAGGAGAGAAGTGTATGACAGCAGGCAATATGTACAGGAGAGGAGTGTGAAGGGTATGACAGTGGGCAGTATGTACAGGAGGAGTGTGGGGGTATGACAGAGGGTAGTATGTACCAGAGAGAAGTGTGAATGGTATGATGGGGCAGTATGTATAGGAGAGGAGTGTGGAGGGTAGGACAGTGAACAGTATGTACAGGAGAGGAGTGTGGAGGGTATGGCAGTGGGCACTATGTATAGGGGAGGAGTGTGGAGGGTATGACAGTGAGCAGTATGTACAGGAGAGGAGTGTGGAGGGTGCGACAGTGGGCACTACGTACAGGAGAGAAGTGTATGACAGCAGGCACTATGTACAGGAGAGGAGTGTGAAGGGTATGACAGTGGGCGCTCTGTATAGGAGAGGAGTGTGGAGGGTATGACAGTGGGCACTATGTACAGGAGAGGAGTGTGTAGGGTATGACAGTGGGCACTATGTACAGGAGAGGAGTGTGTAGGGTATGACAGTGGGCACTATGTAAAGGAGAGAAGTGTCGAGAGTCTGACAGTGGGCACTATGTACAGGAGAGGAGTGTGAAGGGTATGACAGTGGGCGCTCTGTATAGGAGAGGAGTGTGGAGGGTATGACATTGGGCACTATGTACAGGAGAGTAGTGTGTAGGGTATGCCAGTGGGCACTATGTATAGGAGAGAAGTGTGGAGAGTATGACAGTGAGCACTATGTACAGGAGTGGAAGGATGTTTAGGGACTGCGTAGTGGTTAAGCGGGTCATACATGGATTGAAATTATGCAGAGACCAGCCATAATCGATCTATGTATGGGCTAGCTGGTTTTACACAAGTCGATCTATTAATCGACTTGAGTACAACCAGCCTGTTTTTCCCAAAACAATCAGTGCTGCCAGCCATACTTAGCAACACTGATCATTGTACTCACTGGTAGAACACAAGAACACTACAGGAGTGATTCCCCCATCCACAGGTCAGCAGGTAAGAGGGTGTGTGGGGACAGGCTGGGGAGAGATACTAGTCAGTGGCTGGGTAGGCACTGGCTAGTATCAGAGCCAGATACACACAGGTTACATATGCCACGATTGTTAGAGCGAGAACAATAATTCTAGTACTAGACCTCCTCAGTAACTCTAAACATGTAACCTAAAAAAATGTAAAGCATTGCTTAGGATACCAAAAAAAATCGTGCTAACTTTAGTGTTTTTTTTTTTTTTGTAATGAATGAAACTGTTTTTTTTTTTAAAAACATGTTTGAAAAATTGCTGCGCAAATACCGTGCTAGAGCTGCACAATTAATCGTTAAAAAATCATGATCTCGATTCAACCCCCCTGACATCTCCAATGCAGAGTTTGCTGATTCTTTCATATAACAAGTGGAGAGACTTTCAGCTGTCATGAGAAAATATCTGGGCAGTCTGCCAAGTTTTTAACAGGAAACTATGGCCCGGATTCACGTAGCACTTACGCTGACTTATCTCGAGATACGCCGTCGTAAGTACAAATGTGCGCCGTCGTATCTTTGCACCGATTTCCAAAGCTAGATACGTCGAAAAATAAAGCTTCAGCCACCCGAGGTAACTTGCCTACGCTGGCGTATCGTAGATCAAAGGGATAAGCTTCTGTGTGCGTGTGTAAAGAAAAAATCCGGACAGTCTGCCAAGTTTGTAACAACATGAAACATTGTAACTAACTTCCTTCTTAGGGTCCTTTCACACGGAGTGGACCGTTTTTCGATCCGCTCCGTGTGTGTCCGTCGGCTCAGCGGGGATCCCCGCTGAGCTGTCAGCGGACAGGGCGGTCCCCGCACACTGTGCAGAGACCACCCTGTCTCTCCTCCGCTCTCCCCTATGGGGAATCGGATGAATACGGAGCGTGTGTCCTATTCATCCGATCCGATCCGCCGGATGGAAGAAAAATAGGGTCTTTGTGGACGTTAGCGGATGCATCATCCGCTAACGGACGCGATCCCATAGGGGAGAATTACAAGTCAACGGACTTGTAAAAACGGACGAACGGAGGCGGACGTCTGAAAGGGGCCTTAGATCAAACTTCTGTGTGTAAATGCAAGAAATGTAATCACTTAAAGTCCAACACTTGTTTCTTAAATTACTTGGAACCGCCAAACATTATATATATTTTAGCAGAGACCCTAGGGAATAAAATGGCAATTACTGCAATATTTTATGTCACACTGCATTTGCCTACTTCAATGAATAATAAAAACCATTAAAAAAAACAGTAAAGTTAGCCCATTTTTTGGGGGGGTTTTAATGTGAAAGATGATGTTATGCCGCACGAATCGTGATGGAATCGTGGATCTATCTTCTAAGCAAAAAAATTGCAATTCTCATTTTAGCCAGAATCGTGCAGCTCTATACCGTGCAACATAAAAAGTTACAAAGACCACCATAAAGTAATTTTCTAGCAAAAAACAAATGATGATTTTTTTTTCTCAGTTTGCTGCAGTGTGTCAGCTTGTATTTATAATGGCCGCTCTGTATGTAGCTTCTGACAGGCTGTGCAACCAGGCTCGTATCTCCGGAACCATACCTGATAGCCATCCCATATTTTGACCAGTTTTGGGGTCTTCAACTGCATACCCCCCAAATGTGGGATGTTTGTGACCTCTGGTCGTTGAGCTACAACCCCCCAAGTCGATCTTTTTTTTTTCAGATTTTTTTTTGGGCAAATGGGCCTATCTTGAGAAAGGGGCCTGGAGCTGCAGCTCCAATAGCTCCTATGTTAATCCGGCCCTGAGAAGGATAATGCACAAATCTCAAACTGGTTTCTTGAACATGACAATGAGGTCACTGTACTCCAATGGCCTCCACAGTCACCAGATCTCAGTCCAATAGTGCACCTTTGGGATGTAGTGGAATGCATCATGCATGTGCAACCAACAAATCTGCAACAACTGGCTGATGATATCATGCAATATGGACCAAAATCTCTGAGGAATGTTTTCAACACCTTGTTGAATCTTTGCCATGAATAATTCAGTTCTGAAGGCAAAAAGTGTGGCCAGAGAGTATATATATCTATATATACAGTGGATATAAAAAGTCTACACACCCCTTTAAAATGTCAGGTTTCTGTTATGTAAAAAATCAGACAAAGACAAATCATGTCAGATTTTTTCCACCTTTATTGTGACCTATAAACTGTACAACTCAGTTGAACAACAAACTGATATATTTTAGGTGGAGGGAAGTAAAAATAAAAATAAAAAAATAAAATATTATGGTTGCATAAATGTGCACACCCTTACACTAATACAAGCCCCTTTTGATTTTATTACAGCACTTTGTCTTTTTAGGTATGAGTCTATCAGCATGGCACATCTGGACTTGGCAATATTTGCCCACTCTTTGGAAAAACAATCCAAATCTGTTATATTGCAAGGGCATCTCCTGTGCATAGACCTCTTTAGATCACCCCACAGATTTTCAATCGGATTCAGGTCTGGGTTCTGTTTGTGGCATTCAAACTTAAATCTTCTTTTGGTAAAGCCATGCCTTTTTTGATTTGGATGTATGCTTTGGGTCTTTCTAATGCTAAAAGGTGAAGTTCCCCTTCATGTTCAGCATTCTAGCAGAAGCTTGAAGGTTTTGTGCCAATATTGACTGGTATTTGGAGCTGGTCATAATTCCCTCTTCCTTGACTAAGGACCCTGTTCCAGCTGAAGAAAAACAGCCCCAAAGCATGATGCTACCACCACCATGCTTCACTGTGGGTATGGTGTTCTTTTGGTAACGTGCAGTGTTGTTTTTGCGCCAAACCTATCTTTTGGAATTATAGAAAAAAAGTTCCACCTTGGTTTCATCAGACCATAATATTTCCCCACATGCTTTTGGAAGACTTCAGATGTGTTTCTGCAAAATTTAGCCAGGCTTGGATGTTTTTCTTCATAAGAAAAGGCTTCCATCTTGCCACTCTATCCCATAGCCCAGACATATGAAAAATATGGGAGATTGTTGTCACATATACCACACAGCCAATACTTGCCAGATATTCCTGCAGCTCCTTTAAGGTTGCTGTAAGCCTCTTGGACACCTTCCTGACCAGTCTTCTTTTCATCAATTTTGGATTGACGTCCAGTACTTTGTAATGTCACTATTGTGCCATATTTTCTCCACTCGATGATGACGGTCTTCACCGTTTTCCATGGTTTATCTAATGCCTTGGAAATTCTTTTATACCCTACTCCTGACTGATACCTTTTAACAATGAGATCCCTCTGATGCATTGGAAGCACTCTGTGGACCATGGCTTTTGCTGTAAGATGTGACTAAGAAAAAGTCAGAAAAGACCTACTAGAACAGCTGAACATTATTTGGTGTTAATCAGAGGCACTCTAAATGATGGCAGGTGTGTAAGACTTTTTATATCTGCTATCTAATTATATATATATAAAATAAGAGTATACCCAGCATGCTTTTAGATTGCAATCGACCAATAAACATATGGCAACAATATGCACAAGTAAATGCTGTTATACCAGGCACTAGGTCATTAGTGCCTTGTTTGTAAGTGCAAACTTTTATCTTTTAATAAACACTAAAAAATACAGAGAACACTATATATCTTTTATTGATTTTACATGGCATGGTGCAATGCTCCCTTACTGAGTTTGAGAATTTAGCTGGCTATTTAGAGGGGAACAATCCCAGCAACACCGGATCTCCACAGAGGCAATCATTGCTTAATATACCCTGTATTGGGAAGGCTTGTTTGACCTATCTGTTAAATCAGGGGTTCATTAAATGAGGTGAGCGGCCAGAGTTATTTATGGTGGATGGTGAAGTCACTCTTATGGACACACATAGATGAGAAGCAGAAATCACGCTTTAGGGATCTATATCTATTTACTGTTCCGGCTATCTTCTCTCCAATAAGGACACTTAGTACATTTTAACTCCACTGTCAGTGTGCTTTGTACATTATTAATAGTTGCAATTTGCAATATTTTTGGTTGATTTTATAGCGCTGCACTGTTTTTATGAAGTTATACATCTAGGATTTGATATATTGGCCCTGAATGCTTATATGTCAGATATTGTATTGCGCTGGTTGACCCCCATCTATTTGCGCATATCTATGTGTTAATTGGGTGCTTTAGTAAATCTTTTGTCTGACTAAAAGTAGTCGGTAATGCAAGGGAGTGAGCCCATTTGCCAACAAGGTGCTTTAGTAAATCAAACCCATTGTGACTTTGCTGGTATACACACAGTAATTAACTACAGTGTGTGTTCTTTTTCTAAAATGACAAGGTTTCTCACACCCTTGTGCGGTCACGTGATCCCTCTCTGCTCTCTTTTCTTGATCTCAGCAAAGTAGTGTGAGGGGCTGAGATTCCCTTCTGACATCATACAGCTAGCAGAGGAAAAAGGTATTTAGCTGTAGTTAATAACTGTTTAAGCCTGAGGGGATACAAGTATTTTTGCTGCATATTTGAGGAAGAGGAGAGAGACTCTGAACAGAGAGCGGGATGATGGAGGCACGTAAACTGACCACGGTATCATGGCTCAGCAGCCATGATTACCCTTGTCAGCACACACAGGGAGACACAGGAACAGGCAGGATCAACCAGGTATATTACAACACAGAAAGGGAAAAATTACACGGTACAAGCGCCATGACATAGATTTTTTTTAGGGTTAAAACCACTTTAAGACCCCTTTCAGGCATTTTCAGGCGTTAAAAAAAGCGCCTGAACGAAGCCCCAGTGTGAAAGGGGTCTTAGCGTTAAAAAAAAAGCTCCTGAAAGAAGCTGCATTTGCAATCTCAACGTGAAAGTCTGAGTGCTGCCCTGGCAGGGTGTCAAAAAAAGTCCTGCAAGCAGCTTCTTTGCAGTGCTTTAGGAGCGGTGAATACACCGCTCCTAAAGCCCTCTTCCCATTGAGGGAGCTTTTTTTAATGCCAAAGCGCCTGAAAAATGCCCCAGTGTGAAAGAGGTCTTAGCGGGGCTTTACCAGCATTTTTCGAGCGCTGGCATTGTGAAAGGGCTCTGAAAGCACTTAGGCTTTCACATTGGGATTACAGATGAGGCTTCTTTCAGGTGCATTACAGGCTTTTTTAACGGTAAAGCGTCTGAAAAACGCCCCAGTGTGAAAGGGGTCTTAGCACAATATAACTTGCAAATTATGTAAATTACCAAACTTACAGACTATATATAGCAGAGATGGAAAATTGTTAAAGTTCTATGGAAGAAACTATTTAGAGAACACTACCATCAAAAAATTATACATTAAGTCTTCCTTTATTTGAGAACAGATATGCAATTCAGCAACATTTAAGAAATAAATAGCTTAAAAAGGTTTGAGAAGCAAAACAATTCAGCTTCCCTCCTGGAAAAACAGATGGTTGGGTACATCAGCAATTCAACAATTTTTTTTCTAGAATTAGTTCTTAAGAACATTTATATTTTTAAGTGCACTTTTTTTTTTAATTTAAAGGATATTTATTATCAATTTGATAGCACAGATATTTTTTTGCCTAAATTAAACATGAGATATGTGTCCGCTGCAGACAATAGTGTTGCCATCTGCAGCCTTTGCAGTCAATGCATAAGTAGCGGTAAGCCCAACACTCACCTAGGGACGACGGCCTTAAGAAGGCACCTGGCCTCCCATCACAAGCCCAGTGGGAGCAACGCCATCAGAACCCACAAAGCCACACTCCAGGCTCTCACCGTTCAGCCTCTTCTCCTTCTCCGTCCTCTCTATGCTCACAATTGTCATCCACTCCACCTTCCATCATGCCTTCCTCACGTTTTTCTGCAAAAAGGCAGGCTTCCGTGGCCCAAATGTTCGATCGTAAAAAAAAGATGACGCCGGATAACCCTCTTGCCCAACGGTTGACTGCTGGCTTGTCGGAACTGATAGCCCGCCAACTACTGCCAAATTTGTGGCCATTGGAACACCACAATGGAAGGTCCCAGGAATTTTTTTTCACAGAAGGGCATACCAGAGCTATATGGCCATGTTCAGCAGCAAGTGAATGTATCTCTGGCACACAGTGTCGGTGCCAAGATACATCTGACCACAGACACGTGGTCTAGCAAACACGGGCAGGGAAGGTATATAACTTTCACTGCCCACTGGGTGAACCTTCTGACGACCGTCAAGCATGTAACCCGTGGCACCCATGTAGATTTGGTTTTACCGCCACGGATTACATGCAGGCCTGCCTCTTCTTCTCCTCCTACTCCATTCTCGGTTGACTACTCATTTTCCGATGCTATTGTCTCTTCTGCTGTGCCACCCAAGATCCCCAGAACCTATTCGACATGCCAGGTGAGACGTTGCCATGCTGTGCTGCCTCTGTTGTGCCTGGAAGACAAGAGCCACACTGGTCCTGCACTCCTTTCAGCTTTGCGTTCACAGGCAGATCAGTGGCTAACACCGCTCAATTTGACAGTTGGTAAAGTGGTGTGCGACAACGGTGCCAATCTGCTAAGTGTGCTGAAACAGGGCAAAATTACACACGTGCCATGCATGGCACACGTCCTGAACTTGGTCGTGCAGCGATTCGTTGCCAAATATCCTGGGCTCCAGGACGTCTTGCGGCAGGGCAGGAAAATCTCGGCCCATTTCAGAAGATCTTACATGGCCATGGCTCGCCTTGCTGACATCAAGCAGTGATACAACCTGCCCGTCAGACGTCTTATTTGTGACTGCCCGACGCGATGGAACTCAACATTGTATATGCTTGATAGGCTGCTGCAGCAGAAACGTGCAGTTAACGACTACCTGTACAAACTCTGCGGCAGGACAGGTTTTGGGGAGCTTGTTTTTTTCGCACCGCGCCAGTGTGGCTGCTCATGCGCGATTCATGCAGACTTATGCGGCCATTTGATGAGATCACCAAACTGGTCAGTCGCACCCAGGGTGCCATCAGTGATATCGTACCTTATGCCTTCTTTCTGGAGCGTGCATTGTGTCGTGTCATTGATCAAGCCGTCGAGGAGCAGGTAGATGAGGAAGTTACAATGCTGGATGAATTCCCAGGGGGGGCTACTCCACCTAAGACAAGTCAACAACGGGAGTCTGAAGAGGAGTCAGAGGAGGATGGTGCCGGGGTGGAGGAGGAGGAGCAAGAAGAGCATCCTTTCTGGGATCCCTGGTGTTGTCCGTGGATGGGGGGAGGAGAACGAGGATGACATTATCCTGGATGATGAGCAGCAGCCAGGCCAGTACAGCGCTTCCAGTTTAGTGCGAATGGGGACCTTCATGCTCCGGTGTTTTAAGAGGGACCCCCGTATAAAAAGCATAAAGGGCAAGAACCAGTACTGGGTGGCAACGTACTTAGACCCCCGGTACAAACAAAACATGGCGGAAATGTCACAGAGGGCTATCAGAATGCAGCACTTCCAGGCCTTGCTTCGAGAAATGCTGCTTTTGCGTCCGCTGGCAGAGGAATTTCCACTCACAGAGAAACAGTTTTGGGTACCAATCCAACAGGGCCTGCAAGAAGAGGGCGGTTTAAAGATGTCTTAGTCACTAATGTTAGCTAGGAAAAGACACATATGCTAGGAGACAAGAAAGCTGGGCTTTGGACAGCAAAAATACTGAGATATAGAGATGTAATAGAGTAAAACATGGTTTATTAAATGGTAGTCAACGACATACAAATTGAATACAATAGCGATTAAAAGAAAACCCTTTTTGGATATGGTGATGCAATACAGATTCCACAATATTTGAAACAATTATATACAACATTACATTATGCTGCGTGGTGTGCGTACCCCAACGCGTTTCAACCTGTAAATGGTCTCTTCAGGGGGATAATTGATTCTATAAAAATACACATTACATAAGTTTGAGATAAAAAAAAAAAAAACATATTAATATATATCACATAAAATAACCCGAAAATAAATTTGCCGTTAATAAACAGACTGGGTGTTCTCATAGCCAGAAATGAGCAAAGCCGTTGGAAAATACGAAGGGAGCCTCACAGGCGCCATCCACAAACCCAGGGGAGAGGAAGAAAGAGGCACACCCCAAGGGGGTTACAAGGAACCGCACAGTGGACGCCCTCCGAGGACCAGGGGAGCCGATGCCTGTAAAGAGCACCCAGTGGATTAGCTATATAATATTGAAGGGGATTGAATGTATTAAATCATAGCATATTATGCTAGAGTATAATATTATCTATAAGTATTTATAAGGCGTGTATATCCACTTCCATACCAGGCACTTACGCACCTTCCCGCCCAAGCCAATTTTCAGCTTTCAGCACTGTCGCAATTTGAATGACAATTGCGCGGTCATGCTACACTGCACCCAAACAAAATTGGCGTCCTTTTTTCCCCACAAATAGAGCTTTCTTTTGGTGGTATTTGATCACCTCTGCGTTTTTTTTTTTTGTGCAACAACTAAAAATAGAGCGAAGATTTTGAAAAAAAAATAAAGTTTTTATTTTTTTCTGTTAATTTTTTTGTAAATGAGTATGTTTTCTCTTTCAATTATGGGCACTGATATGGTGGCACTGATGGGCACCGATGAGGTGGCACTGATGGGCACCGATGAGGTAGTTCTGATGGGCACTGATTAGGTAGCACTGATGGGCACTGATAGGCGGCGCTGGTATTGGGCACTGATGGGCACTCATGGGCGGCACTGATGGGCACTCATGGGCGGCACTGATGGGCACTCATAGGCAGCACTGATGGGCACTCATAGGCAGCACTGATGGGCACTCATAGGCGGCACAGGTGGGCACTGATAGGCGGCACAGGTGGGCACTCATAGGCGGCACAGGTGGGCACTGATAGGCGGCACAGGTGGGCACTGATAGGCGGCACAGGTGGGCACTGATAGGTGGCACAGGTGGGCACTGGTAGGTGGGCACTGGGCATGGATTGGCACTGTGGGGTGGCACTGACAGACACTGGGGTGGCACTGATGATCACTGAGGGGTGGCACTGATGGATCAATGTTGCCAATCAGTGCCCATGTGTGGGCACTGATTGGCATCATTTTTTTTTACTGCCCCCCCTTTTTTTTTTTGTCATTTTTTTTTTTTTTTTTTGTCATTTTTTTTTGTATTTTCTTTTGTATTTTTTTTATTTCCCTGGTGGTCCGTGTGGCGATCCGAGGGGGGGCTGCGCTGATAAACAATCAGCGCGAACCCCCCCTGTCAGGAGAGCCGCTGATCGGCTCTCCTGTACTCGCGTCTGTCAGACGCGAGTGAGGAAGAGCCGTCGGCGGCTCTTCCTGTTTACATCGTGATCAGCCGTGATTGGACACGGCTGATCACGTGGTAACGAGGCTCCGCCGGAGACTCGTTACCGAGATCGGAGGTGCAGGGTGTCAGACTGACACCCCGCATCACCGATCGCCGCGCTGCGCGCCCCCACGGGCGCGCGCGGCATTGAAATCGTGCTAGACGTTTGAGAACGTCTAGTCACGATTTCATAACCACTTCCCTGCCGTAAATCGGCTATTGGCCAGGCGGGAAGTGGATATAAAAGAGGAACTGGCAACAGATTTATAAGTTTATCTAAAGGGATAAGTTGGATATACACATTGACGACCCATTAGAGTAACTAGTAGTGTTGCTCACGAATATTCGCTACGAATATTGCATATTCGAGTATTCGCGAATATCTCGAATATCGCGGCGAATATTCGCTATTTCGAATATTCGCATTTTTCAAATTTCGCAAAAAAATTCGCAATCAATTTCGCATTCGCGAATTTCGCAATAGCGAATTTCGCAATAGCGAAATTTCGCAATAGCGAAATAACTTTTTTTCGCTATTTTTTTTTTTTTAATAAAATATAGCGAATATTCGTAAATATCGGATATTCGTGATATTTTATCCCAAAAAAAAAAAAATCGCGAAATTTTGCATTAGCGAAATTTCACATTGGCGAAATTTTTTTTTTTTAGAAAATATCACGAATATTCGATATTAACGAATATTCGCGACCGCATATGTGAAATTTCGTTTTTTTTTTTTTTTTTTTACAAAATATACCGAATATTCGTAAATATCGAATATTCGTGATATTTTATTAAAAAAAAAAAAAAATCGCGAAATTTCGCATTAGCGAAAATTTGCATTGGCGAAAATTCGCAATTTTTTTTTTTTTTTTTTATAAAATATCACGAATATTCGATATTAACGAATATTCGTGAATATTCTTCGAAATATTCGCGAAATCGAATATGGCGTATTCCGCTCATCACTAGTAACTAGTCAATGAATAATGGTCAATCATTAATGTAGTGAAATGTATATAAATTAGATGGTACTTAAATGCAAAAATTAATATGTGAGTGCTCTATTAGCAAAAAAAATTTTTAATTAAAGAAAAAATTTTTTTGGGCTGATAAAAGGTGCGTATTACTGTGTGAAAGTGTGTAAGACAAATTACACTGTATGTGTAAGGCCCTGTACACACGAGGAAACATGTCCGATGAAAACGGTCCGCGGACCGTTTTCATCAGACATGTCTCCTGGGATATTTTGGTCTGATGTGTGTACACACCATCAGACCAAAATCCCCGCGGACAGAGAACGCGGTGATGTAGAAGTCACCGGCGTGCTCAATCCAGGAAGTTCAATGCTTCCACGCATGCATCGAATCAATTCGACACATGCTGTCAAGGATTCTAAATAGACCAGTACTGTGTGCCTACACAGAGGAGACCAACACTGTATGCAGTGAAATAAAAGGTGTTTATTTACAAGGTGAACAAAACAGGTGAAGACAACCAGTGCACAAATAACACCAAAGCATATATATAAGTCAATGGGAAATGCCGTAATCATAAACCAAAAGCCAAGCCTAGGTCATATACCAGGAGATCACAGAAGAAGCTGCAGACAGGGAATGGGCAGGAAGGGAATGTCCAGGAGAGGGATCAGGTCAGGTCGGATCAGATCAGAAGTCCAGAAAGGGGACAGCAGGCTCAGGGTCAGATATCAGGCTCAGGCCCAGATATCAGGCTCAGGTTAGTAGACAGATACCAGGGCGAGGAGTGATCACACGCCGGGTATTATAGAGGCGTGCTGATTGCATTCAGGTCACACCTGAACGCAGGAAGGGCTGTGTGCTCCATATTGCCAAGAACCCCCCGCTGGTGGAGGCCAGTACTGCAGCCCAAATAACAGGCAGAATCACCAGCGGGGGAGACCTTTCCTGACAGTACCCCCTCAAAGGAGCGGCTTCCGGACGCTCCAACTAGCTGCTGCTGGGGAAAGCCCATGGTGTCAAGCCGGGCAGTGGGCAGAGGCTCCAGGTCATCGAGCTGGGCAGCAGACAGAGGCTCCGGGTCGGCGAGCTGGGCAGCAGACAGAGGCTCCAGGTCATCGAGTTGGGCAGCAGACAGAGGCTCTGGGTCATCGGGCTGGGCAGTAGGCTTCAGGTCGTTCGAGCTGGGCAGTAGGCAGAGGCTCCGGGTCATCGAGCTGGGCAGCGGGCAGAGGCTCTGGGTCATCGAGCTGGGCAGCGGGCAGAGGCTCCGGGTCGTCGAGCTGGGCAGCGGGCAGAGGCTCCAGGTCATCGAGCTGGGTAGCAGGCTCAGGGTCGTCGAGCTATGCAGCAGACAGAGGCTCCGGGTCGGCGAGCTGAGCAGCAGACAGAGGCTCCGGGTCATCGAGCTGGGCAGCAGACAGAGGCTCCGGGTCATCGAGCTGGGCAGCAGACAGAGGCCCTGGGTCATCGAGCTGGGCAGCAGACACTGGAACAGGCTGGTCGGATGGCACAAGCTGGGCGGCTGGCACTGGAACAGGCTGTTTGGCTAGCACTGGAACAGGTTGGTCGGCTGGCACAAGCTGGGCAGCTGGCACTGGAACAGGCAGAGCAGCTGGCACAGGAACGGGTAGAGTAGCTGACACAGGCAGAGCAGCTGGCACTGGAACAGGTAGAGCAGCTGGCACAGAAACAGGTAGAGCAGCTGGCACAGGCAGAGCAGCTGGAACTGAAACAGGCTGAGCAGATGGCACTGGAACAGGCTGAGCAGATGGCACTGGAACAGGCTGAACAGATGGCACTGGAACAGGCTGAACAGATGGTACTGGGACAGGCTGAACAGATGCCACTGGTACAGGCTTAGCAGCTGGCACAGGAACAGGTAGAGCAGCTGGCACAGGAACAGGTAGAGCAGCTGGCACAGGAACAGGTAGAGCAGATGGCACTGGAACAGGCAGAGCAGATGGCACTGGAACAGGCTGAGCAGATGGCACTGGAACAGGCTGAACAGATGGCACTGGAACAGGCTGAACAGATGGCACTGGAACAGGCTGAGCAGATGGCACTGGGACAGGCTGGGTAACTGGCACGATGGTGTGGGTTGAGAAGTACTTCCGTTTCTTTTTAGACTTAGACACTGCAGGTTTGCTAACAGAAGTGATGTATGAAGAGGATGGAATTAAGTAGGAGGAAGGGTTGGAATATGGCAAAGACACAGGGATGGTGACTGGAGGAGGTTTTTGTGGAGTTGTTACTGGTGAAAAGGAAGAAGCAGGTGGATTAAAGGCGGGGTAGGTACAACAAGTAGAGACTGGGTAATAATACTTGGTAGGAAGCGGAATTAACTGGGCTATAGCTGAGATTGTCATTGGCAATGGACGGCTAGATCCTTGGGAAGGTAAGTGGTTAATGGCAGGGCTGGAATGCAGTGGTTTGGCTGGAATCAGGAGATCTGACCATGCCTGCAGCACAGGTTGAACAAAAGCAGGTTCACACACACCTTGCCTAATCAGAGACTGCACAGAATCAATACACTCAGATAACTTTTGCTGGGGACAGGAGGAATAATGCTCATCAAAATATACCGGATCATCCTCCATTAACCACACCAAGGATTCGACTTGGTCACGACTGAAGGGGGGAGAGAAGTCATCACTACCATCTGGGATAACTGACAGGGCCGGTTTAACACATAACTTGATTAATGGCTGAATATTATCATAAGACATATAACGCAGATCCACCATGGAATGGGCTGATCGGATGGCTTCCATCAGCTGGTCACTTGTCCATCCCTCAAACACCTGGCGACAATACTCCTCATCCTCCTCTGCTAGCAGAGAAAAGTAAGCAATTTCATTGAAATCCATGTTTCAAAAAACGCACCATAACAAGATGGTTCCTTTATGCAGGCACATCTGGTCAAGTGGCCCTGGTATACTGTTAAGGATTCTAAATAGACCAGTACTGTGTGCCTACACAGAGGAGACCAACACTGTATGCAGTGAAATAAAAGCTGTTTATTTACAAGGTGAACAAAACAGGTGAAGACAACCAGTGCACAAATAACAACAAAGCATATATATAAGTCAAGGGGAAATGCCGTAATCATAAACTAAAAGCCAAAATCATAAACCATAAACCAATACATCCCCAGCAGACAAATCTGTTCAAATCGGTCTGCCAGACCGATTTGAACAGATGTATTTGGTCATGTGTACGCGGCCTTAATCGACCTAGTTGAGAACTTTTGTAATGGCATTGTCACACTTCTCCACACACTCTACAGCTCCCTATTCCAGTCTTTATCATGTCCATGGATATGGGCAATCCCCTCTGCTGTGCCCATTCATTTGTTGCTTTCTCCCCCAAATGTCCAGATTGCTTGTGGGCCCAGTTCATCAAGACTGGATCAATTGGCACAACTGCATTCACCTTGGCAATTTCGTTTTGCCACTCTGTTATAGTACTTAAAGTCTGGGACCAGGAGAACATGTTAGGCCTCGTACACACGAGTAAATCCATTTGTTCAAATCGGTCGGACCGACCGAATTGAACAAATCTGTCTGCTGGGATTTTGGTTTGCTTGCGTGTACACACGAGCAAACCAAAATCCCCGCCAGCAGACAGCGCGCTGACGTGTCGGTGACGTTGACGCCGCCACGTCACCGCACCAGGAAGTAAAACACTTCCGCGCATGCGTCGAAATCATTCGGCGCGTGTGCGAGAAGACATGTCTGCTGGTTAGCATACTAACCAGCAGACATGTCGGGCGGACGGGTTCCCAGCCGACAGATTTCAAAGCATGCTTTGAAATCTGTCGGGTGGCCAAATCCGTCTGTTTGCCCGTACACACGATCGAATCTGTCTGCTGAAACGGTCTAGCAGACCGTTTCCAGCAGACAGATTTGATCGTGTGTACGAGGCCTTAATCAACACGCCCCACTTTTATGGTGCAGAAGTGGGCTTCCGTCCAGATGTAGTCCTGGACTGCCTTGCCTCCCCACACCATCTTTCTATGAATAATCCATTCATTGGACTTCCACATGGGCATCCAAGCTGTCAGTCCTTTAAAGACTGCCCAGCTGTCAGTGTAGATAGTGACATGGGAAGAAGGATCCCCCTGAAGAGTCATCATGTCTGTACTTGGGTTGAAGGATGCTGCTGTCCATTGGCATCCAGACAAGGTAACTATGGCTGAATCATCAGTGAACCATGCTGACTCCTTCATGTCTTCTGACAGAGACTCAAAGGGTGGAACCTCTTGAACGAGGGATTAAAGCAGCACAAGAATTTCCTCTTCTGGCTGGGTGCTTGTCAAAGTGACAAGCCCTGCCAACGGTTTTGAAATGTCTATGATACCTGCAATACCCCCTCTTTCTTGAAGGTACCACTTCCATTTCATCAGTGTTTGGTTCTGGGCTACAGCTGCAATAGTGGTCAGTCCATTATCTCTCACCCATCCTGCTATTGACAATACAGTATGGATGGTGACTGTGTCCTTTCCTGGTAATGGTCTCTACATGTTGATGTGCTGTGTAGGCCCCAAACAGGTAATTCTCTAGGGGTGTGTATCTCTTCTGTGCCCCTGTTAGTTGTTTGGACTAGAATCCAATGGGTATTGCTCTCAGTCCTTTCTTTTTGTTTGGCTGCCACAGACTCCAAGATATGGTACCATCCTGCACCACTACATCCAGCTGAAATGGTACTCCTTGTCTCATGGGTCCCAATCCCTGATACTGCACAATGGCTTCTTTAGCAGCAAGGAATGCAGTATGCTACTCTGAACCCCATGAGAACTCAGTCTTTTGTCCAAGATGTGGGATGAATAATCTCTCGAATCCCACTCCTATCAACTTCTGTGCCTCCTTTTTGGTAGTAGGGGGCGACAGCACCTGGATAGTTTGCACAACTGTCTCTGGAATTTTCCTCTGCAGCCCAGTCCACATCATTCCCAGGAATTTTACCTCTGTGGCAGGTCCATGGACTTTGACTTTGTTGATAGCCCACCCTCTGTTCTTTATGTGCCGTATCAGCAGGTGCAGTGCCTCGGTTACATCTTCTTTTGTCCCAGACATCATGACGTCATCAATGTAGTGAAACAAAGCAACTTTTAAATTCAGGGTACTTAAAGCCCTGGCAATCAGCCCATGACAAATCGGAGAATGAACAGTCTTCAGGAAGCATGGTGAAAGTGTACTGACGGCCATCCCACACAAGGGCAAACTTGTTCTGACACTGGGTCTATCAAAATAGAAAATAAACCATTAATGTCTATCACAGTATAATATTCCCCTGCCTCTTTTGCATTGTTTCAATGATTGAGATCATATCAGGTACACCTGACTTCAATGGAGGTGCCACTTTGTTTAGAGCTCTATAAACCACAGTCGTTTTATATATCCCATCAGGATCCTTACTGGAAACACCGGAGATGAAAAAGGGCTTACAGCAGGTCTTATGCAATCGGACCTTTGTCTGACCAAACTTACATCGGAATTCCGACAGCATTCCATCGGAGTAAAAGAGAACATGTTCTCCATCTAACTCTGATGTAATTAATCGGAATTTGCGATGGAATTACTCCGATGGGACATACACACGGTCTGAATTTCCGATGGAAAAAATCAGACAGACTTTTTCCATCAGAAATTCCTATTGTGTGTACGGGGCATAAGGATCCCTATTCTTAACAGTTCTTGAATAGTCTCCCTAATTTCTTTGTGGCCTCTACCGCCCTAACCAGATACACTTTATCAGGATACTCGAATGTGAATGTACCCCATTCAGTCTGAACATATTGACTTGTAGTATATCCATCCCAAGTATATTTTTGGGTAACTCTGATACCAAAACATTTGTCCAAAATCCTGGTCCCTTGCAAATAGGTAATTTCACCCTTGTCCTAACTGCTCATGTGGCTTGCCCTCCCTAACCTTCTACATAAATCAATTCTCATTTGTGATGGGAAGAAATCCATTACAAAAGTGTAACTTCAGCTCCAGTATCAACTTAAAGCGGAGGTTCACCCTAAAAACATGTATATAACATTACATTCTGCATACTTCCAACATTTACAGTATGCTGTTTGTTTGGTGTTTGCTGTACTGTACATACCGTATTATTGCTATTTTCCACCCGGCTACCGGGTGCTCACTCCCGCGGGAGTAGGTGTTCCTATGCAGAGGCGCAGTGTCATGTGGGACTTCGCCCAGATGATTGACGTCTTGAGAAAAACTTCCCCCCAGCGGATAAGGCGCGTCACGAGTTTCCGAAAGTAGCCGAACTGCGAGTCGGCTATATACCACGCCTGCGCAGTCAGCTCTACATGGCTCCTAGTCGGTGCGCAGACGCCGTATAAAGCTGACTCGCAGTTCGGCTACTTTCTCGTGACGCGCCTTATCCGCCGGGGGGACGTTTTTTTCTCAAGACATCAATCATCTGGGCGAAGTCCCACATGACACTGCGCCTCTGCATAGGAACGCTTACTCCCGCGGGAGTGACCACTCGGAAGCCGGGTGGAAAATAGCAATAATACGGTATGTACAGCAAAAAAAAACACAAACAAACAGCATACTGTAAATGTTGGAAGTATGCAGAATGTAATGTTATATACATGTTTTTAGGGTGAACCTCCGCTTTAAGCCATCAGATGTGTGGGAGAAGATGACTCCCCCCACCATACAGTGACAGGTGCATACAGGCGTCAGTCTGTTGTCACTGTCCTCACTGCTATTACAGGAGACTTACCTTCCCTTCATAAAGGATAAGTAACCTCCAAATACTATTTTCTGAGTCTCTCTAACTCCTCCTCAGGATAAAGGGATTGGGTTCATGTGCAGTTTTGGGCTAACAGGAGGGGTCTGTTATGTTTTCTCTAAGTCTAGGCTGACATTATCTTCACTAGGAGTAGTGTTCCTAACCCTTCCAGTTTTCCCCACTAAATGTTTCCACCTCTACAGCAATCATGCAGTAGAAATCCCATCTAACTCATCTTTAGGTATTTCTGCCTTAATAGGTCCACCCACATTTGTTTCCTATAGAGAACTAGCCTGGTTTTCTCTTCACCTCATGTCTTCTCTCCCACATTCTCTTTCTTGTGTTTTTTTTCTGCTTGTTTTCTTCCTGTCTGGCCTTCACCTTATCTACTGCCCTGACAGGTTTTGTTTTAGTCTCCTCTAGCTCCCCCAACTGGCTTAAAAGGGTAGTGACTTCATAAATCTTGCGGGTTAAAGAAAAGTTCCACCCAAAATTGGAACTTCCGCTCATCTGTCTCCCCCACCTCCGGTGCCACATTTGGCACCTTTCAGGGGGGGTGGGGAAGTGGGTACCTGTTTTTGACAGGTACTCTGTCCCCACTTCCCCTGGACCTTGTTGCAGCAAGGTATGTCAGAAGTACAGCTCCCTCCTCCATCCCCCGTCGCCAGTAAGAGTGCACAGCGTGCTTCATATGTGTAGTTGACAACTTTTCATTTTGAGAGGGGGGGGGGGGCGGAACTCAACTTTAATCCCAGCAAGGACAATAAAGGAGCCCTGAGGTTAAATGGCACATATTTCACTGGCTTAGAGCGCAGAGCAGATGTAAAGGGTTCCATATCTGGACCCATCCATTCTGGAAACGTATTTAATCCGGTTACGCAACCTATCTCACATAACCTGGAAATACCCTCTCACAGGAGTAGGTATTTGTCAGGTCACTAGGACTAGCGTATACTCAAGACTATTCCATCTCTCACAAGGTCTAACTGTGAAAAGATCACACTAAACTCTCTGGGCCAGATTCTCAGCGGCGATACGACGGAGTATCTCAGATACCCCGTCGTATCGCCGTTTTTTTTGCCTCGTATCTATGCGCGTGATGCTTAGCATCACTTTTGCATAGATACGCTGCAACATCCGACAAGTGTAAAACCATTACACTTGCGGATCGTAGGTGTAATGACAACTCCGGCCACTAGGTGGCCTTTACGTTGTTTTCTCATTTGCCTATGCAAATGAGGCTAGTACGCCGATTCCTGATCGCTTTTACGCCGCCCCGTCGTCACGTACGTCATTTTCGTCCGCGTAAGGTTACCCCAGCTTCTATGTGGAGTAACCTTACGAAGTTCCTTCGGATGCCGTCGGATGCCATGTTAAGTATGGCGTCGGGTCAGCGTCGGCTTTTTCCGTCGTTTTACTAACTCGTTCGTGAATAAGGAGGTGCGTAAATGATGCTCACATCGTTTTGACGTCGGTTTCAACGACGCTTTCCGACGTGAGCTGGAGCATGCGCACTGGGCTTTTTCCCCAGCCGGTGCATGCGCAGTTCGTTCGACGTGGGGGCGCGCTTAATTTAAATACAAGCCGCCCCATTTGAATTACGCGGGTTTACGCTGGGCGATTTACGCAACGCCGGCGAAAACTACGGAGCGGCGGCGTAGTGTAAATGGCTTACGCTACTCCACCGGAATTCTTAGAGAATCTGGCCCTTTGGCTTTTGGCATTGCCTGATGCAATTGTGGATCATGGGTTAACACTCCAATAAAACAGGAAGAAGTTCTGGACAGCCACACTTCAAAAAACTTTTTGCCTTTTATTCAAAAAATGAAATCAAAAATACATGCCACACCTTTTGCCACGTGTGGAACTGCAATTTGAATTGGGTCTAATGTAAATAGGGCCTTAAAGTGAATGTAAAGGCAGAAGATTTTTTATCTTAATGCACTCTATGCAGAGACTCGGCTGTCTGGGACTCTCCATCATCTATAGCTGTGACAGCAGAATACATATCAGCCTGAACTGATAAAGAAATATTTTTTTTACACTTTTGGGGGGATATTTATAATAGCAAAAATTTAAAAATATTTTTTTTTTTTTAAATTGACACTTTTTTTGTTTATAGTAGGGCTGTGCAAATTAACTTTTAATTAATCGATTAATCCTTAATTTTTTTGATCGATCAAAATCTTCTTGATCGATTAAAATTCTTTTGATTGGTAAACACCTCTCCGCCGGCTTCTGGTCCTTCAGAGAGTTTCATCGGAGATCCGGTAACGTCACGGACACCGGCGGGGCTTGCTGCGTCCATCTGAAGGGCTCCTTTGCTGTGCCTTCATATCTGCATTCCGGCGGGACCTTACTATCTGCCACACGCAAGGGTTGTTACACTTCCCTCTATCAACCTGGGATTCTACAACCATCCACAGGGAGTTGTGATAGTTCCCTTCACGGGACATATACATGCCGACGGACTGATGTTAACCTCTCCTCATCTGTATTCAGCAGTGATATCTTTATACACTTTTTTATACCAGTATCATACTTGGCTACATGTTTTTATGGTTGCTTTTGGTACCGTTTGGTATTACTCGCACCATTTTTACAGTTTATGTAGCTACATCGATTTTATCTCCAGTGCAATATTTATTTGGTTACCTACTTGAAGACTATAAAAGTTTTAATGCTATTCCCATCGAGCGCTGCCTTTGTGTGTTTTTTGTATTCTGCTATCCATTTTCCCAGTGGTTGGTAGCTGCACTGGGAATCAGCCTGCAAGGAGATCAGCCAAAAGTAGTTGGATCTGTATGTGCGTTATAATTAATCAAAATTAGTCGATTAAAAAAACAAACGATTAATCGAACACAAAAATTTTGATCAGTAACAGCCCTAGTTTATAGTGCAAAAAAAAAAACGCAGAGCTGATTAAATACCACCAAAAGAGAGCTCTATTTGTAGGGGGAGAACAATTTTGTTTGTGTTCTTCACTGCACGACCACACAATTGTCAGTTAAAGCAACGCAGTGTCATATTGCAAAACATGGCCTGGTCATTGAGGGCGAAAATCTTCTGGGGCTGAAGTGGTTAAAGGCAAGTTTTGCTGTGAGATCCTGACACGTGACAAAATCGCACCATGTTTGGTGGGCCATTTAGGCCCCCGGTCACACCGGAGGGTACTGGAATCAAAGGCAGAAATGCAACAAAACGCAAATTCCAGCCAAACGTGCCTGGCTCAGTGCTAAATTTTGATACAGGAGCTTCTATGGAATGTTTCTGAAGTGGAGGGAAGTCCATTCAAAATGAATAGCGATGCTCCAAATACACGCAACAAGGCAAGGTCGCTCAAGTGTAAATGTAGCCATAGAGGGCCAGATTCTCAGAGGCGTTACGACGGAGTATCTCAGATACCCCGTCGTATCGCCTTTTTTTTTGTCTCGTATCTATGCGAGTGATGCTGAGCATCACTTTTGCATAGATACGCTTCTACATCCGACAAGTGTAATACAATTACACTTTCGGATCGTAGATGTAATGACAACTCCGGCCACTAGGTGGCCTTTACGTTGTTTTTTCATTTGCATATGCAAATGAAGTAGTACGCCGATTCTCGATCGCTTTTACGCCGCCCCGTCGTCGCGTACGTCGTTTACGAACTCGTAAGGTTACCCCAGCTTCTATGTGGAGTAACCTTACGAGGTCCCGTCGGATGCCGTCGTGTCCCGTCGGACGCCATGTTAAGTATGGCGTCGGGTCAGCGTCGGCTTTTTCCGTCGCTTACGTCGTTTTACTAACTCGTTCGCGAATAGGGACTTGCGTAAATGACGTTCACGTCGTTTTGACGTCGGTTTCAACGACGCTTTCCGACGTGAGCTGGAGCATGCGCACTGGGCTTTTTCCCCGGCCGGCGCATGCGCAGTTCGTTCAACGCGGGGGCGCGCTTAATTTAAATACAAGCCGCCCCATTTGAATTGCGCGGGTTTACGCTGCGCGATTTACGCGACGCAGGCGAAACCTACGGAGCAAGTGCTTAGAGAATAAAGCACTTGCTCCAGTAAGCAGCGGCGGCGTAGTGTAACTGGCTTACGCTACGCCGCCGAAAATATTAGAGAATCTGGCCCAGAATGAATAGCACCCAAACACACGTTGCATGTTTCTCAGCCAGCCAAGCCCATGCTGACAGGACTTCTCCTCAGGTTGGTTTCCTAAATACACATCAGTCTTCTGTGGGCATCCTACGCCCTGCAATGTACGACATTACTATTTATCAGCTCCCTCATTGTCAGTTACTCTGAGGACGTATACCCGTATGTATATATATTTCCCAGGCTAATACACGAACTTCCCCATTATACGAGTCCGCCTGCGATACATGACCGACTCTCAGTTCCCCCTCGTCACTTCTCGCGATAACTAGTCGGAGCCCCGTTCTGCCCTTTCCAGCTCTGTCTTGGCGACGTCACGAGACCACGGGACCGGATGTAGGAAGTGAGTGTGGTCTCTGTGCTGAAGAGGCTCAATACATCATCATCATCCCAGCAATTTGTGACATCTCCAGCACCCGCTGTGCGGCGCTACGACCTGGTGACGTCACACGACGTTCAGCGGGCCCGGGATCCCGCCTGTGTGCTGCCGCAGCCTAGGGACCGGCTGCACCGCTCTGTACTGGCCTGACATGGAGCACTGACACAGCCTGCTGCTACACCGACATGGGAGAGCAGTGAGCTTCTTCCCCGTACAGGTAGGGTGTGAGGGGAGCCTGTTTTGTGTGGGACAGAGGGGAGGGGAGATAGAACCTAGAAACACAGACTGCACTGACAGGGGCAACATCATGGTCCAAACAGGGCAGAGTGTGAATACCACATTATTACAAAGGTCTCTTCTTTATTTCAACTTTACCTTTTCTATGATGGATCTAAAAAGCCCTAATACATATGTACTCAGTTTTAGAATACAAATTCAAACTTCTGCTGGAATGTTACCCACTACTTTAAAAGAAAAAAGCAGAGCCCATCTTTTTTTAATAAAAAAAAATATATATATATGTTTATTTATGTGCATCTTGGTGCCGCTGATCTCCTATGACACCGTTGCAGCCACTTCCTGCCCCATGCACTACAGTAGTGGCAGGCAAAACCGCAGCACTCCAACTGTTGTAGAAGTCCAACAGAAGATTGCCTGCCCCTGCATTACAAGAACAGCTGATCATCATTTCTGATGCTACACTGTGCTACAGTGTAAATGTGGTCACCATTGGGAGAGTGTGTGACAGGGTGACAACCCAGGAGAACAGGCAGTAGACAGGGACAGAGCATTGTCACCCTATAACAGGAAGTCCTCGCAAACTTTTTTTTTTTTTTATAGCAGGAACACTGAAAGTGGATGTAAACCTGATTCATGAAATCTGATCTATGCACAAATATCTGTAGTATGTTCTTATCTCTATCTAAAGAACTAAGTGTTGTTTTGTTGCTCTGTTATCGGCATGATAACTTCTGACAAGTTCCACAACAACCAGGCTAAAATGTTTGTTGTGGGAGGTTGCTATAAATTGGCAGATATCTTGTCTTGTCACAGCACAGCTCTGCACATTATTTCCTTTCTTTGCCTATGTGGAATGGGGGGGGGGGGGGGTGCCTTTACTCCAACCCGGCTGTCTTGGCTGTATGCCAAGAATCCACTCTCAGTGCTGAAAAGGAAGGAAAAGACAATCTCTAACACAATGTTCACTTTCTAAAGAATATATAAATCTGAACACAGAATATATGCATGTAAAACTTATGTAGAGAGATTTGTTTCATCCCTGTGTAACACGAGGCTGTTCATTTCACTGGGTATATGTGAGGGTTTACATCCACTGTACTTTAACAAAAGCTGCAAATTTAAATACAGCCCCAAGTCTAAAAAAAAGTGGGACGCTGTGTAAATTCTAAATAAAGGGCCAGTTTACACCACATGCAGTCCATTTTTATTTTTTCCCTGCATCGAAAACACATGGAAAGTAGATTATATGATTGCCAATGACGTAGCTCGCACCAGTGCAGTCAGTTTCAGGGCTTTCCAGTTCCAGAAAAAAGGATGGATCAACACATCAAAAATGCACTGGAACATACAAGTTCTTATTTAAGGTTAAGAGGGGGAAATGCACTGCAGCACATCAAAACACACATGCAAAAAGCATGTGGAACGCATCCGAACTGTGTTTCTATGGTGTGAACTGGCCCAAAAACAGAATGCATTGACTCATAAAACATGTATTTTATTCACAATGGAAAATGTTTAAATAGGAGATCCAGTCCTTATTTGGCACTGTGTCACTTTAACTGACAATTGCGCTGTCGTGCAACGTAGCTCCCAAACAAGATGGATGTCCTTCTTTTGGTGCTATTTAATCACCCCTGCGGTTTTTATTTTTTGCACTATAAACAAAAATAGAGTGGCAATTTAAAAAAAACGCAATATTTTTTACTTTTTGCTATAATAAATATCCCCAACAAATATATATATAAAAAATTTCCGTCAGTTTAGTCCGATACGTATTCTTCTACATATTTTTATAGTTTTATGGCATTTTTTTAATTTTTTTTACTAGTAATGGCGGCGATCAGTGATTTTTTTTTTCCCTGACTGCGACATTATGGCGGACACATTTTTGGGACCATTGTAATTTTTACAGCGAAAAGTGCTATAAAAATGCACGGATTACTGTGAAAATTACACTAGCAGTGAAGGTGTTAACCTGTAGGGGGCGCTAAAGGGGTTAAGTGTGACCTAATTTGTGTTTCTTACTGTAGGGGGGCGTGGCTGGGTGTGTGATGTTTGTTTACACTTACCTCTCCCTGTTCTTCCTCTCTGTGACCCAATCGCGGGACACCGGCGGCAATCGGGTCCCGCGGGTGCAGTCGGTGCGCTGGCGACCCACGGCTGGGCTTCTTGAAGGGGACGTACCTGTACGTCCATGTGTCTAGCCGTGCCATTCTGCTGACGCAAATGGTCGTGCGGCGGTCCTTAAGGGGTTAAACGAAAAGTGTACAATTTTAAGAAAAAAAGGTAGTTTTAAAATTGATGGCAGTAATACATCTCAAAAAAGTTGTGACAGAGCAACAAAAATCAGCCAAGTAAGTGGTACTAACAAGGAAGTGCTGGAAGAACATTTAGCAACCATGTAATTGAATTGGTCAGTAACAGGACTGGGTATACAAAGAGCATCTTAGAGAGTCACATTGTCTCAGAAGTAAAGAAAGGCTGAGGTTCAAATCTGTAAAAAGCTGCATCTAAAATTTGTCGAACAATTTCAGAAATATGTTCCTGAACTTAAATTGCAAAGACTTAAAACATATCATCATCTACAGTGTATAATATCAGAAGATTCTGATAATCTGGAGAAATCTTAGTGTGCAAGGGACAAGGCTGAATATTGGATTTCCGTGTTTTTTTAGGCTCTCAGACAGCACTGCATTGAAAACCAGCATGATTCTCTGATGGACATCCACTGCATGGGCTCAAAAATACTTAAAAAAAAAAAATCACTGTGTGAATGCAGTTTGCTGTGTCATCCAGAAATGCAAGGGAGAGTTCTATAGTGCAAATAAGAAACCATATCTGAACATCCAGAAATGACCCATCTTCTCTTGGCTCATTTAAAATGGCCTGTTGCAAATTGGGAAAACTGCTCTTTGGTCAGACAAATCAAAATTTGACATTCTTTTTTGACAACAACTTAAAGCAGAGGTTCACCCTAAATTTGGACTTTATCTCAATCAAACTGCTAGGCATTAACAGTAACGAATACATTTTTTTTTTTTTTTTTTCTTCATCCTTAACACTTTTCTGCTTCAGTTTTATGCCCTGTCAATCACAATCCACCGCGGGGAGTGGGCGTGTATGTGTATTCTCCTCCGACAGCGTTATGTCTCCTGGGAGTCAGTCCTGACAATCTCAGGAGACGCGCTGTGCTCAAATCGCGCAAGATCTCGCCGGTCACGTGACTCGGCAAGCGTGAGGAAACATGTTGTGTCTCGTCACAATGGGGCGGGTCATTATGACGCCAGCCGTTGCGATGGCAACTGTGCAGTGTTGACGGCGAGCCGCGCCGTCAACAGTTGCCATAGTTGGCGTCATAATGACCCGCCCCATTGTGACAAGACACAAGTTTCCTCACGCTTGCCGAGCCACGTGACCGGCGAGATCTCGCGCGATTTGGGCACAGCGTGTACATCCCCGGAAGTATACAGTGGTGGGCTTCAGGAGTGCCCACACACAAGATGGAAACGTCCATCTCTCCGTTTTATAAAACATCCTTTTTCTGAAAATCGGAACAATCGTGGCAGCAAAGACAGGACTGGTGAGTGTAACATTAGGTATATTAACAGCGCCCGAATCACCGTAAAAACTACCGCAGAACTACCGCTTTAAAATGAGAGGGACCTTCCAGCTTATCAGCACTCGGTTCAAAAGACTGCATCTCTAATGGTATGGAGATGCAATAGTGTGTATGGAGTGGGCAGCTTGCACATCTGGAAAGACGCCATCTATGCTTAAAGACATATCCAGGTTTTAGAGCAGCATTTGCTCCCATCCAGGCATCTTTCAGGGAAAGTTTCAGGGAAAGTTTTTTTTCATATTTCAGCAGGACAACGCTAAAACGCTTACTGCATCTATGACAACACCATGGCTTAGAAGTAGAAGTGTTTGGGTGCTTAACTGGCCTGCCTGCAGTACAGACCTTTCACCAATTGGAAATAAGTGGAGCATCCTGAAATAAAAAATAAATACAACAAAGACCCACATCTCAGGCCCACAGCAGCTACTCCTCTGACCCGCTGTTAACTCATGGACAGTCCCATTCACTTTAAAGTGGATGTAAACCCCAAAAAAAAATGTTTTTTTTTTATGTCACAATGTAGAGTATAAGATTTCCTATCATCTGTGCCCAGTCTTGCCACACAGAGTTAATCCAGATCTGAGAAATCCTCTTTTATGTTCAGTGAAAATGAACAGCCTTCCAGATAAAACCCTGCCTAGATCAAAAGTCCGTTTTTTCTCTTCTTGCTTTGAGTGAGAGGTTATTTACAAATATAGCTAGGACATGTTTATCATATGTTATGTTTTGTTTATCATAACATGAGGTGATATATCATCATAACACATCCTAGTAATATACAATGAACTTTAGATCATCTCTTATGATAAACATGTCCAAGCTAAATTTGTAAATAACCTGTTACTGAAAGCAAATACAGAGAAACGGACTTAACCTAATTTGGCAGGTTTTTTTCTGAAGTCCAGTTAATTTGCACTGAACTTTAAAAGAGGATTACTCAGCGCTGGATTAACTCTGTGTGGCAAGACTGGGCACAGATGATAGGAAATCTTATACTCTACATTGTGACATTAAAACAAATTTTTTTTACAACCACTTTAATGGGATCGCTGGTGATGCGGCAGTGACGCAACAAAATAAGGGACGTGGCAGCAGCAGGTGAATGAATGCCCGCTAACTGCCGCTGCCTTAATGGATCTGAAATCTGACAGGTGCTCTTTAAATATAAGGTCTTATTTTTGTTGGTAGTTAGAATCTTTAATATTTACCAACAAAATTTAAGCTTTTCTATTTAGAATAATAAGCTGTCTGGTTAGTAGAACCCATACAGTTTGTAGTGTAGATTTGCAAAACCATGGGATAGAGGAATATTTCTGTTTTTATCTTATGGTTATTGTGAAATTGTGTGCATGTTATCTCAGCTTGCATACCTTGGATTTATTAAATGAGTTTACCAAAATTTTTAATATTGCAAAATGTACACTCATGATGCATAACTAAGCTTGATTTCATGTTGAATAAACTAAATTATTACTATATCCTAAATAGAAAACTATCTTTAGATGGATTTTTACGGCAAAAGCAAAAGCATTTTATTGAAATAAATTAGATTTTTTTTTTATATCATTGATTTTTTTTATTCACCCTGGATCGCTATGACCAATGATGGCAAACACATGATCCCCGGTTACTGAATATCCGTATACAGCAATCCACTGTGTACGATGCCACCCCTCCACAGGGAATGAACTGTGGCGGGGCGGCAAGTGGTTAAATAGAAATCATATGAAAACATGAATGAACATATTTCTATTCAAAGTGGAAGCAGATCTATTCTGTCGGCTGTATTATTATCACTGATGATAGTGGGAGGAACGGTGCCCCAGGGTTAAAATGAGCAGAAGCAATAGTGCTCCTATGGCTGGATAAAGGCAAGAAAAGAGTCCCATCCAATCCACTGTCTGGAGACAACTGCACTAGGAAAATGAAACCTAGATCAAATTGGTTAGGGAGAGCAACAATCTTTATGGGGTCATGTCTGTAAGCTGTATAAGACATAACTGCTCAGATTCACATGAATACGAGTATATATCTAGCTCTCTATCTAGGTATATTTTTTATTTTTTTTTCCACATAACGTTTTATCACTATTACCTCGCACACTTAATGGCAGTCTAGAGAAATAGTTTGACCATTCAGCCAATACCTTATTCAGTAAGGTAACATGCATGTAGTAAATTTCAATTGATCTGTTATAAAAACTCTAGAGCAGTTCAACCTTTTTTTCAGACAGACTTGTTAAGGTTCTGCACAATCTCAAGACACGTCAGTCTAAAATGTGGAAAACTAAACTAATAGTTTTAACCACCTGCCGACCACTCACAGTAAATATACTGCGAGCAGGCGGTAGGTACTGGCTCAGTAACATACTTGTATGTTGATGGCTTTCTTCCAGCTGACCCGTGCTGTGATTGGCAGCACATTTTTAGCCAATGATTTTGTCTGAAACCTGTTTTTCCTGGTAAAATTAAAAAAAATCTATACATGTCACCATATACATCATGTTTTTTATGAAATGACCCTGATATCTGCTTTCACCAAAGCTTTTTGCATGGTTTAACTTGCAAATGCGGAATTGCATATGCTTTTCCTTTTTGCTGTTTTTTTCTTGCTATCCTGCTGATGTGTGCGATGTTCTCTAAAAAACGTTTTTTTTACAGTCGGGTGCAACAAAAGAATACCTGGGTTTTTTTTATCTGAAAAAATGAGGGGGTTTGGGGGGCTAGCAATCATTAAGAAATACAAACCTTGCAAAAAATAATAATGGCGAATATAACTAAAATACTAAGTCCTGGTTCATACCGATGCGGCGTGAATTTAATGTGGTACGCATTGCGATATTATATATATTTTTTTTATTTAACATTGCAATTCAATCGTGTCCCATAGAAGTCTATAGAGCCTGAAATTTTTTTTTTAAACCGGATCAAATTCGCACTGCCTATATGTAAATAACCTTCATTGGAAATAATGCTTTTTTACATGACATGCTATCTATGCTTTTCAGAGCGTCTGTGAACTGGGGCTTAAAGCGACCGTGTCAGGCTAAAAATGGCAGTACCTGCAGAAAGAGGCTCTATTTCTTTGCAGCAGCCCATGTCTTGAATTGTTAAATGCCGATATGATGTTCTCCAGGCGCTGCAAATATTGGAGAATTAATAGCACCTGTTGAATTCAGGTCTGCCTGAAGCTTTCTACGAGTGTTTTGAGAATGATGGTTATCACTTTCCATTATGGATTTTAATTATGAGGAAATCCTTAGGCCCCTTTCACATGTACAGATCCTGTGAGGATCGATACCTTTCTCATTCACTTGCTCAGTGGGGATGACTCCGTTGATCCCTGCTGAACCAGGATATGACAGATCTCTGCTCTCCTCTATAGGGGGATCAGATGAACATGGACCGTCTGTCCGTGTTCACTCGATGCGATCTACGGATGGAAAAATAGGATTTTCCTCCGTCTGCAGAATCAGACCATAGCGGGGACCGATGAGATTGGGTGTCAGCGGATGTTCATCTGCTGACAACCGCTATCCCATAGGGATTAATGTATGTCCGTATTTCATCCAAAAACGGATGGATGAAATATGGACATACGGTCTGCATGTGTGAAAAGGGCCTTACTGTTAATGCCAAGAGAAAACAACATATGTTTGACTTCTACTATAATTTAGTACTTTTATGCTTTATGGAATCTACCTAAATTTGCTTCGAAATCTGTAACATACATCACCTTTTTATTTATGATTATGATGCACTGATGATCATTGAAATGTTTTTTTTTTTGTTTACTTATTTCCACTTATGTGTGAGTGCAGGAACCGCTTCCTAGTATATAACTTTTCCTGCCACTTCTAAATATAGCAATAAATACTACTGGTTTTCCCTGAAAATGTCAGCTTATGACATATTTTATTCTTTCTCATTGACTAAGCATGTAATGGGCATATACCCATAAGCAATGGTCATCAGAGTGATGAACGGTGGCTTTCAGGCCTTGGAAATGAGGCGACAGCCTCTGATGAATTGCTGTTATTTTAGGGATATGTAAATGTGTGCCTTCTTGGTATTTTGGGTACTCGGTGCCTGCTGCATTTGCCAAATGGTATGTAGAGAGCGAGGTGAATCCAGTAAGGGCTATTGTTATTTGCTGTTCTTGCATGATTTATTCTAGACATTTTAAATGCTGGGGTCAGTTTCACACAACTGTGCAAATGTAGATTTATTAGTCTGACTCATTTCTAATTATGTTGCTCCTTTCCAAACTAACATTGGGAGACTTGAAAATTGCTATAGCACTTTACTGTTTGCCTGATTAGCTTAAAACGGATCACATTTACAAATAATTTTGTATGCATTTTAACTTATGCTATAGATATATATACATACATATTAAATGTGTATGTAAAATGGATATAGATATCTATATCTCATTCTGCTGTGAAATATTTGGACTTTATCTGCTTTTGAGACAGTGCTGGATCCATGGACAGGTAAGTGTCCAGTTATTAAAAGTCAGCAGCTACAGGATTTGTTGGCTTCTTTCTAAATGGTTTGTTAGTGGAGAACCACTTTAACACGCTACAGCAGACCAGGCTAATGTGAAAAAAAACATTTTGTCCCCATAAAACTAGATATAAATAAAGCATTACAGTTTGGCCATCTAGCGTGTGCCGGCCCTTATCTACGCTCTGGGCCGTCCATGACATACCCCGTTGCTCCAGGGGTGGCTGTGAACTACATGTTCCAGGGCACACATATGACCGGTCTCTATGGCCTTGTCACAGTGTGCCGGGCTGACAGCCATGCCGTTAAGCGGATGTTGGTTCTGTCTGGAATGCCTCCCTGGCAAACTGGTGCGGCTGGTGCGTTCCTGGGGAGGTCGAATGAGGGTTCGCCCTGCTTTCCTCTCTCCCTTCCTCTCCCTCCTTCACTATTCTGGGTGGTGGCTGTAGGGGGGGGGGTCCGCCTGGGGCTCTGTCGCTACCAGGGGTTGTGCTGCTGTGAGGTGCTATTGTTTTGTTGTACTGAGGGTGGCTGTGTGTGCTGTTTTAAAAACACGTGTATGGCCGCCATTTTGCCGGAGGCATGGTTTTATATGTTGGTGGCCATTTTCTTGTGGCCCGCATGCTTTTTTTCTGCATTCGGCTGCCATCTTGGGAAAGCCTTGGCCTCTAGTGCCTGGAATAGCGGCGCAAAAGCCCGCAAATTGCTTCCTTAAGGGGCGGCGCAGCACGGACGGCATTCTCAGCACTTCAGCTGGCACTACAGCCTGGTCGGGTGGTGAGTCCCTTGGGGGTCCCCTGCTCTCTGTTTTGCAGCTGGGAGGGTGGCCTGTGGGTCTCTGCCTTGCAGTACTAGGGCAGCAAAGCGGTGGGCCAACATGGAGTCTAAACCAGCCATGCCTGAGTTAAGCCTTAGTGCCCCTACGGCAGTCCTTGAGGCATTTATCGCCAGGATTGAAGCAACAAGTGGCCAGAAGGGGGGTAAAAAGGGACCCCCCCTCCCTGCGTCTGCTTCTGGGGATGGCTCTGACACGGAACCAGACCCTGCTACTGCATCTGGCTCTGTCATGTCAAATGATGCAGGCTTAGCCCACACGGACAGTGAGGATGACTCTGCTTCAGGGTCAGTGCATGATAAGGCGTTTGTTGGAGCTCTTATCACTGCGGTGCGGGATACTCAAAAACTTGACGATTTGGCGGAGGCATCGGATACGCCGGTCCCTTTTTGGGTTCCGCAAGCCACCCTGCACCGCAAAAGTGTTTCTTTGTGTTCCATATCTGGACAAACTGTTGTACAAGGAATAGGATAGGCTGCAGAAAGTTTTTGCTATTCCAAAATACTTTGCGGTCCGTTACCCCTATTGAGGAGAACTTTTGAAAAAAAAAGTGGGTTTCTCCTCTGTCAGTGTCCAGACTTGAGCAAAGCCACCACGTTGCCTGTGGAAGGGGCTCCCGCCTTTAAGGATCACGCAGATAGGAGAGCGGAGGCTGTGGCCCACTCTATGTTCACAGTAAGGGGTTCGACAGTGAGACCGGTTTTGGCCGGGGCTCTGGTGTCGCAGACACATACCGAACGGGCAAAGGTCTTGCTGCAGGTGCTGGAGGCGCAGAATGCTTCTGAGACCTGTGTGGACTTGGCTGACCAGTTAGTGCAAGGCCTAAAGTTTGTCTGTGAGTCAGCCCTGGATATGCTCCCCTTGTTTTCTAGGGCCTCTGCCTACGCGGTGGTACTACGCCGCCTTGTGTGGCTGAAGTGTTGGTCTGTGGACCAGTCTTCAAAAAAGGCCTTGGTGGATTTACCCTTTAAGGGTGAACGGCTCTTTGGGGCGTCCCTGGATGACATCATAAAGGATGCCACAGGTGGTAAGAGCACACTGCTCCCACAATTTGGGAAGGGTAAGGAGCCTCGCAGTAAGCAAGGACCCTCCTTTACTACCCCCAAGTGGTTTTTTTTCGCCCGCCAAATGCGGCAGGAAAAAGTTTTCAAGGCTAAGGCACCCGTTGCAGGGCAGAAGCGCACCTGGTACCGCAAGCCTAACAAGCCTGTGGACAAACCTGCTCAACGTCTCGGGTGGGGGGCCGGCTTCGCAAATTCGTGGCTCGGTGGAGGTCTCTTCTTTCCGACCGTTGGGTTTGCAAGGTAGTTTCCTCGGGGTTCAAGATAGTTTCTCTCTTGTCCACCAAACAGATTTTTTCCTTCCAATCTCCGGATCGCTGGAAGGATCTGTCGGGGCTGTCCAGGATCTACTGGTCAGGGAGTGATTGTGCCAGTTCCATCAATGGAACGGTTTCAGGGGATTTACTTCAATCTGTTTGTAGTCCCCAAGAAGGAAGGGGTCCGTCCAATCCTGGACCTCAAGGCCCTCAATTGTTTTGTCAAAGTGCAAAAATTCAGAATGGAGTCGATTCGCTCGGTAGTGGCAGCGCTCCATCAGGGGGACTTTATGGCGTCCTTGGACATCATGGACGCACACCTGCATGTTCCCATATGCACAAAGCACCAGAGATTTCTGCGCTTTGCGATCGGAGGGGACCACTTTCAATTGGTGGCCCTCCCGTTCGGCCTGGCCTCGGCACCACGGGTCTTCACCAAGGTGCTTGCTCGGATTCTGGCCCTGCTGAGGCAGTGCGGGATTGCTATTGTAGGATACCTGTACGACCTTCTCCTGAGAGCTTCCTCAAGCTCAGTTAGAAAGGCATGTGTCCATCACCTGCCAGACCCTCCGAGAATTTGGCTGGCTTCTGAATATTCAAAAGTCAGTATTGGTACCATCTCAGCGGCTTGAATACCTGGTGTCACGGAAGGTCCCCGCATCCGGACCGAATGCTTCCGTCAGATACTGCTTGCCATAGTCTGCACATAGATACTGGATATTTTAGCTGCCCTGAAACGCACAACGAGACGACACTTGTATGTGCGCTAAGTATGGAATGTTTAATAGGACCAAAACCACAATCTTATATACAGCAAAGAGGAGGCAACCAGAACAATAATCAACATGAACGAATTATCTAATCAGTAGCTAGACATTTCGGCACCACATAGCTTGTCAAGCTCCCCTGAACATAATTGACATGCTAATTCAATACACCTGACAGGAGACTGACTCTATTGTAGTACAATACACAAAAGTCAATTAGCTAGAGAAGAGGGCATTAGCATTTACAGTATGAAAGAGTTACTCTACAATTAACTCTTTGAGCTCAGAAATAACAAATTTAAAATAGCTCTACAGATCTCTCAGAATATAATGTGGATAATCCATACCTAATAATCCTATCTCAGGTAGTCCAAGATATCATTCTTCCATTCATCCTATGGCCCTAGTGGTCATAGGATGATTTTAGACATAGGAGAATCTGAGTCTGTCACATCTGGGTTTAGTCCTCGGAGGCGAGCGTTTTTCTCCCAACCGAAAAACTTCAGAGACTGCGGTGCAGCGGTTGGCGACCCAGAAGTGGTCGTCGCTTCACTTCTGCATGAGGGTTCTGGGTCTGGTGGTGGCCTCTTTCGAAACAGTTCCATATGCCCAATTCCACACCCGAGTGTTACAGAAAGAGATTCTGTCACGTTGGGACAAGCTCCCTTCAACTCTGGATTACCAGATTCAGGTGAGTCGACTGATGAAGTCCTCCCTAGTGTGGTGGCTGACGTCTCCAGTGCTTCGGACCGGAAAGTAGTTTCTGCTGTGCCATTGGACAGTGGTCACGATGGATGCCAGCCTCTCCGGCTGGGAGGGTGTCTGGGGTGCCCAGTCAGCCCAGGGGTGCTGGACTCAGGAGGAGTCCCGCCTTCCAATCAATGTACTGGAGCTCCGAGTGATCAAGTTGTGCCTCGCCGAGTGGTCCCTGGGTCTGCATGACCGACCGGTCAGGATCCAGTCCAATAACGCCACGGCCGTGGCGTACGTCAATCATCAGGGAGGCACACGGAGCTCGGCTGCAGCGACGGAAGTCGCGCACATCCTCCGGTGGGCCGAAAGGTACATTCCGGCTCTGTCGGCCGTGTACATTCCGGGGGTGCTGAACTGGCAAGCCGACTACCTAATTTGACAAACATTAGACCAAGGAGAGTGGTCACTACACCCGCAGGTGTTTCAGATTCTGTGCCGAAAATGGGGCACTCCAGACGTGGACCTTCTGGCGTCCCGTCTCAATCGGAAGGTGTCACTGTTCGTGGCCAGGTCAAGAGACCCGTTGGGGGACGCGTCAGACGCATTGGTGGCGCCATGGGGTCACTATCTCCTAATCTACGCCTTCCCTCCTCTGAAACTGCTGTGCAGAGTGGAAGCCGAGGGGATTCCAACGATCCTGATCGCCCCAGATTGGCCGCACCGTCCCTGGTACACAGACCTGGTGCGTCTGGTGGCAGACATCCCTTGGCGTCTACCCCTGAGAGAAGATCTTCTGTCGCAGGGTCCGATCTTCTACCCTGCTTTACAGTCGCTGGCTTTAATGGCGTGGCTGTTGAGAGCCAGGTGCTGAAGGACCGTGGCCTGTCGGGCTCGGTGATCTCTACCATGCTACGACCACGGAAGTCTACTTCACGAAAGATTTACCATCGTACGTGGAAGGCCTACATCTATGTGTGAAGAGATTAAATGGCACCCCTGTACATATGTGATGTCCTGGATTCTGCTGTTCTTACAGTGTGGAGTGGATCAGGCTCTCGCCTTAAGTACGGTTAAGTCAGATTTCGGCTCTAGCTGTTTACTTTCAGCGACCCTTGGCGGCTCACTCCCTGGTGCGTATGTTTGTGCAGGGGGTTCGGCATGTGGCCCCTCCTGTGCGTCATCCACTGCCCCCATGGGACTTGAATTTAGTCCTCTTGATGCTTCAAGACGCTCAGTTTGAGGACATTCGAAAGATCCCTTTGTTGACCCAGAAGGTGTTTTTTCTGGTGGAAATTACCTCGGTCAGACGGGCATCTGAACTGGCGGCCTTGTCCTGCAAGGCTCCCTACTTGGTCATAAGGTGGTGCTGCAGCAGTCATTTCTCCCAAAGGTTGTTTCGGCTTTTCACATTAATGAGGACATTGTGTTACCTTCTTTATGTCCTCGGCCAAAAAACCTGAAGGAAGCCACTTTGCATTCCTTGGAAGTGGTTCGGGCCCTACGGGTGTACTTGTCTGCTATGGCTCCTTTTCGGAAGTCGGACTCCCTGTTCGTGTCGGTGACTGGTCCTAAAAAGGGCCTGGCAGTCTCGTCGGCCACCATTTCTAGGTGGATCAGACAGGTCGTGCTTCAGGCCTATGCCCTAAATGGGCGGGCGCCTCCCTTCAGGGTACGGGGTGCATTCGACCAGGGCGATTGGTGCCTCTTGGGCTTTCCGTCATCAAGCGTCTGTTTTACAGGTGTGTAAGGCAGCGACCTGGTCGTCAATTCACACCTTTTCAAAATTTTACAAGGTGGATGTGAGTGCATCTTCGGATGCCTCCTTCGGCCGCAAGGTTTTACAGGCGACAGTTTAAGGTTGTTCGTTCCAACAGCTCAGTGTCAGTGAGGTAGTGAGGCAGGCGGATTAGCTACAGGAGCTCCCACGGCGCACGTCTCCTAGGAGTAGGAGCGTGTGTGCTTTAGCTCCAGGCAGGCTTAGGAGGCAGACAGGCAGAGTCCCTCTCAGCCCGGCCAGCTCAGTCCACACTCCAGTTTCCAGCCCAGCCCTGGAAAGTCCTGCGCCCCTGATCTCTCCCGCTCCTTCAGCTCAGCTCCCTGGCTCTCCACAGGTAAGAGCCCTCCACCAAAGCTGCTGACGGCCGTCCTTTTCAGGACAAAGCCGCAGCAACACAGATCTTCCTTTGCTCCATTCTTTGTCCCCCTGCACTCCCTCACCTCCATCATCCTCAAGTGCCCCCTCCCGCCACCTCCTCGTGGAAATTTCCGCCGTTCTGGTGCTTTTTTGGGTGCACCGCGCCAGGTCGTCCTGAATTGCGGGGCCGCGGTCTAGGAAAGACCGCGGCTTCACTTGCGGCCTAACGGCGCGCTGCTCCCCACGTCTCAGTTGTCCTTACCCAGCTCCCAGGAAACCCCCCTTATCCCTGAAGGACAGTTACCCGGCCCTGTTTTTTCACCCTTTCACCCTTTCAGCCCCACGTTATCAGAGAAGCCCCCTGTCAGCCCTCATCCCTGAGCAGGCAGCCACCAGACCAGCAACAGGCTCTCCCTCTCAGCCCTAGCCCCCCCCCCCCGTCGCCCCAACACACAGAAGCTTGATCCAGGGGTTACCCGATCGCCTCTTACAGGGGTCAGGAAGGAATTTTTTTCCCTACCGGAGCATATTGGCCGAGCTCTGACAGGGTTTTTTGCCTTCCTCTGGACCAAGCCAGGAGAGAGGAGTCAGCCAATTCCTCTCCCCACTGCCCCAAACCCCCCCCCCCGGTGTATTGGCGATCATGGCATGTCGGCAATATTCTGCCGATACCATTTGGAGTTTGAGGCAATGCGCCGCAATACTGCCAGCCATCACCAAAAAGGCCCTAAGAACTGAGCGACTATTGAGAATCGATCATAGATCGACGGTCAGACATTTCAGCCATTTACCCCAGCTCAGGCACATATCATGTGCTCTGATCAACACAAGATCAGCAGTAAAACACCGACTAGAAATCCGCGACTTCATTCAACAAAAGGATCTAGACTGCCTCTTTATTACAGAGAGCTGGCTCACAGCCGACTGTAACACCATTCTAGGAGAATTGGTGCCAGAAAACTATCGTATTATAACGGAAAACAGAATAGGGCAAAGAGGAGGCGGCCTGGCGGTGATCCACAAGACTCATCTTACGATCACCAAACCAGTCCGCCAAAACCCTCTTCCATTCATGGAAACCCTTACTCTGCAACTGCAAGCAAATTCAAAGGAGACCGTCCACATTCTGCTCTGCTATAGGCCGCCCGGCCCAAAATCGCAGCTGCTATCATTATGGACGGATTTCTTCTCCACTTACACCCTCTACAGCAAACATCTTTTGCTGCTCGGGGATTTCAATCTCTGGGCCAACTCCTCACAAGACCCCATTGCCGACGCCTGTATTGACCACCTGGAAGGATTAGGATTGCAGCAATTAGTATGTGGGCCCACACATGCTTCAGGTCACACACTTGATCTTATTTTCAGACAAGCTCTGGAAATAAAGATTTGGGAAAATGAAAAGTTGCCATGGACAGATCACCATGCAATTATATTCAGTATTTCCACCATCCCCCCTGCAACAAAAACATCAAATCCAGTGACAACACACTGGACTAGATGCCAGAAGAAGCTCCACTCGGAACTCTTCAAAACTACTTTAAGGAAAAAAATAGAAACAACTCAGCCGCATCAAACGGCCGTTGAAACACTGGAAGCCATTAACTCGGCCATGCTACAGTCAGCCGACTTGGTAGCGCCGAAACGAATAACCCGCATTCGGAAAAACAACCGCAGCTGGTTTAACAACCAACTGTCGTTACTGAAGCAAGAACGCAGAAGGGCAGAATCTGCCTGGAAAAGATGTTCTTCAGAGCTAAACCTATCCATCTACAAGGCGACTACAAGAAAATACCACAAAGGAATTTTCCAAGCCAAGAAAAATTATTTTTCGGAGGCTATCAACGGTGCCATTAACCGCCCCCCGCCAACTCTTCAAGATGGTCACCCAGACCATGGAACCAGAATGCATTGAAGCCCCCAGTTCGGACACACAAGAATTTTGCAATGAACTATCGGATTACTTCATTAATAAAATCGAGGCAATCCGTGAAAGCATTCAGCAAAACAATTCTCCCCTCAGCCCCCCCTGCAGCCTCTCACACAGCACCCATAGTAATTCTTCTATATCAGGTAAGTTTACCCTGGAACCCATCTCCATCGAGACCACTAAAAATGTCATTGCCGCTCTGCGTAATGGCACAGCGCCAAATGACATTATCCCCACAAAACTGCTGAAGGAATGCGCCTACATCCTGGCTCCTCCCATCACGCAGTTTATCAACCAGTCTTTTCTGGAGGGCATAGTGCCCTCACAGTTGAAAGAGGGTATAATCCAACCCATCCTGAAGAAACCCTCCCTGGACCCCAAGGACCCACTCCACCGCCGTCCCATAACAAGCCTCAATGTACTCTCTAAGATAATGGAGAAAGTAGTGGTACAACAGCTGCAACAGCATCTAGATACCTACAAGCTACTTGATCCATTGCAATCAGGCTTCCGTCCTGGACACGGGACGGAAACGGCATTGCTGAAAGTATGGGACGATGTTCTCAAGTCCGCAGACGAAGGAGAATCTTGTCTTCTAGTTCTGTTGGACCTAAGTGCAGCTTTCGACACTTTAGACCACAAACTGTTACTGACTCGGCTTGCTAAAGTAGCCAGAGTCGCAGAAGGCGATTTATCTTGGTTCTCCTCTTTTCTGGAAAACCGATCGCAAACAGTAAAGTTAGGACCTTTTACGTCTGAAAAACGCACAGTAACATGCGGAGTCCCTCAAGGATCGCCTCTGTCACCAGTGCTGTTTAACATCTATCTTCGTCCTCTTTTTGAGATTATCAGCAGCCAAAAACTGCTCTATCACTCATACGCAGACGACACACAACTGTATTTCCGCATCTGCAACAGACAGGATCACCACCTCAATCTAGAGACATGTCTCTCTTTGATAGAGGACTGGATGACAAAGAGTTATCTTAAACTCAATGGAGCGAAAACAGAACTTCTTCTGTTTCACGCCAAGCGCAGGAATCAACTTTCAACAGTGTGGACCCCCCCGCCTATTTTGGGCAAGCTCATCACCCCTAGCGCCAAAGTCAAAAGCCTAGGGGTCATTTTTGACTCCTTTATGACAATAGACGCACAAATAGGGTCAGTAGTCAGCGGATCTCACCATCTACTGCGCCTACTACGTAGACTCACTCCGTTCATCCCTAAAGAAGACTTATCGGTCGTGGTGGGAGCAATTGTAAACTCCAGGCTGGATTATGCAAATGCCCTTTACCTCGGCCTCCCCAAGTACCAAATCGCTCGTCTGCAAGTCGTTCAGAATATGGCCGCCAGACTTGTGACTGGGAAAAAACCCTGGGAATCCATCTCGCCTTCACTGAGAGCCCTTCATTGGATGCCAGTTAAAGACAGAATTGCTTTTAAAGCTCTCTGTCTTACGCATAGATGTGTCCATGGGAATGCCCCCCTTTATTTATGCGAAATAATAAAAGCGCATAATCCCAATCGCGTTTTGCGATCCACGAATCGGAACCTGCTCCAGGTTCCGAAAGCCAACTGCAAGTCCAAAGGAGAAAGAAGATTTGCGATCCAAGGTCCCAGACTATGGAACGCTTTACCAACCAGCATTCGGTTGGAGGAGAACCACCTAGCATTTAGGAAAAAGGTCAAGACTTTTCTCTTTTGATATCAAAGGAGACAGGAACAACAAGCGCCCAGAGGCGATTCAGTTCGCATGTGCCGCGCTATATAAGTTTTCATTCATTCATTCATTGAAGCTTGGTTTGCTGTGTTTTCCCACCCCTCGAAAAAAAATTGACACAGCTTGGGGACGTCACGGAGGTCAATGCTGCTGTTTGTCCATGAACGAAAGAGAAAATAGGATTTTTGAACTCACCAGTGGAGCTGCTGAGTCAGAGAGTGGGATATACCCGGGGGACCCGCCCTCTGGGAGGTGCTGTACTGAAGAAACTGTTTTAACACTTGAAGTGCTGTTTTTTTTCTGCCTACTCTCTCCTGAAAGGAAGGATATATAACCCTAAGGTCAATGCTGCTGTGTCCGTCCATGAACTCAGAGAAATGGATTTTACGTTGATTACAAAAATCATATGTTTTACGTCACCGCATTCTGATACAATCGTTTTTTTAACTGATGGTGTGTAGGCACATCAGACCATCAGTCAGCTTCATCGGTTAACCGATGACAATGGTCCTTCAGACCATTCTCATCGGATGGACTGATCGTGTGTACAAGGCTTTAATGTTTGTTCTTGGGCTCAGATATGCTTTTGGTTGGTTTAACTGCTTGCCGGCCACAGTATATTTTACTGAGGCAGGGTGGTACGGGCAGGCAGGACAACGTATATGTACGTCATCCTGCCTCTTCCAAGTCAGAGGCGTGCACCCTCTGCAATCACAGCAGATTGAGGCTTCTGGTACCTAGCTGCTTTGATCAGCCAGGGGATTATGCACTCACATGATCAAAATGTCAACAAAGATGTTATGAATAGCTGTGTATCCTATAGTGATGCAGTGATTGTCTCTCAGCTATCACATGGTACCTGGCTCAATCACAGCACCCTTTACACAATAGTAAGCTGTCATGAATGTAACCCGTTCATGACAGTTCAAAACATTACTGTTACAGTGATCATCGCTGTAACCACAATCAATCAGTGTTTTTTTTTTTTAACATACGGGAACCAGTGTCCCTGATCACCACCCCACCAGTCATATGATGATGCTGTACTGCACTGGTGACGGGGGAACTAGTATATCGGGATTAATCAATTTTCAAATGTGTTTTATATACCATAGTTTGTAGATGCTATACATTTTAAAAAGACCAATTAACCACTTAAGGACCGCCTACTGCACATATACGTCGGCCAAATGGCACGGCTGGGCACATCAACGTATATATACACGTTGGTTTTAGTACCCAGCCGTGGGTCACAGGCGCGCCCGCAGCGCGCTCCTGTGAGCCGGTCCGAAGCTCCGGGACTCGCGGACCTGATCGCCGCTGCAGTGCGGCGATCCGTCCCTGGAGCTGAAGAACGGGGAGAGCCGTGTGTAAACACGGCTTCCCCGTGCTTCACTGTGGCCGCAGCATCGATCACGTCATCCCTGTTATAGGGGGACGTGATCGATGATGTCACACCTACAGCCTCACCCCCCTACAGTTGTAAACACACACAGGGAACACTCAAATCCTACAGCGCCCCCTTGTGGTTAACTCCCAAACTGCAACTGTCATTTTCACAGTAAACGATGCAATTTAAATGCATTTTTTGCTGTGAAAATGACAATTGTCCCAAAAATGTGTCAAAATTGTCCGAAGTGTCCGCCATTATGTCGCAGTCACGAAAAAAATCGCTGATCGCCGCTATTGGTAGTAAAAAAATAAATAATAAAAATGCAATAAAACTATCCCTTATTTTGTAAACGCTCTAAATTTTGCGAAAAACTAACCGATAAACGCTTATTGCGATTTTTTTTTTTTTTTTTTACCAAAAATAGGTAGAAGAATACGTATCGGCCTAAACTGAGGAAATTTTTTTTTTTTATATATATTTGGGGGATATTTATTATAGCAAAAAGTAAAAAATACTGCATTTTTTTTAAAATTGTCGCTCCTATATATTTTTGTTTATAGCGCAAAAAATAAAAACCGCAGAGGTGATCAAATACCACCAAAAGAAAGCTCTATTTGTGGGAAGAAAAGGACGCCAATTTTGTTTGGGAGCCATGTCACACGACCGCGCAATTGTCAGTTAAAACGACGCAGTGCCGAATCGCAAAAAGGGGCAAGGTCCTTTACCTGCATTTTGGTCCGGGTATTAAGTGGTTAATATACACTTATTGGAATTCTTCTTCTCTTTTTTTTTTTTACCAAAGACATGTAGCGGAACACATTTTGGCCTAAATTTATGAAGACATTTATTTTATTGGATATGTTTTATAACAGAAATGAGAACATATCAATATAAAAAAAATATATAATAATTATATTTTTTAATAGTTGTCATTTTTTTAATTGTATAACACAAAAATTACATCCCAGTGATGATCAAATACCACCAAAAGAAAGCTCTTTTTGTGTGGGGAAAAAAATTATATAAATGTAATTTGCATACAATGTTGCATGACGCATAATTGCCAGTTAAAGTAGTGCATCATTAAATAGCAAAAAAATGGCCTGATCATGAACCTTCTGGAGATCAAGCAGCTAAAAAAACACAAATGCACATAGGTTGAGACGGATCTTTTCACATTTGGTTGTGCAATCATGTTAAGTCAACTGCTGTTGTACTTGGATAACACTGCATCTAGTGCTGTACATCCACCCTATTACTTTGTGTTTTCATCATCCCACTGAAAGCTGCAGATAGCAAAGACTCAAAGCACACACAACTATGAATGTCCTACACATTTTTTTTGGAAATCCAACATTTTTTTATGTGACTAATATAGCTTTACACTACTGTACAACTGCAAACGTTTAAAAAAGGTACTGTATTTGCTGGCGTATAAGACTATCTTTTACACTTAAAACTGGCCAAAAAGCAGGGGTCGTCTTATACTCTGGGTCACCTGCTCGGATGCCTGCTGGATGTGCGGTAATACTGTATGTAGCTTTGGCTACATACAGTATATACCACTTAGCCAATCCCAGTGAGCGATCTATTCAAATGAATACAGAGCCTGCTCGGATTGGAGTAACAACCTCTGCCAATTTGAGCAGGCTACATACAGTAGTCTGCTCGGATTAGCTTTGAGAGTCAGAGAGGCGTGGGCTGATACAGCCTCTGCCAATCCAAGCAGGCTTTGTATTCATTAATAGAATACATTGCTCGCTGTAACTGGCTCAAGATCCAGCCAGAATAAATTAGAATATGGCTCCAGAAGGAAGAAATATGAAGCATTGGAAGCCTTGGGAGGGGGTCGTCTTATACAGTGAGAACAGGTACAAAATCTTTAAAAAACTGTAAAATTAGGGGGTCGTCTTATACGCCGGCAAATACGGTAAGTAAAAATACCCTGGGGAGGGGGTGGAGTTGAACGTTCATGTTTAATTTTCAGTTTAGACTATAGTGCCACTTATCGGCTCTAGCTGCATTCATGTCCAAAAGTTTAAATGCCATGAAGAATTTGTCAAACATCTGAGTGCAGTAAACGGGGAAATGATAAAATCAGTATTTTCTTTGAACATTTTTTGCCTTTTATCACTGCATTTTTATTTTTTAGTTGTACTTGCATGCTGTTTATAGAGGTTCTAACAAATGTAGTAGTGTGGTACCCCAGGGGTGTGGTGACCCAGGGTTTTCAACTGAACTGCTTGAGGGGCTCCAGGGAGCTTGCAGTTTACAGAGGAAACTGGCATTCCAGTTTCCTCAATTGTTAATAAAGTCCACTTTGGGACCTGGAGCCTGGGGATTTCGTCGAGATCAGGGTGGGATGAAATCCCCAGTCCTGGGTCCAGATTTTCAGATATACCAGCACACTGACTGATCAGGTGTGTGCTGGCCTATGTATAGACACCTGACCATGGTTCTGGGCTCCACCCTCCCGAGGAGTCCAGGCTTGGAAGGGAGCACGCAGAGAGTGCAGGTGTGCACTGAATTAGCTGGAGTGTGCAGGCTGCACTGTGAAAAACCCCAGAGACCCGAGTCTAAGGTTGCTGACAGGAGTCAGGAAAATGCCATGCTGGAGCCTGAGCAGTGGTGCTACTGCTGAGGAGAGCCAGGTGGCTCGGTATTTTCTTTTGCACATGTAAGCCAGGAGGCTGAAGGTATCATTTTGTGTGGACAGTGAAAACCCCCTGTGCAGGAAACCTGTGTTTGGATTTTTTATTTTTTTGCCTTTTTAATAAAAGTGGGCCATCAAGCCCTTAAATATAGTTCCGGACTGGCGTGAATCACTTGGAAAAACTTGTGACGGTTCTTTCGCAGAACTTTTCTATCTCTGTAACCCATTCCATTCTGTCTCAAAATGTTTAGGTCCTTCATGGCTTTGGAGGCCATTTCTGTGCAGATACTGCTATAATTTCAGCAGTGTAATGTTTTGATGACATGGATTTGTGATGTTGCATGGTGGAGAAACCTGCCTGTTCTTAGCAATGTGGGTGCCATCCACTGATTCCTGACCAGATGAAATTTCAGCTTCTGGCACTGCGTTGTTTTAACTGACAATTGTGCGGTCGTACGATGTGGCTCCCAAACAAAATTGGCGTCCTTTTTCCCCCCACAAATAGAGCTTCCTGTTGGTGGTATTTGATCATCTCTGCGGTTTTTATTTTTTGCGCTATAAACAAAAAAAGAGCGACAATTTTGAAAAAAAAGAATATATTTTTTACTGGTTACTATAATAAATAGCCCATTTAAAAAAATAAATAAAACATTTCTCAGTTTAGGCCGATACGTATTCTACATATTTTTTGTTAAAAAAGTTTGCGCAAAAGTTATAGCGCTTACAAAATAGGGGACAGAATTATTATACATTTTTATTATAATTTTTTTTTTACTAGTAATGGCGGCGATCTGCGATTTTTTTTTTTTTTTTTTTTTTTTTTTTTTTTTTTTTTTTTTATTGGGACTGCGACGTTATGGCGGACACTTTTGGCGCCATTCACATTTATACTGCGATCAGTGCTATAAAAATGCACCGATTACTGTATAAATGTGACTGGCAACGAAGGGGTTAACACTAGGGGGGCATGGAAGGGGTTAAATGTATTCCCTGGGTGTGTTCTAACTGTGGGGGGTGACTGGGGGAGGTGACCAATGCTGTGTCCCTATGTACAAGGGACACAGATCGGTCTCCTCTCTCCCCTGACAGGACATGGATCTCTGTTTGTTTACACACAGAGATCCATGTCCTTGTCCCTGTAACCGCCCAATGCGAGTGCCTGGCAGACATCGCGGCCGCCGACGGCGCTCGCGCGCCCTCTAGTGGCCAAGAACAGCGCTGGACGCATATATGCGTTCAGTCAGAGATTCAGAAGCACCCGACAGCCGCATATATTCGTACGGCCGTCGGGAAGTGGTTAAATTACTAACTCTGTTTACAGAAACCCCTGTGAGCCGGTTCACACAGGGGCAACCCAAATTCCAGCACGACTTTGGGAGGCAACTTGGACACAACCTGAGTATGAATCATCAGACAACTTACAAGGCAACTTCAAGTCGCCTCCAGGACAGGAGGATTTCCAGTGGTCAAACAACAATCAGCTCTGTGGGAGGGGGGGGAGGGATTTGCCTGAGAAATGTATGTTCTCTTCCTGTATTGTTGCTTCAGTTAAGACAGTGATCTGACTTCTGAGGCAACTTCCATTGAAATCGGTGGGTACAAGTTGCCTAGCAGTCGCATTGAAGCAGTACAGGAACCTTTTCTGAAGTAGGTTTATTAAGACGGCTCCATTCACTTCCATCGATTTTCTCAACCACAGGACTTGGGGCAACTTCAAGCCGGATCCCAGGTCTCCCCTGTGTAAACCGGCTCTTAAGGCAACCTCCACTGTTGCAGATAGATGTTCATCCATGTACCACTCTCCAGCCCTTCAGTGGGCAAACTACCTTCTGTTAAAGCCTAATAATTAATATTTTGACTCATTCGTCCAGAGCATGTGCTTCCATTCTTCTGCACCCCATCCTTCTTTTCTTTTTTTTTTTTTTTTATTTATATTTCCGTGCATATGTGAGCAGTTTGATTTTGTTTTGAGTTTTTGGTTGCAGTTCTTTCATGAAGGCTGTAGATTGTAGATGGGTGTACCAGGGTCCCAGTGGTTTCTGGCAGATCGGAGATGATTGAGGAGCTGGACGTCATTGGTATCGAACCGGAAGTAACTTGGTATGTATATAGCTGAAAATGTGCATCCTTTCTTTGAGAGGAGCAGAATTTGGAAGTCCTAGTGGAATGAAAAAGTACAGATATCTTGTGTGTGACAACATGGTGAATAGCATTATGAGTATGTAAGGTACAGCTCTGTATTCAGAGTGGAGCATGCCATTTCGAGAACAGTGCATGCTTTGGATGGTCCTGGAAAATGTAATGTACAGCACAGCCATAAGGACTAGTATTTTAGTAAACATGTTACTCACTGCATACAGCACCTCAAACTAAACTTTCTTATGAGAGGCTGTGAATCAATTTCCCTTTTTTCAGTTTCCATTTTAACCACTTGCGTACTATGCTGTGATAGTTTGACAATGAGGGCTCTTTCACACGGGCGCTTTTCATCCATCCGTGTACGGATGAAAAAGGGACATACATTGATCCCTATGAGTTTGCGGCTGTCAGCGGATGAACATCCGCTGACACCCGATCTCATCCGGCGCTGGTCATCATGGATCCGTTCCCTGTAAAAGAGGCCTTGCCGAGTTTTTCATGGTTATTGTTTGGTATTTTTTAACCACCGGGGTTGTTATTTTTTTTACTATAAAAAGTAAATAGATTGACGTATTTTTACTTTCCATTGAAAAAAAAATGCCAGGACCAGTGCACAATCCCCTTTTAAAAATTACCTGTTTTGGGAAGTAGACGCCTCCAAAGGGATCCAAATTGTTGCCACAGTGTTTAGAAAATGAAGGAAAATGCTGGTATTTAAGGGAGGGGACAGGAGTTAAAACATGGAGCTTGGGCATAATGCATTGGATATATTGTACACGCACAGAGCGGAGGAGGTAGAGGGGTTAATGTACATGTCATGGATCTTGAGATATTAAGGTGTTCCTACTTGACATCTGTTACACAGGAGATGGGACATTACTGATACATGTGATTTCATGTGGGCTCACAACCAGTCAATAAGAATGACTGTTTCAATACTTAGAACAGACTATTGAAATGCTAAGTGAGGTTGGCTCCTAAAAGGCCTTTCATTGTGTTGCAGCTGAATAGCTGTTGTCAGAGACGGGACGTCGGGGGGGGGGGGGGGGGGGGGGGGGGGTAGGAATCAATTGAATGTCTTTGAACTTCAAAGACATTTTATTGTATGTGTGTTGTACTTAGCAGTCACCTTGTCAGGCTACCTGATTCGATAATTGGCTCATGTTAATTATTGTTCTGATTGCTTCATTGTAGTAATTACCCCCTGGGGCTTCTGTCTCAACACACATAGTCATGCTATTCAAGCTATGGGACCAATCTCTGTTGACTATTTCAACATATTCCTCATTTGCATGTTTGAGGACCTGAGTGAGGACTGCCGGGACTTTAAAAAGGACCAATAAGAAAGCGGTTGTTGGGGGTGGGATGTTCCAAATTCTGTATAAAAGTGTGCTGTGTACTTGCAAATAAATGAGTTCTGTTTGAACATACAACTCACTTAGTGTGTGTTCTTAATGGGTTCGATCGGCACATAGCTGTAGGTCGGACCCCGGAATCTTGGATGACTGGACCATCAGATGTTGCAATCTGATCAAATAGAAGCAGAGGAGTGTCGGGAGAGCAGGACCTGGGCGAGCAAGGGTCTTGTCACAGTACATATCACATGTAGCAGGAGGATTGAGATGACGAGTATATTGTGCAGATAAAGGGTTTAATTTACAGGTCACCTACAGAGACAGACTGGAGATCATGTGCATTGGAGAGGAGGGGGCTTGAAAATAAAATATTCAGTAATATGAGGCTGGGTTCACACTTATGGGAATTGGATGCACATCCAGTTCACATGACAGACTGTGACCGGCTTGCAATAGAGCCAGTTCACACATCTCCGGGACAGGTGCGGAGCGCACAACAGAAGGGTTCTGTAGCTCAGTTACGCAGCAAGAATACTCTGGTAGACCGTGGCATGTAAACAATGCTCGGTTGGTATTAAGGTGCCCAAAGTGTGCCAATAAAATACCCCCCACACCATTGCACCACCAGCCTGAACCGTTGACAAAAGGTAGGATGGATCCACGCTTTCATGTTTATTCCAAATTCTGTCCCTACTATCTGAATGTCGCAGCTGAAATTGACTCATCAGACCAGGCAACAAGGTTTTCTGCTTCAAGGTTTAATTTGTTTTGCATACTTTGGTTGTCTGCCCATTTTTCTCTGATATCAAGGCATTTTTGTCCACATAATTACTGTTCACTGGATATTTTCTCTTTCCCCCCTCACCTTCCAGGACAGCTACTTGAGAGAGATGATTGGCTCTGCCCTTTACAGGAAACACAAATCGGATACAATTTAAAAGGCCCCTCTCTTTCCTCTGACCTTCAGTTGTTTTGTGTTTGCAGAGCCTCCAGGAGCACGGGCACGTTTTTGGTTTTTCCTTGGGTCTGGTAACTGTGGTTGCGGACCCCCCTTCTTTGGCAGCATCCAGTACTGGTTGTGGCTGAGTCCTGGATGCATTCTGTCCCCGTTTCTGGCCAGAAGGGTTCCCTGTTAAAGGTTCCTTGCCTCACCTGCAGGGTAAAATGGCAACTTCCTTCAGGTTCTCCCTAGCTGCTGGTGGAAACCTTGTCTTCCTCGGCTTCACTGAGGTATACCAAGATGGTGTCGAGGACTTGCGGTGACGCGGCAAGTCACGTGATGCATCTTCTGGCACCGTGTTCATAAGGGCTATGGCGCAGTACACTGAGGACATGCTGCCTGGGACAGCAGCCTTTTCTCTTCGGTAGTTCACCACTCACCAATGGAGCTTAAAGATAGGCCTGAGGAGGGAGCACCCTCTCGGATGAAGCCAGCGGCAGCCTCCGGTTACCATACTGCCTCCAAGGTAACCCCCTGTCTGTGTTTTTGCAGCAGGGGTCCTTTTTTGGTGTATTGCCTGCCTCTTTCTTATGGCTTGTTTCTGTTCTTTTTCTAGGCTAAACAGATGAAAAAGAAATCCGGAAACTGTAGAGCCAGGCTGACTGACTGATGGATATAAAAAACTTTTTGTGAAGATTTTCCATCTAGGGCTAGTTTAGAAACTTCCTCTTTTAAAGAGCTATTGTCTTCTATGAAGGAGGTGGTAGCCTCCTTCTGGTCCTTAAGTGACAGGGCAGCGGGTCTGGGACCTTCTTCCTCTGGTCCCGGGACCCTAGAACCGTCAGACCCTCTCCTCGGTCCGAGATCAGTGATTCTCACCATGCCTTGGATCCGGAAGAAGGGGAAGAACCCTGAGCTCCTCATCTGATGGGAATTCCGCATCAGTGGGGGAGGCAGTTAACCCCAAGTTTATTTTTCCAGCTGAGAAAACATATGAGCTTTTGACATGCCGCAGCAGATCCAATCTGTGCAGGATAAAATATAAAGGGGGCTTCAGGGGCAGAAGTCGAGGACTTTTCCAGTCCACCAGTCTCAGTCTAAAGGATATTATTCTGTCAGAATGGAAAGATCCGGAAAGGAGTATGTTCCAATCTAAAGGGCACAAAAGAAGATTTCCTTTTCAATCTGAAATTAAGGAAACTTTCTTTAAATGTTTCTAAAAAGTCAGACCTGTCCTTTGAAGATTCAGGGGTCCTGAAGGAGCATATGTATAGAAAGGCCGAAGATTCAGGGGTCCTGAAGGAGCATATGCATAGAAAGGCCAAGTCTTTGCCACGTAAGGCCTGGGATGCTTCAGCTTCATCCTTGGGTCCAGCTGTAGCATCCCCCTGTGTGGCTAGGATCCTAGATGTATGGGTTCAGCGTCTGGACAAGCTCCTTTCGTCTGAGCAATCTGGCTTAAGTCTTGGGAGGAGGACCTGGTCTCCAAGAACAAGCTCTGCGGCATTCCCTTTGAAGGCAAGCTGTTATTGGTTCCTCCTTGGTGGAGGTCCTTGCTCGTTCCTCTGAGAAGAGTAAACGTTTCCTTCTTCTCAAAAGAATAAGCCACAGAATAAGAAGACTTTTCGTGGTTTCCAAAAAAATGTTTTAATTTGGAACCAACAGGCGAAGAAAAAGTGGTCTTTTAACAAAGATGAGCAGAAGAAGGGGATTCTCTTTACTGCTTCAGCCCCTTCCAAAGCTCCCCAGTGACGCCAGGATAGGGGTGGGGGGAAGGTTGTCCCACTTCGTCAAAGAATGGGAAAAGATTTCCGACAATTCCTTCAATGCAGACATTGGAAAGGGGTCACAGGTTGGAATTCAAAAATCTTCCACCCCAAAGATTTTTTCTTGCTCATCTGCAGAGAAACCGAGAGATGTTGAATCTAGTTTCCATGTGGGAAACAGAAGGGATAATTTCCCCTGTCCCGGAAAATCAAAAATTCCAGGGATTTTATTCCCATGTGTTTCTGGTTCAGAAAGCCTCTGGCGGCTTCCGGATGGTCATCAATTTGAGCGTCCTGAACAAGTATGTTCTCTACAGACGTTTCCGGATGGAAAACATTTACTGAGGAATCTATTATGGCCAGAGGTATTCATGGTTACCCTGGATCTTCAGGACACTTTTCTTCATGTTCCAATCTGCCAGAACCACCGAAAGTTCCTCAGATTTGCGATTCTCATGAGTCATCAGTTCAATGCCCTCACTTTCGGTCTTTTGGCAGCACCCAGAATCTTTACAAAGATCAAGGCCGAAGTCATGGCATTTTTTCGGATTTAAAGTGTATTGATCGTCCCATATCTGGACGATTTTCTGATCTTTGCCCAAGACCAGGAATCCCTTATCCGAGATCTGCAGTTGGTTCTGCGGACCTTTCAGGATCTAGGGTGGAAAGTCAACCAACGGAAGTCTTATCTGGTACCTTCCCAGAACATACTTTTTCTGGGTTATCTAATAGACTCTGTTGCTCTGAAAAAATGTCTTCCCGACAAGAACGTTTTGAAACTTCTCGCCGTGCAGGCCTTCAGATTGCTCCCACAGACCTCACTTTGGCAGGTCATGCAGTTATTAGATTTAATGACCGCAGCTATCCCAGGAGTTCCTTGGGCCCAATTGCACTCCAGACCCCTTCAGGCGTTTCTCTAACACCATTGGGATCGCAGGAAGGATTCTCTGGATCAACTAGTTCAACTTCTCTTGCCAGACTTTGTCATAGTTCATGACAACCGGGTCGCACAGTCTCACTGGTTATAGTGCAGGCAGCAGCTGTGCTATGGAAAGACGTGATGCTTTGTGGCCCAGTTGTTTGCGTGCTAGCAATCGGTGGTGTTTTGCAGCACACCGGCCAGTGTCCTAGCAACCAATGACGCTCTGCGACCTGGGTAACTGTTTGCATTGCACATTGTCATTGGTTGTTGGCAATCGCCTCTTACAGAAGTGCTTGTAGCCCAACACTGTTAATCATAGCTGATGGTTGAACAGCCGTAGGGGGAAAGCAAGCCACCAACCACACTATTACAGCAGGAAGGTACGATCGAAGACTGGGACAAGGTACATGCACTTTATTACCTGGGAGACAGGAGCAGCAAAAAAATGTGTAGTGAGACCTCTTTACCTGACCACGCTATAGCCAAATGACGGCTACAGCGTGGTTGCACATTGCTGGGAGGGTGTCATATGATGTCCTTCCATGATGGCACTTCCTGCACAGGTGCTATGGCACATGGCAGTTTCCTTAGGACACAGCTGATCACAGAACAGGGTAAAAGGGCAATCACAATGGCTTTTTACCAAGTGATCAGCTGTGTCCAACCAATTACAGCTGATCACGATGTAAACACAAGTCGGTTATCAGCATTCCTTTCCTATGACTATGTGAGGAGATCTGATAACTGGCTTGTGTTAAAAGGACATCTACACTGATAATTGGGGTATTAATTATCAGTGTACTGATTTTCAGTGCAGCCTCAGTGCCCATCGGTGTAAGCCTCCTCAACACACAACAGTGAAGGAGAAACATTACCTGGTTGCCAACTTTCAGAAGAAAATATGAAAAATGTCTTTCTCTTTTTTGTTCTTTCTTTTCTTTCTTTTTTGTTTTTGTTTTTGGGGGGGGGGGGGTTCTGTTAATTTAGCAAAAAAAATAGGGGTAATTGGCACCAAAAGAAAGCTCTTTTTGTGTGAATTTTCATACGTGTACAGTTATGCCATTGTCATTAAAAGTGTGACAGCGGTAAAAGCTGAAAATTGACCTGAGCAGAAATGGGGTAAAAGTGCCCAGTATGTGTACAGTTATGCCATTATCATTAAAAGTGTGACAGCGGTAAAAGCTGAAAATTGACCTGGGCAGAAATGGGGTAATAGTGCCCAGTATGCAAGTGATTAAGCAATCCTTTTCAGACCATTCTAGTCTGACTTCAGAGACTATCCTTTTCAAATCATTCTTAAATGTCATAGGACAGGCAGGTCAAATCAACATCTGAATTAATTAAAAAAATATATATATAATTTTTTTTTTCCATCAGTGACCTTCATTGTTTAATCCATGTGTTCAGTAAAGATATTGCAAAGTAAAATGTCACTTGGACAGAAAGTGAGGGAAAATTTATCTTAACAGGCACACACAATGGTAGTGATTTTTTTTTTGTTTCTCGGTTAGTTTGCTGTTTCTAGCGACAGTGATCATGTCGGCAGGACAGGAAGTGAAGGGAAATCTCCCTAGTGGGACATGGAGCCTTCTGCATCCAAAACTGAAAAAAATAATTGGCTAGAGCTGCATTCTAAATATAACATTTTCATAGCTGTGTTTTTATTGCCATGAGAGAGAAGAGACTCCAGAAAATACATTGCAGTCTGCGAAAAGAAGGGGTTAACGGGGAATGTTGGTGATTAATTTTAACCGCTTGCCCACCGCAGTACGAGAATATACGTCCTCGGTTTGGGCGGTGATATCTGAATGATGCCTGCAGCTACAGGCATTCAGATATCACCGTCTTCAGCCGGCGATTCTGCCGGCGATATTTTTACATTCCTTGAAATAGGAATAAAAGTGATCAAAAAATTAAAAAATAAAAGTGTAAAAATAAAAAAAATTAAGTAAAATGAAAAAACATTTTTTAACGCCTCTATCCCCGGTAGCTCGCGCGCAGAAGCGAACACGCATGCAAGTCCCGCCCACATATGTAAACGCCGTTCAAACCCCACATGTGAGGTATCGTCGCGTGCGTTACGAGTGCGTGCAAGAATTCTAGCACTAGACCTCCTCTGTAACTCAAATAGTAACCTGTAAAAAAATGTAAAACGTTGCCTATGGAGATTTTGGAGTACCGAAGTTTGGCGCCCTTCCATGAGTGTGCGCAATTTTAAAGCGTGACATGTTAGGTATCTATTTACTCGGCGTAGCATCATCTTTCACATTATACAAAAAAAAATTGGGCTAACTTTACTGTTTTGATATTTTTTAATTCATGAAACCGTTTATTTTTTTCCCAAAAAAAGGCGTTGGAAAAATTATTGCGCAAATACCGTGCGAGAAAAATTTGCAATGACTGCCATTTTATTCCCTAGGATGTCTGCTAAAAAAATATATAATGTTTGGGGGTTCTGATTTATTTTCTAACAAAACAATTGTGATTATTACATGAAGGAGAGAAGTGCCAAAATTAGGTCCGGTGTTTAAGATTAGATTATTAACTGGTTGCGGACCGCCGCATGTACATTTACGTCAGCAAAATGGCAAAGGCAGGCACATCAACGTATATATACGTGCCTGCCTTGCCGTGGGTCGGGGGTCCGATCGGGACCCTCTCTGGTACATGCGACGGTCCGTTTTGCCGTGGGAGCAATCCGGGACAAGGGGGTGGCGGTTCGTTTTTGTCCGCCCCCTCCGGATCGCTCCCAGCCAATGCGCGCGCTCCCCCCGTGTGTCACTTCCTCCTCCTGTGTAAACACAGGAAGGAGGAAGTGATGTGATCTCTCCCTCGGCGTTTTTTTCAACCACTGCTGAGGAGAGATCACATCTCACAGTAAGTGTACACAACACTACACTGACACACAGACACATAGGCACATTTAACCCCCAGTAAAAAATATTGATTTTTTTTTCAAAAATGTCGCTCTATTTTTGTATATAGCGCAAAAAATTAAAATCGCAGATGCGATCAAATACCACCAAAAGAAATCTCTATTTGTGGGAAGAAAAGGACGCAAATTTTGTTTGGGAGCCACGTCACACGACCGCGCAATTGTCTGTTAAATCGACGCAGTGCCGAATCGCAAAAAGGGGCCTGGTCATTTACCTGCATTTTGGTCCGGGTCTTAAGTGGTTAATATTTAATTTGTTCATCTTTCAGTGTTTTTTTTTTTTTTTTAAAGGAATGACAGTTTAAAAATGTATTCTCAGAAAAAAAAAATTGGTCCATGACGGAGCTTCTACATACTCCCCTGTTTTCTTCCACAGATGTTTGTTATAACCGTCTGTATTTTTGTGATTCTGCATGCCGAGTTTGTACAGACACAACGGCTCATTCATTTGGCTGCTGTACCTGTTTCCTGTCACGGTCCCTGAACCATTTTTAATAGGAGGCTGCCTAAAGCACCAGGTGTTTTCTCTGTGCGCAAATCCACACCGTGTTTGTGTGTTTGTGTGTTTGTGTGTTTGTGTGTTTGTGTGTGTTTGTGTGTTTGTGTGTTTGTGTGTGTGTGTTTTTTTTTTTTTTAAGTGTATGGGGGTGCCATTAAGAATTAATAAAAAAAAAAGTTACATGCAGGTACGTGTGTGATTTACACTCCCATGCCTGCAAAGATGTGAACCTAGCCTTAAATTCTGTGTTCATGATCAGTTATTGCTTTCATATCTGGCAGTATAACTAATATCTACACAGTATCCTGGCATACATGCTAAGGATTATAGTCCTGAACCCGCAAGAGATAGACCCTATACTATAGCATGTGCCTTTTTCAGACTGTTAGACAAAATATAGTGTAAGGGAATACTTCCTGGTTGTGCTTGTTTGTAAAACAATAGTGGGAAGGGTGTGTTATTAAGATTACTAAAGGCTCCATAACTAATGTGCAGCTTTTTGCTCTCCGTGCTTTTTTTTTCATGCAGAAAGGTGTTCAATATTTAATATGGTTATTTGTGAATGCTTTCAGTGTCATCAAATTTTCATGTTTCTCAGGTTAACATAGGAAATTATGAAGGTAACCGATTTGCAAAATGTAGAAATTGTTTCGTTATCACAGTTAGAAGCTTGTACACTATTACATTACTTTCAGTAAGTAATATTATAACCTTAAACTGTTAAACGCACTTGTCAGTTTGGAACAACCAGCAATACTGTCATGGCAACCAAGCGACTTTTGACTTTATTGTACTACAGTTGCTATTTCTGTACTGTCCTAAAGTTGTCTAATATAATTAGAAACTCCTATTAACCACTTCCATACGACTATAGACGTCCGCACTTTAAAGATGGATATCTCGGTAACGAAAGCAGCTGCTGCCACAACCGAGGTATCCATCTTTAGTGTGAGCGGTCCTGTAAAAGATAACAGTGGTCTTCGCGGCAGATTCGCCACAAGATCACCGTTATCGGTGGCGGGAGAGGGGCCCTGCGCCCTCCGCCGCTTACCGGAGCCATCGGTAGCGGCGGAGGTTATCGGGTCCTGCCGTCTGCTGTGTGGGGATGTGAGTGAGGGCAAAATGGCCCCCACCCGTCCCCATAGCTCTGCTGGGCGGAAGTGACGTCAAAACGTCAGTCCTGCCCATGCGTCTTAACCACTTAAAGACTGCCGCATGTACATTTACGTCGGCAGAATGGCACCGACAGGCACATCAACGTATATATATACGTTGGTGCCTTGGGTACCCCCCCCCCCCCGTACATTCGGCGGTCCGCGCGGCTGCAGGAGCGATCTGACAAGAGGGGGCGGCTATTCGTTTTTGTCCGCCCCCTCCGGATCGCTCCCAGCCAATGTCCGCCCTGTCACTTCCTCCTGATGTGATCTCTGCCTCGGCGGTTTTTTCAACCACCGCTGAGGAGAGATCACCACACAGTAAGTCCTGCACTAACACTACACTGCACTAACACTACACATAAACACATTTAACCCCCGCGATCGCCCCCCCCCCCCTGTCACAGTGTCACTGAATGCAGTAATCATACATGTATGATTACTGTATTTAGTGTCAGTGTGACAGTCAGTTAGTGTTAGGTCCAGGGTAGCCCCCGTACCCCCCCTAATAAAGTTTTAGTTAACCCTTTCACTCCCTATTGCCAGCATCACTAAGCGATCATTTTTCTGTTCGCTGTATTAGTGTCGCTGTTCCCACTAGGTAGCAATTTTTTTTTTATTACGACTTTTTTATTTATTTTTTTTATACTAAAGACATGTGGCTAAATAAATTTTGGCCTAAATGTTTGACTAAAATTTAGTTTATTGATTTTTCTTATAACAAAAAGTAAAAAATATTGATTTTTTTTTTCAAAAATTACGCTCTATTTTTGTATATAGCGCAAAAAATAAAAATCGCAGAGGCGATCAAATACCACCAAAAGAGAAGAAAAGGACGCGCATTTTGTTTGGGAGCCACGTCACATGACCGCGCAATTGTCTGTTAAAGCGACGCAGTGCCGAATCGCAAAAACCCCTTGGGTCATTTGGCAGCATATTGATCCGGGTCTTAAGTGGTTAAAGAAAATTTTTTTTTTTTTGCATTTAAGTCTAAATATGAGATCTGAGGTCTTTTTGACCCCAGATCTCATATTTAAGACGACCTGTCATGCTTTTTTCTATTACAAGGGATGTTTACATTCCTTGTAATAGCAATAAAAGTGATCCATTTTTTTTTCCAGTGTAAAAAAACAAAAAACATAAGAAAAACATATTTTTTTTAAAGCGCCTCGTCCCGACAAGCTCGCGTGCAGAAGCGAATGCATACAAGAGTAGCGCCCGCATATGAAAACGGTGTTCAAACCACACAAGTGAGGTATCGCCGTGATTGTTAGAGCGAGAGCAATAATTATAGCCCTAGACCTCCTCTGTAACTCAAAAAATGCAACCTATAGAATTTTTTAAACGTCGCCTATCGAGATTGTTAAGGGTAAAAGTTTGACGCCATGCCACGAGCGGGCGCAATTTTTAAGCGTGACATGTTGGGTATCATTTTACTCGGCGTAACATTATCTTTCACAATATATAAAAAAATTAGGCCAAATTTATTGCCGTCTTATTTTAATTCAAAAAAGTGATTTAAAAAAAAAAAAGTTGCGCTTGTAGGACCGCTGCGCAAATATGGTGTGACAAAAAGTATTGCAATGATCGCCATTTTATTTTCTAGGGTGTTAGAAAAAATATATATAATGTTTGGGGGTTTTAAGTAATTTTCTAGCAAAAAAAAATGGGGGTTTTAAGTATTTTTTCTCGCAAAAAAAAACTGTTTAAGTCTTGTAAAGACCAAATCTGAAAAACGCCCACTGTACTAAAGTGGTTAAAGGAAAAGAAAAAAAAACACTACTGGAGTGACTTATATTGGCAAACACTGTTGTCCACCAACACTTACAATAAGTGTCAAACTGGACTGTTGCAATCTGCAATCTTCTTGGATCTTTCTCTGCTAATCTGCCTCTTTCTACTCATCTTTACTTCTAGAGGCATTTGCTGAAACTATGTCTTGAGTTTTTGGGAAGATTGAAACATAGATGCGGCACTTACCAATGTTTTTTGGAGGAGACTAGTGCTCGGAGAGGTTGCTACAGTAGATCTTGCTGTGATGTCACACTGAAGAATGCAGCCTGGGTCTCCGTGCTCACTTGCTCCAATCCTCGTCTTTGAGAACCCAAAAGATGATACTTTTTTGCATTGCATTTACGGGAAAATTTACCTTTTTAAAGATTTTAGACCACAAGCCCTTCATTCTCCACTCCAGAGTCTGCCTCTGATCTCTCTGCTTGCCCTCCAGTACTCCTCTGCACAAGAAGAGGGCCTGTCAATGAGTATTCCCTGAAGGTTCAAGGACATTTTCTCTATTCATGTGGACAAAGTAGCAGCTTAAAAATTTAGCTACTTTTTTTTTGTTTGACCTTGCCAAAAGTATATGCTTTAGCCTGTGTTTGTAAGGCGACTGACCTTACACTGATTGTCTTTATTTCCCCTTCCACTTTATTAAGTTGAGGGGCATCTGTCAACCTTCAATGCTGTCTGATCCCAGTGCATTTCAGATGCTTGGGTCTAGGACTCCCACTCTTATAGCTCTTACAGCCTCTCTCACTTTGTCACCAGCCACTGCATCTCTGCACGTCGCCAAACAGGGAAGACTTTACACTGGCGGCAAGAGTGTCACTTGGTACGTATTTGGACCGCAGGTCAGCATTTAATAATGGCTGATATAAACCATAAAGTGAAAAAACAAAATGAGGATGAAGCTAAACGTGCCTCCAAAACAATGTGTACATATATAAATCACCCAGTGTAAAATTGAAAATCCAGTTAAATTTCCACACCATGTGAGAGCGTGCCACCATTTTCCCATTAAGTTTACACTCGTCAGATAGGTTTGCCTCAGTCTCATGTTTGGCAAATATGCTGTAAAACTATAGGGTTGGTTAATCCATTAGCGGTGATCTATAATTCATATGTAGTAAACTCAGAATAAGAGCTTTGTAAAGGGTAAGAGAGAGAAACGCTATTTAACTGCATTTTCATTGAATTTCATCTCTGGAAAATATTGAAATTCTGAGTTTCATATGGACCTTTCATAGACTGTGTTTACACTAGGTCAGGGGTGTCTAACTCAATCTCATTGTGGGCCGCATCAGCATTATGATTGCCCTCAAAAGGGCCGGTTGTATCTGTAAGATTAGATGTCCAGCGCATCTCTCCCCCTTTTATATTAGATGTCAAGAGCCACCCCACCATCAGAAGTTGAGTCCCCCACTCTCCCTTACATCACAGTGCACCCCCCTTTCTGTAAGCTGCTGCTGGGAAGAAGCTGGATGCATTGCTTGAAAGCAGAAAGTAAGGGTCTGGAGGAGGACCAGAGCAGCTGCAGAAGAGGTGCGAGGGCCACATGAAATGGCCTGGAGGGCCAGATTCGGCCCGAGGGCCTTGTGTTTGCCACCTATGCACTAGCTGATATTTGATGTGTGCACGTTGTTTTGAGGCACGTGCAGCTTCATCTTTAATTTTTTTTACTTTATGGTTTATATATTTGCTTAGCACTGCTATTTATCTGTTATTTTATAGGTGCCTTTTATTGATATTGTGCATAATTTAAAGTGGCAGCAATCAAGTGTACAATTCTGTTTTTTCTTTTGCACTTTTTTTTCCTGTGGCCCATTGGTGGGATTAGCGTTCATTGTGTATAGATTACAGATCCTGAGGTCAGTTATTTCAACTTTAACTTTGTTGCCCTTCCCTTTTGATCTGTCCACTGTGCATCAAATCTTCACCAATGTGCTGGCCCATGTTTTGGAAGTTGCAGATCCTGGGCGCTTCAGATTGATCCTGAACTATAAGAAGTCTGTGCTAGATCCAACTCATTGTGTAGATATCTGGGCCTAGTCCTGGATATGTCCTGGCCGGGGTATTTCTTACCCTAGAAAAATTTGAATCTCTCTACACATATTGTAGACCAGAGTCACCCAACCGTTCAACTTTTGCATGCGAGTTCTTGCATGCGAGTTCTTGGCCTAATGGTCCTAAATTCTCAGTTGCACTCCAGGCTGTTGCAAATCAATGTTCTGCCAGGGTGAGACTATATTTATCTTCAGGTTTACCTGTTGTGCAAAATCAAGCTTGTCCTAAAGTGATGGATGGTCAGTTCACTGCTGTAACTCCCGAAATTGATTTGACAGGTGTCTCGATGGCCACCAGCCTGTCTGGCTGGGGAGTAGTCTGGTGCTCTCTTAGTTCAAGATCATCAAAGGAAGCTCGGCTACGAAAACATACAGGAGCTCAGGACAGTTTAATTGTCCTTTCAGTTGCAAGGTCATTTGATCAGGATTCATTTGGACAATGCCATGGTTGTGGCTTATATCGACCATCTAGGAGGTAGCAGAACTTGCACAAAAACAAAACCTAGATTCTGTTGAAGCTTAGGAAGGTTCAGGCTGTTGAGATATTCCCCTCTGTTCAGGATACAAGATTGGCTATCTTAGTAGTATAAGCAAATACAAAGGCAATATCAGATGGCATGTGTTTGATTGATCCCTAATATTTGAGTAATATGATGAGTGGCCCCGCCCTTCTCCTGATTGACCAACTGAGTTTGACAACAGTGGGAGCCAATGGTGCCACTGCTGTGTCTCAGCCAATCAGGAGAGAGATTCCCAGGCGGTTGAGGCACTCGTGGACATCGCTGGATAGAGAAGGGGCTTAGGTAAGTATTAGGGGGGTTGAACACAATGCTTTTTATCTCAATGCATAGAAATGCATTAAGATAGACCCGATTCATCCTTTTATGTAGATGTCAAGGGAGTATTTATGAGGACCTAACTTATGGAAGTAATTCATGAAGTTCCAGGAAATTAACATAGTCACGTTTTTTTAGTATATTTTTACCTTTGCAGCAATAAGTTTTCTGTTGCCATATCTTTAATAATAATAATAAGGAACAATGTTTCATCAACAAGCCAGCTTGCATTATTTCCACATACAAACAGAACATAAATAATTTCTAGAAGACAGGAGGGTAGCGTGCCCCAACCAGTATGTAACTAAACACAAGAGAATACTCTATATATAAAAGTACATTTGCATTTAGACATTCTAAAAGAGAAAATGTGCATTGAGACTAATATTTACTGTAGTTCTCTGTTCACAATACCTAGTGGACCTAGTAAAATCCTTGGTTACAACTATAATGGCAAAGCATAGCATCCTCTATTAAGATCTGTCATGTAGTGCTTGATACTGGCTTAAAGCAGTAAAAACCTGGGAAAAAAAGTCAAGAGGAGAGAAATGAGCAGAACAGCAAAGCCAATTGGAAGGAAAGGGTTTTCTTCTACGAGAATCCATATCCAATCTTGAGAGGCCATAATGCTCTTTAGACATGGGGCTGGGGAATCTGCCCGCTGAGCAGCAGATGGCTAGTCTGTGTCCGCTTTGCTTATGCAGAGCAGATACAGCTCACTTTTCTCTATAGATGGTTGGATGTAAATGAAACACCTATCCGTTTTTATACCTGACTTCCATCCAATCCATCAGATGGATAGAGAACAGATCTTCATCTGTTTGGTTTTAGCAAACAGGATCAAATGTCAGCAGGTGTCAATGGATGTATGTCCGTTGATGCCTGCCACTCCATAGAGGAGACTGGAGGGTCTGCCTGAAAAACTGACAGGTGGACCTGATCGGTACACCCATGTGAAAGGGCCATAACATTTTTTTGTTTGTCAAGGAGACTCAGTTGAGTGACAGCTCTGAGGCTTCTGACATATCCAAGATGGCTCCCTGTAACAGTCTCTGCTCTTTTTTTGGAATCAAAACAAGGACGCCTTTTACAGGTAAATGCATGCATACCAACTTATGTGCAAATAACAAATTATCCCTTGCATTGGGGCTGTGCCTGTATTGCATGGAAAAATGGATCCATTATGCATTGGAGAACCTAAAAGGAGATTTACTTACCCGATCATCCTTCCTCCCTGTGGTTTCTGCACCCCAACACTCCTACCTGTTTAGGGTCCTGATGTCACAAGACCAGTGCAGCGTCTAAACCCTGCCTGGGACATGAGGATGTTGAGGGACAGTCCACTCTTCAATTGTGGTGGAGCACCTCCTGCTGTGGGAAGCGGAGAATCAGGTAAGTAAAACTTTTTCTCTTCTGCCCTAGACAAAACAATCAGATAACCCTTGCAGTGTGGGCACAGCCCCACTGCATTGAATAATTTATGTGCCCAGGTTGGAATTTAAATACACTTTTATAATCTTATGGTAAGATTTTTGTTGGAATAGTTTGACGGGGTCTTTTTTAAATTGTATACAAATTATTTCAGTTTAAAAGTATAGAAACTGATGAAAAGGCCCCAATCCATTATATTTTCCATCTAAAATATATACTACTACGTCTAGTAATTTCAAATATGCTCAGTTATGGCTATTGCTGAATAGTCTTTATCACTTTTCTTCTCCCTTCATTGCTTTATTTAAAGTAGTGCCAACCGCTATTTGTAGATAAAGGAATGTGTTACTTGAGATTTCTTAGTCCTAGAGCGGACACATTCCATCACACTGTAAAAAGCCTTGTGACATATAAGATGCTCATAGAGGAAATGCAGAGCTTAAAAGGACAAAGTGATATCTGTATAGTAAAAAAAAAAAAATACTTTTTTTTTTTTGGTTAAGCTATTTGCTTTTATTATAACTTTAAAGCGTCTGCATAGAAGTGGAGAACTGTCAACTATGGGGACCATGTATTTTTAGTGCAAGTGCTGCCTTAGGCCTCAAGTACACTGCTGCTGGTAAACGGATGTTTCGGAGCAGTTAAGCGTTTTTTGTTTTTTTCAACTGCCCCTAAACTCTCCTTTTTATGTTAGCTTATCTGTCCATGTACAAAGGGCTGTTTACAGTAGTTTCTAGGCAGTTGAGTTTAGAGGCATTTTTTGGTTGATGCAGTAGGCTCTGCTGCCTCATAAAACATCTGTACACATAAGCACTAAGAAGGACAGACTGAAATTACTGCTCCAACTCCGAGCATGCCTTCTTTTTTGCCTAGTGCCCTAGAAGAAGAGAGGTCTTCTCTCCAGACAGAAGAAAAAAAGTTCTTAGTTTTTTTTACCACAACATTAATAGCCTTTCACACTGGGGAATTTTGCGTCGCCGGTAAAGCGGTGCTTTACCGTCGTTTTAATGGCGATTTTCGGGTGCTAGCGGGGCACTTTTAACCCCACGCTAGTGGCTGAAAAAGGGTTAAAAGCGCCTGCAAATCGCTGCTGCAGCGACGCTTCGGCAGCGCTGCCCACTGATTTCAATGGGCAGGGGCGCTTTAGGAGAGGTGTGTACACCGCTCCTACAGCGCCTCAAGGATGCGGCCAGCAGGACTTGTTTGGATGTCCTGTCAGCGCACCAGTCCAGTTTGAAAGCCCTCGGACTTTCACATTGAAGAGACAGAGGCGCTTTACTTTTGGATACAGTAATGGAGGCATAAAACCCCTGCAAGGTTTATTTTTGCCATCTTTGTCCTGTTGGGGAGATTTACTTTCACTTCCTGTCCCATAGCCAAACAGGAAGTGAGAGGAAATCCCTGCAAATCATTGGTTGTAAAGGCACAAGGTTTTTCGCCTTCATACATTCTTTGCATAAAGGTAAAAAAACTTTCTGTGAGCAGCAGCTCCCACAACCATCTACCCCCCCCCCCCCAATAATTACCTGAGCCCCCTTTTGATCCATCAATGTCTACGTTAACCTTGGCCCTCTGGAAACACGCCATTGGCTCCCGCTGCTGTCAATTACAGCCAGTGAGTAGACATAGGGAGCAGAGTCGGCTCGCAGGGTGCCACCAGAATTTCTAAAGAAATTTTATAGCCTGCGAACTTTCGAGTTTGTCCAATTTGAACAAATTTACTTTATGGTTTTAATAGACGAATAGCTATGCAACATTTTTTTTTACTTTAAATACACCCAATTACATAGCATCACTGGAGCCTGTATCAAACTTGCACAACTACAATGATTAGGCTGGGGAGATACAGTGAGGGGACAAATCTAAAACTTTACCTGGTTTGGATAGAATATCAATTACAGTATTTTAAAGACTAGTTTAAAGCAGAACTAGATTGTATATGAGCACCACAAACTGAAAAAAAACAATGAAATTAATTTTTAATATTTAGAGCAAACTCGCCCATCCATTCATGTCTCTATGATTTATTTTGTTGAGTAATCACCCTCTAATATTTGTAGCTGTGGCCATCTTGAGTAAGGGCAGATGATTCATGTGTAATTTACTTCCTATAATCCATCGGCCCTTGAACAGTCATGCAGGTAGGAGCGTGTGCTTATCTGAGAAAGCCTTTCCTTGTCTAGATGAAAGGAAAAAATGCCTGTTAAGACTTATGGGATGTATGACAGAATTTTGGCCCAAAATAGAAACTGTAAATGCCTCGTACACACGACCAGTTTTCCCATCGGGAAAACTGCCATAACAGCTTTTGGCTTGGAAAGCCGGCCATGTGTATGCTCCATCGCAGTTTTTCCGACAGGAAAAACGACGGAAAAATTAGAACATGTTCTCTTTTTTTTTATTTTTAGTTCATAGTTTTTTTTTTTTCTCCAAAGTTTATTAAAGGTAATACATATACAACAGGTAGTAAAAGTGTACAACTAGCCCGTAAACGGCCAAGCTCTTGCGGTCGCAGCCGCTTTGTAACAGTGCTTGAACACATGGCAATACAGAAAACATACAATGAAAGAGAAATGCAAACAGTAAACTCTAATACGGTGTCATCGCCTAGGGCGAGGGTACATTACCCAAAGAACACGGGGTCTTTACCGTCACTCGGGGATGGAGGGAGGAGCGTGTATGGGTTCGGGGAGATTGGGCGGGGGATTAGGAGGGAGGGTGTCATTGTGAGCGTCAGGTAAGTAGTTAGTTTCTGTCCAGTGGGTGGGTGGGTCCAGGATGAAGGTGTCAGCATGGGGAAGGCCCATGGAGGGCTGTATGCGTTACGTATAAGACAGTTGGCCAGTCAGCAAGAAAGAGGAGGCGTTGGGGTATACTGAGGATGGTAGCGAAAGGGCTTCTAAGGTGTGTGTGTGTGGTTGGTGTCGCACCGCATCTCCCGGTCGCTGGCCGAGGTCCCATCCGCTTATAGTCGTCTGTGGTCTCTTTTTTTTTTTTTTTTTTTTAATTTTTTTTTGCCAGGATTCCCGGCGGTTTTTAAGCCGGCAGTTTACCTATGGGGAAAACCTGCTGTGGAGCATAGACTAGAGGTCGACCGATATATCGGTCGGCCGATATTTAGCCGTTTTAAAAAAAATCGGCATCGGCCGATTATTGTAAAAAAAATCGGCCGATTTTCGTCTGCCACACTAGCCCCGCTCCACCTACAGCAGCACGAGAAATGAATCCTTCAGCCGCGCTGCTGATAGCCTGCGCGCCCCCCTCCCCTCCCCTCTACCTCGGCGGGCTGTAGCAGAAGAAGAAAGCAAACACGTGTCAAGCCCGAGCAGCTGCAGTAGTTGTCTGTGAGAAGAGATCACACTTGTTAAGCTTCCTGCATGCTGGGACAGGGCCGGGATTACTGCAAATGGGCTCTAGGCTACGGCTGGAGATGAGGAAGAACATGGAGACTGGCTGCCTGATACTGGGGTAATGTATTCATATTATCTCTGATAGGTGCCTCAGCTCTAGTGATTGTACATAGTGCTCAACTCACGTGGGAGCTTACAGGTATCATCCAATGTGCAGTGCTGGAGGGAACAGTGTGTACATGCTGACACACCCCTCTCCTGTATACACACTCAGATACATACTTCTGTATACACACATTTTATTATATATCTCTCCACCCCCCTCCACAATGCATCCCCCATCCATAGCCAACGCCATCCATCCACCCCCTCCACAACACATCCCCCACCCACGGCCAGCTCATCCATCCACCCCCCTCCATCCACCCCCTCCACAATGCATCCATCCACCCCCTCCACAACACATCCCCCACCCACGGCCAGCTCTATCCATCCATCCCCGCCACAACGCATCCCCCGCGGCCAGCTCCATCCATCCATCCCCCACCCACGGCCAGCTCCATCCACCCCCCTCCTTCCATCCACAGCCAGCACCATCCATCTCCCCCCACCACAATGCATCCCCCACCCAAGGCCAGCTCCATCCATCCACCCCCTCCCTCCCTCCATCCACAGCCAGCTCCATCCATCCACCCCCCTCCACAATGCATCCCCACCCACGGCCAGCTCCATGCATCCCCCACCCACGGTCAGCTCCATCCATCCACAGCCAGCACCATCCATCTCTCCCCCACCCACGGCCAGCAACATCCAGCCACCCCCTCCACAACGCATCCCCCACCAACGGCCAGCACCATCTATCTCTCCCCCTCCACAATGCATCCCCCACACGGCCAGCTCCATCCATCCACCCCCTCCACAATGCATCCCCCACCCACGGCCAGCTCCATCCACGGCCAGCTCCATCCATCCATCCATCCCCCACCATCCACCCCCTCCACAACACATCCCCCACCCACGGCCAGCTCATCCATCCACCCCCTCCACAATGCATCCATCCACCACCTCCACAACACATCCCCCACCCATGGCCAGCTCTATCCATCCATCCCCACCACAACGCATCCCCCGCGGCCAGCTCCATCCATCCATCCCCCACCCACGGCCAGCTCCATCCATCCACCACCCCCTCCCTCCATCCACAGCCAGCACCATCCATCTCTCCCCCTCCACAATGCATCTCCCACCCACGGCCAGCTCCATCCACCCCCCTCCCTCCATCCACAGCCAGCACCATCCATCTCTCCCCCACCACAATGCATCCCCCACCCACGGCCAGCTCCATCCACCCACCCCCTCCCTCCCTCCATCCACAGCCAGCTCCATCCATCCACCCCCCTCCACAATGCATCCCCCACACGGCCAGCTCCATCCATCCACCCCCTCCACAATGCATCCCCCACACGGCCAGCTCCATCCATCCACCCCCTCCACAATGCATCCCCCACACGGCCAGCTCCATCCATCCATCCCCCACCCAAGGCCAGCTCCATCCATCCACCCCCTCCCTCCATCCACAGCCAGCACCATCCATCTCTCCCCCTCCACAATGCATCCCCCACCCACGGCCTGCAACATCCAGCCACCCCCCTCCACAACGCATCCCCCTCCACAACGCATCGCCCAGCACCATCCATCCATCCATCCCCCTCTACAATGCATCCCAATCCAAAAATCGGCCCAAAATATCGGCCGCTAAAATCGGTAGAAAAGCTTTTAGTTGTGCTTTACATTTTTTGGGGAAAAGAGGAAATAACTTTAAAGATACAATAAATTTTTATTTTTTTAAGTTTCATTTTAAGAACTTAAGCATACGTCTGTTCTAAAGACATTTCTGTTTGTTTCCCGAGGTGCTTTCTCAGATTTTTTTTATTTTTTTTTGAAAAGCCTATGGCAGAAAAAATGTGCACACACCTAAAGAGTGGTCACAAAAAACGCGCAGACGTGTGCAACGTCAAGTGGTCCTCCTGTGAAGAGGGACCCAAACCCTGATCCCTCAGACGGGGACTGAGGTACCGACGCCGACCTGGACCCAACTTCCTCGGAGGGACTGCCGAAACAGAACCCTCCCAGTACTAGGTGGGGCTCCCCCGAAGGGAGATCCCATGAGAGCAGGCGAACTAAGCCAGAAGGCCTTGTCCACCCACTACCAAGATGTTCAGGTCTGGCCCGAGGACCGGACCCTACTTGTCACACAGTGAAAGCGTGCACAAACGAAAAAAGGACAAAAACGTGACAAACGTAGGCATAAATAAAATAAAGTGGGGGGGAAGGGATAGTGGAGAGGAGAGTGAAAGAAGTGGTCATTGTTGTGTACAATGAGCAGGCCCTCCGGCCAGGAATAAAAAATTCCTCCGGTCCTAGCCAAAAGGCCCGGCCCAGGGGGCAGGTGCTAAAAAAAAAAAGCGTGGTCTGGTGCAGTGACCGTGGCACCAGTCAAATCAGTGTGACCCACACTCACAGTGATCTTTCCGGTACCCCTTGACTGCCACTCCAGGGGCACATGCACCATAGGCTTTTTGTTCCAAATCCAACCCCCCGACCGGCCAGTGCATCCATCCACCCCTGCCAGATAGAGCCCTTCAAGGTTTTCTTAGTAGGAACTGCCGCTCAGGTAGCAGCCTCTGCCAATACTAGCCCCTCCGTCAACCCGGCGGATTTGCATGGTCCTACCCCGAACCCATCACAGGGCAGAACCAGCTCCTCCAACCGGATAGAACTAGCACTTGCACCAGCCAGCCAGAAGGCCAGACTAGAACTCGGCAAAAAGACCAGACCAGTGCAGCACCCATCCTCACCAGGAGCACCCTTCCAGATTCAGACTCGACCATGGTCCGGCCCCCAGTATCTGTCAGGCAGCATGGCGTAGTCACTGCTGAAACCATCCTTCCAGGTGCAATGATGTCATTGGATTGCATCCACCCTCCCCATGTAGGAGGTGCTTCAGCGTTCCTCTGACAACTGATAAAAACAGATACTATACTTGATCTTAGCCAAAAGGCCGAGAAGCGGCAGGGAAGACACCATGACCAGCACAGCCAGAGTGCAATGGCCGAGCCTCGCCCTGGGAGAACCACCTTCATGATCATGGTGTCTTCCCTGCCAGGTAAGATGTGCTTTCTCTGATTACTGAATGGAAAAGTCGGATTTTAATGTATAATGGTGCTTTCTCAGAATTGTAACAAGATAAAAAGCTGTGTGTCTGCATCGCTTTACAAGTTATTGAGAATTAGAGCAGCAGTCGCCAACCAGTGTTCTGTCCACTGATGGTCCACGAGAAAATGTTGGTCCTCAAAGGGGTTCTGCCGGAAATCAATATTGTGGGGGACGTATACCATCCAATGTAGTTTCTAGCAGCGTTCTCAATGTGTGCGGACATCAATACTGTCAGCATGCATTGATACCCGATACCTTCTCTGTAGTTCCGGCTCCTGTGAGGGAGGCGGTGGAAGTAGTGCAGAGAGCGGGAGGTAAGGAACGAGGGGACTTCTAATGGCAGCACTGATGATGTAATGATAAAATCTGTATTGCATACCTTTTCTGCAAGCGATCCGACCCAATCTCCAGCGGCAGAAGCTCTGCTGAGTACACGTTCGACAACGATTGTGAAATGAATCGGAAGTGACATCACCCATAGAGTTACTATGGGGCTTCTGTTGACGGTCGGGTACTCTGCACCCCCCTCCACAGCGACGCCACGGCTGACAGCTCGGCTTCCGCTGCTGGAGATCAAGTCGGATCGCCTGCAGAGAAGGTATGTATACAGATTTTTCTTTCTCTCTCTCTTTTTTTTTTTTTTTTTTCCTTTACAGGGCTAGATAGGATAGTGTTAGACTGCTGGTGGGTGGGTATAGATGCAGGGATTTTAGTTTTAGCTTAGACCTCCACTTTAGGTTTTCTTAATATGTGACTAAATGTATACTCCGAAATGTCCCGTCTTTAACCAATTTAATTTGAATGTGTTTTTACGCAGAAAATGCAGGAAGGATCGGAAGATCACAACCACCGGAGGGCGTTGTGAGTCCCCTCCTATTACAACGTAGTCCTGCATCAATGTGGAGATGGCGCAAAGCAGTCAACGGCTTGACATCCAGGTATTAAATGATCTTCAGCAACGCTTCCCTGAGATTCCACTGGAAGTGGTATCTCAGTGCATGATGCAGGTATGTGCTAGAGTGACCAATTAATTATGTATGTTGCTTTACCTATCTAGCCATAGCTCCTGGTAACTTTTTAAAAGCCTAACAAACTTTAGCATCTTTTCCTACTTGCTAGCTAAACAAAATAATATCTGCTTCAAAAAACAAAATAATTTATGGTGGCATTGTCGAGTCAGTGGTTGAAAATTAGGTAATGGCATGTGTGAAAGTATATTCTCGTATGCAATATTGGGATAATGATAGAACTACTAATATATAATTCACACAAATTAAACCTCAATTAAGCATGAAATGTGTGTTCTGGTATAATGAATTTTCTTGTTTTCCTTGAATCTTACAAACAGATGCCCCAGCTTTTATTTCCCAGGTCAGCTATGCGTGTTACGTTTTTTTTTTTTTTTTTCTCTCAAAGTAAAATATTCTGAAACCATGTAGACCAGGATCAATATACATTTGTTTTCTCATCCTCTACCTACTCAGAACTGTTATGAGAATGTCAAAGCTACAAGATGAAATGCTGTAAAATGATAGTGTCACATTTAGGGCTGAAACAACTAATCGATCGACAACTAATCGATTATGAAAATTGTAATCGATTGTTTTCATAATCGATTAATCGGCCAGTAACATAATAGGGTTAAAAAAACTAAAATTAGCCCTTTATAGTACAAAAAAGCAAAATCGCTACTGTAAATATTTCACTGTCCCACAGTAAAAAAAATTAACCCTTTACAATAGCGATTATTTGCTCTTTTTGTTTTTTTAACCCCATTATGTTACTAAACATCTCAGGCCTGGGTTCTGCAGAAACACACTACAGTTAATTTACATGTTTTCCTATGGAACACGTTCACATCCATGATTTTTTTTTTTCAGCTGCTGTGTATTTGGAAAGGGCTAGGACTATTTAACACAAAACGGTGCTATTTTTGATTTTTTTTTTTGGTTCAATATACTTCAATGGAGAAGCTGCACAAAATCATGTAATGTGTTTTTTGCGGCAATTTGTGTTTTGTAATCTGCTCAACAACAAATTGGCCCAAAAAATTAAAAAAATGCTTTTTTTTTTCTTTGTATTTTTTTTTTTAAGCCTATTATCCGATTAATCAATTAATCAAAACAATAATCGGCCAACTAATCGATTATGAAAACAATCGTTAGTTGCAGCCCTAGTCACATTTACTGTATTTAAAGAAGAGCTGTAATGATTTTTGTTCAATAATTAGAATATATATATCTATATATCTATATCTATATCTTCTCACAAAAGTAATTACGCTCTCACATTTTTGTACCTATTTTATTATATCTTTTCATATGACAACACTGAAGAAATGACACTTTGCTACAATGTAAAGTAGTGAGTGTACAGCTTGTTTAACAGTGTAAATTTGCTGTCCCGTCAAAATAACGCAACACGCAGCCAATAATGTCTAAACCGCCGAGTACACCCCTAAGTGAAAATGACAAATTGGGCCCAATTAGCCATTTTCCCTTCCCGGTGTCATTTTACTTGGGTGTTTTAAATTAGGTGCTCTCGCTCTCTCATACTGGTCACTGGAATTTTAATGCGTTACCTCATGACGAAGAACTTTCTGAGAATCTGAAAAAAAAAAAACTGTTGCTCTACATAAAGTTGGCCTAGGCTATAAGAAAATTGCCAAGACCCCGAAACTGAGCTGCAGCACGGTGGCCAAAACCATACATTGGTTTAACGGGACAGGTTCTACTCAGAATAGGCCTTGCCATGGTTGACCAAAGAAGTTGAGTGCATTTGTTCAGTGTCCTATCAAGAGGTTGTCTTTGGTAAACAGATGAATGAGTGCTGCCAGAATTGCTGCAGAGGTTAAAGGGGTGGGGGATCAGCCTGTCACTGCTAAGACCCTACGCCACACACTGCATCAAATTGGTCTGCATGACCTCTTCTAAAGATGATGCACAAGAAAGCCGGCAAACGGTTTGCTGAAGACGGGCAGACTAAGGACATGGATTACTTTAACCCTGTCCTGTGGTCTGATGAGACCAGTGTGGAGACAAGTGTGTCTTGCCTACAGTCAAGCATGGTGATGGGAGTGTCATGGTCTGGGGCTGCATGAGTGCTGCCGTCACTGGGAAGCTACAGTTCATTGAGGGGAACCATGAATGCCAACATGTACTGTAACATACTGAAGCCGAGCATAATCCCCTCCCTTTGGAGACTGGGCTGCAGGGTAGTATTCCAACATAATGACCCCAAACACACCTCTAAGAGGACCACGGCCTTGCTAAAAATGCTGAGGGTAAAGATGATGGACTGGCCAAGCATATCTCCAGACCTAAACCCTATTGAGCATCTGTGGGGCATCCTCAAACGGAAGGTGGAGGAGCGCAAGGTCTCTAACATCCACCAGCTCTTGGCCAGAGTTGGCTCAAGCGAGCATGCCTGAGTGCCCTGGTAGCATGTGACTTGCTACATGGCACTCTGCATAAGTGAGGTGTCAGGAGTGTAAGTATAATACTCCTGACACCTCCAGGTAAGTATAACACTCAATGTAAGTATAACATGTTTAATTAAAAAAAAATGTAAGCCTTTTTAATATCCCTTTTAAGCCTGGTAACACACTATAACAAACACAGACATTGCATGCAATTTGCACCTGCCTGCTGGGAGATGCAATGCAGATACCGGCGCTGGTATCGCCCTGGTTCCTGCATTGCTATAGTGTGAACCCAGGCTAAAGGAAAGTGTCTGTGTTGCCTATAGAAAATGTAAGATTTTTTACTAAAGCTGTACTTGTAAAATGACAGTTGGAAACTGTTGAAGGCAGCACACAGTTTCCTCGCAGACACTTATGATACATGAGGCTCTCTCCTTTTAGTTGCAGGTATGTATCGATTCATTGCCAAGTGCTGTGTTTGCTGTTCAGGATTTTTATATACGAATATGGAGAAAACATCAGTCGGTGTAATATCACACTTGTTCTGCTGTGCAGCATACTAGTGTCATTCCACGTAAGAGTCTAATTCAGGGTGATGCTACATAGTATAACATTTATGTCATGGTTCTATTCCAATCTGGCATTAAGTGAATCTTGTGTCACTAATTACTATTCCTACAGTACATGTTATCGGTTCCAATATTAAAGAATACTTAGTGGTTGTAATGGCTGAAGGTTTTGACCTTAATGTTTTCTCTGAATTAAGGTAAAATATTTTCTGTGTAGCTACCCCCCCCTTTTTATTTTTTTATGCTTACCTTCACGATATTTTAACAAATTTGTCTTCACCTCGAGACAGGGGCTTAATATCTAGAATGTATAGAAACCTAAATGAACACAATTCACCAGACAAAACACGCCAAATGTTGCAATGGGAATCGGATCTTAATGAATCCTTCTCCACAGAACAATGGGACAGCATGACAAACAACCTACGGAAATGCACCAAGACAGCCTCCATTAGGGAATGTGCTATTAAACTTCAATATAGATGGTACCTCACCCCTGACAGAATTAATTAATTCTATCCTGCAACCTCTCCCTTATGTTTTAGAGGTTGCCCAGTACAGGGTTCCCTCATACACACCTTCTGGGATTGTACACGCCTCAAAAATACATGGCAACAAGTCGATCTCAAAATAGAACAGATAACAGGCAGAAGAATAGAACCGACACCTAAAATGTGTCTCCTTTTTTATCCTATCCCTGACATTCCTATAGCCCACACTAGGCTAATTCACATCTTGCTCACATCAATACACTGGGCTATAGCTCTCAACTGGCGTTCCGCTATTGTGCCATGGTCCCAAATTATGGATCGCATGTTGGCCATCAAACTAGCAGGACGCATTCATCATACCTTATTTGATACTATGAACATAAACGATCAAAAATGGAAGCCTTGGGACCTATCTTTGATGATTCATTGAACTAAGATGGGATACTGTTATCTCCCCTTTTTTTTTTCTGCCATTAAACAAATTTATTAGGTTTTTGCATCACTGTATTATGTTATCAAGTATTCTTTTATACAACCCATGATTTATTTTTCTACCTCTTAAATAACTGCTATCCATATTTTTCACAGATGTTCACTGCTCACAGTATATATATTTATTTGTACTTCTTGCCCATGTTCGTTTAAACTGTATTGAGACTTATTTTTCAATAAACCGTTTGTAAACAAAAAAACAGCGGGAGCTATTGGCTCCTGCTGCTGTCAATCGCAGGCAAAAACCGGGGGGCTGAGCTGTGTGTGTGTGTGTGTCCATAGACGTACAGATCACGGCTCGGAATTGAGCCTGCTTGAGTGCCCCCATAGTAGGTAGCTTGCTATGGGTGCTCTGAGCATGTGGGAGGAGCCTGGAGTTTCAGTAAAGGACTCAAGAATAGGAAGATCGGGGCTGCTCTGTGCAAAACTACTGCACAGAGCAGGTAAGTATGACATGTTTGTTTAAAAAATGAAATACATTTTGACCCTTTGCGATCGCTTTTAAAGTGGAACTTCACTTTCTCAATCAATCACCATTGATTATTTGTAATCTTCTTTTTTTTTTTCTTTTTTTTTTTTACATTTCTTCAGTTACTTCCTGGTTTTCATGCCTTGGTAAATGATGTCATACATCCCAGGAGTCTTCATGAGGGGAGGAGGGTTGTAAAAAGAGTAAGGAGAAATAAATGCTACATGAATCATCTGATCATACTGGCATTTAAATTTTTTAAAGCAAACTCATCCATCCATGTCTCCATGCTTTATTTTGCAGAGAAATCACTTTGAAAAACATCAGTTTTAGCATTTCTTTCTGCACCCATCCCAGTGAAGGCAAAGGTTTGCCACCTCATGTCCTAACCTCCAGCAAGAACAGGGAGAAGCACAGTAGCAATTTTACCAAATCTTGCTGGCCATACACTGAAGGAAATTCAGCCGGTCCAGCATGGACCTGACAAATTTTTGAGTGTGTGGGTTCCCCCTTCCTTTTGATGCCATGCCCTGCGCTCTACTTTTAAATGCATACCTATGCGCTGTGATAATGACCAATGCACAGTGTTGTGTGTGTGTGCGCTGTGTTACTGTGCTTTGCAATAAAATTGTACAGGCATGCATTTTTTGGTGATGCAGCACTTTGCAGCACGTTGCCAGACAATGTAACTGTTATGTGCTCCCTTGCATAGAGTTTAATGATTGCTTGCAATTTTGGAAAAATAAGCACTGTGTTGTAACCGCACAATGCAAAGCATGTGTACACCCCCTAATGCATGCCCAATGGTGTAAATGGGCCCTACACGCATTGGTGTCCATTGCCACATTGTGTGTGTATGTGGGGGGGGGGGGGTCGTATTTATGTTTGTTTGTTTGTTTTTTGTTTCTTTTGTGCCTTATTTTTTAATATAGGTTATTTTTTTATTGATATTTATTTTTTGAACAGTATTGGAGATTGTGTAAATATCAGAGGTCTAAACACATCTCCTTCTCACCTGCAGCACTGTAATGTACACAGGCCTGCTCTGTACAGACCACTCTGTGTTCTTTTACAAAACAGAAAAACATAGTAAACATGTGACTGATGACTGATGTTTACTATGGCCTTCTTTCTGAATGAACTCAGAGTGCTATATCCAGAGCATTTCCTGTGTTCATTCAAGGAGCCAGTAAATATTGCTCACCATCCTGACTTTCCAATTCGCCCTTGTGTGCCCACAGCTACTGGAAGGGGGGGAGAAGTTGACAAAGACAGCGGGGGGGGGGGGGGTCAGTGTAGGGAAGAGGGCACAAATTGCACCAGAGACTGCTGGGCAGCAAATGACACTGACCATCTGCAAGCGGTTCTGTGCTTCTTTTTTTTTTTTTTAACAATCAGCCACTGACGGTATACATCGTCTTCGTGGGGCATTTCTTCGTTTGCATGGGTGGAGCTTATTTACATTGTCACCATCTGATTGGTACAGTCAGTCAATCGAGTTAACATTTTTATATACCGGTAATCCATCAATCAAGTTAAAATTGTTGTAAAACGGAATATTGAGAACGTCATGCTGTTCTGAAATATTGGCTTTGGTAGTTTCCGAGTCGCCCTACAAGAACAATTGTGTATATTCAGTATTATGACTTCTAGTGTGTGCATGCAGGTTCCAGGTTTCTGCTTCAGAAAATATTGAAACCAAACAGTGTAGTGGTAGGCAGCTAGCATTTTAAGAAAGTCTGTAATGACGGCCTTTTTTTTTTTTTTTTTACTCAGTACAGGTATCCTTTCATTGGCACAAACTATACATATACTTGCTTAACATCTGTTTTTTTTTAAAAAAATTCTAATTCCTATTTTTTTTCTTTCATTTATTTATTTTGTAATGAAGAATAACGGCAACATTGATGCCTGCTGCCGAGCCCTGGCACAAGAGAGCTGTAAATACCTTTATATGGAAGGGCACAATCCAGAAGACGCTAGGACAAACAATCTTTTGCACATCAATCTTGGCATTCATCCAGGCACCAATTTCCATGGTGAAGTAACACAAATGAATGGTCGTCCACTGGTTCATAGCTCAAGTGATGGGCATATTGATCCTCAGCGCGCTTCTGGCAAGCTTATATGTTTGGTTCAAGAGCCTCATTCTGCCCCAGCAATTGTGCCACAAAATTACAATCAATTTTTCTTGAATGAACGAAACTCGCCAACTCCTCCCCCGCAGCCTATTCAGCAGCAAAGTGTCAATTCGTCAGCTATGCAAGCTTCCCTGCCAAATTATATGCACATACCTCGCTACAGTACAAATCCTATAACTGTAACAGTATCACAGAATATACCCTCTGCTCACAATGTGCCCAGAGCTTTACAGATTCTTCCTCAAGTGCAGAGCAATCCTTATGGGTCTCCAAGTTCTATATACATTAGACAGTCTTCACAAAATTCTCCAGGAAGACAAACCCCACAAAACACACCATGGCCCCAGTCCTCTCCAGTTCCTCACCCAAACTACAGTCCTTGCCCTCATCCAGCGTTTCCTCAGAGTTACCAATCTACACAGTATTCACCTAAACAGCCTCAAATTCCACAGTCTGCTTTCCGTTCCCCTCCTACGTCACAATGTACGTCTCCTTATAGCTCCCCACAGCATCAAGTGCAGCCTAATGCGCTAAGTCACCAAACTTCACATGTGTTCATGCCCCCTAGTCCCTCAGTTTCTCCTCATGCTTATTCCCAAGCTCCACCTCCTTATCCAAAGCAAAGTAGCCATTCTGTATCTTATCTTCCCTATGGTTCTGGCATGAACAAGGCTCCTGGGATGAACAAAATAGAAATTACAGTTGAATCGCAACAAAGACCAGGAAATGCAATGAATAGAAGTCCTTCACCAATTAGTAATCCACCCTCCCAGCGGAGTCCACATTCTGCATATGCCTCAAGTGCACGGCCAGGCTCACCTTCAAGGGCGATACAAGGCCAGCCAAAGACTCCATACGGTGTTAATCCCTTATATATAACCTATTCGCAACCACCGACCACCTGTGGCTCTCCCACGCCTTCTCCTCGTGTACTGATGTCTCCATCTAACCCAACTGTTTTTAAAATTACTGTTGCACGGGCTCCTACTGAAAATCTTCTAAATATTGTGGACCAAGAGCAGCATCCGGGTGCTCCAGAACCTATACAGCCAATTTCGCTGATGCCATCATCAGGAGTTGAAAAGGGAATTCACAAATACCATCGAAGTTCCAGTTCTGGATCAGATGACTACGCATATACCCAAGGTACTGTCGTGTTTTTTATTATCATTATTATTTTACTCCTTGGAGTCCTAGAGAGACACTGCTGTTTTCCTTCTCCTATCTCTGCATGATTTCTCTGGTAGGGCTGTGCTATTGATTTCATCTTCAGGGCACATTAGTGTTTTTTGGTTCTTTTACTTTCCTTCAACATAAGACCAAATTATGGTAATTGCCTACATGAAGGACTCTGCGTTGTCCATAATAACTAGGCATTTTAAAATGTTCTAGTTTGCCTTAGCAATATCAATGGAAAAACTGACTATTCAGAATAGTCTCATTTTATAGGTTCGATCAATTTAGAAAACCAGTAGATAGGTTTATGGAGGTAGACCAGAAGCTTGGAAAATTTGTTAATTATGCTTCACCAATGCTATTTTACAAAATATTATCCCAGAATGTACATTACTTTTGCCACTGGTGAACGTCTCTACAATCTATTTCAGTTCTGAAAATGTCATACACATTGATCTAAGAGTTCAGATTCTTATTGACTCAACAAGCAGCTTTACTTGTTATGTTTCTATAGTGCTTGTGTGCTGTGTAATGTTTCCAGTGAGTCAGAAGTATGTGCTTTCCTTAATCCATAATCCATGTGGGATTATGCTACTAATGCATTATCATGTATGCACAGTCAAAATAAATATGAATTGCATTTGTGCTAAAGAGATTCGGGTGGATATAACAGGTATGTATTTTGGTTTATTGCTGAAGACATGGATTTGTTTTTGTTGTGATGAATATTGGACAGCAGCTCTGATGCTTGAAGAGAGATTTGTCGGAGCACAAGTGGGTTTCAAGATGGAGCTTCCCTCCTAGATGCTGAAATAGTTTTGTCAGACACTTGCTGACATCTATCTAGTATTGCTTTGATGGCAGTCATTGCAGCTGAAAACTAAGCACTGTTTATTAAAGGAAAGCAAGCTGTTTTTTTTTTTTTATGTCTTTCTCTTTTTGAGACTGTTTTGTAAGGAGAAAATATGTTTCATTATTTTAAAATGTTGTACATGCTTTAATAGGAATCTATTCTTCCATCGGTCTTTATAATCTTTCATTTTCAGTTGTGTTTTTTTTTTTCTTTATTTGGATCTAAATTAAAAAAAAATTTTTGCAGCAAATGAGACTTAAAGGGGAGTTCCAGCCTTTTATTGTTTATTAAAAGTCAGCAGCGCCTCCATTCATAGTGTGGGTACCCGGCCGTGACAGCTTTCGGCTTCACAGCCAGACACTCACTGCGCATGCGCGAGTCGCTCTGCGCCATATAAATGGATAGGCGATCTCCTGGGACCTGTCATGTGTCCCTGGAGCTTGCCTAAAGGGAGGGACCGCCTAAGGCGAGAAGAGAAGTCGCCTTGGCGGAAGGAGGAAGTCCTACTGCTACCTGAATTTACACACAGAGCGCGTCTCAACCCTACCCCCTGCTGTCTCCTCATTGGCTCACTTGCTGTGAATGAGCCAGTGAGGAGACGCATGCATGCTGCTCTCATGAAGATGGCTGTGCTGAGATGGGGCTCTGGTAAGTATATGGGGGGGGCTGCACAGAGAAGGTGGATTATTATGTTTTTACCTTTATTTGATAAAATCCATTAAAGTGGTTGTAAACCCAAAAAAAAAAAATGTTTTGTTTTAATGTGACAATGTAGAGTATAAGATTTCCTATCATCTGTGCCCAGTCTTGCCACACAGAGTTAATTCAGCGCTGAGTAATCCTCTTTTAAAGTTCAGTGCAAATTAACCGGACTTCAGATAAAAACCTGCCAAATTTGGTTAAGTCCGTTTCTCTGTTATTGCTTTCAGTGACAGGTTATTTACAAATATAGCTTGGACATGTTTATCATAACAAGAGGTGATCCAAAGTTCATTGTATATTACTAGGATGTGTTATGATGTTAGATCACCTCATGTTATGATAAACAAAACATAACATATGATAAACATGTCCTAGCTATATTTGTAAATAACCTCTCACTCAAAGCAAGAAGAGAGATTCCGGACTTTTTGTTTAGGCAGGGTTTTATCTGGAAGGCTGTTCGTTTTCACTGAACATAAAAGAGGATTACTCAGCGCTGGATTAACTCCGTGTGACAAGACTGGGCACAAATGATAGGAAATCTTATACTCTACATTGTGACATAAAAAAAAAAAAAAATTTTTTTTTGGGTTTACATCCACTTTAACCACTTCAATACCCAGCCATAGACAATTGACGGCCTGGGATGGGATTTACCATCCTAAGTGGCCGTCAATTGACGGCCTGGGTATTGCAGGCGAATATCTGGACGATGCCTGCAGCCAGAGGCATCATCCAGATATCCATCTCTTCAGCCGGCGATTCTGCACAAAGTAAGAACGATCATAGCGGCGGTTCCGCCGCTTGATCGTTCTTACAGGCCGCGGGAGGGGACATCCCCCCCCTCCCGCCGCCATCCGGTGCTTCTCCGGGCTTACCTGTACCTTCGGGGGCCCGGAGAACGAATCGTCGGCGGCGGCAGGAAGCATAGAGATGACTGGTGACCAGATGGTCACCAGTCATCTCTATGACCGTCGGCGGACCCGGGCGCGATCTGATGACGTCACGCCCGGGTCCCCGTATGTAAACAAAGCCGCGATTGCGGCTGTAAGTCACCATTCATGAGATCGGTGAATTTTTTTTCACCGATCTCATGGTTTCCAGCCTGGAGGTGAGATGTGAGGTCTTATTGACCCCACATCTCTCCATAAAGAGGACCTGTCACACACATTTCCTATTACAAGGGATGTTTACATTCCTTGTAATAGGAATAAAAGTGGAAAAAAAAAAAAAAAAAAATGAAAAAAAGTGTAAAAATAAATAAAATATAAGTAAAAAAAAATAATAAAAGATAAAAAAAAAATGAAAACGCCCCTGTCCCCGATAGCTCGCGTGCAGAAGCGAACGCACACGCAAGTCCCGCCGACATATGTAAACGCCGTTTAAACCACACATGTGAGGTATCGCCGCGTGCGTTAGAGTGCCAGCAACTAATCTAGCACTAGATCTCCTCTGTAAATCTAAACTGTAACCTGTAAAAAATAAATAAAGCGTTGCCTAGGGAGATTTTTAAGTACCGAAGTTTGGCGCCATTCCATGAGTGTGCGCATAATTAAAGCGTGACATGTTGGGTCTCTATTTACTCGGTGTAACATAATCTTTCACATAATACAAAAAAATTGGGCTAACTTTAGTGTTTTGTTATTTTTTTAATTCATAAAACAATTTTTTTTACAAAAAAAAGCGTTTGAAAAATAATTGCGTAAATACCGTGCAAGATAAAACTTTGGAATGACCGTCATTTTATTCCCTAGGGTGTCTGCTAAAAAAAACATATATAATGTTTGGGGGTACTGTGTAATTTTCTAGCAAAAGAATGATGATTATTACATGTAGGAGAGAAGTGTCAGAATAGGCCCGGTATGGAGGTGGTATAAAAGCCTAGTATTGAAGCGGTTAACCACTTCTGACCGGCCCCACGTCCAAAGACGTCATTTTTTTGAAGATGGATATCTCGGTAACGGCAGCAGCTGCTGCCACAACCGAGATATCCATCTCTTCGTGGGGCGGTCCTGTTAACGATAACGGCGGTCATCGCGGCGGATTCGCCGCGAGATCGCCGTTACCGGCGGCGGGAGAGGGTGCCCCCCCCCTCCCGCCGCTCTCCCGCGCCCTCCGCCGCTTACCGTAGCCGTCAGTAGCGGCGGAGGCGATCGGGTCCTGTTGTTGGCTGTCCGGGGATGCGACTGAGGGAAAAAATGTCCCTTAGCCGTCCCCATACCTCTGCTGGGCGGAAGTGACGTCAAAACGTCATTTCCGCCCAGCCTCTTAAAGAGACATTTAATTTGTTTACATTTTGACTTTTTTTTTTTTTTTTCTTTCTTTTTTTTTTTGCATTTAAGCCTGAATATGAGATCTGAGGTCTTTTTGACCCCAGATCTCATATATAAGAGGACCTGTCATGCTTTTTTCTATTACAAGGGATGTTTACATTCCTTGTAATAGGAATAAAAGTGATATTTTTTTTTTTTTTTTTTTTTTTCAGTGTTAAACATTATAAAATAAATAGAAATAAAAACGAAAACCAAAAAAAAATGTTTTTAAAGTGCCCCGTCCCGACGAGCTCGCGCGCAGAAGCAAACGCATACGCGAGTAGCGCCCGCATATGAAAACGGTGTTCAAACCACACAAGTGAGGCATCGCCGCGATCGTTAGAGCGAGAGCAATAATTCTAGCCCTAGACCTCCTCTGCAGCTCAAAAAATGCAACCTGTAGAATTTTTTAAACGTCGCCTACCGAGATTTTTAAGGGTAAAAGTTTGACGCCATGCCACGAGCGGGCGCAATTTTTAAGCGTGACATGTTGGGTATCATTTTACTCGGCGTAACATTATCTTTCACAATATATAAAAAAATTGGGCCAAATTTATTGTTTTATTTTTTAATTCAAGAAAGTGAATTTTTTCCAAAAAAAGTGCGCTTGTAAGACCGCTGCGCAAATACGGTGTGAGAAAAAGTATTGCAATGACCGCTATTTTATTCTCTAGGGTGTTAGAAAAAAAAATATATAATGTTTGGGGGTTTTAAATAATTTTCTAGCAAAAAAAACTGTTTTAGTCTCGTAAGCACCGAATCTGAAAAACAGGCTCGGGGCTGAAGTGGTTAACCACTTAAGACCTGGACCAAAATGCAGGTAAAGGACCTTGCCCCTTTTTGCGATTCGGCACTGCGTCGCTTTAACTGACAATTGCGCGGTCGTGCGACGTGGCTCCCAAACAAAATTGGCGTCCTTTTTTCCCCACAAATAGAGCTTTCTTTTGGTGGTATTTGATCACCTCTGCGGTTTTTATTTTTTGCGCTATAAACAAAAATAGAGCGACAATTTAAAAAAAAAATGCAATATTTTTTACTTTTTGCTATAATAAAAATCCCCCAAAAATATATAAAAAAATTTTTTTTTTCCTCAGTTTAGGCCGATACGTATTCTTCTACCTATTATTGGTAAAAAAAATCGCAATAAGTGTTTATCGGTTGGTTTTCGCAAAATTTATAGCGTTTACAAAATAAGGAATAGTTTTATTGCATTTTTATTAATTTTTTTTTTTTTTTTTTGCTACTAATAGCGGCGATCAGCGATTTTTTTTCGTGACTGCGACAATATGGCGGACACTTCGGACAATTTTGACACATTTTTGGGACAATTGTCATTTTCACAGCAAAAAATGCATTTAAATTTGCATTGTTTACTGTGGAAATGACAGTTGCAGTTTGGGAGTTAACCACAGGTGGCGCTGTAGGGGATGTGTGCCTATGTGTTTTGTTTACAACTGTAGGGGGGTGTGGCTGTAGGTGTGACGTCATCGATCGCGTCCCCCTATTACAGGGATGACGCGATCGATGCTACGGCCACAGAGAAGCACGGGGAAGCCGTGTGTACACACGGCTCTCCCCGTTCTTCCGCTCCAGGGACGGATCGCCGCACTGCAGCGGCGATCGGGTCCGCGAATCCCGCGGTCCCGGAGCTTCGGACCGGGTTGCGCTCCCCGCGACCCACGGCTGGGTACTAAAATCAACGTATATATACGTTGATGTGCCCAGCCGTGCCATTCTGCCGACGTAAATGTGCAGTAGGCGGTCCTTAAGTGGTTAAGGTAAACAAATATACTGCCTTTTAAAACCATTTTAATTTAGATTTTAACTTGTCTCAAACTTCATTGGGAGGTTTGGTAATGTCACTTTTCAACTTTGGCAGTGGCCCAACACAAAAAAAAAATAGCGCAAAGGTGGCATTGGTTCTCGTAGTAACCAGATCAACTTAATTGGTTACTTTTAATCAACACCCTTTTTATTTATTTGGTTCAGTAAACAGACTGTCAAAGTGAAGAGTTTCTGCAGCTGACTTTTTTAGAGAGGCGAGCCAAACTTTTCATGCATCAGCCTGAGTGGAGTGCACCCCACCTGCTGCTCAGAATGCTTTGCAAATCTTATGAGCCAAGGTCCTGCTGTGAGCATGTAGATTTGGCCGAAGTCCTCTCAGAAGGAACATTTCCCGTTCAAGTCTCTGGCATTGCTCTTGGCAAAAAAAAACAGGCAGCCATATATACTTTTCAGGTTTTTTACTTTCAGAGATTTTATTTCATACTTTTTCTTTTTTTTTATACCTCTGGTAGGGTTAATTTACTCTTTAATCAGCAGTTGGCATGGGAAGGGGGGGGAGGGGGGGGGGATAGATTACTAAAATTTCATTACCTCTGGAATCCAAAGTCTGGTACACACTGAGATTTTTTTTCATTCAACCCAAAAAAAACTGACTGCTCCGATCAGAGCTGCTGTACTCGCTATGCAAAGTTAGTACAGCGATCTCCCCCACTGAGCTGTTGTGTTCTGACAGGGACTCTGATCAGTGCTCTCTGCCATTGGCTAAAAGCGCTCATCGGAAGGCGGTCAGGTACTGTTTTTTCAGCATGCTGGTCTGACATACACACGGGCCAAATGTAGTAATGTAGGACGTGTTTTTTTTTTATTTTTTATTTTTCTTAACTAGCCGATTTCTCCCCCCACATTTGGCTTGTGTGTACAGGCTTTAAGCTGAATTTCGGGCGGCATCAGCCCGTTCAACAGAAACCGCCCGACATTCGGCTTGTGTGTACTGCAGTAGGCTCTTCGGGGGGGGGGGGGGGGGGTGGTCCTGTCAGAACACAATAGCAAAGCAGGGAATATTGTTGTACTAATATTGGGTAGTTAGTACAGCGGCTCCTCCTGAGCTGTTGTTTGTTTTTTTTTGTTTTTTTTTCTCACTCAACCCTACTGAATGAAAAAAAAGTGTGTACCAGGCTTTATATTCCAAAAGATCAGGCAGCTACAGTCATAAGATGTTAGTACATGCTTCTTAATTCCATCCCACAATGCATGCCCTGCACCTAACCACCATTTCAGCCGGCCTGGACATTGTAATGAGCAGTGCCGAGCGACAACCAACTCGGAGACTTTATATGAATTCAGTGGGTGGTGCCAAATTATGTTTTTTTTTTTTTTTTTTTTTTTATTGCAAGGAGCTAATTTAAAGAAAGATTGAAGTACTTATATTAGCTGTAAATTAGGGTTGCACTGATACCACTTTTTTTTTTTTTTAACCGATACTTTTTTCAAGTACTTGTCGATACTGTTTACCGATACTTTTTTTTTATTACCGTATTTATCGCCCTATAGCGCGCACCGGCGTATAGCGTGCACCCCCAACCTAGAAGGTAAATTTCAAAAAAAAAAAAAGAAAACGCTTTGTTTGAATGCCCCTTGTCGGTGTCTTGCCCAGCGTCCATCGGCAGACTTGTCCGGTCCGGCGTCCTTGGTGGTGTTCTCCCGCACTGTTTTTGAGCCGATTCCCGCGCTGTGTTTGAACGACGCCACCGACGTATACCGAGCGCAGTACACTCGGGCACGCTCGGCTCCTCTCGCATAAAGGCTAGGAGGCGGCACAGGGCGTGACCGCGAGTGGAGTTGAGCCTGGCCGAGTGTACTGCACTCGGTTATTGTCGGCGGTGTTCAAACACAGCGCGGGGATCGGCGTATATCGCGCACCCCTGATTTTAAGGGGGAAAAAGTGTGCGGTATACGCCGATAAATACGGTATGTCACGTGAAAGTAGCATGAACATTCATCACTGATGAGCATTGATAGGTGGCACTGATTGAGGTGTGGACTGTCGGTATTTTTTGTTTTAGGGCTCATTCACATTTGGCGGACTCCGTCGCAGTCCTTCCCGACGGAGTCCGCCAGCTCAGCGGGAGATCAGTCCGCAGATCTCCGGCTGAGCCGACGGAATGACTCGCTCCTCTCTGCTCACTGAGCGGGGAGGAGCTTGTGCAGCACCGCTGTCTCCTATGGAGTGATCTGATGAAAACGGACAGCATGTCCGTTTTCATCAGATCTTACCCGATCCGATCCGCATGGACGGATGGGGACGTATCCCCCATACGTTTGTTTTTACTGGATTGGACCAGGTCGGATGTCAGCGGACATGTCTCCGCTGACATCCGATGCTCCATAGGGATGCATGCACTGAAGTGTGAATGAGGTCTTACAGTGCTTTTTTTTTGGGGGGGGGGGGGGGGGGGGGGTAGAAAGTGTCTGTGTTTTTTTGTTTTTTTTCCCTTTTTTAAATATCCCCCCTTTTTTTAATCAACCCTGTTTCTTGGGGGGGGGGAGCTTTGGTGAGATGTCCCCTTTTTAAAATATGGAAAGGAACTGAGGACACTAATTCCCCAGTCTTTCTCTGCAGCCTCAGCTGCACTAAAGACAGAGGCTCATATTCATTCATAAAGTTTTGAGTCAGTGATCACTGTGCATTCAGAAAAGGAAGGAGCCGGTAAACGACAGATTTACAGGCTCCTTCCTCCGCTCTCCATCCTGACAGATCTGGGGCGGGAAGGACACGGACAGTCTGGAACGATCAGCGCAGTGGTGGGGGCAGTTACAAGCACCGATCTCCCTGTAAAGCTTTGAATAAAGCAGCTGAAAGCTGCAGGAGGGAGAGCAGAAAAAGCAGTTGTCGGATACTTTATTAAAATCTATACAGGGAGATTGGTGCTTGTAATGGGGCCCCCACAGCTGCCGAGTTAATTCATCGATCACAGGTTTTAAATCGGAACAGAAGCTGGTTATACTTTGGCTTATGGGAGAAAATGTTAATTTTAATATTTTCCAGGTGGCAGAGTTGTGTGAGTTACAACACTTGGTAAACAATACAAATCCATTGGCAGGTAGGGCAGTACACAACTGTTGTTTTTTGCCTTGAGAATGTCTTTTGAAGTGTTATTTGCGAGCAGAGGCTTTTACTTGCTCCTTTGCAGGTAGGTTGTTGGGTAGTAACACAGAAACCAATTCTGGAGTGAGATGCAGGACACTGGTTTTTATATAAGTTGTTGATAGTCTCCTAAGTTTAATTACAATTTTGAACAAAATCTGTGAAGTGTGGTCTACCATGCTAGTTTTTAATAAACATATGTTGTTCAAAGCCTTATTGTTGCACCAGCGGGCAAGGATGGAAAGACTTGCAAAAGAGCTGAAACTTGAAAAAGAAGGGCTAGAGTTGCTGAAGGCTGAAGTGAATGGAATGGAACACGATCTGATGCAAAGACGCCTCAGAAGAGTGAGCTGCACCACAGCAATTCCAACTGTAAGTCAAACTAGAATAATGTACTATTTGGAGGCATACAAAAGCTGATTGTTTTCATGGCTAAATTAAATCTTTCATCAGCCCTTACTTTATTATGCCAGGTCAGTATTCCCCTTTCAATTGAAAGTAAGTCGTCTATGCAGAATGGACATTTTTTTTTGGTAGTTTAATAAAATATTGTTTTATTTTAAGTGTTTGACTCCTAAAATGTATAACTAAGTTACTTGCATTCTCAAAACTGAAACACATTTTAACAAAGCATGCATAAAAGGGCAGAAGAGAGGGCCGACAAAAGTTATAAACAACCCCTTGTGTGCCTAAGGGTAAATCATATATTCTAAAACTGGCAACTATTGAATACACTGAACTGGTAAAAGTGCAAAAACTAGATATTGCTTTTCTGACTGCCCTAGGAGACTGCAAGACCCCTGACAGTGCTAATTGGCCCTGTGCTAATCACACACATTCTCCCAAGAGTGCAATACACACCAAGCTGAGCATTTGCAGCCTGACTCCATAAGCTCTGTGTTATCAGGAAATTGTCAGGGGACAGTGGAAGGAGGTGAGAATCAGAGAAGCCAGGATAAAATGTCTTTTTCACACAATGCACAGGATTATCCCCTTAGGTTCCACAATAAGTATAACACGTATGCTCTACTGCATATTCAGACTGATTTTACTGTTGTGGGGTTAGTAACACTTTAAGGCTCACATATTTACAAGTTCCCAAAGAAAAAGCTAATCCTTGTCTGGGAACATTCTTGTTTTTCTTTGCATCTTTTAAAGTTTTTTTTTTTTTGTGTTAGAAGCAACCTCTGTAATGTATTAATGTGCTTCTACTAAACAAATTGCTGCACATACAAACTATTACAATTTTATAGGAATACAATACAAAAAGGACAGCTAAACATACAACAAGCATGCACATATACTACTTATCTATACAATACTATGCTAAAAAGTTACTTAGCTCAAGTTATAATGCTTCACAATCTCTGTAGGCAACAGGACACAACACAACTGTCCCTTAGTTCCCCAGAAAGGCTTGTCCAAGTAGTCTTTCCCCCTACCCTACTTTCTGTAGCATCATTTATTTCCTGTCCTGAGCTCATAGCCTTGGCCTTGGCTTCTAAACAATACATGATGATATAAAATCGCCAAATAGCCATAGCAACAAACCTTTTCAGCTTAATGTTTTCTTAAGAAGAGTAGGGACTTTTAGAGAATTGATACCAGACTCCTAGGACAAAATTAACCACTTTAGCCCCGGACCATATTGCTGTCCAAAGACCAGAGGACTTTTTCTGATTCGGCACTGCGTCGCTTTAACTGACAATTGCGCGATCGTGCAACGTGGCTCCCAAACAAAATTGCAGTCCTTTTTTTCCCACAAATAGAGCTTTCTTTTGGTGGTATTTGATCATCTATGTGGTTTTTATTTTCTTTATCGTACATCACGGGACACAGAGCGCATAGCCATTACACTTGGGTTATATGGGTACCTTCAGGTGATGGACACTGGTGTAATCAATTTCACAGGAAGTTTCCTCCCTATATAACCCCCTCCCACTGGGAGTGCTTCAGTTTTTTCGCCAGTGTCTTAGGTGTTGGTCACGTCTAGCTGTCCCTCGGAGGTCTCGGGACCCAGGATAGCTAGCCGGATCCGTCTGAAGTGCTTCAAAGCCAAGGTGTACGGTACCCGGGCCCGGGCCCTGCTGGAGTGGGGTTTAGCCTATAATGCCTCTCCTTGGAGGGCTGGATTCTGGGCTCCAGTGCCTTAGTCTCTTCCAAGAACTAAACGCTACTGATGCCAGGATGCTATATAGGTCCAGGTGTGTGGGTTCCTTAACACAGGACCCCGGTCCCTGAAGGTCCAAGACAATACCCACGGAGATGGGGGAAGATTGGGCCTCTTGCATTTTGCAATACCCTGCGGCGTGGAGCAGGTAAGAGGGAACCTGCGGGACTTGGTTCGACAGTAGGTATCCCCCTGGGGGTTCTGGGTCGGCTAATGGTATGCTTGTGCATCAGCCACTATCTCCACTATGTCTTTTGAGGCAGGATGGGATGTACTAATGTTTACCCAGATAACATGTAGATATATGTATGCTTTTAAAGATATGTATTTGCTACTCCCCCCAGATCTGCCTGTTAGCATGATACTGCAGCCCCACGTGCTATAAGGAGGAAATGCTGGCAAAACTCCTGTTTCTTAGGAAGCCTATGGGGACAGCTTCCTCTATGTGTGCACTACAATAAGATTAGTGTCTTGCCTGGTGTCTGTTGGGTTGCTAGCGCTGGTCCAGGCTTCTCCTCTGCTTTCTGCTTCCTCCATGTTGGTTTCAGCGTGGGGGGGGGGGCGCGCGCGTGCGCGCCGCCTTTTACAGCGTCAGCGTGCGTGGGGGGGCGGGCCAGCAGCGTCAGGTCTCAGTTAAAGCAGCAAAGCATTTCCTGGCTGGTCATTCCCTCCTGAAAGCAGAGGAGGCTGAGGACACAGAGCGCGCAGCTGAGCAATTTCTGGCTATACAGTGACACCCAGTGGGGGTTTGTGGATCTTCAGGTCTGGACTTAAGATGGAGCTCTGCTCCATACTGACCAGAAAAAAAAAAGAGGGTTTTTTTTCTTAAAGGGACTCAGCCTTAGATCTGGCAGTATCTGAGTCGGTGCAACCTTGGGCTCCAGCTAACGGGCATTGGTGTGGCAATACTCACAGGACTTCCTCGGTATTGCCGCCTTCTCGGGCGTATGAAAATTTGGAAAAATTTTAACATAGCCTGTTCTTATTAATGGTTCACTTCTAGCTACAACAGTTGGGTGTTGGCTTTAGGGGTGTCTCAAGGTTGTGCAATGGCTCCCAAGGGATCAGGACCAACTAAGGCTGCAAAAGGTACCAAAAAACTAAAGGGGTCTCCATCGGGGTCAGAGGATTTGGGCCAGGCTCTAGCGGTCCCACCCTCACCAGATAGACCACCGAACAGCATGTTACAGGAGCCATTGAGGGTGCTAGGGGCAGAGGCGGCCCCCAATCAACCCATTCCCGTTTACGTTACGGAAGAAATGCTAGCAACCACCCTGGGTGGGCTAGAGGAAAGGTTAACTGCTTTAATTGCACACTCTTTGCCAGGTGGCAAGCGGGCTAGATCCCCGTCACCTAGATTGGTGTTTTCAGATGCAGAGGTCCTCTCTTCGGAGGAATTGGACCCACAGGGGGATCAAGCGGACCCGAGTCCCGACGGTTCAGACATTGAGGGTTCCACTATAGATGAAATTTTTTCGGCTTCTCAAGCGGAGAGCCTGTGGATCCAGTCTCTGACAGATATGGTTCGCACTGCTTTTAAACTTCCAGTGTCAGAACAATAAGCCCCCGCGGTATCCTCTTTAGGTTCCTTGAAGGCACCGTTGAGTGGTGCGTCTTTTCCGGTTCACCCCCTTCTGGAGAGCGTGATTTTTCAGTATTGGGCTCGACCTGACAGGATTTTTATCCCTCCTAAAAGGTTCACTATTCTCTATCCTATGGAAGAGGAATTTGCAAAGAAATGGGCACTCCCTACCGTGGACGCAGCCATTTCCTGCGTAAATAAATCCCTGACCTGTCCGGTTGAAAATGTCCAGATGTTTAAAGATCCAGTCGACAAAAAGTTGGAGACCCTACTGAAGGCTTCTTTTACCACAGTAGGTGCCGTGGTTCAGCCAGCGGTGGCAGCCATTGGCGTTTGTCAGGCTTTAAAGGATCAAACTAAACAAATAGTAAGGGACATACCGGCTCAGCAAGCTCGTGAATTGGCTGACCTCCCAAGGGCTCTCTGCTTTGCAGTAGATGCTATTAAGGACTCCATTCAACAGGCGTCCCGTTTATCTCTGCTATTGGTTCATATGCGGCGCGATTTGTGGCTGAAGAACTGGTCAGCAGAGGCACCCTGCAAAAGGCTTTTAGCAGGATTTCCCTTTCATGGTGGGAGACTATTCGGTGAAGACCTAGATAAATATATCCAGACCATATCAAGTGGTAAAAGTTCTTTCTTGCCTGTCAAGAAAAGATCGCGTGGGCCCGCGTTTAAGCGACAGGCCTTCGCAGGCTCGGCCCCTTCAACTTCCCGTCAGTATCGACGGCCTCCCGGGCGTTCAGCATTTAATAGCCGCCCACAAGGACAAGCCACGGCAGGCAAGAGGCCATGGTCTCGCAAGCCGGTTAAACCAGTCATCAAGTCAGATTCATGAAGGGGCGCCCCCACTCTCTTGGGTGGGGGGAAGGCTTCGGTTTTTCTCCGAAGTGTGGGAGGCCAGAATTCCCGACTCTTGGGTACTGTCCGTGGTAGCCACGGGCTACAAGCTAGAGTTTCGGGAAGTACCTCCTCCTCATTTTCAGGGGTCAAGTCTTCCAAGCGACCCATTAAAGAGGGCCTCTCTGGTAAAGGCATTGGATCGTCTCTTGCTCCAAGGAGTAATTGTAGAAGTACCAACCCAGGAATGGGGTCTAGGATTCTACTCCAACCTTTTCATAATACCAAAGCCCAATGGCGATGTCAGGCCTATCTTAGACCTCAAACGCCTAAATCGCTTTCTAAAGATTCAGACCTTTCGTATGGAGTCCATACGTTCGGTGGCAGCCAGCCTACATCAAGACGACTTTCTAGCATCTATAGACATAAAGGATGCGTATCTGCACGTGCCGATCTACCCGGCACATCACAAGTTTCTTCGTTTTATGATAGATCACCGTCATTACCAGTTCGTAGCCCCCCCTTTCGGGTTGGCAACAGCTCCGCAGGTATTCACAAAGGTGTTAGCCCCGGTGCTAGCCGTCCTAAGGACAGAAGGCATTTTGGTTCTGGCATACCTGGACGATCTTCTGGTTATCGACAGATCAGCTTCCAGCCTCAATCATGCAGTAGTTCGCACAGTTCGGCATCTAGAGGAATTCGGGTGGATTGTGAACCAAGAAAAATCGATATTGAAACCCACAAAGCAGTTGGAATATCTAGGCCTTCGGCTAGATACAGACTGCCAGAGCATATTTTTACCTCAAGCAAAAGTCAGATCAATAACTTAAGCAGTTCAAGTGATCTTAGGCAAAAAGAGGCCGACTATTCGCCTATGTATGCGACTGCTGGGGAAGATGGTGGCCGCCTTCGAGGCCGTGCCCTACGCCCAGATCCATACCAGATATCTCCAGGCAGCCATTCTCTCTGCTTGGAACAAATCCATTCAGGCGTTAGATCGTCCGTTAGTTCTCTCCCCAGGAGTCCGGCGCAGCCTGTTCTGGTGGCTGGTCCCTCAAAATTTGTCAAAGGGGAAATCCTTTTGCCCCATCACGTGGAAGATAGTAGCCACGGATGCCAGCCTGTCAGGTTGGGGGGCAGTTCTAGAATGACAGACCCAGCAAGGGCAGTGGTCGGAGGCAGAAAAACTGCTTCCCATCAATATCCTAGAGATCAGAGCTGCTCGGCTGGCCCTGGTCGCCTGGACTCTCCCCCTTCAGGGTCTGCCAGTAAGGATACAATCCGACAATGCCACTGCGGTGGCATACATAAACCACCAGGGGGGCACGAGGAGCCTAGCGGCCCAAAGGGAAGTAAACCTGATTTTCTCATGGGCCGAAGCCCATGTATCCTGCATCTCGGCGGTGTTCATCCCAGGGATAGACAATTCTCAAGCAGATTTTTTGAGTCGTCAACAGTTGCTCCCGGGGGAGTGGTCTCTTCACCCCCAGGTATTCCAAGAGATTTGCCAAAGATTCGGAGTTCCAGATGTGGACATCATGGCAACAAGATCCAACAAAAAGTTGGACAAATTCATATCCCGAGCCAGGGATCCCTCGGCCTACGGGACCGATGCGTTGGTTTGCCCCTGGCACCAGTTTTCTCTCCTGTATGCGTTCCCTCCACTGCAGATGATTCCCCGCCTTCTACGGAGGATCAGGGTGGAGCGCAGGCCTGTGATCCTGGTGGCCCCAGCCTGGCCCAGGAGGGCTTGGTACGGACTCATCGTGAGGATGTCAGTCGGGGCGCCGTGGCCGCTCCCCCTGCGCCCAGATCTGCTGTCTCAGGGCCCAATCTGCCACCCTGCTTCACAGCAGCTAAATTTGACGGCTTGGCGGCTGAATCCCTAATTCTTAAGGGCAGAGACCTCTCAGCTCAGGTCATATCTACGTTGATTCAGGCTAGGAAACCGGTCTCCAGAAATATTTATTACAGAGTCTGGAGAACCTATGTGGAGTGGTGCGAGTCTCAAAAATGGCATCCTCAAAAGTTTTTTATTGACAGGATCTTGCGATTCCTCCAGGTTGGCGTTGACAAAGGGTTGGCTCTTAGTACTCTAAAGGGGCAGGTGTCGGCTTTATCGATATGGTTTCAAAGACCCTTGGCCACCCATTCGCTTATGAAAACCTTCTTGCAGGGGGTCTTGCATGTGAATCCCCCTATTAGAGCTCCCCTCTGCCCCTGGAATTTAAATCTGGTCTTGTCAGCTTTACAAAGGCAGCCGTTTGAACCTCTGACAGAAATCCCTCTTGTGCTACTAACCCGAAAGTTGGTTTTCTTGGTGGCTATGGCTTTGGCCAGAAGGGTTTCCGAGCTGGCAGCCTTGTCATGCAGGGAGCCATACCTTATTCTGCATAAGGACAGAGTGGTTCTGCGGCCTCAACCTTCTTTCCTTCCTAAGGTCATATCCAGTTTTCACTTGAATCAGGACCTAGTCCTACCATCCTTCTTTCCCACTCCCCAGTCCAGAGAGGAAAGACTGCTTCATACTTTGGACGTGGTTCGAGCCATGAGGGTCTATCTCAAGGCTACAGAGAAGATTCGGAAAACAGATGTACTTTTTGTTCTTCCGGATGGCCCCAAGAAGGGTCAGCCGGCTGCCAAGTCTTCCTTGGCTAGGTGGATTAAGCAGCTGATTTTTCAGGCCTATGGTCTGAAGCGCGTTCCACCTCCCTTATCAGTTAAAGCCCATTCTACGAGGGCCATGAGTGCCTCCTGGGCGGCACACCATCAGATCTCTATGGCACAGGTTTGCAAGGCGGCAACCTGGTCTTCCGTACATACGTTTACTAAATTTTATAAGTTGGACATTGCAAAGGGTACGGACGCAGCATTTGGGCAGGCGGTCCTACGGGCAGCAGTATAGAATCCTCTGGTCCGGGTCGCGCCCCCTTTTCTCTGTTGGTGGAGCTACTTTACTTCCTGATAATTTTTTGTTTGGCTATTTTTGGCCTTACGGTCTCCCTCCCTTCATAGAGCATTGCTTTAGGACATCCCAAGTGTAATGGCTATGCGCTCTGTGTCCCGTGATGTACGATAAAGAAAAAAGGATTTTTAATAAACAGCTTACCTGTAAAATCCTTTTCTTGAAGTACATCACGGGACACAGAGCTCCCACCCCTCTTTTGGGGAACATTGTGTAACCTCGGAGGAATTGCTTGCTACAAAACTGAAGCACTCCCAGTGGGAGGGGGTTATTTAGGGAGGAAACTTCCTGTGAAATTGATTACACCAGTGTCCATCACCTGAAGGTACCCATATAACCCAAGTGTAATGGCTATGCGCTCTGTGTCCCGTGATGTACTTCAAGAAAAGGATTTTACAGGTAAGCTGTTTATTAAAAATCCTTTTTTTTGCGATATAAACAAAAATAGAGCGACTATTTTGAAAATTCAATATTTTTTACATTTTGCTATAATATCCCCAAAAAAGATATAAAAAAACATTTTTTCTCCTCAGTTTAGGCCGATACGTATTCTTCTACATATTTTTCATTAAAAAAAAATCGCAAATAGCGTTTATTGATTGGTTTGCGCAAAATTTATAGCGTTTACAAAAAAGGGGTTAGTTTTATGGCATTTTTATTTAATATATTTTTTTTACTAGTAATGGCGGCGATCAGCGTTTTTTTTCGGTACTGCGATATTATGGCGGACACATCGGACACTTTTGACACATTTTTGGGACCATTGGCATTTTTATAGCGATCAATGCTATAAAAATGCATTGTATTACTATAAAAATGCCATTGGCAGTGAAGGGGTTAACACTAGGGGGCAGGGAAGGGGTTAAGTGTGTTCCTATTTGTGTTCTAACTGTATGGGGGGTGGACTCACTAGGGGAAATCACTGATCTTCTGTTCATACATTGTTCCCCCGCTGACGGGAACGAGAGCTATGCGTTTACACACATAGCTCTCGTTCCCCGCTCTGTAACGAGCAATCGCGGGTGCCCGCCGGCGATCGAACCCGCCGGGCACACGCGCCCCCTAGTGGCCGAAAAAGAGGACGTAGAGCTATGTGCTCCCGCTAGACAGAGCCACCGTCCCGCAGTAATATGACGGCGGGCGGTCGGCAAGTAGTTAAAGCAAGTGATATTCTTCATTATTTTCCTAAAACATTTGTGTAGTATTTGGGCTCCTTGTATTAAAATATGCAAATCCACTGTTGTGTAATTTAAGCTAAAGCGTATTTCAATGCAAAAAAATATTTATTATACAGACATGGCCAAAAATATTTGCACCCCTGCATTTCTGCAAGATAATGCACCACTTCACCCTGAAAATGTGTTGCTATTACAAATGTTTACGCATTTTCCAGTTTTTCTTTTGTTTGTATTTGTATTGTACATCACAAAAAAAGTGGAGAAAAAAAGCCAAATCTGACAGATGGACTGAACAAAATGATTGGCACCTTCTCGAAATTTTAAGAAATAATTGCATTCCAAGTTTGATGCTTCTGTAATTTTGTAATTACCATATATACCCAAGTAAAAGCCAAGTTTTTCAGCCCCTTTTTTTTATGAAAATGCCCCCTCGGCTTATACTCGAGTCATTGTCCCCACTTACTGTTCCAGGGCCGCTCCGGTGTACGGCCCCGAGTACACACGCACACACAGGAGCGACCCCGGAACAGTAAGTAATTTAATTATTTTGCCACCTGTTGGTGACATAGAGGATTTACTTCACTGTGACACCAGTGTTCTCTGAGAAAGCACTTTACACCCTCTCTCTAATGCTGCCAGCACTGAACACTATCCTAGAATGACAAGCCTAAACTTTAGGATGTGGTGGTCCACAGAGGTCTGATGGGTTTAATTGCAAAGATATGGTCCCTGGGGCAGCTTGGAATTGCATAGATTTATGACTCAAATACAAATTACACTTCTTACACATCAACTGCAGTGGTCTGTGCTGAAATAACTGAGCAACCACCACTGTTTATCAAAAGTCTCCTTATACAGACTTATATTGCAGAGGAATAGAGGGGATAGGTCTGACCAGGTCTAATGCTGGTTGCTTAGAACACTAAAGAAATTTACAGTACCAGTAGCTGCTGCATTTCTCACCATAGGCTTATATTTGAGTCAATACGTTTTTCCCATTTTTTTTTCTGGTAAAATTAGGTGCCTCGGCTTATACTCGAGTATATACGGTAAACTCCCCTGTATCAATTAACAGGGGCTCACTATAGAAATCACCAGCAACCAGTTAAAATGGTGCAAAATTGACTCAACCTTTCTGTTGTGTGTCTCTGTGTGTCACACAACGCATTGGAGAAGAGAGAGCGCAGCAAATACTTGTCTGAGGATTTGAGAATAAAAATTGTGGAAAAGCATGAACAATCTCAAGGTTTAAAATCCAGCTCCAGAGATCTTAATTTTCCTGCATCCACTGTGCGCAACATTGTCAAGAAGGTTACAGCCCATGACACTGTAGCTAATTTCCCTGGATGTGGACTGAAGAGAGAAATTGATCAAAGATTGCAACAAAGGATTGTTCGAGTGGTTGATAAAGAACCTCAGTCAACTTCCAAACAAGTTCAAGCTGACCTTCAGGCACAGGATACAACTCTGCCGGCTCACAATATACACTGTCATCTGCTTGAAAAGGGACGCTATATGGTAGGCGACCCAAGAGGACCCCATTGCTGACACTCAAAAACAAAAAAAAAACAGATTGGCGTTTGCCAAAATCCTTTTGAGAAAATGTGCTGTGGACAGACGAAACACAATTTACAGCTTTTTTGTAAAGCCCTAATTCTACAGTTTTTCAGAAAAAGAAATGAGACCAGCGCATGACTATTTACGTCAATGGCATGGCACGGACGGGCAGGACATATATATATAATATTCTATCCCCTTTAAGAAGCCAGCATTGTGGGCGATCGCCGGAAGCTCCGTGACTCTGGCCGCGGGACTCTATGTTCTCGGGCATACCCGCAATCGTGTCATGGTGAGGAAGAAGAGGGAAATGCTTATTATGCCTGACAAGCATTTCCCCAGTCTTCCTAGTGGAGGGACACTGTACACGGCTTCCTGTAGTCGGAAGCTGTGATCACTGTCGTGTCACACATAGCCCACCCCCCCACAGTTAGAACACATCCCTAGGCACACTTAACCCCTTCAGCACCACCTAGTGGTTAACCCCTTCACTGCCATTTTCACACTAATCAGTGCATTTTTATAGTACTGTACTGTCGCTGTAAAAATGACAATGGTCCCAAAAATGTGTCAAAAGTGTCCGATGTGTCTGCCATAAAGTCGTAGTCACGATAAAAATCGCAGATCGCCGCCATTACTAGTAAAAAAAAAGAATAATAGAAATTCCATAATTCTATCCCCTATTTTGTAAAAGCTATAACTTTTCCGCAAACCAATCAATATACGCTTATTGCGATGTGTTTTCTACATATTTTTGTAAAAAAAAAAAAAAAAAAAAATACGTATCGGCCTAAACTGAGGACATTTTTTTCATATATTTTTTTGGGGGATATTTATTATAGCAAAAAGTAAAAAATATTGTTTTTTTTTCCCGAAATTGTCGTTCTATTTTTGTTTATAGCACAAAAAATAAAAACCGCAGAGGTGATCAAATACCACCAAAAGAAAGCTCTATTTGTGGGGAAAAAAGGACGTCAATCTTGTTTGGGAGCCACGTCGTACGACCGCCCAATTTTCAGTTAAAGCAACGCAGTGCTGAATCGCAAAAAGTGGCCTGGTCTTTGACCGGGTCTTTGCTGCTTTTGGGCATGGCATTATGAAATCTGAAGACTACCAAAGAATTATGGGGTGCAATCTCTTGGGGCCCAGTATCAGAAAGTTGGGTCTGCATCAGAGATCATGGGCTTTACAGCAGGACAATAACCTAAAGCATACATCAAAAATGGTTTAAGACACAGAACTAGAGAATAGTGAGCTGGTCAGCAATTGGTCCAGATCTAAATCCCATAGAGCACCTGTGGAGAGATCTCAAAACGGCAGTTGGGGAAAAGGAACCATTCTCGCCTGGCCCGTACACACGATCCGAATATCGGACGACGGATCGTATGACTTTTTTTGCTTAATAGTCGCAAGTAAAATAAAATGGGTTATTAAAGTCACGAAAATTCTCATACGATAAAATAATCGGAAGTAATGTCATGTGTTGTAATGTATTTGTATTGTATTTTCGGACGACAACTATACTGACTAAACAAAAATCGTACGATCTGACATTGTACGAGGAAAATTTTTGCGCTTGTCTGATCGAATAATATCGGATGAACGGTCGTGATCGGCTCTCGAAAGGAAGTGTACACAAGATCCGAAAATCGCACGATCCATCATTTGACGATCGTTTTTGTCCGATATTCGGATCGTATGTACGGGCCATTAGACTTGGAGCAGTTGGCGAAAGAAGAGTGGTCCACGATTCCAGTAGAGGTGTAAGAAACTCATTGATGGTTGCAGGAAGCCATTGATTTCAGTTATTTTTTTCCAAGCGGTGTGTTACCAAGTATCAAATTGAGGGTGCCAATAATTTTGTCCAGTCCATTTTTGGTGTTTTTGTATGGAATGTCGGAGTTGGCTTTTTGTGTCTCCACTTTTTTTGTGGCATACCAATACAAACAAAATAAATAAACATGAGAATGCCTAAATGTTTGTAATTGCAAAAACAATTTGGGCATTATCTAACAGGAATGCAGGGGTGCCAATATCTTTGACCATGACAGTATTTCCTGATTGTACAGACTTCTTTGACCGTTTACCAACTGGCGCACACAATTAAGTCGGCAGAATGGCATGGCTGCGGCTGCACAAAGGAACCTACCTGTACGTCCCTTTTGAATTTGCCGCCGTGTGGGGCGCACATGCGCCCCTGCCGCGAGCTCCGTGACCGTGGGACCTGCAGACTTTGTCTGTCCATGTTCTACGATGGTTTCACGGAGCTACAGAACAGGGGGATGCCTGTATAAACAAGGCATCTCCCTGTTCTGCCTTGCACCCTAGTGGTTAACCCCTTCCCTGCAAGTGTAATTTACACCGTAATCCATGCATTTTTTTTATAGCACAGATTGCTGTCAAAAATGACAGTGGTCTCAAAATAGCGTGTCCAATGTGTCCGCCATAATGTCGCAGTCATGATAAAAATCGCTGATCACCACCATTACTAGTAGAATAAAAATAATAAAAATGCCATAAAACTATCCCCTATTTTGTAGACTCTATAACTTTTGCGTAAACCAATTGATAACCGATTATTGAGGGGTTTTTTTGTTTTGTTTTTTCACCAAAAATATGTAGAAGAATACTGTAACGGTCACCACCGTTTACGATTTCCATTCCACCGACCCAAGACAGCTTATCCGACACTCCACAATCTGGCAGATACAACCCATTCCATTTCCCAGAATAAACGACACGCACAGCTCTGTTCTCTGGTTCCAAAATGAATGAATCCTTTAATGATACACTCAGCTTGTTATATACACCAAATAGCATGCTGCAGTAATCAAAAGACACACTGAACCCACAACATAACATAATGGGGGGGCTAACGAGTCTCCAATACATATCCCACAGACTTTTCAGCACCGGTCTGACATAATTAACATGAACTAATTACTACAGCTAACAAGTCACATTCCACATCTTAGACGTTCTGACTCTGCGATAATCTATTCACTGCTACATAATGCACATTCCTTTGTAGACGTAATTGACATTCTAATCCAATACACCTGAAAAGAGACGTCTGACCTTTAGACTGCTCACTCACAACACATCTATCATCAATAGATTTTTTACACAATACAGTGTCATAAGCATCACACAATAGACAATAGAATGTAATCACCACACGCCCCATCACCACAGCCAGGTAATGTAGCTGGAGGTGATGTAACATCAATTAACATCTTTCAATTAACCTGTTGGAGTCAGACTTTAACAACTTGTAATATTTCAAGATATCCTGCAATACATGAATTATCAGTAATGTCCCATCTCATGTAATTTTATGATATAATTTCTCAGTCATCCTATGCCCCTAAGGGACATAGGATGACCCAAGGGTCATTGGTGAAGCTGGCACAGGAGTACACTGCATCCTTCAAAAGTTTCAAGAGTATCACGGGTCATTCTGTTAAAAATACGTATCGGCCTAAACATTTTGTGTGTGTGTGTGTGTGTGTATGATATAATTTGGGAGCTTTTTTTTTTTAAATTGTCACTCTATCTTTGTTTATAGCACAAAAAATTAAAACCGCAGAGGTGATCAAATGCCACCAAAAGAAAGCTCTATTTTGTGGGGAAAAAAAAGCATGTCAATTTTCGTTTTGGGAGCACGACTGAGCAATTGTCAGTTAAAGTGACGCAGTGCCGAATCACAAAAAGTGGCCTGGTCATTTGGCAGCCGAATCCTCCGGGGCTGAAGTGGTTAAATTATTGTAGCTGGGACATATACAGCTACCTTCAAATGACTGCACACTGGCAAAATAGAAAGGCTGCAAGACATCCACATAAATAACCTCTCTCATTCCAGCTAGCCGTAGTGTTTCTGCAAGTGTCCTTAGAGGATGAACCTCTTATCTACTAAGGCAAGACTAGCTTCTTTTGACATCGCTTCGGCAGGACATGTACTAAGACTAGCTTCTTTTAGGACCAGTTCACTCCAGATTCAGTTCTGTTCAGTTCTGTATGTACAAATGCATGCACAGTGTTTTCCATGTATTTTAATGGCTCTAGTTGGCACCATGCAATCAGTTTCTGCACTAGAAACTGACTCTAGCCAAAAAGCCATTGGAATACATGAAAAACACTGTGCATGCATTTTTAGTGCAGAAAAAATGTGCACAGAACTGTACGGAATTGCGTCTGGTGTGAACTGGCGGGGGAGTTTTTTTTTTTCTTACTGAATTATTTCTCTCCAGGTGATTTCCTCATCACTCAGTTGCACCATAAGCACTGCAACCTTTTAGGCCGCGTACACACGATCAAATTTATCTGCTGAAACTGGTCCGCCGACCAGTTTCAGCGGACATCTCCGATCATGTGCACGACCTAGCGGACAGGTTCGTCCAGCGGACAAGTTTCAAAGCATGCTTTGAAATTTTTCCGCTGCAAACCTGTCTGTCGGACATGCCCGCTGGTTAGTACGCCTAACCAGCGGACAGAAATCCCCCGCATGCGCCGAATGGATTTGACGCATGCATGGAAGTATTTTGGAATCATGGAAGTGGACCCCACGTGCTCAAACGCGGGGCTGACCTGTAATGCTGCTTTTTACTCGATCCTGCTGTAAGTACTCCCCTTGACACGCATGATTTAATATATGGAGTCACCTGCAGTGTGCTTTACAGGTCCAGCGCCCTTTTTTGGCCAGTCTCTGAAATCCCCTACAGGGGTATGCTCACAACAGAAATCAAGGTAGGGTTAAATCACTTGCCACATACACTGTTTAGAAATTAGTTTGTTCTGGAAACATTTTCCATCCTGCCCTCTTAGAATTTTTGTCACTGTGGTAAAAAAAAACAGATTCGAGAAACAAACGAACTTTATTCAAACGTTCATTTTCTAAAAAAAAATTCATTCAAAATTCTACCAGTCCATGACCAGCTTTAAACCTCATGCGTACGGGACATCTGTCAAAGACCCTCTGAACACCAGAACTCCTGGCAGGAAAATGCTGCTTAAAAGACACGCACTTAGGCGCGTCTAGCATTTCAGCGATTATGCACTATATTGGCCAGAGTAATAATAATTCTATGCACCAACGTCTAAGCAAGTCACGCGTGAAATTGGCAAAAATTGTGCAGGAACCTTTTTCCAAATCGGTACAAGTTGAAGTCACACAGATTTGAGTGGTTCCATAGATGCAAATGGGGTGTGACTTGTCATGCAACTTTAAACTGTCAAATCAACAAGTTTCACTGGTGTGAAAGGTGGCCTAAAGCTTGTTTGGACCACTTCTCTACCAGGTTACATTATTAAACATTGTGGTTAAATCAAGCTCGGTGAGCTTGATGCCGATTTTTGAGAACCAGCAAAGGGCATTCCAATAGTCACAGCTGTCATTTCTTGATTTTCCCTCAGCAACCTATCATTGCAGGGCAGGGGAGATCTTGGGGGTTTAAATGACCCATATGTTTCCCATGTGTCATCTGCACATGCTATCACAAGGGGCTTGTTAGAATAGCATAGAAGTAAAAAAAAAAAAAATTGTAAAAAATAAATAAAAATGGATAACAAAAAAATCCAAAGACCCCACACACACACACACACATACCATAAAGCTTAGCATAGGCCAAGTATGTGTATGTAAACATTAGTTACAGCACACGTGAGGTATCGCTGCAAATGTTTGAGTGCTTGCAGTAATTCTAGGTTAACTCTAAACTGATGACCTGTAAAAGCTTTTAAAGTGTTGCCGGGATGAATTTTGAGTACCATTGTTTTGTTTTTTGCTATTTCACAGGCAAGTGCATTTTAAGACTTGACATGTTTGGTATCTACCGTATTTATCAGCGTGTAACACGCACCCCAATTTTAAGAGGGAAGTTTAGGGGGAAAATTCCCCCTTTACAGTACACAGTCCCTAGACCCCCCATCCAGTATACAGCCCCACCCCCATCCAGTATACAGCCCCACCCCCATCCAGTATACAGCCCCACCCCCATCCAGTATACAGCCCCACCCCCATCCAGTATACAGCTCCCCCATCCAGTATATAGCTCCCCCTTCCAGTATACAGCCCCCTCCCTGCACTCCCACGAGACCCCCAGTCTCCTGGGACAGCGCTGCTAGCATACTCAACAGTTAATTAAAAAAAAATCACTACAGCCCCTTCCACACTGCTCATCCTGTGTCACTCCTATTGTAAAATGAAGCTTCCATATACCTCAATAGTTCAGTTTTTTCCCATTGACCTGGTCACATGACTGCTCTCCTCTGATGTTACACAGTCATGTGACCGCTCTCCTCCTCCAATATAAAGCTACACTCAGGAGGAGGAGTGGGAGGAGGTGAGCAGCCAGAAAAAACTGAGCTATTGAGCTATTTTCAATGACGCTGACACACGAGGAGCAGTGTAGAAGGGGCTGGCAAGTGTTTTTATTTTTTTTATTTTTTTATATATATATATTTTTCTCAACTATGCAGAGAGCGCTGTCCTAGGGCCAGGAGAGGCAGGATTACCAGCCTGACACCCCCCCCCCCAATAGGTGGCTCCTGGGGAGGACCGCCTGATCCCCGCCCCCTGTTGGTAAAACATGATATTGGCATATTATATGCCGATAAATACGGTATTTATTCAATGCAACATCCTCCCTTTTTATTTATTTTTTCTATTTTACCAAAAATTGGATACAATATTGTGTTTGCACTAAACTTAATTTTCATGTTTTTCTTTGAATATATTTGTTGTATTACAGGTACTTACTGTATATAATGCTCTCCATTTAAGCAGAGCTTTACATTTATTATAGAGTCGCATCAGTCCCTTCCCTCAAGAAGCTTACAATCTAAGGTTCCTAACTTTCATTCATACATGCGTATCGTAGGGACAATTTAGACAGGAGCCAATTACCTACCAGCATGTCTTTGTGGAGTGTACAAGGAAACCAGAGTACCTGGAGCAAACTTGCACGGGGAGAACGTGCAAGAGAGAGAAAAAGAAGCGCCAGGGCAGTACTAATGCATTTTTAATACATTTTTCTGACATCTTAGAGCCAGGGGTAGCCCTCCAGCTGTGGTGACACTACAAGTTCCATGAGACATTGCAAGACCCTAACAATCGCAGGCATGACTCCTAGAGGCAGAAGCATGATGGGATTTGTAGTTTCTCCACAGATGAAGTGCCGAGGTTGCCTACCCTTATCTTAGACTTTTATATCTAGAACACATAATTGCATCATATGAAAACTTACTCTCACCACCATGACCTTTCATTACCTTGTTACATCGTTTTTTTATTTATATGCTCTGACTGCAACGACAGCCTTTATTGCGATTACATATCCAGGCAAATCCGCTCCCACGGCACACTCTGGGTTAACCGCATTCCCTATTTAAATTGCTGCCAGCGTCGGAGGATCAGCTGGGGAAGGAGGCATGGCTTATCTCCGAAATGCGTTCTAATCGGTAGGTGGTTCCGCTCCCAGCTGACACAAGGTGCTCGTGGCACAACATCCCAAGGATACAGACATGGTTTTGTTCCTATGCTGAACAGGGTAAGCCCCAACCTACTGAGCACTATGTGAGTGCATAACACTTAGTTTCAAACTTTATTTAAAAAAAAATAACATTTAATGCTGCATTAGTACTGCCTGGTTCTTCTTTTTCTTTCTCCTGCTTCCTATTTCTTACAGTCTCAAGGTCCCCAGCCTGTGCCTGAAGCAGCCTTGCAACCATCTGCAGCATTCACACCAAATACTTATTTAACCACTTGTCATCTGCCCGCCGTCAATTGACGGCGGGCAGACGACTCCATTGTTCTGACATCACGTCATATGACGTGATGTCCCTTTAAAGCCGCGGGCGCGCGCGCGCGCGTCGCCGGCGGCGCGCGCGCACCCGCCGCTCCGCGGGGATCCCGTGCGAGTGCCCGGCGGCAACGATCGCCGCCGGGCACACGCGATTGCTCTGTAAGTGAGCTGGGACGTGCAGCTCTGTATGTAAACACGGAGCTGCACGTCCCTGTCAGGGAGAGAGGTGACAGATTGTGTTCCTTGTACATAGGGACACAATCGGTCACCTCCCCCAGTCACCCCCCCCTCCCCTTACAGTTAGAACACTCATAGGACACTCATTTAACCCCTTCCCCGCCCCCTAGTGGTTAACCCCTTCACTGCCAGTCACATTTATACAGTAATCAATGCATATTTATAGCATTTTTCACTGTATAAATGTAAATGGTCCCAAAAATGTCAGAAAAGTGTCCGAAATGTCCGCCATAACGTCGCAGTCCCAATAAAAAAATCGCAGATCGCCGCCATTAATAGTAAAAAAAAAAAAAATGCCATAAACTATCCCCTATTTTGTAAACGCTATCAATTTTGCGCAAACCAATCGATAAACGCTTATTGCATTTTTTTTTACCAAAAATATGTAGAAGAATACGTATCGGCCTAAACTGAGGGAAAAAAAAAAAATTTTATATATTTTTTGGGGTTATTTATTATAGCAAAAAGGAAAAAATATTGCATTTTTTTAAAAATTGACGCTCTATTTTTGTTTATAGCGCAAAAAATAAAAACCGCAGAGGTGATCAAATACCACCAAAATAAAGCTCTATTTGTGGGAAAAAAAGGACGCCAATTTTGTTTGGGAGCCACGTCGCATGACCGCGCAATTGTCAGTTAAAGCGACGCAGTGCGGGAAGCTTATATTTTGTCTGGGCAGGAAGGGGGTGTAGGTGCACAGTAGGTAAGTGGTTAAATGGGTTCACCCCCTAGAACTTTTTTATCAAGATTGACTTTCTTGCATTTTTTTTTCAACATCTTCTATTCCTTTTAGAAGATGGGATTTGGACCGATGGGATTTGACCCTAGTTCTGCTAGGCGGAATTGCTAACCACTTAGCCACTGAAAATATGCGTTTAATAACTGCTCAAATGTCATGCGACATAAAAAAGCTGCAACTACCACCATTTTATTCTCCAGGGTCTCTGCTTTCAGAAAATATGGGGGGGGGGGGTAAATGTTAAAATTATGCATTATTTACTAAAAACGACCATTTGCAAAAAAAAAAAAATTATTGCGCCAGTGGACAGGTGCTTAATTTTAGGTTTCTGCCACTTATAGGAGCAGTGAAAACAGAGTTCCTGTGTACTTTTAATGCTGTTCAGGTGACTTTGTGTTAACATTTAACTTTTTTAATAATTTTTCTTTCATTTTCTATTGCCTCATGTTATCTTGTTTGTTTTCAGCCAGAGGAGATGACGAGACTGAGGAGTCTGAATAGGCAACTGCAAATAAATATAGATTGTACACTGAAAGAAGTTGATCTGCAATCCAGGGGTAAAGATCAACCAAAGCGCTAATAAGTGTAACACTGAAACAATGTCACTGTCCTTTTTCCAGGTGTCTTTTTTTTATTTTTATCGAATTGTAGATAACCAGAAGTGCATCATGGGGATGATACATACGTTAAAGTGTGGCTGCATTCATTTTATTTCATTAGTCGAAGAAACTTTTCAGCAAGTATAGAAAGTATCTGTTGATCTTGCCACAAATGCGAGTGCATAATAAAATGCAAATATTTTTATCTTATTTAAATCACTAATTCCCAATCCTCATGTAATGGAATGGAAGCTATGTTTGAAACCTGGGTGTCAAGCATGTCTCCCTCCATAAATGCAGTGGAGGTGAACCAAACTATTTGGGATTCTCTGGATTAGCAAGAGGAAATTAACATGTAATGTTATTTGTATAGGCTTTATCTAACTCCAGTTTTCAAAATGCTTTACAAAATTAAGGTAGACATTACAATTCATTACAGGAGGGATCAGAAGACCCTGCTCCCTTGGAGTTTACAATCTTAAAAGAAGGGTCAAGGATAAAAAAGTTAGGGATGATGAAGAGAAGGGTTTTCAGGGTTCGCCTAAAGGTGGACAGGGTAGGAGAGAGTCAGACAGATTTGGTCCTGGAATTTGAGTATAGAAAGAAGGAGGTGTTTTAGGGATAAGCAAGGAGAACGGTTGTGTTGGTATTTTGAAACCAGATCGGTGATGTAGCTCAGAATAGAGCTGTAGATGACTGTGAGTTTTTGTTGGCCTTTAGAATTGTTTTTATTTGTGGCGTGGGCAAAAGGCAATATACACTTTTAGTATTCGCAGCAAGCACATATCGGGGTAATCATTTTGATGCAATGGCGGCGCCATTTTGCTGTGGTAATTGTAGGCAGGGTATACATGAATCATAAGTGTGTTCAGTTTTTAATAGGAAAGTAGAGGGATTGGCAGGAACACCAGGGATTTCACATTAAGGCTCCATGCACACTAGCGTTTTTTAGCGTTAAAAAAAAAAAAAAAAAATACTACTGGTACTGCTTTTTGTAGTAGCGTTTAGATTTTATTAGCGTTTTTGCAGTTCCTTTTAAAAACAAGAAAAGGAAAAAAAACGCTATAGGTAGCGTTTAGGAGCGTTTCTGCTGAAAAACCACTCCGAAAAAACTCTACAAAATTATTTCTTTTTTTCTGCTCCTAGGCTCTGAAGCTTTAAAAAAAAATGCTGATAGCCTAAAGTAGTGTTCATTGACACATAGGATAACAATATTGGCTTTTAGGAGCAGAAAACAATGCTAATAACCACTTCGAGGAACTTAAACAGTAGTGTGCATGGAGCCAAAGGAAGCAATACAAAGAACATGATATTTTCTCATACAAGTACATGGTACAGCAGACACATATCGGGAATATGACATTTTGGCTTTATATGTTCTTTGATTATGTAAAAGTTTAGATATTGGTTATTGTACCTTTTGTCAATAATAGAATAAAAAACTGCCTTATAGTGTGAAGCTTTATTAACTAGTCTGATCTGACAGTTTAATTGGATTTAAAAAAAAAAAATGTCTTCAGTATTATAGCATTGTATAGCTGTCAGTGATTAGAAATAGACCAGTACCGTCTGATTGCAAAAGAGGAATCCAAACAGATATAGGTAAAAAGGGTGATTTATTTAAGAAGAGGGGGTAACACCCCACCACCTTCAACAAGCTCAGTGCAACAAACAAAGATCCACAGTGACAAAAATAACACTAAAGACAATATGTACAGCAAGGGAAATACCGGAATCATAAACAGGCCAGGCCGAGGTCATACACGGGGGATCAGGAAGTAGCTGCGGACGGGGAATGAACAGGAAGGGAAAGTCCAGGAGAGGGATCAGGTCAGGATGGATCAGGATGGATCAGAAGTCCAGGAGGGAGACAACAGGTACAGGGTCCAGATAACAGGCTCAGGGTCGGGTTGATAGACGGATACCAGGGCAAGTTCTGTTTGAACCTGCCGGGTATAAATAGGGCGTGTTGATTGTGTTCAGGTCACACCTGAACGTAGCAAGGGCCAGGTGCTCCACACTGCCAGGGTCCATCCGCTGGTGGAGGTCAGTACTGCGTCCCAAAGGTGATATACCAGCAGGGGGAAGTTCCCCTGACAGCTCCGAACTGCCAGGAGACCCCTGCTGGTGGGACGCAGCACTGCAAGAAAGAATATAAATAGCACCAGCGGATGGAACCTTTCCTGACAATAGCTTTATAAAAAATATTTGCTTGTAATACAGAAATATCAACAGATCAGCATTTTCTTACCATTGCAAATGTTTTGGTGATCTCATTATTATATTATTGAAGCGTTCGATGTGGACATTCATCAAAACAAACAAAATAGTGCTGTAGCTCATAGCTTCTAGTTTTCCAGCAATCCCTTTCCCATCTGATCTGAATATAAATATTAACACCAGTATTACATTTACAGTCTGGATATTTATCTTAACACTCAAAAGGTATTTTTCTTTTAAAACATTCCGAGCGCATCCAGTTTCACAGAATTTTCTAGTTTTAACTTGCAGCATTTTAAGCTACAAAGCAAATGCTTTTTCAAATGCATTTTCATTATTTAATAAATCCAATGTTTGGCATCTTTTTGCACTTGGCTCTAGCATTACATTAATCTGTGTCTGCATTTCTGACACATCTGAACAGTCCTGGTGTATAGAAATGTAATCTGAATTACTCGAAATTGTGCACAGCTTAGTGAATGATTACAAAACTGTTTTTTATTAACTTGAGTCAAAGGAAATTAATTTGCAAGTGAACTGCAAAATCCTAATCTTAAGTATTCATTAAGATTAACTGGCTTTGCGTTAAATCTTTTAACATCCTACATTAAACACTCAGTCTGTATTTGGTGCACAGCAGGTAATGGTCTCAAAAGCCCTTCAGTGAAAAGTCTGCAATTCATGTGATAATAAATTGTCCACTTGCTTGCATTTTCTTGGCTGGGTGATGAATGCTTTCACATAATGCTGGATTTTAAAATGTGAAACATGCACAAGCTGAGACTGTTCTTTAAAAAGCTGTCATTGCATTGGGACATGTTGTCTTAAGAAAGGCGTATCATTTAACGTAGCAATATGAAGCGTAGGCCTACTGTCAACAACTGTCAGTAAGTGTTTTCAATGTCAATAAAGGGTAACTTGGGACAAAGCATATTTTTATGCTGAAAGTAAGTTATTTACAATTGAAGCTTTCATCGCCTTCGTTTTATGCAGAGTGCATAAGTCAGATTTGGCATTAGAATACCCTTTTACCTTAAACTCTTCTGGAAATTCTTGCAAGGGGACTAGTGACACCAGTGGCGTAACCAGAGTTATGGGCGCCCGGGGCAGATTTTTTTTTTCGCCCCCCCCCCCCCCCGTATAATCATCCACTCTGTAGATGACCGACCCTGAAACTTGCTTGTTGTGCACTGAGATTGGGGCCTTTTTTATTTTATCTTTATAATTTTTGCAGCAGCAACTTTAAGGGGCAATTTATAAAAAAAATGTTCGGAGCTACCTGGAAAACTGCATGTACATTTGTTCACATGCGAATGGAGGCAACAATGGTGATGGCATTGGTGCCTGGTGGCAGCACGGAGGTCTGAGTCTCCTCTTCTCTCCCCCAACTAGGTGCTGCTGGTGTGGTGGCGGTGCAGTGCCGAGTGACGGTGTCAGTGGACGGTGTCAGTGGGGCAGTGGACAGTGTTAGTAGAGGGTGTCAGTGGGGCAATGGACAGTGTCAGTGGACGGTGTCAGTAGAGGGTGTCAGTGGGGCAATGGACGGTGTCGGTGGACGGTGTCAGTAGAGGGTGTCAGTGGGGCAATGGACGGTGTCAGTGGACGGTGTCAGTGGGGCAATGGACGGTGTCAGTAGAGGGTGTCAGTGGGGCAATGGACGGTGTCAGTAGAGGGTGTCAGTGGGGCAGTGGACGGTGTCAGTAGAGGGTGTCAGTGGGGCAGTGGACGGTGTCAGTAGAGGGTGTCAGTGGGGCAATGGACGGTGTCAGTAGAGGGTGTCAGTGGGGCAGTGGACGTGTCAGTAGAGGGTGTCAGTGGGGCAATGGACGGTGTCAGTGGACGGTGTCAGTGGGGCAATGGACGGTGTCAGTGGACGGTGTCAGTGGGGCAGTGGACGGTGTCAGTAGAGGGTGTCAGTGGGGCAGTGGACGTGTCAGTAGAGGGTGTCAGTGGGGCAATGGACGGTGTCAGTGGGGCAGTGGACGGTGTCAGTGGGGCAGTGGACTTGTCAGTAGAGGGTGTCAGTGGGGCAATGGACGGTGTCAGTGGACGGTGTCAGTGGGGCAGTGGACGGTGTCAGTGGGGCAGTGGACGGTGTCAGTGGGGCAGTGGACGGTGTCAGTGGGGCAGTGGACGGTGTCAGTGGGGCAGTGGACGGTGTCAGTGGGGCAGTGGACGGTGTCAGTGGGGCAGTGGACGGTGTCAGTGGGGCAGTGGACGGTGTCAGTGGGGCAGTGGACGGTGTCAGTGGGGCAGTGGACGGTGTCAGTAGAGGGTGTCAGTGGGGCAGTGGACGGTGTCAGTAGACCAGAGGACTTTTAATTGCCAAAAAAATAAAAATACAAGCAATCCACAGAAGAAAGAAGATATTAGATAAAGACTACTGAGTGAGCACAGGCGAATATAGTAAATATGCCAGGATGGGACTGCAGGGAGAAGTAGACTGATCTTTAATTAGCAGCCATGTCCCTGGAAAGAGCAGCATGACAAGTCCCACACTGGAGAGAGACTGTGAACTGATTTGCAGGAATGTAAAGACCCCTCAGCTCTGCACTCACCCATCTGTCGTGTCCCCTTATCTCACACAGCAGGCATTGTGTTTGTTCTTGCCGCTGTCCAGACAGGTCACATGCTCGTCTAGCAGAGGGGAGAGGGGAAGAGTCCGAGGCTGTATCTCTGCATGGAGAAGGCAGTGGAGTGGTGTGTCTCTCCCCCTCACAGCACAGTCACTCCTGCAATGTGTCCACGAGGAATCCCGTACGGGTAGCAACCCTATGACCGGCGCGCTGGCAGTGAGGCTCACTGAGTGAGCACATGACCACATATGCCCAATCACAGGGTGGTGGCCTGGCCGTACTCGCCTCGGGAGACGGGACATTATGACTCCCAGTCTCCCACCATATTGATTAAACAGTGACACGCACCGTGCGCACGGCACGGTCCCGGTCCGGACGCCGGGATTTCGCCCCCCACAATTTTTCGCCCGGTGCGTGAGCCCCCCCCCCCCCCCCCCTCCGCTACGCCAGTGAGTGACACTAACATAATAAAGGACATTGGAAATGGAATAATAGCCAGTACTAAATGGCTAAATCGGTACTTTTAATAGGAGACATTGATGTAAGGGAAGAACTCTGTGGAGCACTGTTTATATATTGACCGTACCCTGAGCAAAATATACCTGCAGTCTCATAGGAACAACCACACGCTATGTTATGTGTAAACATCTAGTGTTTCAATGGTCCACATGGTTTTATCAGTTAATAAAATATAGGCGCAAGAGAAAAAAAACTGCAGTTTTCCACCACATTTCAATTTCTCCAGGATAGGTTAGAATGACAAGCCAGTTTCCCAATTGGTGGTTTTTGCAATGGACCCCAATCTTATTTTATTCCTTTACAACTCGCTGAACACGCAAACATACCATGAGCCATAGATTAGAACATTTATTTCAGAGGTTCGACTTTCAATTTCTTATTTTTAGGGTTCCTGGAGGGTAAAAAATTTGAGAAAGGCTGGCCATATCCTACCCAATTGGCTGTGCTTGTTCCCTTCAACCACTAAATGGTGTTGAGCATATTGCAGGTGTATTATCTGCAGCACCAGTAGGCGCCTTGTAAAAAGATGTGGGGGGGGGCATATGTAATCTTGTAACTCCAACTTCTTCCTATTTCTGGGTAGACTAAGAAAAAAAAATATATATATATATATATATATATATATATATATATATATATATATATATATATATATATATATATATATATATATATATATGACATTAAATATATACGTGGTCTGTAGAAACATAATGCACAAATGCATTGCTTTCCTTCTCTTTTCATGGTCCTCATTGGTGCTGTAGGCTCATCCCTTCTTGGGGTGCCTTTTTATAGGAAGCAAGGACAGTGCTAAAGAGGCACTGGGGCATTCAAGTTTCTATCTGGCCCTGTGCCGAGTTGTGTGCATCCATAGACACACAGTGGCGATAAGTCATGCCGTTAAGCAGACGTTGGTTCTGTCTAGAATGCCTCCAGCCGGTGGTCGCAGGGTGGGTAAGTAGTGTCCCCTTGCCCTGGCAAGGTGGTGTGGCTGGTGCGATCCTGGGGAGGTCGAATGAGAGTTCGCCCTGCTTTCCTCTCTCCCTTCCTCTCCCTCCTTCCCCGCTCTGGGTGGCGGCTGTAAGGTGGGGGTCCGCCTAGGGCTCTCACTACCGGGGGCTGTGCTGTTGTGAGGGGGGGTCCGCCTGGGGCTCTCACTACCGGGGTCTGTGCTATTGTTTTGTTGTACTGGGGTTGCTGTGTTTTCTGCTGTGTCACTGTTTTTAAAACACGTGTATGGCCGCCATTTTGCCAGAGGCGTGGTTTCATATGACCCGCATGATTTTTTTTCTGCATTCGGCGGCCATCTAGGGAAAGTCTTGGCCCTTAGTGCCTGGAATGGCGGCGCAAAAGCCTGGGAATCGCTTTCTGAGGGACGGCGCAGCACGGCCAGTGCTTCAGCTGGCACTACAGCCTGGACAGGTGACGAGTCCTCTGGGGGTCCCCTGCTCCGTTTTGCGGCCGGGAGGGTGGCCTGTGGGTCTCTGCCTTTCAGTACTAGGGCGTCATAGCGGTGGGTCAATATGGAGTCTGAACCAGAGGCTTCTACCCCAACCATGCCTGAGTTAACCCTTGGTGCCCCTGCGGTCTCTGTAGAGGCTATGACGGCAGTCCTTGAGGCATTTATCGCCAGGATTGAAGCGACAATTGGCCAGAAGGGGGGTAAAAAGCACCCCCTCTCTGCGCCTGCTTCTAGGGATGGCTCTGACACAGAACCAGTTCCTGCTACTGCATCTGGCTCTGGTGGGCCAAGCCTGCATCATCTGACATGACAGAACAAGGACAGCGAGGGTGATTCTGCTTCAAGGTCAGCACATAAGGCAAAAGGCAAAAAGCCACCCCACACCGCAAAAGTGTTTCCTTGTGTTTCCTTGTGTTCCATATCTGGACAAACTGTTATACAAGGATACTTTGTGGTCCGTTACCCCTTTGAGGAGGACTTTTTAAAAAAAAGTGGGTTTCTCCTCCATCAGTGGACCCCCCTGTGTCCAGACTGAGCAAAGCCACCACGTTGCCTGTGGAAGGGGCTCCCGCCTTTAAGAACACCGCAGATAGGAGAGCTGAGGCTGTGGCCCGCTCTATGTTCACAGTAGTGGGTTAGGCAGTGAGACCGGTTTCGGCCGGGCCTCTAGTGTCGCAGACACTTACCGAACGGGCAAAGGTCTTGCTGCAGGAGCTGGAGGCGCAGAATGCTTCTGAGCCCTGTGTGGACCTGGCTGACCAGTTAGTGCAAGGCCTAAAGTTTGTCTGTGAGTCGGCCCTGGATACGCTCCCCTTGCTTTCTAGGGCCTCCGCCTACGCAGTGGTACTACGCTGCCTTGTGTGGCTGAAGTGTTGGTCTGTGGACCAGTCTTCAAAAAAATGTACTGGAGCTCCAAGCAATCAAGTTGTGCCTCGCCGAGTGGTCCCTGGGTCTGCAGGACCGACCGGTCAGGATCCAGTCCGACAACGCCACAGGCATGGCGTGTACGTCAATCATCGGGGAGGCACACGGAGCTCAGTTGCAGCGACCAAAGTCGCGCACATCCTCCGGTGGGCCGAAAGGTACGTTCCGGCTCTGTCGGCCGTGTACATTCCGGGGGTGCTGAACTGGCAATCCGACTACCTAAGTCGACAAACACTAGACCAAGGAGAGTGGTCACTACACCAGGAGGTGTTTCAGAGTCTGTGCCGAAAATGGGAACGTGTACCTTCTGGCGTCCCGTCTCAATCGGGAGGTGTCACAGTTCGTGGCCAGGTCAAGAGACCCTTGGGCGGAAGCGTCAGACGCGTTGGTGGCGCCATGGGGTCACTATCGCCTAATCTACGCCTTCCCTCATCTGAAACTTCTTGCTCGCCTGCTGCACAGAGTGGAAGCTGAGGGGATTCCAACGATCCTGATCGCCCCAGATTGGCTGCGCCGTCACCTGCTATGCAGACCTGGTGCGTCTGGTGGCAGACGTCCCTTGGCGTCTATCCCTGAGAGAAGATCTTCTGTCGCAGGGTCCAATCTTTCACCCTGCTTTACAGTCGGTGGCTTTAACGGCGTGGCTGTTGAGAGCCAGGTGCTGAAGGACCGTGGCCCATCGAGCTCGGTGATCTCTACCATGCTATGAGCACGGAAGTCTACTTCGTGAAAGATTTACCATCGTACATGGAAGGCCTACATCTCTGTGTGAGGAGATTAATTGGCACCTCCGTACATCTGTGATGTCCCGGTATCTGCTTTTCTTACAGCGTGGAATGGATCAGGCTCTCGCCTTAAATTCGGTTAAGAGTCAGATTTCGGCTCTAGTTGTTTACTTTCAGCGACCCTTGGCAGTGCACACCCTGGTGATTACGTTCGTGCAAGGGGTCCGGCATGTGGCCCCTCCTGTGCGTCCTCCACTGCCTCCATGGGACCTGAATTTAGTCCTCTCGGTGCTTCAAGACGCTCCTTTTGAGGACATTCGAAAGATCCCTTTGTTGACTCTGTCCCAGAAGGTTTTTTCTGGTAGCAATTACCTCGGTCAGACGGGGGTCTGAACTGGCAGCCTTGTCCTGCAAGGCTCCCTACTTGGTTATCCACAAGGATAAGGTGGTGCTGCGGCCGCAGCCATCATTTTTCCCAAAGGTTGTTTCGGCTTTTCACATTAATGAGGACATTGTGTTACCATCCCTATGTCTTTGGCCAAAAAACCCAAAGGAGGCCACTTTGCATTCCTTGGACGTGGTTCGGGCCCTACGGGTATACTTGTCTGCTACAGCTCCGTTCTGGAAGTCGGACTCGCAGTTCGTGTTGGTGACTGGTCTTAAAAAGGGTCTGGTGGTCTCGTCGGCCACCATTTCTAGGTGGATCAGAGAGGTCGTGCTTCAGGTTTATGCCATAAAGTGGCGGGCGCCCCCCTTTCAGGTTACGGAGCATTCGACCAGGGCGATTGGTGCCTCTTGGGCTTTCCGTCATCAAGCCTCTGTTTTTACAGGTGTGTAAGCCAGCGACCTGGTCGTCAATTCACACCTTTTCAAAATTTTGCAAGGTGGATGTGAGTGCATCTTCGGATGCCTCCTTCGGCTGCAAGGTGTTACAGGCGGCAGTTTAAGGTTGGAGTTCCTCCATTGAGAAACTGTTTTTTTTTTTTTTTTTTTTTTTTTTTTTTGGGGTGAAGCTTGGTTTGCTGTGTGTTTTGCTCACCCCTCAAAATTTTTTGACACTGCTTGGGGACGTCCCTAAGGTCAATGCTGCTGTGTCCTTCCATGAACGGAAGAGAAAATAGGATTTTTGTACTCACCGTAAAATCCATTTCTCCGAGTTCATGGACGGACACAGCACCCACCCCTCCTTTTGTTTGTACTGCTTGTTACGAACTGGAGCTGCTGAGTCAGAGAGTGGGTTATGCCCGGGGGACCACGCCCCCTGGAAGGAGCTGTACTAAAGAAAGTGTTTTAACACTTGAAGTGCTGTTTTTCTGCCTAATCTCTCCTGGAAGGAAGGATACAATACCCTAAGGTCAATGCTGCTGTGTCTGTCCATGAACTTGGAGAAATGGATTTTATGGTGAGTACAAAAATCCTATTTTTTTTAAAAGCTTGTGCATTTATGATATTGTTGCTTGCCTTTTTTTTAAAGTGGTAAACCTCTTGAAATTAACAAATCGTGTACTTCTATAGTTTGTCCTTGCCTTGGTCCAAAGCACATACTGTGATTTCTGTCTCCTTTTTTCACTCTTTTGCTATCTGCAGGAGTCACTTTTGAGTTTTGGACACCAGGCAATCGGGAGACAGCCCCCAACACACGCAAGTGATTGACAGCCTCAGCTATTCATATTTCCCTATGAGACTTCGTATAGGGGGGTGCATCTATTACCTCCATTCAAGTCTCAGATCTATGCTGTGCTGTGCGACATCAGATCCCCACCCTCTGCCTATTGCAGTTCAGAAATGCTGTGTAAAAAATTTGCTTTAGAAGTCTATAGAGGACAAAGGGCCCAAATAAACAGGTACAACTTATGTGAGAGGATTTGTTTTATCTCTGTGTATCACTTGAGGCTGCTCACTTCAATGGGTATATTTTAAGGATTGGCAAAAAATGTAGGCATAGAAAACAAGAGTAATTTATAATTAGGAATTTCTTATTCCTGCTTTCTGTTTTGGATGTTGAGCTAAATTTACCACATGCAGACTTGAAGTTAACAGATTTTGTTTTATAGGTGTGGGAAAGCTGGATTTGAGCAACTTCTATGATAACATAGCTCCTGGTCCTGCTGTACCCCCCAACACTTGTAAAAAAGGTAAGTAGCCTGTTTTAGTTCTACTGCTTTTTTTTGCCCTCATATTAATGAAATACCTGTATTACATTCCTTGCAAGTTCAGTGTTGGCATATCTGTAGACTCTGGTGCATCAATGCTATTTTATACATGGGCACTTTTTTAGGGTGCTATATATATATATTTGATCCTAAGATTATAGTTAAAGTATATCTAAAGCTGAAGCCTTTTTTTTGTGTGTGTGTGTTTTCTTTATATATAATCAGGGCTTTTTTTCAGGGGGAACTTGGGGGAACTCTGTTCCACCACCTCTGGCTCAGACCCTTTGGTACCTGCTCACCACAATCACTTGTAAACATAAAAGTCTGGTTTCTGTGTTTACAAGTGACAGCTCTACACTCTGTGTGTAACCCCCCTGAACTCTGCACTCTGTATGTAATGCTATCCTGGTTTAATGCCCCTTTAAGACCCTTCTACTGTTTTTGAAATATGAACGGGGTCGTGGTTGAGTTCCTCCACCTATTTTCTGAGAAAAAAAGCTCTGTATATAATATTAATGAATAGTTGAAACCCCTGTCAAAGTTTTTGTCTGTGGAAGATTTCCCTTCATTTCCTGTTCAGTAACCAGGAATAAGGAAATATCTAAACAGTTCTTACCTGAAAAAAGAAAAACAAGGGGAGAGGCGCCTCTAAGAGTAGATGTTTAGATGATTTAATTGGTTTAATACATACAGGCAACTCACGTTTAGTAGAGTAAAAACAAGCATTGTATAGATTTCTTTGGGTGGAATAAGTCCTCAGGTCAGTCACTGTTGTTTTTGTGCGCTGCGCTGCGCTGTCTGCAGTTGTCCTTTTCCAACCACTAAGGTGTTGGGGCCGGCGGCGGTGGTAAAGATGCCGGGTCAGGCTGGAATTTTGAATTCTGTGGCAATCCGAACATAGTGACGTCACTGGCATGCGACACGTTTCAGAGCTGGCGCACTGCGATGACACGGCAGTCGCGCTCCTTTATCAAGCGCTTGATTCAAAATTCCAGCCTGACCCGGCATCTTTACCACCGCCGCCGGCCCCAACACCTTACAGCGGTTGGAAAAGGAAAACTGCAGACAGCGCAGCGCACAAGAACAACAGTGAGGCCTTGTACACACGACGGGAAATATCCGCTGTAAACGGTCCCCGGACCGTTTACAGCGTATATTTGCGCCGGGATGTTTTGATCCGATGGCTGTACACACCATCGGATCAAATTCCCCGCCGGCGGATAGCGCGGTGACGCGGCGGTGACGTTGACGCCGCCACGTGACCGCCACGTCACCGCACCAGGAAGTAAACACTTCCGCGCGCATGCGTCGGATCCATTCACAGGATACGACGCATGTGCGGCAAGATATGTCCGCTGGTTTGCCGTACTAACCAGCGGACATATCTGCCAGCCAGCTATCCGGCGGAAATATTTCAAAGCATGCTTTGGAATTTTTCCGCCGGATGAATCCAGCAAAAAGCGTCCGTTTTTCCCTACACACGAGGGGATTTTTCCGCTGAAATGGTCCGTCGGACCATCTTCAGCGGATTTATTCCCTCGTGTGTACAAGGCCTGACTGACCTGAGGACTTATTCCACCCAAAGAAATCTATACAATGCTTGTTTTTACTCTACTAAACGTGAGTTGCCTGTATGTATTAAACCGATTAAATCATCTAAACATCTACTCTTAGAGGCGCCTCTCTCCTTGTTTTCCTTTTACAGTATTTGGAACACGGTTTCTGTTCTTCCATGATGGCAGCCCTGAGCATGTATGTGTGACCTCTATAACTAACAATTCTACACCCAGCCTCGGACTCTCTTATCCACATACCCCTGAGCCTTGGACTTTTTTAATTTAAACTTTATTTTTAACTTGTACTGTACAAAAACCTCTTGTACATTATTATTTCTCATTATAATTTTTTTATGATCTATACTGCTGAGGTACCTGTGTGTTTTTTCACTCCTTGCGCATATTTACTTGTGTATTCTTACCTGAAAAAAGAGTCCTCATTGGAAGATTTTTCCCTCTATTCGGGTTCCAGCGACAAGTCAACCTTAAGTGACTAAATCTCCCTCTCAGGGACACGGGCAACAACAAAATGTCAAACTTCACTTCCGCCCAATGCTCTTAACCACTTATGGTAAAGGACCTGGCCAGTTTTTGCGATTTGCCACTGCGCCGCTTTAACTGACAAATGCGCGGTCATGCCACGTGGCTCCCAAACAAAATTGGCATCCTTTTTTTTCCCACAAATCGAGCTTTCTTTTGGTTGCATTTGATCACCTCTGCGGTTTTTATTTTTTGCGCTGTAAACAAAAATTTTGCTATAATAAATATCCCCCAAAAAAAATTCAAAATAAAGTATTTTTTTCCTAAGTTTAGGCCGATACGTATTCTACCTATTTTTGGTTAAAAAAAAACGCAATAAGTGTTTATCGATTGCTTTGCGCAAAATATATAGTGTTTACAAAATAGGGGATAGTTTTATTGCATTTTTCTTAAAAAAAAAAATTTCACTACTAATGGCGGCGATCAGCGATTTGATTTTATTTTTTTCGTGACTGCGACATTATGGCGGACACATCGGACAATTTTGACACATCTTTGGGACAATTGTCATTTTCACAGCAAAAAATTCTATATAAATGCATTGTTTACTGTGAAAATAACTTTTGCAGTTTGGGAGTTAACCTCTAGGGGGCGCTGAAGGGGTTAAGTGTGACCTTGTATGTATTTCTAACTGTAGGGGGCGGGGCTGGTTGTGTGACATCATTGATCGTGTTTCCCTATATTAGGGAACACTTGATCAATGACGGCGCCACCGTGAAGAACGGGGAAGCTGTGTTTACACACAGCTCTCCTCGTTCTTCCGCTCCGGGGACCGATCGCGGGACTCCAGCGGCGATCGGGGTCGCGGAGCTTCGGACCAGGTCGTGGGCCCACAACTGGGCACTTAAAGAGGACGTACGGGTATGTGCTTGTGCCCAGCTGTGCCATTCTGCCGACGTATATGTGCAGGAGGCGGTCCTTAAGTGGTTAAAGTAGTAATTTAACAAAGTTAAAATAGAACACTCGCATTTAAAGGATCTTGCATAAGCGTATCGTGACAGGTACATAAGCGATGCTTGTAGGGTGGACCTACCTAAAAGCATCGCTCATGTACCTGCCGCGATACGCTTATGCAAGATCCTCTAAATGTGGGTGTTCTATTTTAAACTTCATTAAATTACTACTTTTTTAAGCGGTATCACGCTATGCAAGTGTTTTCAATATATTCTGCATGTCATGTGGATACCGAGCCTTTGCCCTATACATGAGTGTATGATATACACCTTTACATTCCATTGAAGTCCTGATTGGTTGATGTTGATCCAGAATCGGCTGTACCCATCGGGTCCATTTACCAACAAGCCTTCCAAGACTTGGACAGCGTATGCTTTGCCAAGTCACTGACATCTGGTAAGCCTCCTCTTATCGGTGGTGGTTGTCTGGTTGTCTCTTTACGTATATATCCAGAGGGTTCTATCTATTTTTGGACTGTGTTTGGATCAGCTTTCCATTGCCTGGATTGTATTAGTCACTTTCATTCACTATATGGACTATTTTTGTGCACTCAATATCGTTATGTTGTTAACATATGTATAGAGACATTTGTTGTCACAATCACATTGGGTGAGGCATTCATATTGCTATAATTTTATGCTTATGTGTATGTTCATTTTTTCACACATATGATTACACTTTTGTTCATTAATAGCGCTGCACTTTTCCATGTCACACGATATTACCGCAAAAGTCTAGGAAATGCAACATTTCAGTAAAAAAACACACTAACCTGATTTTTAGGGCAAACAAACGCAATAATTTACCCATGTTTTTTGGTAAAATATAAGACGAGTAAAGATACCCAACATGCCAAAACTTCAAATTTTGTGCGCTTGTGATATTTTCTTTAGAAGTCATTTCAAAAGACATCCTATATGTACCAATTTAGTGTTACGGAGGAGGTCTTGTGTTAGAATTATTTCCCCCACTCCACCATGCGCAGCGTTGTGTAACGTGTATCGCAATCAGTGGTTTCACGCGCAAGTGCTCTGACGCATGCGTTTGTGCATGTGTATATGTGGGGGAGGGGGCTCAAAAAAAATTGGGGGGGGGGGGGGAGGAATTTTATATGCTTGGCTGTGTAACTTTATTTTTTACTTTACATTACATAGGAGACAAAAAAATCCCCTATGTGATTGTTTTTTGGTCTAAAATACCCTGCAGTCTTCTCTGGGCTCCACTAAATGCTTTGCCATGCAGATCGTATTGCAAAACATTTCCCGGCTGAGCTAGCCAGGGACGCCAAGAGCTTGACCTGGAAGTGACGTCAGACGTCGCTTTCCAGGTCACAAGAAGGGGAGCAGAGCAGACATGTCTGCTCTTCTCTTTCCCCTCTACCTGTCTGCCTGTCAGTTTCACAAACAATCCCGGTGAATACAGCCACAAGATTGTGTGTGTGTGTGTTACCCCCTGCTGTTGGGTCCATACGACGTATGTCAGAAGTCACAAGATAGTAATGCAATGTCACAAGACGTACCACATAACATTTAAGCTGAGGGAAGCCAACATTGTTGCAAGGTAGGTCATAGAAATCAAGGTTTATACCATTCAAGCTATGGTTTCCACGCTTTCCTTGAAAGCAGACAAAATATATGAATGGATAACTATGGATCTCTCATATGAAGTGGGTGAGTAAATTCCACAGCCTCTGATGGATTGGGAGCTAAATCTGTTTTTCAATTTCGTGTGATTGTTAATTTGGCCAACAAAAGAAGATTGACTATAATCAAACGGTAGTGTACAGGAAAACTATCAACTTCCAGGCTCAGGATAGCTAGACCTTACCAAAAGAGAGAGGAGGGGTTGGATTCCCGAACCTGGTGGGCTGTTATGAAGCATCACATCGAACACTGATAGTGGATTGGTGCACTCTCCAAAAGGAAAAGCCATGGATACACATGGAACAAGCAACAATCGCCATACCTTTGGAAGGATTAGCATGGCTCTTGAATGTAGAGATCCCACAGGGGGTGAGGAGACACCCCCCTGTAGGTGCTACGCTCCAATCTATTAAAAAGATATTTAACCACTTCAGCCCCGCCCGCCGTCATATTACTGTGGGATTGTGGCTCTCCTGGGTGAGAGCCTGTAGCTATACGTCTGCATTAAAGCGGCCACTAGGGGGCGCGTGCTCGTCCCCACTCGCCCTCAAGTCCCGCGTGCGTGCCCGGCGGGTACGATCGCCGCCGGGCACACGCGATCGCTCGGTACAGAGCGGGGACCAGGAGCTATGTGTGTAAACACGCAGCTCCCGGTCCTGTCAGTGGGGGAAATGCTCATCTTCTGTTCATACAATGTATGAACAGAAGATCAGTGATTTTCCCCAGTGAGGCCACCCCCCCCCCATACAGTTAGAACACACCCAGGAACACACTTAACCCCTTCCCCGCCCCCTAGTGTTAACCCCTTCCCTGCCAATGGCATTTTTATAGTAATCCAATGCATTTTTATAGCATTGATCGCTATAAAAATGCCAATGGTCCCAAAAATGTGTCAAGTGTCCGAAGTGCCCGCCATAATGTCGCAGTACTGAAAAAAAATGCTGATCGCCGCCATTACTAGTAAAAAAAAAAAAATATTAATAAAAATGCCATAAAACTACCCCTATTTTGTAAACGCTATAACTTTTGCGTAAACCAATCAATAAACGCTTATTATGATTTTTTTTTTTACGAAAATTATGTGGAAGAATACGTATCAGCCTAAACGGAGGAAAAAAAAAGTTTTTTTTATATATTTTTGGGGGATATTTATTATAGCAAAAAGTAAAAAATATTGCATTTTTTTCAAAATTGTCGCTCTATTTTTGTTTTTATAGCGCAAAAAAATAAACCACAGAGATGATCAAATACCACCAAAAGAAAACAGCTCAAACCTGGGAAAAGCCCGGGTCCAGACGGCCTGCCGGCCAGCTACTACAAAGCGTATGCAAATATCTTGATCCCTCATTTTCCAGCGACTTACAATGAGATCATGACCCCCACCCCACATAGGAAGGACTTGTTAGAAGCTCACATCTCTCTGATACCCAAACCCGGGAAAGACGCCGCATTAGTCTCCAACTACCGCCCAATTTCGTTGCTGAATTTGGATGCAAAGCTGTACGCCAAAATCCTAGCAAATCGAATGTTGCCACTCCTCCCCTGCATCGTTTCCTCAGATCAGGTTGGCTTTGTCCCTGGGCGAGAAGCCAGGGACAACACCACCAAGGCCCTAAACATACACCACTGGCTGACCTCTTCTCGAAACAAAGGTTTCTTCCTCTCCTTGGACGCTGAGAAGGCGTTTGATAGAGTGGCCTGGGATTATATGTCCGCGGCTCTTAACGCACTGGGATTCCCACCGCGCTTAATCCAGATGATCATGGCCCTGTACTCGACCCCTACAGCGAGAATCAGAGTCAACGGCCACCTATCGGACGCCTTCTCTATTGCGAATGGCACCCGGCAGGGATGCCCGCTATCACCTCTTGTCTTTGTTGTCACGTTAGAACCGTTCCTCCGGAAGCTTAGGCATAACCCCAATATCCAAGGCATTACGCTCCCCAGTAAGCAATGCAAGGTAGCTGCGTACGCTGACGACATACTCTTATTTCTCTCCAATCCGGTCGTTACAATCCCAAATCTGCTTCAGGAATTCCACCTATTTAATAATATCTCTAATTTTAAAATTAACTTTGAAAAATCTTCCGCGCTTAATGTCTCTCTCCCTGAGGCAGAGGTCACCCAGTGCAAGCACAATTTCCCCTTCCGATGGGAGGCAAACAGCATCCAATATCTAGGAATTAAAATCACGGCCAACCTAAATGATCTCTATAAGGCTAACTTTCTACCAATCCTAAGCACGATTAAAGAAGATCTACTTCGATGGCGTCACGGTCAGTTCTCCTGGTTTGGCAGGGCGGCCATACTCAAAATGAATTTGCTTCCCCGTATTCTATACCTTTTACAAGCGATCCCCATTAGACTTCCGACGGCCTTTTTTACCTCCATCAAGGGGATTTGCAGGACCTTCTTATGGGCTGGTCGATCTCCTAGAGTGAGCTGGGATAAACTTGTACTCCCCAAACAAAAGGGTGGCCTGGGCATTCCTGATGTGGCTATGTACCATAAGGCATGTCTTCTTGTGAGACTAGTTGATTGGCACGTTCACGCAGACGATAAGGCGTGGGTGGGCCTAGAAAACGCTTTCCTACAATTCCCGATTGCTCACCTCCCTTGGATTAATCCCCTTGCGATCCCTACGGCATGCACAGCTCACCCCCTGATAGGCCCCACCTTACAGACCTTTAGGGCACTGTATCGAGCCCACGGGACGACTTCTTCGCCAGGCCCCATGACCCCGCTATTACGCAACCCTGACTTTCCGACAGGCATTCAGCTAACTGACGTTGCAGCTGACCCACAACCCTCGCAGACACGGGCACACCTCTTCTTCCGGAATGCAAATCTATATACCCACCCCGAGATGGTCGCCGCGTTCCCGCAGCTATCATTGCCTTTCTTCAAATTTCTACAAATCAGACACTTCCTTCATGCCGCCCCCACGCCCTCGGCATGGTTTAGGCCCTTCACCCCCTTAGAACAACTTTGCAACTTGCAAGGCCCACAAAGACACCTAGTTTCCTCGATTTACGCCATGCTGACATCACATGCACAGCCCCGCACAAATGCTCAAAGCCATTGGGAGACTGACCTAAAGAGGGGATTATCAGAGGCAGACTGGGAGAGGGTGTGGGAACGGGCGCACAAAGGGTCCATCAACGTTTCTGCTCAAGAGAACAGATATAAGCTCTGTACCTGCTGGTATCGGACCCCCGATAAACTACACAGGATTTACCCAGCCGTTCCCCCAAATTGCTGGAGATGTAGCTCAGCCTCAGGCACACTCCTCCATATATGGTGGGAGTGCCCCCGCTTGCAACCGTTTTGGAGAGAAATACATGATCGCATAGTCAGTATCACGACACTAGCGGTGGAATTCACCCCAGCCCAATATTTATTGCACCACACCCCCCTATCGAGATCCCAATACCACAAATCTCTCGCCATGCACCTCATAAATGCGGCTACCCAATGCATTCCATTACGTTGGAAAACCACTTCACCCCCAACACTCGAAGATTGGCACGCTAGAGTGTGCAAGACCGAAGAAATGGAACGACTTATACATCAGGCACATGACACACACGACAACTTTTATCAAACATGGGCTTGCTGGATCCACTACAGGGACTCTTTGGGGAAGGATGTTCCCCCTGCCAATGCACCACCAACTGATGGTTCAGGTTGAAAGATCCTCTTTTTGATATACCACAACCTCAGGTGCTGTTACTGGTCTCAGTGTCCCCCCATTTTGAGCGAGTGGGTCCTCCCGCACACCCTAGAGGTTCTGTTAGTCCTGGTACGGGAGCCCTGCATATAACCCCTGGTCGTCTATCTCCATGGGCCTCCTCCTTCGCCCACAGATAGATCCCGATAGGGGTGGGGGAGAAGGAGGTTAATTAATAGGGACTCCAGGAGGTCTTTATGTCTCCACCTCTCCTGGTGGTACTGGATATAGGGCCCTAACATTGCTGCAGGCCACTACACACCTACTACTCCCCGTAAGGGGCCACAGATGTTATGTTTTATGGATTAAAATATGCAATGTAATGCTGATTACTGTGAGATTGATGCTTCTGTTCTGCATGAAGTACCTGGTTGCCGGATCCCAACTGTAATTCATCTTTTGTACCATCTGTTATGCACAATGTGTGCGTTTCTATTGTATTGTCTGGAAACATCTCAATAAAAATTGTTTTGAAAAAAAAAAAAATACCACCAAAAGAAAGCTCTATTTGTGGGAAAAAAAGGACACCAATTTTGTTTGGGAGCCACGTCGCACGACCGCGCAATTGTCAGTTAAAGCGACGCAGTGCCGAATCACAAAAAGTGATCTGGTCATTGGGCAGCAATATGGTCCAGGGGTTAAGTGGTTAATAAAACCAAAGTGTCGACACATCCAAGCCCCATGATTCCTATCCTGGGTACCCCGACTCTTGAGGCTGGTCTTACAGACCAGAATTTTAAAGAACTAAGGCGGCGGGGAATTGGTAGGATCATACACTTTTCGATTGATAACCATGTAATGACTAAGGTGGAGATTGAACAAATGTTTTTGGAAGACAAATTCTGCCTAAAAAGGGGAACAATTGAGACATTAACTTTCAGTTATGTATTCTCTGTTTATAGAGTCAGAAGCCCCACAAGAACTGGCCTTTTTTAAAAGCATGGGAGAGGGATCTGGGAAATACGTTTTTTGAGATGCAGAAAAAGAAAATACTTCTGTTTACTCACAAAGCATCAATGGCAACCAGATATCAAGGAGGATATAAAATCCTGACTAGGTGGTATAGAACCCCCGCAGTATTGAATCTGATATTTCCACAAGTATCTAATCAATGCTGGCGCTGCCAAGGTGCAGAGGGCACTATGTTACACATATTCTGGGACTGTCCTAGATTGAAAACTTTTTGGAGAAAATCCGGCAGCTTTTTTGCTGCATGATATTCCGTTATCTATTGAAAAATATAAAAATTCCCTTTTTAAGACATTTGCTTACGGCAGCAAAAGCCTGTATTCCGATTCTTTGGAAAAGTACAGTCGCCCTAACTAAAATACAATGGATGGGAAAAATTGCAGAGATTCAACAAATGGAAAATCCTACCATGGTGCTGAGAGAGCAAGAAGAGAAGTATCGGGAGGTCTGGACTCCCTTTATTATATATAAGGAACAACATTTCTAAAATGGGCCATGGTGAAGAGGGGGGGGGGGGGGGTAGGAGAGGGCATAACATTATTCTAGGGGGGTGCCCTTTCCTGGACGAGGAAAATGTAATTGCAATAAGAATAGGAATTATCACAGGGTTATATTAGAATTATGAGGAATCGCAAAAGATGAGTTTAGGTCTAAAGAGAATGCAACTGTCTAAAGATAAGTGGTAGTAATGGCTAATGTAGAAGAAAATAGTTGTAATAGAAGTCGGAGGTGTTTATGTATGTGTGTATGTATATATATTGCTAAAAAATTAAAATAAAAATAAAATAAAGGATAGCTAGACCAGGATTTTGGGCAGTCAAAATACCCCAGATTGTCCGCCAGAAGCTGTGAACATTTTTACAAAACCAGAATAGGTGCATCAGGTTACTAGTAAAGCCGCACCCTCTCCAGCATAAGGAAGAGCATTCTGGTTAAAATGTTGCCAATTTATAGGGCGTATGGTACCATCTTACATTGCTCTTGATCCAGCTCCCAGTGATTAACACAATGAATAATTCAATGCGTTGAGCACGTATTGCTCGTAGCCACTGGGAGGTGTAGAGAAGAACATGTTGAGATCTGTCTCCCATTATGGCGCTACTTTTAGTAAAGGTGGACCTGGTATTTAGTCAATTATAAATCGGTGAAGTGCCCTTTTGCAGTTCTTTTCTAGAAGTTAGGAATTGCCAGACTTTGTGGTGTAATATTACTGATGGTAAAGGGGAAGAGATTAGGAAATGCCTAATGCACAGTAATGTGAAGTATGATGTTTGGGGAAGGTGATATTTTGGTATGACAGACTCTGGGTCATCTGGTTTACCATCAGTGAGATTTTTTGCCCAATGAACCCCATAGTGTTCCCAATTGCCAGTATTAAGCTCTGAAGTCGTTTCTTGTGTTTTTTATTTTTATTTTTTATTATTATATTATTGTTGCTTTGTTTTTAGATGTAACTTATCATTTTGTATGTTTGTTTGTTTTTTTTGTTCAGAATCATCTGATTCTTCAGTTGAAAGAAAAGCAAGAAGAATCAGTGTGACCTCAAATAAAAAAACAGAGCCCCCTGACATCCCTAATCCTGGTGCTGGGGATATTGGTATGTATCCTGCTGCTTTTCTTTTCACCTAGCATTTATTAAAGTGAAACTTTTATTCAGAAAATTAGGTCCTGCTAGATCACTTCAGACTGGCCACTTTTTAAGTTCTAGTTATGTAAAACATTAAAAATTAAGTGCCTATACTATTCTAAATCCCCTAATATGCTGTCTCACCCTGCTCTGCAAATGCTCAGTTGCTCTGTTTTTTGGCATTGTGCAGTTCTGCTGACAGCCTAAAGGTTTACTGCTGTTCAGGGATTCTGGGCTTCAGCAAAACGTTAGCCTTCAGCGAGAAACAGTAACAACGCTGGAGGCAGTTTACAGAATACACAAATTTTGGTTATTGGCAAAATTAATAATGTGAAATTTATTTTTATTAAGTTGTTATGGGTAAAGTTCCACTTTAAGTAAAAAGGAAACAAACGTAATCAGTTTCAATACACACCAGCACAACAGGGTAAATGAGTAGTGAAGTTATGATGTCTAAAGTATAATGAAATGCTCTTGCTGCTGACAATGTTCAGCCAAATGTAGTCCCATGCTAATATGAAACAGTTGTAGGCCCAAGCTACTGTGATACCTAACCTTATGTTCCTTTGTCAGCCAAACCTTCATATGGAAATACTTATTTTTTTACCTTATCCTGAGTGTTTTTGCCAACTTCTGGATCTACCACAGAAGAAGATGGGATGTGTAACACCAGGCAGGGTTTTTCTAGTTTTATAGCTTTAGAAATCATCTTCCCACTTTAAGGGTAACTCCACTTTCACAGGGGGAAAAAATGGCATATAAAGAACAAATAATATAGCGTATACAATTGCGACACAAATATTGTAATTGAAAGGTTATTAAAAATAACCTTTCCTTTTCAATCTGCAGCTCTGTCATTTTCAGTAAAATGCAATGCAACATGGCTACTTGGAGGTGTTCTGTACACAGAATGTATACAGAACACTGCTCAGGAAACAGAATTTCCTGCCGGTGTGATTGGCTTACTAATTTTACCAGAAGTCTGCCCTAAGATATAAATCGGATTTCAGGCATCCTCTACAACAAAAATCAAATTTTTGGCAAGATACTCCCAATAGGAAATCACATCTAAAGGGATGTAGGCCCAGCAGCTTCTCTCGTGCCCTGCAGGTACAGAAGCTGACTGAGAATTATGAATTCACTCCCATTAGATTCACGTTCCCACATGGACACATGTGGAGACAAACACACAGGGATTTAGAATAACAAAAGGTAGGAATCTGCAGCAATGCTTGTTAAAATCTTTGTAATGTACATAGATCACCCAGAGGGGAATGTTGTTGAGAGAAAAAACAAAACTGGAGTTACTCTTTAAGGCTCATGTTCCTAGAATCTAATTGAAACCTTTTTTTTTTGCATTCTGCTTTTATAGCCCATCTATTTAACCCTTTCGCTGTGAAAGCAAGGTACCATACCTCTTGGCCAAAGGTTTAAAACAAGCTGTGGCTTGGGATCTAATTTTTTCCCACTATTTTTTGGAAGTCTGCTGATATTTTAGGGAGTTTAAACATGGAGCTTTGTAATGGTGCACTAGATACATTATTGTACCGGTCATGCACAGGGCTAATTTACAAGTCGTAGAGGGAAAGGTTAAGGTTGGACAGCCGCACTTCCAAAAATCCTTAAAAAGGTCGCCTTTATTAGTAAAAAGAAACGGCACTACAAATCACAGCAGGCAGTGGGGTATACTGACGCGTTTCGCACTGTGATCTCAGCGCTTAGTCATGACTAAGCGCCGACATTACAGTGCGAAACGCATCAGCTTATACCCCACTGCCTGCAGTGATTTGTAGTGCCGTTTCTTTTTCTATTAAAGGCGACCTTTTTAAGGATTTTTGGAAGTGCGGCTGTCCAACCTTTTCTTTTCAAGTTTTGTTCCATGAATTGCCTGCACCCATGCTTCTGAGAGGACACTGATTGCTTAGTGCACTCACCTGGAGCGTCAGTTCCCTTCTTCTCTATAGAGAGAAAGGTTGGTGATGGATGTGTAGGGGAGGTGGGGTTGAAAGGGTTAAATTATCTCATATTCAGTAGGAATTAATAAATGGTTTACCAGCTTCCACTGCAGGCCTATCTATTCATATCCCATTTATAATCGACCGGAATTACACAGCCAAAAACTGGTGGTCGTCCTATACGCCGGGTGAAGCAGCTGCCCGATGGATATTAACCTGCCGGGTGCTCTGTAAAGCTGTATGTATTCTGTATATGCGCCGCTCAGCCAATCCCATCGGGCGATGTGCTCTGTTCATGACTAGAGCCTGCTCTGTAGTCATCAACGGAGGCGCATATACAGAATACATACAGCTTTACAGATCACCCCGCGGGCTGTGGCCTCTTCGTTTTTGAACAACGCATTACTACCGCACAAGGGGGTCATCTTATACAGTGAGTAGAGCACAAAACTACAGTTTTAAGCTGAATATTAGGGGGTCATCTTATATACCCAGCCGTCTTGTACGCCGGCAAATACGGATCAAAAATATAAACCATAGCACATAATCATGGTGATTTGCTAAACCATCCATCACAAGGTACTAAACTGTAGACGGCTCGGTACCCTAGACTGGGATGTGTAATGATGGCTCAACCACAGCAATTGGTAGACTCGACAATCAACTAAAGGTATTTTCTCCATCCACATTTATAAATGGTGCTGAGAAAATAACAGCTTGCCATTTATATGTTGGTAGAAGATAAAAGTTTGATATACACAGCTGAGATCTAAGAAACTGGAAGGACAGCTAATTTGGACAGTCCACATAACAATGCATTATAGGAAAGTGACAGGAACAAAGCTGTTGCTGATGATACCGATATCGGATTTCATTTGAAGCTTGCCAGAAAACAAATGGGAGTTGGCATGAAGATGCAAAAGGTTTACTAGCTCAATATTGAAGTTTATTGCCTTATTGCCTTCACACAAAATGTGTGACATAAAGCCAACACTCTTTCACACTCTGGTGTCTGTTTATGAAGCAGTGGGAAATATTCACTGCTGAGTTCTCCGGCATTCATAGTGGATATCGTTCTCCTCTGAATGGCTGTTTATAGATCACTTTTCCTTTTGTGCGAACTACAAACACTTCGAACAGTGGCGCACACCCCCTGGTTCTGGAATCTCGTGCGACAGTATGCGATTACAGTACCAGAAATTCACCGAAACACTTGAAGTGTCTGTTTTTATTAAGCCGTGATAAGGAGGAGACTGGCCACCTAAGTTATAATAATACATATACACACATATTATATACAGTGTATATATTACACACAGTGCCTTGAAATTTTCCAAACTTTGTAATTTTACAACCAAAAACTTAAATGTATTTATTGGGATTTTATGTCACCAACACAAAGTGTCACATAATTGTGAAGTGTAAAGAAAATGATAAATAGGTTTTAATTTCTTTTTTTTTCTTTTTTTTACAAATATGTGAAAGGTGTGGCGTGCATTTGTATTCAGCCCCCCTGAAGCAATACTTTGTTGAGCCACCTTTTACTAAAACTACAGCTGCAAGTTATTTTGGGGTATGGCTCTACTAGCTTTGCACATCCAGAGAGTGAAACTTTTGCTCATTCTTTTTTGCAAAATAGCTTACTCTGTCAGATTGGATGGAGAGCATCTGTGAACAGCAATTTTCAAGTCTTGCCACAGATTCTTAATTGAATTTGGATCTGGACACATGCATGTGCTTTGATTTAAACTATTCCATTGCAGTTCTGGCTGTTTAGGGTCATTGTCCTGCTGGAAGGTGAACCTCCGCCCCAGTCGCAAGTCTTTTGCAGACTAACAGGTTTTCTTCTAAGATTAAAAAGTAAAAAGAGTAAACCGCGCTTAGGATACTTATAAGGGAGTAATTTTGAAATAAAGGAGAAAAAAGGATAAAGTAAATAACAGACTGCAGCCCCCCCCTAATATATTAATATATACTCCCCGAGGGGAATATAGAAGAGAATGTGGGGGTGGCTCCTCTGCCTCTGAAGTGATAAGTTGAATGTACCAGTGGCCACAGAAATACCTTAATAGATGATACACTATAACCAATAGAGTGTAGAGAAAATGTGGCTAATGCCAACAATAAATTGCCTAAAGGGACAGATATTCCCTGGGCTGAGATGTGCTATCTTGAAGAGTGGTATATGAGAAAAATCAGTGGTATGGGAACAGAGTCACAATGGGGTGAATACAAAAAATAGATATGTGCATATGATTATAATCCTGGTAAGCTAACCAGGGTGCCCATCAAAATAAAATTCAATATATAATAATATAATAAAATCTAATCTGATATATCCAATGTAAAATTCAGTCCACACAATATGTGTGGATTTTATGGGTTAGTCCTCTGGTCCAGATGACAGGGTCCCTTTAGTAGTCCAGATTCCTTCGGGAAAAGAAACCGACTCGCATTGCGTAGTATGTTTAAAAAACAAAAGGTTTTATTGGCACAACCACTAACAGTGGCGTGCACAAAAATGCAGAAATTTACCAAAAAATTAGGTCATAGTAAAATTTTTAGGGCTGTTACTAATTAAAATTTTTGTGTTTTGTTTAATTGTTTTTTGTTTGTTTTTTATCGCTTAATCGACTAATTTCAATCAATTATAACGCACATACAGATCCAACTACTTTTAGCTGATCTCCTTGCATTGCAACTCTGCATTAGTCCGTGGTAAATGTGGTATACACTAACTATATACAATCACCCGACACTAGTTAGTTCCCACAATCCATGACTTAACTTCACAGTTCACACAAATAAGTTTTAAATTCAAACTGTAGCACTGACGTAAGTAATTTATTCGTATTAAACTTTAAGAAAAACGTAGAAGACCTCACTTTAGTAAGTCACACAGACCTACCACAGTGTTTATATTTTCTGGAAGCAGACATGATCGCATTTTATTGACAATATACCCTGAGGAACTGAACAGTCTTTCGCACGGAACAGATGTTGCCGATACACAAAGAATTGTCTGCACAAAACTGCTTAGGACAGGAAACTATGGTTATTTTTGCCTCCTTCCCTTGATGGAGCCTGATGCATCCTCCTGCTCCACAGATGCAAAGGTACCTTAATCCAATGGGTGCAGTTTGCTTGCATTTAGCAGGGTAAGTCTCACTGTCCAGACTGTCCGGTGACGTCAAGAATTTTGATCAATTAAAAAAAATTAAAGATTAATCGAGGAATTAATCTTTAATTTCCCCAGCCCTATATTATATAGATATAAATAGAACTTGGGTTGGGACTTTGAATGCGGCATATGAAAAACACATGCCTCCATCCCTGATAATGGAAAAAGAGAAGGGGTTTGGGACTTTAAATGAGATGCGTTTTAATGCAAACAGTAAGTAAAATAATTAAATGCATAATAACCAGGCTCAAACTTACCACCCAAACAGCAGGCCAAATTCAACTGTCTAACTTTGTATGTTAAAAGCAGAGGATTGGTTGCACACATTTGCAAATATATGGATAAGCTACAGGCCTCGCCAAGGCTCTCATTTAAAGTCCCAAACCCCTTCTCTAATATATAGATATATATATATAGAATGTTTATATTACACAAATCTAGCAGGGAGACATGGTTACTGTCTCCTTCCTCCTCAGTTCTCACAGGATTCTCTCTCCTCTCCCCGATTCACCATCTCTGAGCTGGTGAATCGGGAAGTGTGAATTCTGACAAAGATAGTCGGTGAAGTGCTGTGACTGCAGCTTCATAAACTGTCCATTTCTGTGTCAGTCAGTGACCGCTTCTCTGTGTGTGGAGATGATCAGCATAGAACATGTTCTCTTCCGATCATCATCTTCTTAAATGTTGTAGGGAAGTCTAGGGTACCACACCCCAACTTGCATCCAAAAATAAAATCTTGTTTATTTTTATGTGCCTTCCAAGTGTTCTGTAAATAATGATGCTGTGGTGGTCCATGAACAAATTAAGCTGCCTAAATGGATAATTTCACCCTTTGCAAAATAAAAATACAAAAAAAAATGAATGCGCTCATATTTGCACCCATATGTGCAGCCAAAACGAAAAATGACAAATGATCCTGCACAGCATTTCAACTACAATTAGTTGAGAACAGGTGCAGTGTGCAGGGTCCTTCAGACTTTCTCCAGCTAAGGTCTGTACCAAGGTGTGGACTTTCAGTTACTGAGCTGAAGGAAGTGTCACTGGACTATGAGTGTGGTAATCACAGATGTCTGAATGAATAATATTGCTGTGCTGTATTTTTTCACTGCAGCTCACCACAACGCATGTTGTGGGTACTGTACCACAGTTACATTGTGTATATGCGGTGGGTTGCCAAGTAAAATAAATGCCAACATGCACACACATGTTGGGGTGCACTACGGTACAACAGCACATGAAGAATGGGCTTTCAAGAGCGCATACCTGGACAGAAATATACGAGCCAAGCATTTTCATTTCTTTTTGCTCAAACCCCAAGGAAGTAATCTTTTTTTGGGCGATTTTTAATGGCAGAATTGGAACAGTTGTGCAGTAATTCTGGTCAGAAAAGTGCTAAATTCTATTTCCACTTTTTACAGTCAAATTTGTTATGGTATGCGTTCCATTCACAAAGCATACCTAGAAATTATTAAAAAAAATCTCAATTTTATACAAAAGACTGTAAGCTATTATGAACAATTTCAAAAGGCAATTAGAGGGACAATCTATAGGGAAAGTCTATTAAATTGAAACTTCACTCTAGAATTACTCTCTGAACATTAAACATGAAACAGGTTGGACTTCATGTACACTGGACATGGTTTAACCACTCCTGAATGGTTTAACTTGACAGCTAGAAACCGACGTCTAAAAATTTATTTTTAGCCACATAGAATCATTTAAAAAAATATATATATATTAAAATGAAATGCTGCTAAATGCGAGTTTCAAATGCCTCTGAACATTCGTTTTGTGTGCATTTTTTTTTTTTTTTTACTATTTTAAACAACCGTGTGTACATGTACTGTAAGATAACATTAAGGAGAGTTCAGGCGCAGCTGAAAAAATGCCAGGTCAGGAAGTGGTTATTTTCATAAAGTAACTTCCACTTTAACATACAGTGTAAACCCAAGACTTGAGAGGTTTAAAACGTTGTCATGACAGAGTGGGGTTGATTTAGGCTGGGTTCACACTATTGGTTCCCTGCATCCAATTTGCTATAGCATGAGATTTTCTATGGAGCCAATTCACATATCTCTTTTGGTTTGTTTCAGGTCCGAATTCAGCCCATAATTTGTGCTGAAATCGGACCTGAACCAATAAACGTGGACACACCGGACCCCTGCTGTGAGCTGCAAGCGAAGATAGTGTGAACCTAGCCTTACTAAAACTGGAGAGTGCAAAATCTAGTGCAGATCTGCATAGAAACCAATCCGTTTCCAGGTTGCTTTGCCAAAGCTTAATTGATCAAGCTGAAGTTAGAAGCTAATTGGCTACCATGCACAGCTGTACCAGATTTTGCACTCTCCAGTTTTAGTAACTCAACCCCACTGTGTTCAAATGTAGTTTACAACTGATGAGATTTACCAGCACAATACAGACAGGGTTAATGTTGGTAAACCTACCTCCACAACCCTCTCCTTAACATTAAATAGAAGGGAAAAGTTACACTATTGGCAGGTAAATAAGTGGGTAACGATTGCAAATTATTTTAGTTCTGCTATGTGATTAAGACGATTACTGCAAAAGTAAAAAAATACACTTGCACTTCCAACCCCGCAAGTTTGGTCCAGGCTGCAAACACTAGTTAGAGAAGCCAGGATGATAATTGACCTGCAACTTCCACCTTAAAAATAAATAAGCCACTGATTGTAGCTACAAATTCTGATCTCTTTCCTTTGAAAATTGTGTTACGATATTGAGATATTTCTGTGAATCTTGAATTCATTGAGCGCTAATTGAAAATGTGTCTATTTTCCAGCTCATCGGCACAGACCCAATCAGAGACAAGCAAGAGATGAAGATTTTGAAGGGTCTCCATGGAATTGCAATAGCTGTACTTTTCTCAATCACCCAGCACTAAACCGTTGCGAGCAGTGCGAGATGCCTCGGTTCACCTGAATCTGCTGCCAGCTGCTTCACTTTGCTTGAGGTTTTATACAGATACTATCTAGCATGCAAGGGAAAGTAGGGACCTTACTTCAGTGTATCAGCAAGCTGAGCCCAACTCCAGTGCCGCAGTTGGAAATGCTTTGTTCGCAAGCAAGACTCATTATTTGCAGGTCAGCCCTGTTTGTGATCTACCAGATCGCCTCTCTGCATTTTGTGCGTAAATGATGGAGGTCTCAAAATGCTGGTCATTTGGTTTCTTCTCCAGAAGACAAGATCTAGCAGAGGGGCAGACGGGAGTCACCATTTTGCAGACCAATCGTTTGGATTAATGAAGCGGAAGACAGATAAGATGAACAGAAATGGTCTTTTTTTTTTTTTTGCTTCCCAGAAGTATCCTACTGAATGAAGACTTTGGTGGGGAGATGGTGTTGTAGTATATGATATTTTATGAAGCATATTCAGAGAGAAGTAATTGCTGCTTTCTTCAGGGTAATTAAGTCCATATGAAATTAAAACGATATGCTGTTATTCAATGTTGCTGTGAGAAATCAAGGTTTTAGCCTTACCTTTTTAGAGCACATGATCCAATGTATTAATGCAGTCCCCTTCTGTTTGTGTTGTGTCAAGAAAGCTATATTGTCAGACTACTGGTTATGTTCACACATTTAATATACAACAAGCTGAAGATGGACATTTTACTGCATGTATTCAGTCTGTATTCCTGTTGAAGTGATTCCCAAAAGTTCTTTGGCACATTCAATGTGACCATTATGTATGATTACTCCCTAAAGAGTCTGCAATACCCATGCCAAAACGCATATTTTACTTTAGCGCGTTCATTGAAATGTATACACTAATATACTTACCACACAGAAGCGGAAAAGAAAACGGGCCACATATTATTGTTTTACATAGGGAAGCATTATTATTTTTATTTGTTCACTTGTGATAATTCACAGAAAAGTGGACTTGTCCAGTCTTTTGTGTGTGTGTGTGTGTGTGTCTATATATATTTTTGTATGTATGTGCGCGTGTGTGTTTATACATCCACATATACACAGGTATGCACATTTTCTGTGTATTATTTTTCTTCCTCTGTTTTTCCCTCTTGTCCGTATCCCCCAGTCTTTTCCTCCCATCCTGCTGTTGAGCTTCCCATTTTGTGAAAATTGGTCGATGTTTACAGCACAGAAGGTACTTTGTGACCTCAATGGACCCACTTGACTTCAATTAAAATGAAACGCCAGAGTCGAAATAGCTGTGTTATTTGCACATTGTTAATGAACCTGCTTATAAAGTGAAGGCAGATTTAGAAATGTTGTGCACTGCATTTTTTAAAGTAATATTTTTAACTTTTTTTTTTCTTTTTGTTAGAACAAAATACATAAAACTGAAAAGAATATATGGTTTAAAAATATCATGCTGGTACTTTAATGCATCTAAATTCCTGTATTGTAAAGGTGATTGGTTTGCATCCTGCAAGTGGCTGAAATAATAAAGCACCCAATTGTTTTGTGAATCACAATATTTGCATCTTAGTAAATGTCTTGTTTATGTTCTCTTATGTAAGATGCAATAGGTGCCATACGGGTAAAGGTTTATATGTATTCTCAGTTTAATTTCAAGGCATGAATGACTACAAAAATGATTACAGCTGCCTGCAGTTATCTAGATGTCCTTAAACCTCAAACATTATCAAAATACCTGGCCAGCTATGAATGCAAGACTGGAAAATCTTTGTTGTCTAAAAATTACCTGGACACTTTTATAATGGTGTATTTACACTTCAGGTTTCTGGGAAACCAGTTCTCCCTCAGTATCTTATTAAAGCTAGATTCCAGGCATAGAGCTAAATACATATGTTAAAGGATCACTAAAGGATTTTTTTTTTTAGCTAAATAGCTTCCTTTACCTTACTGCAGTACTGGTTTCATGTCCTCGTTGTTCGGTTTTTGGGGTTTTTTTTGCTTTGAAGTTGCTGTAATCCTGCTCTGTTCTCCACACTTCCTGCTTGTCTGTTTCCTTATAACCACAGTGCTGGGAGCTTTCTCACAATGGTTTAAGCTGTCATTACTGTGTGTCTAAAACTTCCCAGAACCAATGAGATTCATTTTAAAAACAAAACACTGCCCTGGATTTGTTTGTTTTTGTTCTGTGTGTCTATTTCTACTTTGCAGAAACATGAAGCCAGTTCAAAAGTGAATCTAACCTGCAGGCACATTATATGATTGATTTTTATCTATTTTTAATCATTTTGAAAAGTTAACTTTTATGTCTCTATACCCTGTAAACCGTCATTTCAGCAAAAAATAATGTTTTCCTTTAGTGACGCTTTAAGTATACAGTGGGGAAAATAATTTGTTCCCCTGCAGATTTAAGTTTGTCCAGCTACAAAGAAATTAAGGGTCTAGCATTGTTATCATATGTTTATTTTAAGACAGAATATTAACAAAAAGTCCATAAAAAAACAGGAAACAAATGTTATAAATTGAGTTGCATTTCAGGGAGTAAAGTAAGTATTTGATCCTCAAGCAAAACATGACTTTGTACTTGGAGAATCCTGTGTTGGCAACTTGGCAATCACGAAGGTAAGACATTTCTTGTAGTTGGTTACCAGGTTTGCACACATCTCAGGAGGGATTTTGGTCAACTCTTCTTTATAGATCTTCTCTACATCCTTAAGGTTTCTTGGTAATTTCTTGGCAACTCGAAGTTTCATCTCCCTCCATAAACTTTGTTTAGGATTAAAGGGGTAGTTCCCCCAAAAACCTTTTTTTTAACATTTATTCAGGCTCGTTATGTCAAGGGGAATCAGGTTTTTTTTTTTTTAGAAATGAAGCAGTACTTACCGTTTTAGAGATGCATCGTCTCCGACGCTTCCGGGTATGGGCTCCGACTATAGGCGTGCCTATTTGATTGACAGGCTTCCGAGGTCGCATACATCGCGTCACGATTTTCCGAAAGTAGCCGAACGACGGTGCGCAGGCGCAGTATAGAGCCGCACCGTCGCTCGGCTTCTTTCGGCTACTCGTGACGCGATGTATGCGACCGTCGGAAGCCTGTCAATCAAATAGGCACGCCCAGACCAGACGATCATACCCGGAAGCGACGGAGACGATGCATCTGTAAAACGGTAAGTATTGCTTCGTTTCTAATAAAAAACCACCCGATTCCCCTTGACATAACGAGCCTCAATCAATGGTAAAAAAAGGTTTTTGGGGGAATTACCCCTTTAAGGTCTGGAGACTGGCTAGGCCACTCCACGACCTTAACGTGCTTCTTTTTGAGCCACTCCTTTGTTGAATTGGCAGTATGTTTTGGGTTATTGTCATGCTGCAAGACCCATCTTCAGTGTTCGGGCTGAGGGAAGAAGGTTCTCATCCAAGATTTATGAACTTTTAGCAGACAAATGGCCCAAAAGCATAATGTTTCCACCTCCGTGCTTGACTGTAGGGATTAGTGTTCTTCGGGACTTTTCTTTGGGTAATTTCTTCCTTCAAACACGGCGAGTCAAATTAATGCCCAAAGAGCTCAATTTCGGTCTCATCCGACCACAGCACTTAATCCCAATCTTTCTCTGAAATCAATTTAGATGTTCATTGGTAAACTTCAGACATGCCTGTACCTGTGCCTTCTTAAGTAGGCGGACCTTGCAGGCACTGCAGGGTTCAATCCGTGGCTGTGTATTGTGTAACCAATGGTCTGTTGTGGTCCCTACTGCCTTGAGATCATTCACAAGCTCCTGCTGTGTAGCTTTGGACTGATCCCTCACTTTTCTCATCATCCTTACCCCATGAAATCATGCATGAAGCTCCAGACCGAGGGCACTTGATGGTTATTTTGCATTTCTTTCATTTGCAAATAATCGCTCCAACAGTTGTCTCCTTCTAACCAGTTGTCTTCTTGCTGATAGTCTTGTAGCCCATTCCAGCCTTGTGCAGGTCTACAATCTTGTTCCTGATGTCCTTTGACAGCTCTTTGTTATTGCCAATGATTGTGAGATTTGAATAGAAGAGATTCTGTGGACAGGTGTCCAATGAGTTGTTTTTAGGAGCACCTTCTACTATAATTGACAGGACTAATCTGTGTACCACATGAGCACGTACTGTAGCCAGTCTGTGAGAGACAGATTTCTTGTTGGTTGGTAGGGGTTCCAATATTTATTTTACTCACTGAACTAAAACTAAATTTATAACATTTTTATTATGTGTTTTTTTATGAATTTTTGGCTGATATTCTGTCTCTATCGTTTAAAATACACCTATAATAACAATTGTAGACCCTCCACAAAAAGAGATGGCATGAATTCTGCTTTAAGCTGTTTCACAAAAATCTGTATTTAGGGGTTAAGTATGTGGGGTTAGTTGGTATTCACGTTTCTTTAGGTTTTGGACTAGTTAGTGCATATTGGAACTAATAGAAAAGTAAACACATACCGGTAGTAAATGATCTCAAACATAAACCGCTTAGAGGAATGTAAAATGCTGTGTTCCTGCATTTGCTTTGCTTTTTGGTAGCATGCCCTATAGTTTTGCAATTGAACTGCTAAAGTCATTAACATTAAAACCATCTCAATAGAAAACCAAATGCAAGAAATGCCCCACGAAGTATGCTGTGTTGTAAATACGAAACCTGTTTACAATATTCTCTCCCGATTTGCTTCCAGTTGCTTTTGCAAGAACATAGACCTGGGAATATTTGTTTTATTTTATCACATAAGTGACCAAAATGTGATTCACCTATGTGAAAGCTTATTACTATGGCATGTCCTCTTTAATGAGACATCGACCCCCTGATGTCTCATCTGCCTTCCACTAAAGCCAATAGAGTGCAGATCCTGATCCTAGAAGTGATGTAATACATGTAGTTAACTGTTCATTCGAGCTAGTGACACCTACCATGTGGCCAGGGCCCTGAGGTGGGGTAGTAGACCACGGAAAACATGGCTGGGGGCACACTACCATGGGTCCAAGGGAGTGATCAGGCAGCTGTACAGCTACTCACCTTTTTTCTTACTGACACTTGCTACCTAGCTTTCCCCTTCTATGTAATGTTAAAGTGGGCAGTTTTGATTTCCATAATTAAAGTGGATTATTTTTTTTTTACCTTAATGCATTAAAGTGAAAAACTTTCTATGCTACAGGATCTCCCCTTATCTCCTTTATACTTGCCTGAGCCCGATTTTAGTCTAGGGCCATGCCCAAAAGCAGCGTCTCTCTCCACTCTATCCTCCTTCCACACAGAGCAGGGTGCTCAATCAAAAATCTGTGACTGGGCAGGGCAGAGCCACGCTGTCTGTCTATAGAAACAGGGTGGCTCAGAATCAAGCCCACAAACATGCCCCCATAGAAAGTGGATTTCTATGGAGGTACTCGCAGACGTTGGGGTTACCAGGAGCTCCGGTGGGGGACTCCAGAACATCTGCTGTTCTAGCAGATCTTTATCAGTTGTAATGTAGCTGTTTACACTGCCAGTCTTAACAAAGGGTTAAAGTTCTCGGTTCTGTGTGTAGTTCTGCTCCTGAGACACCACTAGAAAGATAAGACCTCCTTTTATTGTTGATGGATATGCTATGTGAATTAGAAAACACAGCAAATGTATAGTAGGAGTTTCTCTTTATTTGATAGCAGCAGTGAAAATACACGTTAAACCTGAATTTGTAAACATGTTTTCTTAGTGAAGCAGCCACTCCCAACCAGCAGTGGAGGGTGCTAAAGGGAAATAGGTTTTGTATTGGGAGAAATGAGAAATAAATCCACCTAAACTCATTGGGGTTATTTATGAAAATCCACTTTGCACCACATGTGCACTTTCAAGTGTAGAGCTGAGAGGGACATGCAAGGAAAATAAACAGCATGTTGGCTTTCACATGATTAGATGATAAAAACAGCAGAGCTTCCCCTCATTTCAGATCTACAGCGACTGCACTTCCAAGTGCACTTGTAGTGCAAAGTGGATTTGCCTTTTGTAAATCACCCCTCGTGGCTTCCAAGCTGGAGGCCCCTGTATCTAAAATTCTTGATTAGTGGCCAAACGGGTAGGCATTGCAAATGTTTTAAGCAGGTTGTAGGTCAAGATGGAGAATTACTGGAAGTGCACACACGTCTGGCTGAGCTCCATACACTCGGTATAGATTGTTGCTGATCTCAATCCACAGCATTTACAACATGGCTGCTTCAAGCATGCAGACTTGTATCTAGATGTTATGATGGGCCTGTTGTCCATACAGACCACTCTGGTTAAGGTGCTGGGAGGCAGAATCTGTATCCACCAAATGCCAGGCTTCAGTTAAAGGGTCTGCCACATGTTTGCCCTCTCCCTTGTTCAAGGAGATTGGTGTTGCTGGAAAGTCAAGCCTAAAGAGTCATTTCTTTTCAGTGAGCCTTCTTTTCTCCTGTCTCTTTTCTGCCCCCTCAAGCCCTCTTCTCCACTGTTGTGGGTTTACCTCATGAGAAGTATGCCTGTTTTCCTCTGTGAACCATTTAGACCAAGGCCTGATGAACCAGCATTTTCTGATATTTGGGCTGGTGTGTACTCTTCACACTTTTAGGCATATATACTGTCTTTGGAGAATTCCCCCCTCCTGGTTTGCAACCCCCCCCCCCCCCGAGGGGGGGTATCTGCAGTGCACTGAGGGGGGGTTACTGTATTTAGCACTGAGGGGGGTTATTGTCTGTACTGCTGGGGAGGGTCTGCACTGACGTGGAGGTTTCTGTACCAATGGGGGTGTCTGCAGCAAGGGAGGGGGCTCTTTACGGGGGGGGGGGATACCAACCCTGGTGACGCCAACCCTGGTGACGCCACTGAAATGGGGGAGATGTGGATATTACAGTGGGGGGGGGGGGGGTGGATATTACAGTGGGGACAATTTTTTTTTTTTTTTGCTGATCCGAAAAATTATCCGAATCCGAGCAACGATCCGAACCCTGAGTTTTGAGTTTTTTATCAGTTGCACCTCCTAGTTTTAATGGGAGAAATATGCCCAATGATGGGGTCAGTTGGGTGGAATAGTGCACCAAAGGCCAGATAAAGGCAAGCAAAGGGCCACATCTGGCCCCTGGACCGCAGCTTGGAGACCGTTTACCCAAATTATTAAAACATTTATGCTATACAGATTGTTAATATGGTTTTGCAAATCTCCTAGAAGCTCATTTTAATATCTAGAAAACAGACGTAGTCTCTCCCCCTACAAGTGTCTGCTGGAAAGCTGAATTAAATTGGTTGTGTGATAACAATAATCAGTGTTTGAAGGTACACTCTAATCACATTTTTATTATTTGGTATTTTTTGCTTTGCGAATTGCTTGAATGCTTCTGGCCAACTCCTGTGTGTAATGTCTGGCTTCCAGTAACCTTGTGAGTGTTTTGCTTGTTCTCAAGAATAATATTGTATCTAACATTTTCCAAAATCAGTAGAGCATACAGAAGTACAGTGCAGAGTGGGTAAAATGTTATACAAATGTGCTCATAAGTTTACATACCCTGGCAGAATTGATGATTTCTTGACCATTTTTCAGAGAATATGAATGAGAACACAAATACTTTTCTTGCACTCATGGTTAGTGTTTGGCTGGAGCCATTTATTATCAGTCAACTGTGTTTACACTTTACTTTTTTTTTTTTTTAAATCATATTGACAACAGAAACTACCCAAATGACCCTGATCAAAAGTTTACATACCCTGGTGATTTTGGCCTGATAACGTGCACACAATTTGACACAAAGGGGTTTGAATGGCTATTTAAAGGTAACCATCCTCACCTGTGATCTGTTTGCTTGTAAATAGTGTGTGTGTGTGTTCAATGAGTTTCTCTACTCCTGACAGACACTTGCATATTTCATCCAGGCTCCACTGATGTTTCTGGATTCCGAGTCATTGAGAGAGCAAAATAATTGTCAAAGGATCTGTGGGAAAAGGTAGTTGAACTGTATAAAATAGGAACGTGGTATAAAAAGATATCCAAGGAATTAAGAATGGTAATCAGCAGTGTTCAAACTTTAATCAAGAAGTGGAACCACTGTAACCCTCATCTGTCTCACCTCTGTACCCCCCCCCCCCCCCGCTCTGCTGCCCCACCACTGTTTCCCCTGCTCTCCTGCTTCACCACTGTTTCCCCTGCTCTCCTGCTTCACCACTGTTTCCCCTGCTCATCTGACCCACCAATACACCTTTCACATATACCCCCCTGCTTTTCTGCCCCATCATTGAACCCCCTGCTCACCTGGCCCAACACTGAACCCCTTTCTCATCTGGCCCACTGCTGAACCCCCTTCTTATCTCTTCCACCAATGTACCTTTTTTTTTTTTTGCACATTTGCCCCACCTGCTCTTCTGTTCCACCTCTAAACCCCTCCTGCTTATTTTCCCCAACGCTGTACCCTCCTGCTCATCTGCTCCACTGCTGTACCCTCTTCTCATCTATGATATGCAGAATGGTGAAAGGAAGCAGAGATGAGATACATCTACCTGTCCTGGCACACTCATCCTGCTGATCCACGTCTTGCATCCAGCCCACGTGCTTGTGTGTGTCACATACAAGCATATGGAATGGATGCACAATGATGAGCTCAGGTCAGGGGCATTTTCTAAAAGCAGTGGTCCTGCGTGCAGGATCATAAGTTGGGCCCCTGCAGCTGAGAAAACGTGATTGGGTGTGATTTTCATAGCGCTGAATACTAGTCGTGGCTAAAAGGGAAACAGATTTCAGGGGTTCACTAATAAGTGACGCAAAGGTTCAGGAATAAGAATGAGCTCTGGCACGTTCGCACAGTCGATGCTTAGAGCCCGCCAGGAAGTCGGAACTGCGCTGCACTAACCACAGGCAGGGAAACATTTCCCGATCTCTGGAGCCGTGCATCGGGACAATGTCTCCCTGCCTGTGATTCGCTCAGCGCCGTGCAGACTTCCTGGCGGGCTCTGCACGTGGACTGTGCGAACACGCCAGAGCTCATCCCTATTCAGGAATAATTTCAACAAAGTTCCCAGATTGTGGTTTTCTCCATCACAGTGAAATCTCTTCTTTCTAAGATTGGTAGTGGCAACCAAGCAAGTCATTTTCCTCCAGATGGTGGACGGGGCTAGCAGGACTGTGATTGGCTTTAGCAGTGGCCAAGACAGTCCTCCTCCTCCTGGAAACATGGAATGCCCCCCCCCCCCCACCAGAACTGCACCCAATCTCTTCCCTATTACAAAAGCTGATGATCGCAGCTACAGCAAAGTTGGAGTACCAAACAATGTTTCCCATCTTTTACAATGTGTGTGGGCACAGTGCCTTCCCCTCAGTGCAAGTGTGGCGTGGGGAATTCTGAAATTGGAATGCATTAGTATCTCACTGACCCTGCACTCCTCTGCTGCTGGGGAGGGAGTCAAGTGCCAGAAAAAGAGGCTTGGTGTGCTGGGGTTGCCTACTTCTGATGTGGACATTAAAATATTTAAAAATATCCTAACTAGTAAAGTAGCCCACTGACCTCTGTAACTGCATGTACTGTGAAGTAATTAATACCCATAGCAACAAAGAATTAAAGTAAAAGAACACTCCAAATTATGGGTTGTGACCAGGACAGAAATGCAGGGGAATGCTTCCAATGGTAAAACTGGTCTGTTGACAACTAGGGATTTCCTCACTTTGGAGGGATTTTATCTCACTTCCTGATTTGTCTATAAGACAGGAAGTGAAGTTAAATCTCCCCGATGGGAGAAAAAGACGAAATATTCGCTATCAAAAATAGAAAAAAAATCTTTAGTTTTGCTTTAAATACATTTGTGTGAACAAGATCTATAGCTTAGAAATCTCTGTTGTGCATTGATATTAGAGGGCTGCCAGGCTAAAATCACTCCACTGCAATAGAAAGGAAAAGACCCAACATTAAATCCTTCTGTTATGAATGTTGAAGATAATTTTTCCACAATGCCTATAGCTACAGAGGTGGGGGGCGGCTTGTTTTAAAGGATACATTTTTTGCCCAAATCGCCCAACCCACCCTGCACCAAAGCATGATATAGTTGTTTGTTTACATCCAGCACCACAATTGTTCATTGTCCTGGTCACATCTGTCATATAAACTTATATGTGACCATTTCCCTTTGTCTTTTATTCTCGCCTCATAGAAGTCTATGTGACGCTACTACAACATTGTGTAAAAAACAAACAATGGATCTGCATTCGTTGAGATGAGGCAAGTATGCATCTGTGCTGGGAGTAGGGTGGATTCGCTTAGAAAATGGGGCAAAAAGAAGACGAACACTTATGCAAAAAAAATAAAAATATTTTAAAGGATATTCAGACCATGCAAAAACTTTAATGTGAAAAAACGCAAAGGTTTACAACCACTTTAAGTGCAGTGAAGAAAAAACATACAACAATGTGCATGTAAGTAAAATACAGCTTTTCTGGTCCATAATTGGATATCAAGTAAACGGAAGAGAACTTCATTACACTACCACTGTTCACACTAAGTAAATAAGGCCTTCTGTGTAGTTTGTTAAAGTGGAGGTCCATCCGATTTTTATTTTGTTTGTTTTTTTAAAAGCCAGCAGCTACAAATGCTGCAGCTGCTAACTTTTAAAAAATGGACACTTACCTGTCCAGCGAGCCCGCAATTTCTGCAGTAGAAGACAAGCAATCACTTGTCTCTCGGCTGCCCCGCCGCCATCCTCGGTGAGGGAATCAGAAAGTGAAGTGCGGCTTCACTGCCGGTTCCCTACTACACATGAGCGAGTAGCGCGGCACGCCCTCACTGGTCCCCGCTATCTCCTGAGAAACCAGTGTGTTTCTCAGACAGTGGGGGAGGGGGCGTGACCCCACCCCCCCGGAAACGTACCAAATATGACACCGGACGGGGGAGGGTTCCGAAAAGCGGAAGTTCCATTTTTGGGTGGTACTCCGCTTTAAATAGACCCTATTTTATGCTAAAGACCTTATTGGGTAGATTACGTTTTGAGAATCATATGTTTTGTTAATTTTTCAGAAAGACTTGTTTGGAGTTGTAATACATACACAGTTATGCAATTGCTCAAATCCATCTAATTGTTTAATATAAGCCAAAAACATGTCCCCAGCTGCTCCAACTGTAAAATTGTAATAAACATTTGTAAGTGCGAAAAGTTAAACAGAAAATATATATACATGAAATGAAATCTACCTTCTGCTGTAGAAAGCAAATGCACCTAGTTGGAGATATGTAATATCTCTTGTTTTATCAAAAAGCCTGGACAAAAAAATAAATCCTTGTAACTGTACAAGTATTGTGGCTTGGCTGTAAAATGTTGTCAGAATAAATCCTCCACTACGCATTACTCATGACGTTGACAAGGTTTAGCTTTAGATTAAAAAATTGCAGTTCTTCACTTGTATCCAGCTGCTTGAACTTTTCACTTTTGAAGTGTCCTCAGCGCAAGACATTTAACTCCATGCCATGATAATTTTGCTGAAGTTTACAAAAGCACCTTTGTTTGGTTTGCTGTTGGAGGAAAATAAAAATTAGTTTAGGTGGTGTTCTCAACCAATGACAGAAGCATGATAGTTTCTATAAAGCTAACTCTGCCTAAAGATCCAGAGACAAACTGTGCTTCGCTATTTAGTGATGCCTGTTCTATTGTGTGCTTTGTGTTATTTTAAAATTAGCCAGTGTAAATAGTAGGAAAAACAAGTAGAATCTACAAGTGTGTTTTTCACCACTAAAAATTCTTATATATATATCACTTGCCGACCAGCCCATAGCACGTTTACTGCTATAGGGCGGCCACACTGCCCTGGGTCCCGTATTAATAAGTGATTCTGCACTTCCGGGCACTAGTGTGCGACACCGGTAGCTCGCTTCAGCTGTGATTGTACACAGTGGGTCCCCCAGACCTGATGTCTGTCGGCACCTGCTAATTTTTTTAGTATACTGACAGACCTGCAGTCTGCCTATGTAAACAAGGCAGATTGTCATTCTGTCAGTAGAGAAGACATGGATCCTGTGTTTCTGTAAACAGAAACACCAATCCATGTCTTCCACTAGTAAAAAGCACCCCCCTCACTAGACTGAAACATTAGCGAGGCACACAGTTAACCCTTTAAGCGCCCCTGGTGTTTAACCCATTACCTGCCAGTGTCATTAGTACAGTCACCATGTATATTTTTAGCACTGATCACTGTATTGGAGTCACTGGTCCCCACAAAATTGTCAGATGTCCGACTTGTCTGCCACAATATCGCAGTCCCCCTATAAGTCGCTGATTGCCGCCATTACTAGTAAAAAAATTAAATATTCCATAGTTTGTAGACGATATAACTTTTGCATAAACCAATCAATATACGCTTATTGGGAACCATAAATATGTAGCTGAATACATATTGGCCTAAATTGATGAAGAAAATAATAAATGTTTACATTTTTTTTATTGGATATGTTTTGGAGCATAAAGTATATATTTTTTTCAAAATTGTCTTTGTTCTTTGTTTCTAGTGCAAATAATTGAAAAACGCATAGGTAATCAAATAACGCCAAAAGAAAGCTCTATTTGCTGGAAAAGGCATACAGTGGAACCTCGGATTACGAGCATAATCCGTTCCAGGAGAATGCTTGTAATCCAAAGTACTCGCATATCAAAATTAGTTTCCCCATAGAAGTCAATGGAAACTAAGATAATTCGTTCTGCATTGACTTCTATTGCATGCAATAACACATGTGGCCAGAGGTGGGGGGGGGGGGGACTGAAATACTTGGAGCCCATTCGGATGCAGTCAGAAACTTTTGTTTTTTTGACAGTCCCCTAGAAACTGCTGTCTGCGCCACCTGCCCCTTTCTGCTCTTCTCCCCCCCTCTATTGCCTGCATATATTCTGCAAATAATAGCTTGCACACTTTGTGTGTCGGTGGTTTAGGTGACAATTTCCCTGTAAAATCAATTGCAATATAGAAAACGTAATGCATGCAGACTTGGCCAGTCTGGGAAGAATGGGTCATAATCATGGATTCCTGAAGTTGCATGAATCTATGCAGATTCAGGCATCACTAATTATGTACATTAAAACATATGTATTTAGGCTCCAAAGTGCCATGCTAATTATTTTAAAGTATAGAATAAAGCTGAAGTTTTAGTATACATTTTATTTGGGATATAGCACCATTAGTTCTGTGTGATGGGTACAAGTTCCTGCTTTTTTCTAAAAGTCTCCTCTCTGTGCTTCCTCATAGTCACCAGCTAAGATCCTTGGTAGACTCAGTCATACCCGCCCACCCCTTCTGATCTCTCCACCCCATCATTCACAGAACTCATCTTACTACAATCCCATAATGCAATGCATTCTGTGAATGGGCACAAGAGCTGAAAATCTCTTCCTGCCCATTCACAGAATGCAACGTATTGTGGGATTGTAGTAAGAGTAGTTGTGTGAAAGATGGAGAGAGATCAAAAGGTGACCGATTGCACAGCTTCTCTGTATAGCCGAGTCAGTAATGGGATACACACATAACTTATTGGGGTGGTGCTCTATCCCCCAAAAATATACTAAACTTTAGATTTAAAGTTTGTTGTAATGAGAGAAATATAGGGACTGCAACGGCTGGCTGCTTTTTGAATGTTCTTTAGCCTATTTTGCTGAACCACAGGCTTATTATTTTCTGAGTCACAGACCCGAAGGCAGTATGCGGATACGGAAAGTAAATGTCAAATCTTATCTGCACCCCTTCTGGATGGTAACTCAATACAAAAGGGCCATGTCAGCCAGACAATTCGCAGTTTTACAAGCAGAAACCAGTAGTGGCAGCCAACATGTTTATTTCCTTGTAGGTTTCCATTAAGAAATATGAACATATTTAAGCTTCTCTTACCACAAGAAGTATCGAGTTCCTTGGAACACACCATCATGCTTCCCAAGATCTCCTCCTTCCAGTTCCAGTCCTAGGTACACCTCTTCTCTGCCAGGCAGGGGACCTCTGTACTGCACTGTTCCCTTACTTATTTTGCCACCTGGATGCGAGAATTTCACTAAATCACCAAGTTTCAGGTCTGCAGCACTTTTCGGAGCAAATGGGCGTCTTGGCAAAACAGACAAATGTTGCCTAAATATCAATTAACACTAGGTCAGATAAAGAAGTATACCAGTGACAAATGTAATATTATGTCATCACAAGTGCTCCAATTTAGCTGAAATTGTAATCCTAATTCACACGAGAAACATCAAACATTTAGTTAGCCATTACCAAAATAAGTTGTGGAAAACTTCAAATACATTTAAATATAGTAAGTGGTTTTGTATATATTTATATGGTCTGGAGTAAAAAATAAAAGTTGTCTAGTCAGAAAAGTTTCTATTTTTTTTGCCTTCATTCGAGGTTTCTCACAGAAAGACATTGAGGTTCACTTTGCAAGGGCGTGAATATATACAATTATATATGGTTACCTAGTTAGGTTGAAAAAAGTCCATCAAGTTAAAAAAAAAACAATCCCATGTACACAATCCTATACCCACTCTAAGCCTGTATTTACCCCGAGGTTACCTGTGGGTTTTTCTTTGTATCCTGAACAGTTCCTGTTGCAGTTGTGGCTAAAATCTTCCCTAAACTACCTGACCATGGCTTGGTATCAAGGGATCCCCACATTTTCAACTTCCTAATTTTTTTATCAATTGACATTTTTATATGTATATTCATTATCCCTTTCCTTAATCGCCCCTCTTTTATTATGTTGATATGAAACTTTTATTAGGTTCGTCGGGGGTTATGTGCCTGGAAATTATTTCCGCACACACACACACACACACACACACACATATATAAGGGAGATAATAATAATTATACAACTATATACATATTGGAATGCTCACATCGCTATATGTGTGCATTTTTCACTCGCACACTTACAGGGTCAGAGTCATTTGCCATTCTTATTACTATCCATTACAACACATTTATTGTACTTCATCACATCTACATTCATACCCTTTTGTGTTTTAATGTTATAACTCCATAATAGTTTTCATGTCACAATACTAGTGCCACTTAATTGGCCTTTTACAAGATTTACATAAAAACACAAAATATAAAATATATAAAGCACAAAAAATGTATATATGTGTGTATGTATATGTATGTATGTATATATATATATATATATACAGTGCAGAAAATAAGTATTTGAACACCCTGTTATTTTGCAAGTTCTCCCACTTGGAAATCATGGAGGGGTCTGAAATTGTCATCGTAGGTGCATGTCCACTGTGAGAGACATAATCAAAAAAAAAATTCCAGAAATCACAATGTATGATTTTTTTAACTATTTATTTGTATGATACAGCTGCAAATAAGTATTTGAACACCTGAGAAAATCAATGTTAATATTTGGTACAGTAGCCTTTGTTTGCAATTACAGAGGTCAAACGTTTCTTGTAGTTTTTCACCAGGTTTGCACACACTGGAGGAGGGATTTTGGCCCACTCCTCCACACAGATCTTCTCTAGATCAGTCAGGTTTCTGGGCTGTCGCTGAGAAACACGGAGTTTGAGCTCCCTCCAAAGATTCTCTATTGGGTTTAGGTCTGGAGACTGGCTAGGCCACGCCAGAACCTTGATATGCTTCTTACAGAGCCACTCCTTGGTTATCCTGGCTGTGTGCTTCGGGTCATTGTCATGTTGGAAGACCCAGCCTCGACCCATCTTCAAAGCTCTAACTGAGGGAAGGCGGTTGTTGCCCAAAATCTCGCAATACATGGCCCCAGTCATCCTCTCCTTAATACAGTGCAGTCGCCCTGTCCCATGTGCAGAAAAACACCCCCAAAGCATGATGCTACCACCCCCATGCTTCACAGTAGGGATGGTGTTCTTGGGATGGTACTCATTATTCTTCTTCCTCCAAACACTGTTAGTGGAATTATGACCAAAAAGTTCTATTTTGGTCTCATCTGACCACATGACTTTCTCCCATGACTCCTCTGGATCATCCAAATGGTCATTGGCAAACTTAAGACGGGCCTTGACATGTGCTGGTTTAAGCAGGGGAACCTTCCGTGCCATGCATGATTTCAAACCATGACGTCTTAGTGTATTACCAACAGTAACCTTGGGAACGGTGGTCCCAGCTCTTTTCAGGTCATTGACCAGCTCCTCCCGTGTAGTCCTGGGCTGATTTCTCACCTTTCTTAGGATCATTGAGACCCCACGAGGTGAGATTTTGCATGGAGCCCCAGTCCGAGGGAGATTGACAGTCATGTTTAGCTTCTTCCATTTTCTAATGATTGCTCCAACAGTGGACCTTTTTTCACCAAGCTGCTTGGCAATTTCCCCGTAGCCCTTTCCAGCCTTGTGGAGGTGTACAATTTTGTCTCTAGTGTCTTTGGACAGCTCTTTGGTCTTGGCCATGTTAGTAGTTGGATTCTTACTGATTGTATGGGGTGGACAGGTGTCTTTATGCAGCTAATGACCTCAAACAGGTGCATCTAATTTAGGATAATAAATGGAGTGGAGGTGGACATTTTAAAGGCAGACTAACAGGTCTTTGAGGGTCAGAATTCTAGCTGATAGACAGGTGTTCAAATACTTATTTGCAGCTGTATCATACAAATAAATAGTTAAAAATTCATAAATTGTGATTTCTGGAATTTTTCTTTTTGATTATGTCTCTCACAGTGGACATGCACCTACGATGACAATTTCAGACCCCTCCATGATTTCCAAGTGGGAGAACTTGCAAAATAGCAGGGTGTTCAAATACTTATTTTCTGCACTGTATATATATATATATATATATATATATAGAGCACAAAACCTAAAATATAAATAATATTTATTCACATATCACATTCACTCTTTTTTTTCTCTTTTTATGACATCACACTAGAAATGTTTTCAACATTTCCAATATCTTTATGTATTTTAGGTGGTGACTGGTTATCTATATTGTAAGGGGTTAGCTCAGTAGCTGGGGTGTGTGACCCCCTGGATGGGTTCACACTGAACTATACAGAGAGGCAGCCGAAGACGGTTGAAAACAAAGGGCCAGATTCAGGTAGAATCAACTTACTCTGCGGCGGCGTAATGTATTACATTTACGTTACACCGCCGCAAGTTTTACGGGCAAGTGCTTGATTCACAAAGCACTTGCCTGTAAAGTTGCGGCGGCGTAGCATTAATCCGCCCGGCGCAAGCCCGCCTAATTCAAATGGGGCGGGGACCATTAAATTAGGCACGTTCCCGCGCCGAACGTACTGTGCATGCTCTGTCCCTAAAATTCACCGACGTGCATTGCGCTAAATGACGTCGCAAGGACATCATTGGTTTCGCCGTTAACGTAAATGGCGTCCAGCGCCATTCACGGACGACTTACCCAAACGATGTGAAATTTCGACGCGGGAACGACGGCCATACTTAACATTGGCTAGACCACCTAGGGGGCATGTTTATCTTTACGACGCGTATCTCTACGGAAACAACGTAAATTTACAGCGACGGGCAAAGCGTACGTTCGTGAATCGGTGTAACTAGTCATTTGCATATTCTACGTCGACCTCAATGGAATCGCCACCTCGCGGCCGGCCTAGAATTGCAGCCTAAGATCCGACGGTGTAAGTCACTTACACCTGTCAGATCTTAGGGAGATCTATGCGTAACCTGATTCTATGAATCAGGCACATAGATACGACCTTCATATCTCAGAGATACGACGGCGTATCAGGAGATACGCTGTAGTATCTCTTTTATGAATCTGGCCCAAAGAGTTTGGTTTAAAACATAAAATAAACCCTGGTCACTTGGGGAGTCTACCTTCACCACACAGGAACCTATCTATGGAGTCTGGCACAGCCTACTGCTGGGCAAACACTGCTGGTCATACAGCAGAGAAACAATAGTTTTTTTTGTTTTTTTTATCACACAGAAAAATCAACAACCACCTCACCTCACTGCTCTACTTAACTCAAAAAGCCTCAGGATGCAGCAATCAGTAGGCATACTTTGGATAACTTATAGAGGCCTTAATTGCCTCATTCTGAACAGCTGAAGTTTTCCAACGCCCTTAAACCTTTCTGGCTTCCTCAGTAGCCTACACCTGGTAGTAATTGGTGTATTGTCTAAACAAGGCAGAAATGTATCTCCCGTCTGACAACACCCACAGATTTACCTGACTTCCTGTCACATACCCCCCCTCTTGTTTCAACCCTAGGGTTGGGACACAGGTTGCCAGGCACGCATGCACTCGGGACAACCCATCTGCATTCCCCATTTTAACACCGGGGTGATGCGTTACCACAAAACTAAATTCCTGGAGGGCCAGGAACCACCTATTTATTCTCCTATTGGTCTCTTTGTTCTGTTCCATCCACTTCAATGTGGCATGATCCGTCACCAGTTCAAACTGTCTACCCACGAGGTAGTACCGTAGAAAATCCAAAGCCCATTTCACCGCCAAACACTTTTTCTCAATGGTGGCATAATTCTCCTCATGGGCTTTCAACTTTCGGCTGAGGTACATAACAGGGTATTCCTCCCCCTTCATAATCTGGGACAGTACAGCTCCTAACCCCACATTTGACGCATCTGTCTGAACCACAAAGTCCTGTGAAAAATCAGGCAAATTTAAAACTGGCTAACTACACAAGGCCTGTTTTAAAGCCTGAAAAGCGGTTTCTGCTTTGGGAGTTCATTTGGTCATGACAGACTCCTTTCCTTTGGTCAAATTGGTCAGAGGAGCAGCCTGTGAGGCAAAATGGGGGATAAAGCGGCGATAATAACCCGCGATCCCCAAAAATGCACAAACCTGTTTCTTGTTGGTGGGACATGGCCAATCCAGGATAGCCTCAACTTTGTTTATTTGGGGCTTGATTAGACCTCGTTCAATGGTATACCCCAGATACTTTGCCTCTTCTAGCCCAAAGGTAAATTTTTTTTGGATTGGCTGTAAACCTGGCTTTCCAGATGGAATCCAACACAGCCTGAACTTTTGGTAAGTGTGAGTCCCAATCCTCACCGTGGATGACAACGTCATCGAGGTATGCAGCAGCATAGGCTCGATGAGGCCGAAGGGTCTTATCCAAGGCATCCTCCAATATTGGAAAGATCCGTCTGGAGTTACAAATGCTGTTTTTTCCCTGGCCGACTCCGAGAGAGGGATTTGCCAATAACCCTTAGTCAGGTCTAACGTCGTCATGTAGTGGGCAGTGCCTAAGCGATCAATTAGTTCATCTATGCAGGGCATAGGATATGTGTCAATCTTAGTGATTTTATTCAGGCGGCGAAAGTCATTACAAAACCGCCAACTTCCATCTGGTTTGGGCACTAAGACAATGGGACTGGACCAATCACTATTTGACTCTTCTATTACACCCAGCTCAAGCTTTTTTTCTTTTTTTTTTTACTTCCTGGGAATTGCCTCTCGCCGGGCTTCTGGAATTCTATAAGGCTTCAACTTGACCTTATCCCCTAGTGTGGTGATAATGTCATGTTCAACTCCGGAGACCCAACCTGGCATGTCCGAAAACTTCTCCCTATTACAGAGCACAAATTCTTTAACCTCCTGTTGCTGAGTTTTGGACCGAGTCTCCGCTATCCCAACTTCAGGGACAGCCAGGTTAAATGGAGCAGTAAATTGGGTAGTCTTAGCGACCAAGGACTTTCTATCCTTCCATGGTTTCAACAAGTTCACGTGATAGAGCTGCTCAGGTTTTCATCTTTCCGGTTGGCTAATTTTATAATTCACCACCCCCATTTTCTCCAACACTTCATAGGGACCCTGCCATTTGGCTAGGAATTTACTTTCGACTGTGGGGACCAGCACCAACACGCTATCACCAGGTGCAAAGGAATGGACCTGGGCCTCACGATTGTAAATCCTTTGTTGAGCCAATTGGGCTTGGGCTAAATGTTCCTTCGCAATCGGCATTACTTGGGCAATTATATCTTGCATTTGTGCCACATGTTCAATCACACTGCGATGAGGGGAACTCTCACTCTCCCATGTTTCCCTGGCAATGTCCAGTAGGCCCCGGGGTGCCTCCCATACAGTAGCTCGGAGAGAACCCTGTGGACGATTGGGGAACCTCTCTTATTGCAAACATCAGATAAGGGAGCAGATAATCCCAATTCTTTCCGTCTTTATCCACCACCTTCCTCAACATTTGTTTTAAGGTTTTATTAAACCTTTCCACTAATCCGTCTGTTTGAGGGTGATATACTGATGTACGTAATTGGGTCACTTTCAGGAGTTTACAAAGTTCTTTGGTCACCCTAGACATAAACGGGGTGCCCTGGTCAGTTAGGACTTCCTTAGGAAGACCCACATGGCTGAAAACCTGAAATAACTCTTTGGCAATGGTTTTAGCAGAGGTGTTTCAGAGAGGAATCGCTTCTGGGTAACGGGTGGCATAGTCCATTATTACCAAGATGTGCTGGTGCCCTCTAGTGGACTTCTGTAAGGGGCCAACCAAGTCCATGGCGATCCTCTCAAAAGGGACCTCAATAATGGGCAGGGGTACCAACGGACTGCGGAAATGTGGCATGGGTGCAGTAATCTGACACACTGGACAGGAAGAGCAGTACAATTCCACTTCCTTAGTGATCCCAGGCCAATAAAACCCCTGGGTGATCCTCTCCCGGGTTTTTTCTGCTTCCAAATGTCCCCCAAGAATGTGCCCATGGGCCAGTTCCAAAACCATCTTGCGGTATGGTTTAGGCACTACCAGTTGCTCAATGGTGTCCTCTATCCTCTGTGACACTCAATATAACAGGTCCCTTTCAATAATGAAGTAAGGGAGGGCAACCCTCTCATCAGGATTAACTAACTCCCAATCTATCTTTACTACGTTCTCCCGGGCTCTTAGCAATGTGGGGTCCCTCAATTGCTCAGTAATAACATTTTCTCTGTGCACCTCAAGGTCATCAAACCCTGTCGGCCACTGGCTCCTGCCTAGGGACTGGTGTTTCCCCTGCTAAGACTGAGAATGGAAACTCAGGAGAATCCTCACAGAGGTTTCTGGAGTAGATGTTTCAGGCTCAGAAGAACCATCTACTGGGGAATCTGGGCAGTCCCAGAGTTCCCAGAACTTTGGGAAATCCCTTCCCACAATGGCGTCATGTGGCAGTTTGGGAACTAAACCTACCTGGTGACACAAGTTACCGAGGGAGGTTTCAAAGGAAACTGTAGTCACCGGATATTCTCGAGTGTCCCCATGTACACAAACTACAGCCATTTTCCTAGGGTGTAAGGTTTTTTCCACCACTAGATCACTTTTCACTAAGGTGACCAGGCTACCTGAATCCAACAATACCACATCTTTACCATCTAAGCACATTCTACATAAAGGTTTCTCATTTCCCTTTACTGCAGTGCATGTGGTTGCAAAAAGGGACTGTCGTCTCTCTGTCAGAAAGTCACACTGCATGGGTTCATCACCCGCTGGGCAAACCACTGCTACATGTCCCTCTTCCCGGCATGGATAACAAATCAACCTTGATGTCCTCTCCTGTGGGATGGGTCTTCCAGGCCGCTCTGGCCAAACATTAGCAGTAATCCCGATAATATCTCTAGTTGCTCTTTGGTCCCTCTCTCCACCCCCATCCCTTGATGCAGTCTTACCTATAGGTGGGGAGGGTCTGGTCTTGGGGTGGAAAGTCTGTGCGTCTCTGGTGGAAGAGGACAAATTCTCTGTTGTTAGGTACCTTTCGACCAGGTCTACAAGTTTGTCTGCGGTTTCTGGACCACCATGGTTCACCCATTTCTGCAGGGTGTTAGGAAGAGACCTAAGAAATTTGTCCATGACTACTCGCTCCAAAATGTTTGGTCCGGACAGAGTTTCTGGCTGCAGCCATTTCTTAGCCAAATGGATGATGTCATACATCTGCGACCGAGGTGGCTTCCTCAGCTGATAACTCCAATTGTGGACCCGCTGAGCACGGACATCCAGGGTTACACCAAAACGTGCCAATATTTCCTCTTTTAACCGATCATAGTTTTTTGCATCTGCAAGCTCCAAATCAAAATATGCCTTTTGGGCTTCTCCAGATAATAGGGGGGCCAGTAGTACAGCCCACTGTTCTTTAGGCCAATTCTCTTTTTCCGCTGTTCTCTCAAACATGGTCAGAAACATCTCAGGGTCATCATCTGCAGTCATCTTTGGCAATAAGTGCCTTACCCGAAAAGTCGATATGTTACTGGCCTGACTCCCAGCCTCGGTCTGCTGTCTCTAAAGCTGTTTCATGATGGCCTCCATTTGCAGCGGGTGTCTCTGTTAGAAACCTGCCATGCTCTCTTGGTGAGCTGCAAGGCTCCGCTGCAAACTTGCATTTGTCTGCTGTTGATTTGCATTTGCTATAGCCAACTGTTTCAGTATCTCCTCCATTTTGGGTTTACTTTAACTGCCTGCAGCACTCCACCATGTGTAAGGGATTAGCTCGGTAGCGGGGGTGTGTGACCCCCTGGATGGATTCACTACACACTGAACTAAACAGAGAGGCAGCCGAAGACGGTTGAAAACAAAGAGTTTGGTTTATTCTTCCATATTGCTGGAAACAAGTGCAAGCATCCAAACAGCATAAACAAATCAAATAATTAAAATAAACTCTGGCCACTTGGGGCATCTACCTTCACCACACAGGAACCTATCTATGGAGTCTGGCACAGCCTACTGCTGGGCAGACACTGCTGGTCATACAGCAGAGAAACAATAGTCTTTTTGATTTTTATCACACAGAAAAATTTATTTCATTCATGTGACAGCAGCTGGACTTTTAACATTTGTTTGCAATTCTATTACATCGTTTGGCAGTGCATGTTTTTTTTCTGTATACACATTGTAGGCTGATAAACTGTGTAACCCTAATGATTTGAGTTATGCAAAATTTTACTTAATCCACTACTGTGTATCACAAGATGGATGACCTACGTTTGTTTTACCTGTTATTTACTGTTTTGCTGAATGGAGAATAGTCATTATTTCCATTCTGCTGATATTGGGAAATAACATTGTCTTGTATGTGACTAGTAGAGCACAAACCATCCTCTTTCATCTCCTGGATACCTTCATGTCCACCTCCTGTAAAAAAAACAAAAAAAAAAACATGTTGTAAATATTACCTTGTTCAAGGTCAAAGACACATATAACAGAGACACAAATTAGAACTGTATTGTATGGAAACGAAAAGCTCCAGCTATTGCTGCAGTTAGAGGGTGGGGCTATAAATGACTTTTTGGGGATTTTCTCCCAGTCTGCCTGCTTAAAGGGGTTGTAAAGGTAAAAAAAAAAAAATCCCTAATTAGCTTCTGAAACGGGAGTCCCTTTTGGGGCATAGGGTGACTAATAAATGATAATTTATGTTTTGCAGGAGATCTGGACATATTACAAGCTGTAAAGGTCAATGATTCATTCAAGGTGGGGACACATTTTGTGGTGTTAATTGCATCTGCTCCTAGACATTCCATTGTGTGATGCTAATAACACTGTTTAAAGCCTATTGATGATCAGGTGTGAATATCTTATTGTCGGAGAGAGAACGTCTGACATAGGAATGTGTATTCTGCAGGTGAAGCACTTATTGGCAGAGTCGGAATGTCTGGGGGATAATTACCTCAACCGAATGTCATTATCTAAGAGAATGTGATTGAAGTTCATTGTGTGAGGGTAGGGGGGTGGAGAGTTTCATTGTCCCTGTGATTAACTGTGACATGTTTGTAACTGTATAAGAACCAGCTGAGTTTACTATTGAAACATTCATACATTTGACTCAGAACACAGAGCGTATGTCTCGTCTCTCTGAGGGAATTCTTATGGATCGGGTCTGCTGGCTTGTCGGATAAGCTGTCGTGGTTGGAGCGATGGAATGGATAGTGGTGACCGTTACAGCTTCCTTTAACTGGTTGACGACCAGCCGCCGCAGTTCTACTGCGGCAGGTCGGCTCCCCTGCGCGAGAGCCCATAGCTCTACGTCGGCTCTCTAAGCGGCCACTAGGGGCGTGCGCCCCCCGCTCACCCCCGAGTACCGTGCGCGTGCCCGGTGGGCACTATCGCCACCGGGCACTCGCGATTGCTCGGTACAGAGCGAGGACTGGGAGCTGTGGGTGTAAACACACAGCTCCCGGTTCTGTCCGGGGAGAAATGCTGATCTTCTTTTCATACAATGTATGAACAGAAGATCAGTGATTTCCCCTAGTGAGTCCACCTCCCCATACAGTTAGAACACACCCAGGAACATACTTAACCCCCTTCCCCGCCCCCTAGTGTTAACCCCTTCACTGCCAGTGGCATTTTTATAGTAATCCAATGCATTTTTATAGCACTGATCGCTATAAAAATGCCAATGGTCCCAAAAATGTGTCAAAAGTGTCCGCCATAATGTCGTAGCACTGAAAAAAATTGCTGATCGCTGCCATTACTAGTAAAAAAATATATATATATTAATAAAAAAGCCATAAAACTATTCCCTATTTTGTAAACGCTATAACTTTTGCGCAAACCAATCAATAAACGGTTATTACGAAAAATATGAAGAAGAATATGTATCGGCCTAAACTAAGAAAAAAACATTTTTATATATTTTTGGGCGATATTTATTATAGCAAAAAGTAAAAAATATTGCATTTTTTTCAAAATAGTTGCTCTATTTTTGTTTATAGCGCAAAAAATAAAAACCGCAGAGGTGATCAAATACCACCAAAAGAAAGCTCTATTTGTGGGGAAAAAAGGACGCCAATTTTGTTTGGGAGCGCAATTGTCAGTTAAAACGACGCAGTGCCGAATCACAAAAAGTGCTCTGATCATTGAGCAGCAATATGGTCTGGGGGTTAAGTGGTTAACTTAGTGCAGTCCTCCTTCACTTACTTCATCCTTCAATTTTTTGCTTTTAAATGTCCTTATTTCTTCTGAGAAATCCTCACTTCCTGTTCTTCTGTCTGTAACTCCACACAGTAATGCAAGGCTTTCTCCCTGGTGTGGAGAAGGCCTCTTGACGGGGGAGGGGCGAGCAGGAGTGTCAGGACACCCACTAACACACAACTCCTTTCTCTATCTGCAAAGTAGAGAGCGTCCTGACCCTCCTGCTCGCCTCCTGCCCCCTCCACACCAGGGAGAAAGCCTCGCATTATGGTGTGTAGTTAGACAGAAGAACAGGAAATTAGCATTTCTCAGAAGAAATAAGGACATTTAAAAGCAAAATGGAGTAAGTGAAAGACGACTGCACTAAGGTAAAGGAAGCTATTTAGGGGAAAAAAAATCTTAACAACCCCTTTAAGCAAAACACCCCAGCAACCGTGTGTGTGTTTTACTGCAGGCTAATATGTGTTAACACATGCATCTTTACAGACTGGGAAATGTCAGCTCACCAAAATGTATCATTTGCAAGATTTTTTTTCTAATGCACCTCAACTCAATACATTGTCTACCTCTAATCCATCAAATTTAGGTCCAGAAAAATGGAGAAGTTATCTTCTGTTTTTTTTTTGGACCTGAACAGACTTAGAGGTAGGGTGTGTTTCAGGGCCGATCCTAGGGTCACAGAAATATTTCTGGTGCCCCCACGTGAGCGTGGTCATCTTACTAAAGCCTCCCCTTTACAAATGTTTCTATGGTTATGACTCAAACCCAGAAATGCTCCCCTAAGAAGTCTCTATTAGTGTCCCCTATCAGAGTCCCCCCCAGCAGGTGTCCCCCATCAGAGCCCCCCACAGCAGGGGTCCCCCATCAGTGCCCCCCAACAGCAGGTGTCCCCTACCCGGGCCCCCCACAGCAAATGTCCCCCATAATGGCCCCCCCCCACAGCAGGTGTCCCCCATCAGAGCCCCCCACATCTGGTGTCCCCATAGATCAGTACTTGTCCAATAGATCCCTGTAGTTCAGGGGGAAATGGGAGCTGATGAAATAGTCTGACCAAGTGTATGGGGCTTAACAATACTATTGTTAAGCCCCATACACTTGGTCAGACAATTTTAACAACAAACATAAAAACGATCGTTTTCCGATTGTTCTCAGAAAATTCGTTCGTTTTTAAACTGCATCAGAAAACCATTTTTGGGTTCATAAGTCTGGCCAACTGATCTCCCTTCAGATGAAAATCCACAGAAAAGTTTATTAGGCTTTACTGTACAAGTGTACTCACTACTCAGCACAAAAGAGAAGCTGCTTTCAGTCACTGAGGCTGGCCATACATGTTCAATTTTCTTGTACAATTTTCTTTTAGATTTACCAAAAACCATATATGAGGTCAAACTAAACAACACTTTCAATTGTATGCAATCAGGCAGGCCCTTGCACTACATAGTTGAAGGTAAATCTAAAGAAAAATGGCACAGAAGATTGTATCATGTATGGCCAGCCTAACTCTCTGGCCATTAAAAAAACCATAAACAAAAGATTTGCATTTGAAAACGTTTATTTTGTTATTTTCGTATGTTGATATGACACCTATAACAAAAAATTTGCCTTCAGTATTTTGAATACACAGAAAACAGAAAAAGGAATTCATTCAATATACATAATGAAATTCTTTTGTTATAGATGTAATTGAACAATGAACATACAACTGAAAACGAACACAATACGGATTCAAACAAAATACACAATGCAAACCTCTTGATACAGATTTCATTTTCGTTATTTTGCCATTTTCGTTTTGTCGTTTTTTCCCGTCGGATCGTTCGTTCGTATTTGCGGTCGTTCGTTATGCGGCTCATTCGTTATCCTGTCGTTTTCGTATTTTGGTGCTTTACCGTTTTCGTATGTACACATTATCCCGCGGGTACGAAAATGAACATTTTCGTACGAAAATAACATTCGTACGAACGGGAATGCACATATCTATTAATCACCACTCTGTTGGATAACAGTCCATCAATCCCGGTTTAACATTCGTGCTATTTCCCAAGGTTGTCTCTATCTCTCTCTGTTACACGCACGCATCACTTCTGGACGCCGCAAGGTCACGCTCTGACACATTTCGTCATTTCCGACGAGGCTCTCGGACAAAGTCGGAAATTAAGAAATGTGTCAGACGTGACCTTACGGCAACTGGAAGTGACGCATGCATCTCACATATAGGAGAGAGATAACCTGGGGAAAAAGCGCAATTGATAAACCAGGATTGATGTGCTCCTATCCAGCAGAGTGGTGTATATTATTATTATACAGGATCTATATAGCACCAACAGTTTGCACAACGCTTTACATCAGGGAAGACAGTACAGTCACAATACAAGAGGGATCAGAGGGCCCTGCTCGTTAGAGCTTATACATTTAATGCCGATATTGTTTTAACTGCTTGTAAGTGCAATCTGTAGGGGTTGGGGTTTTATACAGGATCACACCATGTGGATTTTTCTTTTTTTATGACATACACATTGCGTGATCTGTAGCCCTGACCGGGCATATAGTGGATGAATATACTGTTTCAAAGGCGTGTGATTTGAAGATTTCTGGTAAGTGTAAACAACATTGGGGAGAGTGACTCGCGTGAGGTGGACTGGTGCACAAATCAATATCTACTAGGAACACCATCTGTCTTCAGAACTGTACTCATCATTTTCATCCTTCTTTCTCATATATAAACTCTTATATGAATGCCGGTCAAGTGATAAAAGACTGACAGGAGCGCTGCTTTTAACATCTGATGTGCACAGTACTCCAGGACTGCATAATTTTGCTAGAATTTTTTAATCTATCTATCTATCTATATATATACCGTGACACTGTCTTATATTTTTTTCCCCTCAAGAAATCACACTATGGCTTATTTTCGGGGGGTGTCTTATTTTTATTACCGGCAAGTATGGTACAACAGTATGGTACAACAATCTACATTTATTCAAATACAGTTAAGTCGTCATTCACTGATTATGTCTTCCAGCTCAGAAAATAAAGGTTGCCTACCTGAACCACACTTGCGCTTCTTAGCAATAACTCTTTCTTTTTGCACTCATCTTGTCTGGCTGTACAGAAAGATAGGCCAGCAAAGCTGATGTGGAGCACAGTGGAGCTGGGGTGATCTCTTAGGGGGAAAAGCTACTACCGTACTGAGCCCAATCTCCTGGTGTTTGTGTGGAGTGGGAGACTGTTGCTGGTCAGTGCTGGGGAGAAGCTTTACAGCTTTACAGAGCGTCCTTCTCCTCACTTCTTTACAGCTCCTGAGCTCCGCACCAGTACAGTACATCTATCACGTGTTGTTTACCGCTACGCATACGACGCGCCCATCGCTACGTCTTATTTTCCGGGATTCGACACGCCATCGCTACGTCTTATTTTCGGAGGGGTGTCTTATATTTCGATCTTGTGTCGAAATCCCGCTACGGCTTATTTTCGGAGTACGTCTTATTTTCGGGGAAACACGGTATATATATCTATATCTATATATATATATATCTATATCTATATCTATATCTATATCTATATATATATATATAGTACAGACCAAAAGTTTGGACACACCTTCTCATTCAAAGAGTTGTCTTTATTTTTATGACTATGAAAATTGTAGAGTCACACTGGAGGCATCAAAACTATGAATTAACATATGTGGAATTATACATAACAAAAAAGTGTGAAACTGAAAATATGTCATATTCTAGGTTCTTCAAAGTAGCCACCTTTTGCAGCAGACACATCTCTAGAACAACAGTTGAGAGGAGACTGTGTGAATCAGGCCTTTATGGTAGAATATCTGCTAGGAAACCACTGCTAAAGAAAGGCAACAAGCAGAAGAGACTTGTTTGGGCTAAAAAACACAAGGAATGGACATTAGACCCGTGGAAATCTGTGCTTTGGTCTGATGAGTCCAAATTTGAGATCTTTGGTTCCAACCACCGTGTCTTTGTGCGACACAGAAAAGGTGAACAGATGGACTCTACATGCCTGGTTCCCACCGTGAAGCATGGAGGAGGAGGTGTGATGGTGTGGGGGTGCTTTGCTGGTGACACTGTTGGGGATTTATTCAAAATTGAAGGCATACTGAACCAGCATGGCTACCACAGCATCTTGCAACGGCATGCTATTCCATCCGGTTTGTGTTTAGTTGGACCATCATTTATTTTTCAACAGGATAATGACCCCAAACACACCTCCAGGCTGTGTAAGGGCTATTTGACCAAGAAGGAGAGTGATGGGGTGCTGCGCCAGATGACCTGGCCTCCACAGTCACTGGACCTGAACCCAATTGAGATGGTTTGGGGTGAGCTGGACCGCAGAGTGAAGGCAAAAGGGCCAACAAGTGCTAAGCATCTCTGGGAACTCCTTCAAGACTTTTGGAAGACCATTTCAGGTGACTACCTCTTGAAGCTCGTCAAGAGAATGCCAAGAGTGTGCAAAGCAGTAATCAAAGCAAAAGGTGGCTACTTTGAAGAACCTAGAATATGACATATTTTCAGTTGTTTCACACTTTTTTGTTATGTATATAATTCCACATGTGTTAATTCATAGTTTTAATTCCTTCAGTGTGAATCTACAATGTTCATAGTCATGAAAATAAAGAAAACTCTTTGAATGAGAAGGTGTGTCCAAACTTTTGGTCTGTACTGTATGTATGTATATATATATATATACACCCAGTATATCTATATATATATCTATCTATCGGCACCGCTATACAAGCAGATATATATTATGAAGAGTGAACATATTACTTAGAAGATATTTCAGAAAAAGTATTGCTGCCCTTGGACACGCTTAGTGATTTAAAGTGGTAGTACCTAAATCTACAAAAATGTAATCAATAGAACTTTCAACAAATGAAAAAGAAGTTACACCTTCTGGGCTAGACTTTTTATAATTTTTATGAGCCTATTGTCCAAAATAGTATACAGAATCAAGATAGATGCCATGGAAGGACACTCAATCAGACACACACTTCTTTCATCAACTCATATCTCCACATTCATGAAGATACATTGACACCTTTATACTTTGAAACTCGGTGGATGCAAGACGTAATCCCTCTCTACACAGGAACCATTTTGGAAACCATGGCAGACATTTTAAAACTCGGGTAACCATCATTTCAAACCAGTAGCCATTTTGAAAAGGGTAATTATGTTGTATTGATTTTTACCTTATATTCGATTGTGTTATCTTAAATATTGATTTATTGATTATTATATATAGTTGGATAACTATTTTTCTCGAGTCGATAACCGCCTTGTAACTTTTCCTCCTGAGTTTCAACTTTTCATTATAGTTTTTATAGTTTCCAGTCCATTGACATAGTCATTTTTTGATTTCAGGTTATTAATCACCTACCTCCAATATAGTAACATTACCCATTATAATTACCAAGCATGCACCTCTCTCTGAAAAACCAGGAAGACAAATGAACTGGGCTTCACATGCCCACAGCCATCATGGAAATGGCCAGAAGATCGCTGAGACGATATATATAGTAATGTCCTGTACACACGACCGATTTTCCTGACATGCCAAAACCCAAAAAATTTCCCGACATGATTCCTCTCAAGCCTGCCTTGCATACACACATTCAGTAAAAAAAAACGCTTGACCAAACACGTACGACAGCACTATAAAGGGGACATTCCATTCAAATGGCTTTGGGCTATTTTGCTGATCCTCGTGTTAGTAAAAGTTTGGTTAGAGCCGATTCGCGCTTTTCAGCCTTGTGCTTTTTAGCCCGTTACAGCGCCACAAATGTGTTATCTCCATTACGAAAGCTAGTTTTACCAGAACGAGTGCTCCCGTCTCATACTGAGCATGCGCGTTTTTTCCCCCCACAGAAAAGCATACACACAAGCGGTTTTTGTGATGAGAAAAAGACTCACGGGAAACACGACAGGAATTATTATTTTTTTGCGGGCAGATTCTTATCAGGAAAACTGCTATGTAGCATACACACGAGCGATTTTCCCGACCAATCTAAAAAATGGCAGTTTTCTCGTCAGGAAAAACGGTCGTGTATAAGGCATACGTTTTATACAGATTTATCGATCCTGAAATTTTGATATGTTCTTAGGAATATTAAGTGTAATGATTTTAAAATTGCCAAAAAAAAAATTATGGCCGGAGCACCGCTTTAATATTCAAATATATACAATAGCTGTCTGTCAAACTGAACTAGAGTGGGAAGAAATCATCTCATGTCTATAAGAACAATACGTTTTATATACACAGATGAAATAAAAGATTTGTGTTATTGAATATTTTTTTACAATCTCACCATTGGCGTTAGCATGCAAAGTTTTACCCTGGCCGTCTTGGTATCCCTGGACCAAAATATCTGTATTTTCGCTGTACATTGAATATGGAGAGGTGTTGCGTGTAAAATGTTCTTCCAGATTCCCTAGAACAACAATACAATTATAAAATCGTTTATAATAAATTCCTCCTTGGCTTGCTTTAAATAAGTTAATGTGGCACCTTCCAGCGTGGATATATCCTGATAATTTACTGTAAAGTTCCATGAATGACTGAGTTTAAATATTCAAATTTACACATGTATTATATTGTATGCAAAGGTTAACAATTCTTAGGTCAGTTCAGTAATGAGTTTACTCTTCACAGTTAGAGTAAAAATAATTAGAACAGGCAGCAGGCTGAGACCCGAGCCCCATCTTTAATCATTGTTGCATGCAAAAGAAAATTGCTCTTAGTACTTACTTTCCCATGGTTCTTTTATGATCACAGATCCTGAGGCTGCTTTGCATTTTGAAAATGTTCCATCAACTTTAAAAGCTTCATTCCTGTAAAGACTAAAAGTTGAAATGGTAGAGTCAAAATGGCACTTTGTTATCAAAGCTCAATAAGGATGCATTCTTTGTGCTCACTGCAAGGCACATTTACATTTTAATCAATTCGTCCTATACATTTTGAAACATGATACGACAATGGTAACCACAAGCGGCCCAGAGCATCAGATTGAAAATTATTAAACACCTTTTAGAAGTGTTCTTGAAATGATGAAAAGAAAACAATATGTATACGTTTTCTTAATGTGTATGTCAAAGCAAAATAAATATGCAATACATGCACATTTCCCTGTGTTTTATCCTGAAATACGCTACCGAAGTACAGCTGTTGATCTGCCATAAATGCACTCCGCTATTAAACCCTGTTGAAGTAGACAATATCAAGTATTTTTGAGGGCTGAGTGGTGTCAGCCCTGCCCAGTGTCTTTTGCTAAACTACTCAACTGCTCTCCCGCTTAGATATGCTTAGAAATGCTTCCAACTCTATATTTAACAGACCAAAAAGAGCAAATATTAAAAGTTCATTGTAATGATGTACAATGTCTGAAGCTGAAATTGAAAGTTGAAGTGTAAGGTCTTGCTTCCTAATCCTGATTCTCACCATTGCCATTGCGTGCATGGAGTCCATGTGTGGGTTTTTCTGTGGTTGCTCTCATTTCTTTCCAGAAATAGGCTGCCAGTTAAATCGGTGTCCAGAATAATGTTTTGTGTGTTTTGTTTTTGTATGACTAGCACCATAGACTTAAGCTCTGTCGGGGGTAGGGCTGATGTGCATTGTCTATTCTGCAGAATTTTACTGCTCCTTATAAATAGAATATGCAACACTGACTTCTGTGTCCCTTATTCTTAAAGGGGTTGTAAAGGTAAAAAATGTTTTCCTAAATAGCTTCCTTTACCTTAGTGCAGTCCTTCACTTACCTCATCCTTCGATTTTGCTTTTAAATGTCCTTATTTCTTCTGAGAAATCCTCACTTCCTGTTCTTCTGTCTGTAACTCCACACAGTAATCCTGGTGTGGAGTGTCATGCTTGCCCCCTCCCTTCGAGGTGGGAGGGGGCGAACAGGACGCCATCTAACACACGGCTCCTTTTTCTATCTGCAACGTAGAGAGTGTCCTGACTCTCCTGCTCACCCCCTCAAGGGAGGGGTTGAGCACGACACTCCACAACAGGGAGAAGGCCTTGTATTACTGTGTAGCGTTACAGGCAGAAGAACAGGAAATGGGGATTTCTCATAAGGAATAAGGACATTTAAAAGCAAAATCAAAGGATAAAGTAAGTGAAGGAGGACTGCACTAAGTTAAAGGAAGCTATTTGGGAAAAAAAAGTTTACCTTTACAACCCCTTTAAATTTCTGAGTTCAAAAAAGTTTGGGGCTGAGCACTTATATGTGTGCTTTTTTTCACAGGGTTTGCCCTCATGTACTATGCATCAAAGCCCGTTAAAAAGGAACTAAACCCTTCTATCATTTACAGCAGCGGTCTCCAAACTGTGGCTCAGTGGCCAGTTGCATCTTTTTGCATGCTGTTATCTGGCCCTTGGTGCTCTAATTCATCCATTGATAATAGGGCATAATTCCTCCCCACTGGCACCAATCAATGGGGCACGATTCCCCCCAATGACACCAACAATGGGGCACAGTTCTTTCCAAAGACACCAACAATTGGGACAAATTCCTCCCACTGACACCAAAGATGAGGCATTGTTTTTTTTTTTCCCACTACCCCAGTGGGGGTTGCTGGAATAAGATTACAAAGTTAAATAATATAAAATAGGTTCTCCTTAAAACCAATAGTAGACCAGATCTAACCCTAGAGTCTCTGATGACTGCTATACAGCTGTTGGTTGCTGTAACTTCAGTGCTCCAATTACTATTCGCTGTCAAATCAATGTGTTCTCCAATCTGAACATTTACTGAAGAAGATCCTGTCCTCTGCAAACTATTCTCATCTGGATCCTTCCTATTATGCCTTGTACACACGGCCGGAGAAAAAAAGTCAGATAGGCTTTTTTTCTTGTAAAGTCCGGCCGTGTGTAGCCTCCGTCTGACTTTTTTTCTCGGAAGTCCGACGGGCCTTAGAGAACCCGTTCTCTTTTTGTCCGTCAGACTTCTGCCGGGGTTACGGCGGACTTTTGCACAGTCAAAAGTCCGACCGTGTGTGAAAGGCATCAGTTTTTTTTTTACTTTTATAAAGTTACCATGATGCGTCCACTGGAACATACAATATTGCAGGCACATGTATGCACCTTCACTCTTGCTTAGTTAATTTCCAGAGCATTCCAGTAGCCCTAAAACTAAAATGCATATTCATTTTTACTGAAGCACTGATTGAGTGAGTGAGTGAGTGAGTGAGTGAGTGAATAACTTGTATAGCGCTACAAATGCAAACTGAATTGCCTCAAGGTTAAGCTCTGACTTCTCCCTTTTCATGGTCTACACCCTCCTTTTAGCTACTAAATGTGAACAGTGGGCCAGAAGAGAGGGAGAGGCACAATCTGAACACTGTAGCTCTAATCAAAAGTTGCATGATCGTTTGCTCAAGTCTTTTGATCTGCTATAGAACTTAATAAATTAAACAGGTCTGCAAGTACATGGTGGTCTGGTAAAAGGTTCCAGGGGACCTGTCACAATTTAGAGTATAAGATTTCCCAGTCTTGCCACAAATAGTTAATCCGGCTCTGAGCAATCATCTTTTCTTTTTTTCAGCGAGATAAACGGACAAACAGGAGAAAACTTTTGCCTGTTCTTCCCCCTTGCTGTTAATGAATGGTTATTTACATATCTCATGAACTAGCACGAGACAGGTATTATTTTTTAATTCCCACCTCCACTCCTTTTCTGAAGTCATGTGGTTACTTTTCTGGATTTTGACTGGATGTTAGTGATCATAGCAGAATTTAGTGTAAGGAATACACAGGAGAAAATGCATGTTGACAAGGGGAGTGTTGAGGTGGGCAGGGAGTTTACTGACATCATGACTCCACCCACAGAGCTCCAGACAACAGACCCACCCACAGAATCTGCAGTTTTTCAGTTCTTATACCAGACAGAGGGGAGACATTTGACATGTAAGGATACAAGCAGGAGGCGCCTATATCCTTATATATCAGCACGATGGCAGTAGTTTAGAAAGGATGATAGTGGGTTTACATCCACTTTAATTCCTCACAATAATATATATGGCTATTACCAAAAAGTCCCATACTTTAAAAAAAAAGGCAAAATTAAGCGTAGCTAATAAGTATCCTGCTCGACTGCTATTTGGCAAAGTCAGCAGTAGTTTCATGTCAGAACCATTATGGCTGCAGTGGGCATAGTGAATTTGTTTTGGACTCACACACCTTACATACATAGGTTGTTTATTTACTACCACTCCAGACATGCTTAAACATTAAACATACCTATTCTCTTCTGAGCTCCAGCTGTCGCCCTGAAGTTTCTTATCATAAGAGCTGGTCCATTTGTTTGGAACCCATTCACCTATATAAATAAAATGTATCCTTAATTATTATTAGCAATTGCTGATATGGTATGGTTTAATATACATTTTTGTAAATTGTAAAACTGCCTTGGTTTTATTACAGTATTTACAATCTACCATGGCATGTTTAAACACAATAAAGGGGAAAACTTAGCAACAATTACTGAAAATCATAGCAGGATATTCCAAACAGTATTTGTAGTACTTGCAAATAACCAGTTATCCATAAAACTAATTTTGAGAGTGGGGCAAATGAAGCTACAAATTTCTGTACCTGTCAGTATGTCTGGGGAAAAAATAAGCATGGCTTTGTGGAGCAAATGATACATTCAAATTTGCTGCATTACAGCAGCCCTTGACTATGTAAGACGTTTATAAAAAAAAAGAGAGATTTTAAAAATTCAGGATGCAAGGCTTGACATTTTCATACACGATAATAAGTGGCTATAGCATATGCAGAATTGTACAGTAAGTATTTTCTTCTTCGGTGATTGTGCAGAGCACTTCAGAACAAGCAAACCGGGAAAAGAATCCAACAGTGGCTAGAAGACCAGAACTATTCTTGTCTAGTTAGACAATATATTTTAGACATTGTTCTACAAATTAAATATAGATCCCTAATCCATGAAATATCTATCCCATATCCCATAAAGAGGGACTTCATTACTTGAAGGGTAACTCCACTTTCATGGGAAAAAAATGGCAAATAAAAAAAATAATATAGCATATACAATTGGCACACAAGTCGTATTGCAATTGAATGTTATTAAAAATGACCTTTCATTTTCAATCTGCAGATCTGTAATTTTCTGTAAAATGTAATGCAATATGGCTACTTGAAGGTCTTCTGTACACAGAATGTGTAAAGATTGCCCCCCCCCCTTGAAACATAATTTCCTGCTTGTGTGGTTGGCTCATTGATGTTCCCAGAAGTCTACACAATGATACAAGTCAGATTTTTGGCTTCCCCTGCAACAATAGTAAATAGCGTCTAAAGGGATGCAGATCCTGCAACTTTCTTCAGAGCCCTGATTCTGCAGCAATTGGTTGATAATAATGAAACCACTCCAATTAGACTCACAGAAGCACAGGGCACAGAGGAACAAACAGTGATTTCAAATAGGTAGAAATCTGCAACAAAAATTTGTTAAAATCCCTGCATCTCTACACAGATCACCTGAGAGTCGGTTCACACTGGGGCGACTTGGGATCCGACTTGAAGTAGAGAAAAACAATGCAAGTGAATGGGAGTGGTGTTAATACACACTACTCAAGTGGCTCTGACTTTTGAAAAGGTTCCTGTACGACTTCAATCCGACTTGTAGGCGATTTGTACCCATTGATTTCAATGGGAGTCGCCTCAGAAGTCTGATCACTGTCTTAATTGAAGCTACTTTCCAGCAAGATAACATACATTTCTCAGGCAAACCCCTCCGTCCCCCTCCCTCTCCCAGAGCTAATTGTTGTTTTATTGGCCACTGGAATGTCTCCTGTCCTGGACACGACTTCAAGTCGTGTTGTAAATCTCCCCAGATCGCCCTGTGGTTCATGCTCAAGTCGTGTCAGAGTCGCCTCTGAAAGTCACGCTGGAAGTCGTGTCGCCCCAGTGTGAACCGACTCTAAAGGGGAATGTTTTTTTTCTCAACAAAAGTGGAGTTACACTTTTAAATGTGTCATCTAATTTTATTTTCAGGACAGGAATATACATTCATTTGATTGTACTTACTATTAAAGTTTTGCTCATCTCTTGTGAGCAAACTATCCCGCTGCATTCTAAGATCCCATAAGTCCTCTTTAAGCCTGTAGTTTTCTTCACCTACAAGATGACTCTCTGCCCTTAGCCTTCTGCATTCACCTCTTAGCTGAATAATTTCCTTCTGAAGGCCCTCTTGGTAGTTCTCTGGTTGAGGTAATCTAGATGATGCCAAAATGATCTTTAATGAAAAGAAAAAAGTGTATATATATAAATAACATTGCTACATTGTAACCATACATAAGTCACATTTCCAAATCAGAACTCTGATCTGATCGAAGATTTAACACTAACTTGGATAGAATCAATATTCATCCTTTTGGTTTTGGTTGAAGAAGCCCCCTGGTAGGAATATTACTACATTTCTCACAACTGAACTGGAAGGCTGAGAACCTCATTGACAACTGAAGTTAGCTGTGAATAGCCTGCTGAACAGTCTGCCAAACACTTATTACTTAGCTTTGTAATAACAATAAACTGGACAGCACACATGCCAGAAGTTGAGAAGTCACTAATTTTCAAGCTGTCACTACTGTGGCATTCTGTGGCCATTGGCAATTCAATCACTTCAAACTCATTCCAACCATTGCCTCCACTTCAAATAACTGGAGTGATTAAAAAGCAAAAGTGTTTCAGGATTACTGTATACTGTTTTTCCTATTCCTCTACATAGTCTAATTTCTTGTTTCTGAAACCGTATGAAGATCACTGTGGACATGAGTTCTCTTCTGAAGCTGTTTCGATTGCAAACCCATGTTTTGCAAACCGCAACCCTCTATGTGTGATGTGATAGCTACTTGTAGCCCTGTGTACTTTCAGTACAGGTGCTATTCCTAAATTTAAGGGGGATGAGAGAGTTACTTGGCTCTCATCCAGTGATTTGACTAAATTGGGTCTCTGTTTCAGCTGGGCTTTTCTGTGGGCTCATTCTGTTGTCCCTGGGGTGTTGTTACACCCCGGGGTGATAGGTGGCAGCAGTGGAGTCTAGGCTGGGGTCTCTCTTGCCAGCAGCCAATCAGGAGGGGTTTTCCCTTCGCGGGGCATGCTGGGGGAGAGTACTTCTGGAGCAGACGCCATTTTGGGCGGTCTTCTGGTTCCTGGTGCGGCACCCACCTTTAGGGTGACCATACATCACCGCGCCCCAAGCGTTATGGCCTACCTGGCCGGGGCGCGGGTGCTACTCGGAGATCCTGGTTCCGGGAAACCCTGTCGGCCCGGAGCAACTGATGTTGTGGCGGGACCCCAGTGATCAACTTTAAGATCCCAAGTGAGTTTAGCTGTTCGGTGGGGAGTCCAGTTGAGGAGCACCAATGAGAGGCTGGTGATCCAACAGCACTGGAGCGAACCATTGGGGATCGAGGTGACCAGACACTGAGAGGTTGGATGTCAGCAACCTGTCAGTCGGTGACCAACTAAGAACTACCTAAGGTCTGATTCAGGCACTAAATTCACTAAGGAAGATTTACTTCATGACCAACGTTCTAGGGGAGGGTCGGTGGCAGAGGCCTGTTTCCCTACAAGGTTCCGAGTGATACTCTGGCTGCCAGGTCAGTGTAAGAGGCCTGTCCAAGTACACTACACCCACTCCGGCTGGAGTGGTGACGAAAGTAAAGTGTCGTTTGGAGCAGGACTGCTTCTGATAATCGTAAGCCTGAATCTGTTACTCTCCTCCTCATCCATCTTTTCTTATTCACCTTAAGTTTATCGTTTTACCATGTTGGGTAAAATAAAGCACAAGAAAAGATATCCATTGTTTGGACATTCCATCATTGCTACTCTCTTCCACTACCCTAGACATCGAAGCTATAGAGGTAACAGACCGACCCAAATCTATCCAGCGGCTCCTGTGGGGGTAGTGCTACATACTGTTTGCATGTTCTTCAAACATTTGGGATGCCTCACATAATCAGTTATCATCTATTAACCAAGAGCAGAAAAATGCTGCAGGTTTTTGGTACCCACTAAGACGCCTGCACCAGAATGGTCTTCTCTATTTGCTGTGGGCTGCTTGTGTTGGTTGTAGTCAATTAGTGCCATGTTATTGGTCCAGCTTGGCTGAGTTTAACCAAGGATAAATAGTAATCTCTTTGGAAGACCGGAACCAGCTGGAGAGATATGTGTCAGAACATGCTGATGTGAGTCCCTCCTGTGATATCAAATGACAGATACGATTAAAAATTCCAGGAGCTTGCTCTTTGGGCCAGATAAGACCAGATGCAGTTCTGTACAGTTCTGCACGCATTTTTCTGCATTAAAAATGCATGCACAGTGTTTAAACTCTACTGGGTTCTTTCCTTCTATTCGCTCCGGGAATCCAATAGCTCTCACATTATTTCTTCTCATCCTATTTTCCAAATCTTCCAGATGGGAAGAGTGCTGTGAGAGAAGGTGGTTGTTATATGTGAGTTCCCTCTGCATGGGCGCCATGTCGTCCTCTATGGAGCTCACTCTCTCCTCTAGAGCAGATGTCCTCTCTCTGAGTTTCTGGGTGTCTTGCCTCAAAAAAAAATTCTGTTTTAACCTCTTTTATCTCTGTGGTGAGGGCTGCTATGGAGAGGTTGCAGGATGTTACTGCAGAGAAGATGTTCCGCAGTGTGGGTTCACTATCAGCATTAAGGCTTGTGGGTACTTGGGGCCTAGTAGAAGCCTCCCTGGGAGTACTCAATGTGTCTCATGTAAAGCCCGAGCCAGCCAGGTCCTCCAAGGGGACCGTGTCATCGGTTCCGATCCTCCTACAGGTGAATCCTCAGGGGTGCTGGAAGAGGCAGTGGAATTGGTGGAGAGCGGCATGGAAAACAAATTTTCAGCCCCCTCCATTGTGCTTTTCCTTGACAGATCGTGGAGCCAGGGTGCCAGTTTGTGCCATGAGGCCCCCGGACAGGGACAAGTTCTGTCTCTTTACGGATATCATTGGGGAGACAATGAGCGGACAAATGTAAGGCGGTGTTCCAGGGACCCTCTGACAGCCGTTGTGCTTGGTGTGGAGCAATATTTCACAGTTCCTCAGGAAAGTTTAGTGGAGATTCGGCGGAGCACAATGAAAGCATGTCTGACTACATCCGCTGCTTGGTCATGCCCCCATGCACAGTGTTTTCCATGTATTCCAATGGCTCTAGTTCACACCATGCAGTCAGTTTCCGGACAATTTCCGATGCAGAAACTGACTGCATGGTGTGAACTAGAGCCATTGGAATACATGAAAAACACTGTGCATGCATTTTGTGCAGAAAAAATATGTGTGGAACTGTACGGAACTGTGTCTGGTGTGAACTGGCCCTTTAGGAGTAACTTCTGTACCATTAATGTATGAAATTGGGCTGCACGTGCTACCCACCTGGACATAGGTGTGGCAATTTAGTAAGTAATTGCTCTGTTGCAGAGTATAGAATTTTTGTCACAGCCTGCTTCTTTGAACCCTCATGTGGACATGTGTAAAACACTTAGGGCCAGATTCACAGAGCCCTTACTAATTTCAAATTACGCGCGTTGTTTCACTATTCTGAAACCTCAAACCATGAAAATACGGCTGCGGGCTTCAATCCGACTGGCTTACGTGTTCGTACGCCTTCGGATCTACGCTGCAATAAATTTGCGGCCGCTGGGTGGAGTTCCTGTCGTTTTCCGCGTCGGGGTATGCAAATGAGCTTTTGCCGACGATCCACGAAGTTACGAACGTCTATCGCAATCTCTTACGGCATCTTTAATCATCTTTTTGCTGCGTAAAGTTATACCAGCTTTTTGCTGGTCTAATATTAGACAGCCCATGTTAAGTATGGCCGTCGTTCCCGCGTCGAATTTCAACGTTTTCCGATGTCTTTTTTTATTTTTTACGTAAGTCGTCCGGGAATAGGAATGTCCTTAAACGACACTACTCAAACAAAAAATGACGTAACGACGTTATTTCGCGCAATGCACGGCGGGAAATTTCTGAACGGAGCATGCGCAGTTCGATCGCCGCGGGACGTGCCTAATTTAAATGCTTCACGCCCCCTAATCGCGTATTTCGATTACACGGCGAGAAATACACTACGCCGCCGTACCGTAAGGGACAAAATCTATCAGAATTCGGCGTAGAGCCTGGTAAAATACGGCGGCGTAGTGTATCTGTGATACTCTGCGCCAATGTAATTGTATCTAAATCTGGCCCTTAGTTTATTTGTACCTGAACTGTCCTCTCCTTTTTATGTCACTTAGGAAGGAAAAAAAAATACTCAAAGGCTGTGCCCCTTCTTCTACCAAAGAAATTTAACGGTTATAGTATACGATGTTCTTAGGCCCCAATTGCTAGATCTGAGATAATCTAATACAACTGCTCCTGTGGGTAAGTAGGGTTATATAACCATTCCACCCGCTTTCTTGCAGCTCTTGTTCCAAATACTGCCTCTGCTGATACACTTTGTCCATACACACTGAATGCTATGTATAGACATTATCTGGTAAGACAAGACAAGAAGACAAAGTTATCCACAGTAAGTTTCTTATTTCACATGGCCTTAATGATTTTAATTTTAGCAGTCCTATAGAGCAGGAAGGAAAATAGAACTGGAATAGGAGACAAAATTAGACATTGGGGGTTATTTACTAAAGGCAATGCAATTTCAAGTGCACTTTGAACTTGTAGTGGATTTGCCTTTCGTAAATAACCCCCATTGTTCTTTACTCAAAATGTTATAAATGTGTGCACATGTAAACGAAACCATTGATTTCTACATTCTGCCTATTTCAAACATAATCAGCTACTTGAAACATTATTGTTATTTATTTTTTCATTTTAATATACATAACATATTGCTTATATTTAGTGAAGATTTTATCCTTAATAAAGTTATCCTTTACAGAAAAACACATACATATACCTAAACCATAGCATTTATCTCAAACATTTAAATGAATTTTCAACCAATAACTGGACTATATTATTCTTGGTATAATCTAAAGTTGTCCATAAAGATGTATCCTTATGATTGACACATGCAACCACTTGAAATATATAATACAGTGCAAATCCAACTTAAACAATAAAAATATATGTACATCAAGTTCATAAATAAACTGTAAAAAGAATACTCACTTGATAGATATTAAGTTTTGGCAAACATACATCTCAGCATTAGAACGGTTAAAGTATAGTTATTCAAGCCAAGAGTTAAAACCAGTGTATTTTTTTTGCCATCTGACTCATTAGGGAGACTTTCCTTTACTTCCTGTCTTAAGCCTCGTACACATGACCGGTTTTCCTGGCAGGAAAACAGCAAGGAGAGCTTTTGGCCGGGAATCCAGGCCGTGTGTATGCTCCCTAGCAGTTTTCCTATTGGGAAACCAGACGGGAATTCCGATGGGAAAAATAGAGAACCCTGCTCTCTATTTTCTTGTCTGGTTTCCCGGCAGCATGTTTCCTGCGAGAAAACCGGTCGTCTGTATGTGGTGAAAAACCATGCATGCATACAAGCTTAGTGTAAGGTGTAGCAAGAAGGCAGCGATGGCATTGAATGTGACGAGACACCGGCTAGTCGATGACGTCACCGCGTTCTTGCCATTCAAAAGAACGGCGGTTCTTTTGAGTGGCTGTCTGTATACATGGCTTTGCAAGGCAAGCTTGTCAGGAATCCCGTCAGGAAAACCAACGTTTTTTTCCTGACGGGATTCCCGGCCGTGTGTTTAGGGCTTCAGACTCAGCAGGAAGTGTGAGGATATCTTTACAATATGAGGTAAATCCCCTTTTACACATTAATATATGCCCCTCATTGGAAGATTTTCCTGTAATCTTGTTATGGTGGCAACTCAAAATTTAGCATTTGCCCATCACTTTTGTTCCTGGTGATGTCTGTGATCAGGACCATAAGTGAATCCCACTAACGAGGATACCAATGGCAGTAAAAAGTCAACAGGGGTTCCTACACCTGTCCACTATATCCAAATATAAAAAAGATGCTTTGCCATTAGCTATACCTGTACTAAAAGTGCACTATTGAGACAAATATTGTTTGCTTACTGTGAGGTTGATTTACTAAAACTGGAGAGTGAAAAATCTGGTGCAGCTCTGCATAGAAACCAATCAGCTTCCAGTTTTTTTGTCAAAGCTTAAAGGAGTTGTAAATAAAAAAATGTTGTTGCTAAAATGAAAGTTTACAGGGTATAGAGACATAATAGTTAACTGATTCCTTTTAAAAATGATTAAAAAAGATAAAAATCAATCATATAATGTACCTGCAGTTTCTAGTTTGGTTTTTGCATGTTTCCTGCTTCCCTGCTGTATAGAGCCACAGAGCCAATACAGGGCAGTGATGGTTTGGAAAACGAAACTGATTGGTGCTGAGGGGTTTTAGACACACAGTAATCACACCTCCTTGATTAGTGACCACAGAGAGAAAGCTCCCAGTACTGTGGTTATAAGGAAACAGACAACCAGGAAGTGTGGATATCAGAGAAGAATTACACCAACTTGAGAGCAAAAAACGAACAATGAGGACATGAAAACAGCACTGCATTAAGGTAAAGGAAGCTATTAAGATAAAAAAAAATCCTTTACAAACCCTTTAATTGAACAAGCTAAAGTTAGAAGCTGATTCGCCACCCTGCACAGTTGCATCAGATTTTGCACCATGTTGTTAATACTTCAAATGACATTATTTCATATCTTTTAGTTTCTTTTTTATTTTACATACCTCTATTATGTTTTGTTTTTTCCATATTTGCATGCAGACCAAGCTGAACATTAAAAGCATTCGTAACAGGGGTTGAGACAAATTATACCTCCTCTGGGGGGGTACTTACAACTGTCAGCTTTATTTCATATGGCTTAAATACTGCTGTAACTGAAGTAAGTTGAAAACATCGATCTCCTGACGATATCAAAACCTAATAAAACTATGTTACAGGGGAGCTTGGATGAAAAATAAATACTGTCATTACTACTGAGAGACGGCATCGTATGTGTCATTTTCTTTTTGACCATAGTCTTACTTTAAGTAATGGTTAGGTTTTAGGTCAAGTTTGGGATGTGTAATTTTAAAGATTAAATTACTGGTTAGCCAACTCCAGCCAAATACTTTTAGGTACAATGATTAAGGACTAGAAACATGTCAGAATTCAAATACTGTTTGTATTCCTGTTGGTATAATTTTTCCTCTCCCCTGTTCTGTCTATATCAATCACCCAGACAATATGTGGAGAGAAATCTTTCCAATAAGACATGTACAGTAATAACAACCTGAAAGAAATTCTAACCCTTTTTCCGCCTCTAATAATAAAAATAATCTTTATTATTGCTTTCTGTATTTCTATTAGCGAGATTATCTCGCACTTCCTGTTATACATGATCTGTCACTAGAACAGAAAGTGTTGAGAAATCTCTACTACAGAGATATCAACGACACTAGAAACTTGGTAAATGGTAAAATTCCCAATTAATTGAAAAATGTTTGGGCTTGAGTTGACTTTGTTAGGGTGAAGGATTGGGACGAATCCACACATTTGCATCTTCACACCTATGCATTTTTCGTCTAATACATTTTCCATTCAAATTAATTAAACAAAAACATCAGGCCACATTGAAGCAAGTTGCAATGGGTGTTAATGCATAATAATACACATGAACTTGTGCTAATGCATGTTGATGTGCATTCTAACTCAGCAGCCAAAAATATGGCACAACCAAAAGTTGTGAATTCAGCCTAAAGCCTACTACATACAGGCTGAATGTCTGGCAACATCAGCAGGTTCAATAGGTACAGGCTGACATGTGGCCCATGTGTATGGCTGCCGTTCCAGGTCCTGTCAAAGCGGCAATGCCGAAACTGGTCTGCCAACCAGCTCCCCATTAACACTTAGGCCTCGTACACACGAGGCAATAGATTTGTTCAAAACGGTCTGTCCGACCGATTTGAACAAATCTGTCTGTTTGGATTTTGGTTTGCTCGCGTGTACACACGAGCAAACCAAAATCCCCGCCAGCAGACGGCGCGCTGACGTGTCGGTGACGTGGCGGTGACGTTGACGCCGCCACGTCACCGCACCAGGAAGTAAAACACTTCCGCGCATGCGCCGAATCCATTCGGCGCCGGTGCGAGACGACATGTCTGCTGGTAAGTGTACTAACCAGCAGACATGTCGGGCGGACGGGGTTCCCACCCGATAGATTTCAAAGCATGCTTTGAAATCTGTCGGGTGGCCAAATTCGTCGGCTCGCCCGTACACACGATCGAATCTGTCTGCTGGGACGGTCTAGCAGACCGTTTCCAGCAGACAGATTTGATCGTGTGTACGCGGCCTTACAGCCAATGGCTGAGAGCACTGACCGGAGTGTTCTGGCGAGAGGGGTGTACCCCTGGGAGAGCACAATAGCACAGCAGGCTAGAGCACTGTACTAACATCAGATTGTGAGCTGTGAGTTTTTTTTGTTCAACCCAAAAATCTAGTAGTGTGTACTAGACTTAAGAGTAAGGATTAGAATAATGCCACGTACACACGATCGGAAATTCCGACAAGAAAAACGTGGATTTATTCTGATGGAATGTCGGCTCTAACTTGTGTTGAATATACACTGTCACACAAATCTTGTCTGAAATTCCGATCGTCAAGAACACGGTGACGTGCAAGGCGTATGACGAGCCGAGATCAATGAAGTTCAATAGGCAGTCCGGCTCTTTTGCTTGATTCTGAGCATGCGTTTTTTTTGTGCGTTGGAATTACATACAGACAAGTGGAATTTACAATAGGAATTTTTTCCATCTAAAAAATTGAGAACCTGCTCTTAATCTTTTGTTGGCGGAAATTCCGACAGCAAAAGTCCTATGGAGCATACACAAGGTCGAAATTTCTGTCCAAAAGCATCAGACTTCTCTTGTCGGAATTTCCAAAACCGTGTATGGGGCATAAGAGTAATTTCATTTGTTTGGTAAGAAGTTGAAGGTTAACCCTTAACCACTTGCCCACTGGACACTTATACCCCCTTCTGAAACAGACCAATTTTCAGCTTTCGGTGCTCTCACATTTTGAATGACACTTACTCAGTCATGCAACACTGTATCCATATAAAAATTGTGTTATTTTTTTCACACGAATAGAGCTTTCTTTTGGTGGTATTTAATCACCACAGTTTTTTTCTTGTATTTTGCACTATAAATTAAAAAAAAAATACTTTTGTAAATAAGTGCTCCTAATCAGTGCTCGGTCGGAGGAGGAGAGCACTAATTGGTGTGTTCTGGCAGGGGAACCATACCCCTGTGAGAGCACAACAGCTCAGCAGGGGAGATGGCTATACTAACTCTGCATAGTGAGTACAGTGGCACTGACCTAAGCTGACAGTTTTTTGTTAAAAAAAGACTCAGGGGGGTTATTTACGAAAGGTACTTTGCACTACAAGTGCAAACTGCACTTGAAATTGCACTGAAAGTAAATCTGAGGGGTAGATCTGAAATGAGGGGAAGTTCTGCTGATTTTATCATCCAATCATGTGCAAGCTAAAATGCTACTTTCCTTGCATGTCCCCCTTAGGCCGCGTACACACGATCAGACATGTCCGATGAAACATGTCCGACGGACCGTTTTCATCGGACCAGGCTGAAGTGGTCTGTTGGTCTGATGTGTGTACACACCATTGGACCAAAATCCGATCAGACCAGAACGCGGTGACGTAGAACACAACGACCTGATGAAAAAACTAAGTTCAATGCTTCCAAGCATGTGTCGACTTGATTCTGAGCATGCGCAGGGTTTTGGTCTGATGATTTTGTGTACTAACCATCGAACATGTCCGACGGACAGGTTTCCAGCAGACAGGTTTCTAAGCATGTTTGGAAAATTTTGTCCGCTGGAAAACGGTCCGATAGGCCATACACACGATCGAACATGTCCGCTGAAACTGGTCTGCGGACCAGTTTCAGTGGACACGTTCGATCGTGTGTACGCGGCCTCAGATCTACAGCGACTGCACTTCCAAGTGCACTTTCAGTGCAATTTCAGGTGCACTTGTAGTCCAAAGTGGATTTGCTTTTATTAAATAGCCCCCATAGTGTGTACTAGGCTTTAGTCAGTTGCAGTGCTTGTAGTAGTTGCATTTAGTTTTTGTGATCATTTTAATGAGCAAGTAAGATAAATTGGACAGTTGATTCCTCTTCTGATTTTTGTGCCAGACATAAATGACTGTTATTTTCACATTGTTCATGCATTAAAATACATTACTTTGCGTGTTAAATTTTTGTTGTATTTGGGAAGCCTATTCATTTTGAAAAGGCTGTTGATGCACCACATCACAATTTATAATGCAACTGCACCTTTTTCCCCCAAAGCGCCACAAAGCACAGGAGGCTCACATCTGTTCATTGTAGTAGTGTGTATGTGTCTTGGGGTGCCAATTAAAATAAATGGAACTTCAGCACAAACTGTTGGCTTGCATTGCAATAATAGGCAGTGTGATCAAAGTAAGTTAATAGATAACTATAGTCAGGGCTTTTTCTCAGGGGGAACTTGGGAAAACTCAGTTCCACCACCTCTGGCCCAGACCCTTTGGTGCCTGCTCACCACAATCACCTGTAAACACAGAAGTCCGGTTTCTGTGTTTACAAGTGACAGCTCTGCACTGTTTTTGAAATCTGAACAGGGTCGTGGTTGAGTTCCTGCACCTATTTTCTAAGAAAAAAACCTTGACTATAGTAAGCACTGCCCAATTGGTTTATAACATGCTTTCAAATGACATGCTTAAAGTGCTATTCTAAAGGGGGGTGTGATGCAGAAAGAGTTTTTAATTTTGGTTTGTATGTATATATTCATAAATGGTATAAGATCTCAGAGTGTCATATATTACCTTGTCTGTAAGAATCTTTATTTGTTCCTGAGAATCCTCTAACTTTTGGTGGTATTCTGCTTTGAGCTTGGCTAGATCCTTTCTTTGCTGGCAGATCTCCTCATCAGCTTTTGATAACTCCAATACTGCGCTTTCATTGGCTTCTTGGAGGTCATTAATCTGGTTTTTGAGGTTACCTGTTGTACATATGCACCATTACACTTTAATTAGACAGTTTATTTATTCAATTGATCTTAATTACTGCAAAAAAAGTAATTAGCCTAATCAGTGCTCACTTTTTTTAATTCCTGTATTTCTTCTATACAGTATCTAAATACAAAGAGGTAAATGTATTTGTGACTGCACACATATGATGTTACTAGATTTAACCTTGAAATCATTTTGACAATTTGGTTTATCAGTAATAAGGTCTCTGGTTTGTGACATCTTACATAAAGCAACATAAAATAAACAACATAGGCTTTCCAGCTCTACTCTGATAAACTATATTTTAGTATAAGACAAGGGTGAGTCAAATCACCTCTCTGCCGTTTATCTCTCTGATGGTCCAGTGGTATTTCCCTGAGGCAGTTTCTGTTTTTATCCTCTTTTACTAGGCCATAAAGAGTACTCCCACGTTTTTTGTTTATTATACAGACCATGTGGGGAGTACTGCATTTCATAACCTACTAGTGTATGGGTAATGAGTGAGTTATTGTACAATTTTAAAACAAAAATGAACTGCAGCCACAGTTCTCTGCCAAGCTAAAATTGCATTTACTACACAGGCATACATTTTATTGCAAACATTCTAACTTCTTAGTATTATTTTTCCCATTTCTGTGATATCTATTACAGTTACTGATTAAAGCTTGACTCCATGTATGGAGGGTGGAGAAAGGTTAAAGTGGTTGTAAAGTCAGAGGGCCAGATTCTCGTACATTTGCCTTTTTTTGGCGTAGCGTATCCCCTTTACGCTACGCCTCCGCACTTTTTACGGGCAAGTGCTGTATTCTCAAAGCACTTGCTCCGTAATTTGCGGCGGCGTAGCATAAAGAGGACGGCGTAAGGCCGCGCAATTCAAATAGGGAAGGAGGGGGGCGTGCTGTATTTAAATTAAGCGCACCCCCGCGCCAAACGAACTGTGCATGCGCCGGCCCTAAACGTAGCCCACTGCGCATGCTCCATAGTACGCCGCAAATACATTGATTTAGACAGCAACGTAATTAACGTACAGGCCTATTCGCGACGAGTTACGCAAACGACAGAAAAACACGACGCTGTCCCGACGTCCATACTTAACATGGCTTACGCCGGACCTACGCAAGGTTACCCCTCATATAGCAGGGGTAACCTTACGCGTACGCAAACTACGTCGACGGCGCGCAACTTTGTTCAGGAATCGGCGTATCATGCTCATTTGCATATTTAACGCTGAAATCGACGGAAACGCCACCTAATGGCCAGGGTAGAATTACATCTTAGTTCCGACGGTGTAAGTGACTTAAGCCAGTCGGATCTACGCCAAATCTATGCGTAACTGATTCTAAGAATCAGTCGCATAGATACAAAGGGCTAGAAACAGAGATACAACGGTGTATTTGGAGATACACCATCGTATCTCTCTTGAGAATCTGGCCCAGAAGGTTTTTTATCTTAATGCATTTTTATGCTGCCCCCCTCAGTCCCCCTAATGCTTACCTGAGCCCCATCTTGATCCAGCGATGTTGCACTAGAGACTCGGCTGTCCTCCTCATTGGCTGTGACGGCAGCGAAGTGCCATTAGCGCCCACTGCTGTCAATCAAAGTCCGTGAGCCAATGAGGAGAGAGAGAGGGGTGGGCTGGGCCACAGTTCCGTGTCTGAATGGACACATGATGCTGCGTCTCAGCTTGTGGGCCCCCATAGCAAGCCGCTTGCTGTGGGGGCATGCATCAGGAGGGAGGGGCCAAGAGCATCAAAAAGAGACCCGATAAGAGGAGGATCTAGGCTGCTCTGTGCAAAACGACTGTTTAACACGTTTGTTATTTTTAACAAAAAAAAACAAGAGTTAAGTATCACTTTAACCTCCCTGGCGGTATTCCCGAGTCTGACTCGGGGTTACATTTTTGTGCTGCGATCGGTAACCCCCGAGTCAGACTCGGGCTCGCCTCGCAGCATTCACAGGCAGGGTTTTCTTACCTTGTCCCTGGATCCAGCGATGCCTCTCCGCTGTGTGAGCGAGCGGGTCCTCGCTCGAGTCACACAGTGCCTCCGTGTGCCACCGATCTCCGTTCCCTGCGACGTTATGACGCACGGGAGCTGGGAACAGCGCCAAATTCAAAAATGTAAACAAACACATTACATACAGTATACTGTAATCTTATAGATTACAGTACTGTATGTAAAAAATACACACCCCCCTTGCCCTTAGTGGTCTGCCCTGTGCCCTGCATGTTCTTTTATATAATAAAAACTGTCTTTCTCCCTGCAAACTGTAGATTGTCCATAGCAACCAAAAGTGTCCCTTTATGTCAAAGATAGTTTTAGAGCAGCTAGAAAACAGCGATAATAAATTATAATCACTTGCAGAATTGAGCGATAGCGATTTGTGGGGAAATTCGTCATAAAAAAATAAAAGTAATGACAGTGACAATTCTGCAGCTGAGCAAATTTCAGTGATTTTGAATTGATTACATTATTGAATAATTTTTATTATAATTATATTATTATTTGTTATAATTATTTATTATATTATAATTTATAATTTTTATTTTATTTTTTAATTCATACCCGGGATGCCTACTAGACTCTTGTTTGGTCAGATTTAACCACTTGAGGCCCGCGCTACCGTCGGATGACGGCAACAGCGCGGGCCTGAATATCCAACATGCCGTCATTTGACGGCATGTCATTCTGGCGTTCCCAGCGCGCGCTGTACAGCGCGCTGCGGGGAAGCCCTGTGTTGTCCGTGTCCCTTGGACACGGCCAATCACAGATCGCGGCAAACGGCCAATCAGAGCGGCCGTTTGTGATGCGATCTGTGGGCAAATGAGAGATGATCTCTCATAGATCATCTCTCATTGCCGGCTCACACAGAGACAATGTCCTGTCTCTGGAGGGGAGGAGCCCGATCTGTGTTCCTTCCTACATAGGGACATCCCCCCCCAGTCACCCCCCCCTCCTCCCACAGTTAGAACACACCTAGCATACACATTTAACCCCTTCCTCACCCCCTAGTGTTAACCCCTTCAATGCCAGTCACATTTATACTGTAATTAGTGCATATTTATAGCACTGATCGCAGAATAAATGTGAATGGCGCCAAAAATGTGTCAAAAGTGTCCGATGTGTCCGCCATAACGTCGCAGTACCAATAAAAATCGCAGATCGCCGCCATTTCTAGTAAAAAAAAAATAATAAAAAATAATAATTCTCTCCCCTATTTTGTAAGCACTATAACTTTTGCGCAAACCAGTCGCTTATTGTGATTTTTTTTTTTTTTTTTTACCAAAAATATGTAGAAGAATACGTATCGCCCTAAGCTGAGAAAAAAAATGTGTTTTTTTTTTAATTGGGATATTTATTATAGCAACAAGTAAAAAATATTGTATTTTTCTTCAAAATTGTCGCTTTTTTTTGTTTATAGCGCAAAAAATAAAAATCGCACAGGCGATCAAATACCACCAAAAGAAAGCTCTACTTGTGGGGAAAAAAGGACGTAAATTTTGTTTGGGAGCCACGTCGCACGACCGCGCAATTGTCAGTTAAAGCGACGCAGTGCCGGAAGCTGAAATTTTACATGGGCAGGAGGGGGGTGTAAGTGCCCAGTATGCAAGTGGTTAAGTGAGTTATTTCTAAGAATTACAAGCCTACAGTATAAAACGCCAAATTTCCTTGCAAATAATGGTACCACTTTCAGCACCTAAATCCAGAAAGAATCATACCGCCAGGGAGGTTAAATCCCTAGTCGATTGCTTACTTCTATTCGGACTCTTAAATAGATTTACTTTCACTTTAACTTTCACTTCCTGTCCTGCTGTCAATGGTATCTTCAAGCAGGAAGTGAAGGAAAATCTGCAACAGGGACACAGACTGAAATGAAAACATGATAGTGACTCTAGCCTTCCTCGATTTTATAAAAAAAATGATTTCTATCTTTGTTGTAGTTGATGAGTTCCCATCACTTCCTGCCTCTTTCAGCAGGACAGGAAGCGAGTGTAAATCTCCGTAACAGAGCCCTGGATAGCAGAAAAAACCCAACAGGTGTTCTAATACTGCTCCACTGTATCAAATATCCTTCTCTCCATTCCAAAAACACAATGATAAGACCTTTCATGCATAGCTCACTACTGTCCCTTATTTAAAGGAACTATCCCTCTTTTGAGGCCAAATGCAGCCTCAGTTGTCTCTATTTTTGGTCTGATAGACAAGAAACACTTGGTACATGGAGCACAGTAAAACCTCTCATGGATTTTTAACAGACAGACCAAAGTGTTGATAAAAAGTATATATTTTTGGTCCGATATGTACATTACTATATAAAATTTACCATTTTACTACCAAAAATGTTATGCTGTATTAAAATGTTTATCCAACCTCCTACATTACTGCATTTGGTATTTTTAAAAGTAAATATAAGGCTCAAAAGCACTTGTAAGGTTTAGCCAGTCTTTTTCTGCATAATAGATCCTTGTGGTCTGTGTAATCGGGGGACGTACAATGTGCCAAATTGTGTCCCTCTATACACATTTCAGAAAGTTAGGAGCTAGGAGACTTTTCTAGGAGACTTTTCTTCTGGTTTTCAGAAGACGTGTATTAGTATTGTTTTATAGTACACACAAGTAGGTGTTGTTTTTATAGTTGTACAACTATCCTACCACCTGTAAACATATCTAGCTTTTATATTAATTACAGATCTCTGTATTACTTCTGCCACTTTGATGAATGTAGACATACATTTAAAATGTATTACTGCACTATAACACATCATTTCAAAGGTCTCTAAATGTTCTGGCTGATGAATTGTTCCCTTCAGTTTTAACCTCACCTAGCCTTTGTAATGGCACAAATAATTGCAAAATAAAGCAATCTTTTGTTTTATCAAGGAACAAATGTACTTTGTTTTGTCGCAGCTCACTTGCTAGTAAGGGCATCCAACCATTTCACGAGCAAAAAGTTAAACTAATTTTAAAAGCATCATTTATTTGTTTAAGAATAACATTTATTCCTATAAAGTGTTAGGAATGACAATGACTCAGAGAATACAGACTCGATTGTCTGTACGGATACTACAGCCATTTATATCTACACATAGATATGATGACAGCCTTCAAATCTGTCTGTCTTCAGTCAGATCCAGCTATGGATCTGGCTCATATCTCTGGAACCTGTACATGACCACTGCATGACCACCATTAGTTGAAACAATTGCCTGAGCATGTTAAATAGCTTGTCCTAATGATTGTTATTCCTCTGTGTAATAAACAGCATCTCAGCTAATCAGTAATTACTGCTATTCCTCCCTGTGATAACTTTCACCAGTCTTTATCCCAATCTTCCCCCAGCTGTCTGTATGCTTGTAGCAAGGTGTTAGGACCCAGTGTAATTCCTTTAGAGAATTTTCTGCTACAATGTTGTGTGTGCCACTTGATGTCTCCACATGTCCACAATTTATCTGTGTAGGAACTTTTGTAAAGGGAGTGCAGCATAGGACTTATGTGTCCTTTGCTGTGGGCTTTGGGAGGTCTGTGTTTTAATTGGACATTGCAAGATTTCAGCAGCCATTTTGTTGAGTCACAGCAGAGGAGTCCTGGATGGAAAAGCAGAGGGGGCATCTACCATTATGGGAGTTTGGGCCCCCATGGCTGCCCATCCATGGAGCTGGTTAGCTTTCCAACAAAATGAGACAGTCTTTTCCATTTTAAAAGAGAGTGAGACCAGGGGGTACGCAAGGCACAGGCATATGTCACGCAAGAGCATCCTCTTTGGGGGCTAGTGGGAGGACTTCTAAGTGCACCAGAATAGAGACTTAAAAGCGATGTGAGTATCCTTCCTATTAGGACTTTTCAGAAGAGCTTTTTAGGGACAAACAGGACAGAGTTTCCACCTTTTTTCAGAGACTAACCGAACACCCATGACATCAGAAAGATGTTAGTCTATTGAAACGTGCTTTAAAGCAGTATCGCCACTGTTGTGGCATGAAATGCATGGGTTCCCTTTATCTTGTAATATTTCATAAGCCCCATACCTGCTGTCTCTAAGCACCTCAGTGTGGCAATGGGACCCTTGCACAGATGCCTGGAGCTGCCACTATGAGGAAAGGTCTCTCGATGTAGATTTTTGTCTGACAACACTGAAGCAGTGTACAAATTCACCCTCTCTTAACTTCCTGATAAGGAATATGGTTCTCAAGCATGAACTGGCTCAACAACTTGCTGAAAGGGGTGGTAACATGCTGGTAATAGTCAAATCCCAGCCACTAGGGGGGGTTGCCTTAACCACTGATGCTAAATGCCTCCCTGTGATATCCCATGGCAATCTCTATTGTTCCTCCTCTGTTCTTGTTATAATCTATCATTTCTCCCCAGCCCCAATATTTGTTTCTCCCTTGTCCCAACCGCTATTGTTTCTCTCCCCGCTTCTACTGTTATTGTTTCTTTCTCTGATATCCTTACACAATGTATACTGCTTCTTGCCTGGTCCAGATAATGTTGTTTCTCTCACTGATATCCAGCCCAGTGTCTATTCCTCCTCCCTTGCCCCAGATTTTATTTATTCTTCCATGAGTTATTCTGTCACAAGCCTTTATTATTTTTCCTCTGCCCCAAATCCTATTGTTTACCCTTGTGATAACCTGTACCCAAATGTGTTTTTTTCTCTCCTCTCCCGCTCTAACTGCCGATATTCCTGTGATGCCTTGTCCCAATCTTTATTGCCCTATATGCTATTGTTCCTCACTGTGGTAATCCACACCAAGCGTTATTGTTCCTTCCATTGTCCCAACTACTATTGTTCCCTCTAAAAAAAAAATGTCTACTTCTGATTACCTGTTATTCCCCTGTCCCAACTGTTATTATTTCTTCGAGTGATAACCTGCCCCAACCACCATTTCTCTACCCGTGATAACCTGCTATACAAACTTCTATTTTTCCTCTTTAGAATAAACTGACCCAATCTTTATTGTTCCTCACTTTATATTGTTCATTGTCTGGCCTAGCTGTCCATATTCCACCCTGTGATAACCTGTCTAAAATCCCTTTGGTTTCTCTCCTTCTTCAACTTCTATTGTTCCTCCTTGACTGGTAGCAAGAAAAAAAACGTGGGAATCAGTCTCCCCTGTCTTGAGGGCCCTCCACTGGCTGCCCGTACAAGACCGGGTGACTTTCAAGACACTCTGCCTAACCCACAAATGTACACAACGAAACGCTCCCCAATACTTAAGTGAGAAAATAAAACCCTACGTCACCAACCGCGTGCTCCGGTCAACCAACCAAAACCTTCTCCAAATCCCTAAATCCCGCAACAAATCTAAGGAAGACCGCAGATTTGCAGTCCAAGGACCTTGACTCTGGAATGCTCTACCCACGACCATCCGCCTGGAAGAAAACCATCTGTTTTTTAGGAAAAAACTGAAGACCCATCTCTTCTGAATGACCAGGACCACACTGGAAGGAAAGCGCCTTGAGGTGATTTAGTTCGCATTGTTGCTCTATACAAGTTACTGACTCACTCACTCACTCACTCACTCACTCACTCACTCACTCACTCCTTGTGATAACCTACCCAAAATGCCACCTCTGATGACCTGGCCACAATCACTATAATTTCTCCCCATTCTAAATTCAATAGTTCCTCTCTGTTATAAGCAGCCAAATTCTCAGTTGTGTCTCTCCTTCTCCAGACTCTGTTGTTCATCTTGTGATAATCTGCCCTTAAAATCCATAGTGTTTCTTCTCTTCCCCAGATTCCATTGTTCCTACCTGTGATAAGCAGCACCAGTTGTATCTGACTGTGCTACTTTGCTCCTTCCTTTTTCCCTCACTATAGCACCAACCATGACTCTTTAGTGATCTGTCATGTTTATGTGCCAGGTGACGGTATGGTCACCACACCAGCTGTCCATTTGAATTGAGCCAACTGGGACTTAGCCTACAGGTACCTACCCCAGCCTGAACATATACACAGACTACTTTAGTCCAACAATGATCTAAGTGCAGTAACCAGTAAAAATATTATTGTAGTGGAGTTAACGATATGCTGCTTTGCATGTCGTCATTGTTCATTAAATTTTCTTACTGAATGATCTCAAATACGGTCTGAGATCTACAGTACAGTATCAACAGATTTAGATGACATCCAAGACATGTAGAAATTACACAATATAACAAATACCACTAGCATCATAGTTACAGTAAGTTTTGGTAACCCATGCTGAAAATATTTGGACTGTTTACCACTGGTAACCCATTTCAGCACTTAGATGTACTCTGTGCCAATGGTTTAACACTTGCTAGTAGGCTAGACTGTCCACTGGTGTTTCCACCCACATTTCAGTTGGGGCCTAGAGCCTAGAATGTCAGTAAGCACCCAACAAGGGTTCCAAACCTTCCTCACGCTATCCAATACAAACAAAAAAATGGCTTTAATTTTTACAGGTATGGCCCTTAAGATACAGGTGATGATGTGATAAGACATAAACAAAGATCCTATTACAGTATACCGTCTTCAAAAATTAAACACAAAAAATACGCTACCGATTTGTCTCTGAAGAACTGTTGGAGAGCTTGGGTCAAAGGAATCAAAAACATCCTGTGCTTTTCTTTCTTTGTTAAATGTTGTAGACTACAGATAAAAGAAAAGAAGTGGGTGTTAGGAAGGTGCAAAAACTTAAATAGTTTTATGTAGCATATGCTTATTTGGATGCAATTTAATTAAAGGTACATTTGACAGTTTTTCTTACTTTTCTACATTACATTCAGAAATTCTGTATAAACTATTTGTAGAAATCTTTAGGAAAACTGGACATTGTTGCCATCTCAAAAACAAATACGGCCCTGAAAAAAGGGTTTATTACTTACCTGTCACCTTATGCATCCAACTCTTTGGGTGCATCTGATGTCCTTTAACAGACTTAACTAAAGAAGAAGTTTCAGAGCAGAGAATTTGTATGTGAGTAGGTAATGTTGGATGTTGCGACAGTGGGTCAGTGGCTCATTTTCGTTATGTTTGAGTCTCTGTCACATCACTCCTGGCATTCCAATGATTTCATACAGGTGTTATGTAATTACTACTAAAGGCCCATACACACGGTAGGACATCCAACAAAATTTCCCTTGGATTTTTGTCCTAATTGATTTGTCCGATCACACCCATAGCATACACACGCTCGGACTTTTCTGCAAACTTTTCTAAAACTTTCCCATCATCACGTGGTTGTTCTGCTCTGCTCTTTACTGCCACCCTTTGGTTAACTTCTGCTATTGTTGGTTGATTTTAACATTGGTTCTGAGCATACGCATTTGTAATTTGTCCAAAAGTCCGATGGTTTGCTGTACACACGATCGGACTTTGCACCATCGGACTTTTGTTGCCTGAAAGTTGGTCCGTTCGCAGACCCAACTTTTTGTCCGATGAAAGCCAAAAAAGTTGGTCCGATGGAACGTACACACGGTCGGACAAATGTGAAAAGTGTCGGATTTTGATGTTGGTTGGGCAAAAGTCCGACCGTGTGTACGGGGCTTTATCCCACACTCAGGTTCCCAGACCCATGGGTGAGCTAACCACAAATGTGTTGAAGTTAGGACAGCAGAATTCAAAAAGTAGCCCTTTAAATGTTTGTGCATGCTTATTATATGGTTAAGTGTTAAAGCTTAAAATGTATGTAACCCCACAATTTCTTATTCCTGAAATGTGCCTGCTGTACCATCAACATGTATTGGAAAATTATCCTGTTCTCTTTGTATTGTTTCCTATGTGTGAAATACCTGGTGTTCCTGCCAGTCCCTTTGCTTACCTGTTAATAATGACCACACTAAACAGGAAAGCACATTGTGGTCAGCTCTCTAGCTGTGCTGGGAACAGTGTGCTCTTATTCAATAATTAGACTTGTCCTGACACCCCCCCCCCCCCCCGCAGGTCCTATCCCTCAGAAGCTCAGTGTCCTGCTGCTTCCCCTCCTACCAGCTCTTATGTAGCTGCAAACAGAGGGAGCAGAGGGAATGTGATCACTTAAAAAAAAAAGGGAAAAATCTATTTATATATTTTTTTATATCTATGCACAAATGTTTTACCTTTCGTTTCAATTTTAGGCCTCATTCACACGAGGCGCCTGCTCCCGCCAGCTCAGCGGGAGATCAGTCCGCAGATCTCCGCTGAATATGTATATGTGTAGCGCTCTGAATGACTAAGTGAAAGTCAAATTACCATGCATTGATTAAAATTGTAATGCATCCAACAAAAAATACATTAAGGTACATAAATCATATGTGAGTCCCTCTAGTGGGAGGAACAGAAAGTGTGCCTAGCTGGCATGTGATACAAGTGGTCTAATGCCCCTACTAATAGGTGACAAAACGTAATAACTCAATAAATATAAAGTTCATCGAAGTCAAAAAAGTCAATTAAGTGAATAAGTGAACAAACATAAATGCGTGACTTCTTCAGCGTGACGATCCCACCACCAAGAAATTTGCAGGCTTACCGGAACGTGTTGACCAGTAATGACATATGCCACTAAGGTCAAACAAGGCTTTAAATCACAGATGTCATGAACAATCCTTGGCAGGAATCATGCGCCCAACCGATCGGAGTATCTTTCAGTGGAGTGGATGTGTAGGAACAGGCCAAAAAGCTGTACTTGAATTGGAATCCCCAAACTGATTGGCTCAGTGTATTAGTGGTGCATATAGAGAAGAGAAGAGGGTGGCCACATAGCGTAATACCGTTTGATAAATTAAATCACTTTTATTCGCAGCTATCAAACTTACATTTGGCTGGAGTTAAAAGAGCTCTTGCATGCAAAATAGGGCGACAGTGGAGTCCTCCCGACGCGTTTCATGGTCAAAGCACATCGTCTGGGGTGACGCAGATATCCGCTGAGCCGATGGATGACAAGCTCCTCTTTGCTCACTGAGCGGGGAGGAGCTTGTCGGGCACCGCTATCTCCTATGGAGCGATCTGATGAAAACGGACAGCATTTTCATCAGATCTTACCCGATCCCGATCCGCCATGGACGGATGGGGACGTATCCCCCCATACGTCTCTTTTTAGCGGATTGGATAGGGTCAGATGTCAGCAGACATATCTCCACTGTTATCCGACGCTGCATAGGGATGCATGGAGCGGCCGTTCAGGTCCGCCGTCAAAACTGACAGGCAGACCCGAACGGTCCATCCATGTGAATGAGGCCTAAAACTGAATGGGTTCTTTTACAAAAGACACTTTAATACAGCTATTAATTCCTTAATACATCACTAATATATTTCTTAAATTTAAGCAGTATATATATTTGAATTTCACTTGGTATCGGTTTCTTGTAAATCTTGATATCCCCTGGAATGGCTCCCAAGCTCTTCCATTGCTCCACATCACCACATGGGTGCAAATCTCCCACAAGCAAAATAGCTTCAAACAATAAGGCTGCACATTGTATATATACATCTGTAATGTCCTCAACAAAATATATAACAAAAAAAGATTTATAATGGGCATAAAAGGCGCACAAACCCGTATAAATCAAACAAGCGCTTCAGGAAAACCAGCCTAATGATTGAAAAGTAAAAAAATCTAAATTAATGACTATAGCTGCTACCTTATATTAAAGAGGTTCAGTCGATACAAACACTCTTTAGGACAATATTGAACACAGGGTAAACATAAATCGAACCAAAAGAGGAACGTATATTAACCAGGTAGCGCTTAATATCGCGCACTTTTTTGCCCTGAAAATCAGGGCAAAATCGTGGGTGCGCGATATACGCCGATACCCGCTTTCCCGCGCCGAATTTTGAATACTGCGCCGACATATACCGAGCGCAGTACACTCGGGTATATTCGGCCAGTCTCGGCTTCTTCCGCGGTCACGTCCTGGACGTACAGGACGTGAGCGCGAAAGTTGCCGAGCCTGCCCGAGTGTACTGCGCTCAGTATATGCTGGCGCAGTATTCAAAACTCGGCGCGGGAAACGAGCCGCGAGGACGCCGGACCCGCCGAAGAGGACGCCGGACCCGCCAAAGAGGACGCCGGACCCGCCGAAAAGGACACCGGACCCGCCGAAGAGGACACCGGACCCGCCGAAGAGGACACCGGACCCGCCGCAGAAGGACACCCGAAGCCGCAGAAGGACGCCGAACCCGACAAGGCCGCCGATGGACGCCGCGCAAGACACCAAAACTGTAAGTACAAAATAACTTTTTTTCCACAGGATTGGGGGGCACTTTGGGGGTGCGCGGTATACGCGGGAGCGTGTTATACTGCGATAAATATTGGATTGGATTGGATTGGATTAAATACTTATAGAGCGCCAAATGCAAGTTGTGATACTCGCGTCTAAGCGCAGTGATCACATTAGTAGATTTCAAAGTAGGCAAAAAATGAAAGTCCAAATAATCCCAAGAGGAAAAAGGATGAAAATTTGATCGCTTATCAGACGTCTACACCACCACACGTGTGCTGAAAGAAAAGGGGGATGTGGATAGCGACCCCCTCTTAGAAAAACTCTTACCAGATTTAAATGATAAGTAAGCTCTCAGATAATCAATCAGGACACAATCTTGGTGCAGGACTTCTCAATTGGACATATTCGTTTGCTCAATGATTAACATATGAAAAGAAGGGAAATAGACATAGTGCAATCCTGTTTCAAAAGTTTTAATCACACTTATAAAAAAAACAATCCATCCGGATGTAAACTCACATTCTAAGAGTTAAAATCAGCATTGAGATCATAATACCACGATCACTCCAATGTTGGATGTTAATGCAGGCGTCTCCTACCGCTCTCCTTACTGTCAGGCTGCGGGGGGTAGATCCGCTAGTCTCCAACACTGTCAGCGTCCTCACTCACGTTACTTGGCTCCTCCCTGACTAGTTTCGTCATTCGACATCATCAAAGGTAAGAGTTTTTCTAAGAGGGGGTCGCTATCCACATCCCCCTTTTCTTTCAGCACACGTGTGGTGGTGTAGACATCTGATAAGCGATTACATTTTCATGCTTTTTCCTCTTGGGATTATTTGGACTTTCATTTTTTGCCTACTTTGAAATCTACTAATGTGATCACTCATATTATGGACAGATTGTAATCAGCTCTTGTTTTACATGTTTATGTTGATACATATATATTTTTAAGCGCTACCTTGTTAATATACGTTCCTCTTTTGGTTCGATTTATGTTTACCCTATGTTCAATAATGTCCTCAACAAACTTTATTTTACAGAGTAAATGTACGGGGAACTCTACCTACCGCCCCTACTATTTGGGCTCAGTCCGATGACTATATGACTAGGAGGTGCAAAATTCATCAGAGAAAGTCAAGTGTTGTCCGCTTGCCCTGTGCAATATAGGTCACTGGGGACATTAAGGATTACGGTATATTTATGTGCAATCTTACTGTTTGGAGTACTTTTGACATGAGCTTGCTGCCATCCCCTGTATAGCAGTGATCCAACTGTGGAAGGGAGAAGCAGCACAACAATTCAATCATTTGTGCTGCAGTATTCATGTGCTAACAAGGAGAATACTGAAAATAAAGGGCAGAGTGACAGAGGAAAAATCTGGGACCTTGATACCTGCAGCATCTGTATGCATGTTTGAAAACTATTACACATGAGTGCGGATGTGCCACAGGTCTATACCGGGTCCCAAAGACCTGCAGCACATCTGCACTCATGCAGAATTCGGCAGCACGCATGCACCCATCAGTAAAACGGGCTCCTGGGATGTGGCAGTAGCAAGGAAGAATGAAGTCATAAAGCGTTTTAAAAGGTTTAATCCAGTTATGAAAAGGGGGGGGGAGGGCCTGGGAAGAAAAAGTTACACTGTTGGCTGGAGGTCTGCTTTAAAGGGGTTGTAAAGGTTTGTTTTTTATTTCACTTACCCTTTCCTATGGTTTCCCTTCTAAATGTTTTTTTTTCTTTGTCTGAATTTCTCACTTCCTGTTTCTCCTCAGTAAGCTCTTCTGGCTGACTAACCACTGCTCAGATGATGGGGGCAAGCTTACTGAGGAGAAACAGGAAGTGAGAAATTCAGACAAAGAAAAAAAACATTTAGGAGGGAAATGGAAGGAAAAGGTAAGTGAACCAACCACTAGCTTAAAGGACCCTATTTAGAAAATAGAAAACAAACCTTTACAACCCCTTTAACTGCAGTCGAGAGAAAAAAAACGGGGCTTCTGCCCTGTCAGTCTGAGCTGTTCTGTGTGGCACAGCTGTGCAAATCTTAGGACTGGATGGATAAAAATGAAAATCCTTTAGCAGGTAAAACCGCTCCCATATATATTCATCTGTGTATTTAGCGGTTTGCTCTGAATTCAGCTTTAACCAATACATTGTTCAGCTTTTGCAAACGTTCACACAGTTTGTATTGCTTTGGAATATTGGCAAGCTGTACATGAGCTGGATTACTTGTTTTGCCTGTTATATTTAAATTATGATTTCGTCCACATTAGTAATGTCCAAGCTACAACGGAGAAAAATGGGGAGATAAGGAACGTTCAGAAGGAATTTTAACTCTATTTCAGGTGCATTGTTCTAGTTCTGAAATTGATTGGCAGAAACATTTCTCTCTCTAACCTGTATATTCCTGAGCTGAGGACACTTGTGTATTGCATGAACATTCAGCTCAATACACGTTATCTGCACTGAGTGTCAGGAAGCAATCTGTGTGTATAAAGAAAATGCTCTAGTATGCACAGGGCTTAAAGTCTGATAATGGCTGTTAAAACCTCAGTAGGATAATGTAAATACTACCATTTAAGAAGGCTTTTACTGATCTAAATGTAAATGTGAATTTATATGAAAAATGGGAATTCTTAAAGAGAAACTATTTTATTGTATACCTCAACTTGTTTTCGCAGCCTATTATTTTCAGACAGAAAATGCTGCTTTTCATCCAAAAGTCGTAGATTTTCACTTTGTATTCTCCTAATTTCCTTGCTCAGGTCACTTATTTTGGCCTCTCGTTCCATGAGTATTGATTTCAGGAGAGGCATGGAAATATTCAGAGCCTCACTGGATTCTGCAGCCTAAAATCCATAAAAAAAATAAAAAAAAATATATGTATATATATATATATATATATATATATATATATATATCAGTTAACCAGTACTGTGTTATGTATAGCACATGTGCAGTAAAGTTTTAGAGAACCCCATAATATGTTTCTTATGTGTTCACATTCATACAACATACCTAAAAAAATTGTTTTATCAAAATACTTCTACGTTTGTGTTTATTTGCAGCAGGCTTTGCGGAAACTGCAATATTTTTTTATCAAAATATTACTACTTTTGTGTTTATTTGCAGCAGGCTTCGCGGAGATTGTAAGCCAGAATTTGAAAATGAGAGGAAATTCAATCTGTCCCCACTGTCAAAGTAGGGACAGACTGAATTTCCTCTCAGTAGCATGGAATGCAGCACCAAAGCCATGAAATCTTTAATAAAAAAAAATGGGAAAAGGGGGAAAGCACTCACATCCATAAATTTAGAAGACAAAGAAGAAAAAATTACTCGAGAAATGGTAATTGATGGTCGGACTTTAAAAGCAAGACAGGAATATCAAAAAATATAAATGTTATTATAAAAAATACAAAATTTACAAAGAAAACCATATAGGATATATGATATGGAAAATATCCTCTGTGCGTCGTCTACGTGTTTCGCCATTGGGCTTCCTCCAGACGAGCAGAAGAAAGTAATAGTAGAAAAATACATTTCATTATTTTAGAATAATCGGGATCACATACATATATGTCAGGAAGATCATAAAAATTAGTTCCATGTATAGTAGAAAAAGGCCAGAAATATCTCCAAAAACTCCAAAAAGCTCCCTCTACCTAGAATGTCGGTTATGGAGGTGCACCATAAGTTCAGTAAACCAGTTCTATTGGTTCAAAGATATATGAACGTTAGTTCCAGGGCAGTCCAAAGAGGGAATAACGGAGGCAAGTAGGCATCTGATATAATGCAGCCAGGTACATCAAACCTGAATCCAAGCCCTCAGTACACAAGTACACAAATACTTGGATTCAGGTTTGATGTACCTGTGTGCATTATATCGGATGCCTACTTGCTTCCGTTATTCCCTCTTTGGACTGCCCCGGAACTAACGTCCATATATTTTTATACCAATAGAACTGGTTTACTGAACTTAAGGGAGATTTTTGGAGTTTTTGGAGATATTTCTGGCCTTTTTCTACTATACATGGAACTCCTTATTACGATCTTCCCGACATATATGTATATGATCCGGATTATTCTAAGATAATGAAATGTATTTTTCTACTATTACTTTCTTCTGCTCGTCCTGAGAAAGCCCAACGGTGAAACGCGTAGACGATGCACAGAGGATATTTTCCATATTATATATCCTATATGTTTTTTTATTGATCTGTTTTGTAAATTTTCTATTTTTTGTAATAAAATGTATTGATATTTTTTGATAACCCTGAAATCTTTAATTGTTAAGACAGGCTGTTGGAATTTAGTTTACAACTAATAATAATTTGCCAGCATAGTACAGACAGGGTAATTATAGTAAACATTAGTCCCCATTAACATTGTATACTAGGAGAAAACTTCAGTTTTGGAGTTTTTCAGAAGAGAACAGTTAAAATTGTAAGCAGCCATTAGTATATACTTTATGCTGTGTGAAAGTAATCATATAGCAATTCTAAAGTTGTGTTATCTCAATTTAGCTGCAAAAGTGGAAATACACTTAAAGGCATGGAACAGATACAATTCACAAGAGTATAGCATTGAGTTCTATTGTGCTACTCAGCTGCCAAGTGCTTACTTAAGGAAAAAGCACTTAACCATTCTAATCTATATTATCTACAGCATTATTATCTAATAGATCAACAAATGGTAATCATTGCAACATATGTTTTAGACTAAAAGCATTGTTAGTTTAACATAAAAGAACAGAAATAAAAGTGTACAGCAACCTAATATTAACATTCGCTCTTGTTTTCCTTTTAAAATAGTTATTTTTAAACAAAAGTTTGGTTACACTCCATGTGACTGTTTTCAGGCGTCTCTCAGGATCTTTTTTAAGTATGGGTGTTTATGTCCAATATGCCTGTCAAATTTGCTGGAATCCATTAGGAATTAAAGGAAAGCTGTTAAAAAGCATTAAAGTAGCCACTGCAGTAATTTATTATTGAAAATGCTAGTTACCTGGCTATCATGATGATCCAATGACTAATGCCCTGTACACACGATCGGATATCTGATGGAATCTAAACCGATGTATTTTTTATCAGATATCCGATGAATCTGACGTTCATCAGTGGTGCCTACACACCATCGGTTAAAAAAAAACGATCGTGTCAGAACGCGGTGACGTAAAACACAACGACATGCTGAGAAAAATAAAGTTCAATGCTTCCAAGCATGCGCCGACTTGATTCTGAGCATGCATGGATTTTTAACCGATGGACGTGCCCACAGACGATCGTTTTTTTTTAACCATCAGATAATTTTAAAACAAGTTCTAATGCCGCGTACACACAATCGGTTCGTCTGATGAAAGCGGTCTGATGGACCCTTTTCATCAGACAAACCGATCGTGTGTGTGGGCCCCATCAGGTTTTTATCCATCGGTGAAAAAACTCAGAACATGTTTTAAAATTATCTGATGGTTAAAAAACCAATAGAAAAAAACGATAGTCTGTGGGCACGTCCATCGGTTAAAAATCCATGCATGCTCAGAATCAAGTGGACGCATGCTCGGAAGCATTGAACTTCATTTTTCTCAGCCCGTCGTTGTGTTTTACGTCGTTGCATTCTAACACAATCGTTTTTTTAACTGATGGTGTGTAGGCAAGACTGATGAAAGTCAACTTCATCGGATATCTGATGAAATAATCCATCAGACCGTTTTCATCGGATGAACCGATCATGTGTACAGGGCATACTTTTTTTTCACCGATGGATATAAAACTGATGGGGCCCACACACGATCGGTTTGTCTGATGAAAACAGTCTGTTTTCATCAGACGAACCAATCGTGTGTACGCGGCATAACTCAGAAAAAGAGTAGTGACATTCTCTGTATTTCTATCAGTAAAATGTTCACACAAATCATACAGTGGGTATAGAAAAGAATCACATCCCTTAAAATAATCATGTTGATGCTTTGCAGCCTGAAATGAAAACAGATACAGTTTTTGTTTTATTCAGCTGTATTTACTCAGTGTTTAACTACTTCAGATCCGCCCCATCGTCAAAATACGTCATTTTTTTAAAGATGGATATCTCGGTAACGGCAGCAGCTGCTGCCACATCCGAGATATCCCTCTCTTCATGGGGCGGATCTGTACACGATACTGGCGGTCTCCGCGGCGGATTCGCCGCGAGATCGCCATTATCGGTGGCGGGAGAGGGTGCCCCCCCCTCCCGCCGCTTTCCCGCGCCCTCCGCCGCTTACCGTTGCCGTCGGTAGCGGCGGAGGCGATCGGGTCTGCTCGTTATCTGTCCGGGGATGCGACTGAGGGAAAAATGTCCCTCAGCCGTCCCCATACCTCTGCTGGGCGGAAGTGACTTCAAAACGTCAGTCCCGCACAGCGTCTTAAAAAGACATATTTTTTATTTACTTTTTTTCTTTTTTTTGCATTTAAGCCTAAATATGAGATCTGAGGTCTTTTTGACCCCAGATCTCATATTTAAGAGGACCCGTCATGCTTTTTTCTATTACAAGGGATGTTTACATTCCTTGTAATAGGAATAAAAGTGATCAATTTTTTTTTTTATTTCAGTGTAAAAAATGTAAAAATAAATTAAAACAAATAAGAAAACAAAAAAAATAATTTTAAAACGCCCCGTCCCGACGAGCTCACGCGCAGAAGCGAACGCATATGCGAGTATCGCCCGCATATGAAAACGGTGTTCAATCCGCACAAGTGAGGTATCGCCGTGATCGTTAGAGCGAGAGCAATAATTCTAGCCCTAGACCTCCTCTGTATCTAAAAAAATGCAACCTGTAGAATTTTTTAAACATCGCCTATCGAGATTTTTAAGGGTAAAAGTTTGACGCCATGCCACGAGCGGGCGCAATTTTTAAGCGTGACATGTTGGGTATCATTTTACTCGGCGTAACATTATCTTTCACAATATATAAAAAAATTGGGCCAAATTTATTGTTGTCTTATTTTTTAATTCAAGAAAGTGAATTTTTTTCCAAAAAAAGTGCGCTTGTAAGACCGCTGCGCAAATACAGTGTGAGAAAAAGTATTCCAATGACTGCCATTTTATTCTCTAGGGTGTTAGAAAAAAATATATATATAATGTTTGGGGGTTTAAAGTAATTTTCTAGCAAAAAAAAATGTTTTAGTCTAGTAAACACCGAATCTGAAAAACAGGCTCGGGTCTCAAGTGGTTAACCACCCTTTGCTTTAATTATAGTCTTTAGTCTGTTAGGATGTCTCTACTAACTTTACACATCTAGACTTTGCAATATTTTCCCATTCTATTTTGGAGAACGGGTCAAGTTCAGTTAAATTTGATGGTGACTGTTTGTGGACTGCAGTCTTCTAGTCATTATACAGATTTTCAATGTGATTTAAGTCTGGGCTCTGACTAAGCCATGCAGGGAAATTCACCCTCTTCTCCTTCAACCACTATGTGCTAATTTTTGCTGTGTGTTTTGGGTCATTGTCATGTTGGGAGGTAAACCTTCCCATTGACAACTTTCTGGCAGAGGGCAGCAGAATTTCCTCAAGAATCTGAACACCTATTTCTTATTTTCTATCCTGACAAGTGCTCCAGTCGCTGCTGCAAAAAAACTCCCCCATAACAGAATATTACTACCTGCATGCTTTACTGTAGGAATGGTGGTATTAAGATGGTGAGCTGTATTGGATTTCCGCCAAAAATCGTCAGATGTTGAGGACAAATAGTTCAATTTTAGTCTCATCTAACCACCTTAAACAAACTTTGAAAATCCTGAAGCCACATGGAAAAAGGTGTTAGGCCGCGTACACACGACTAAACAAATCCGATGAAATCGGTCGGACCGTTTTCATCGGATATGTCTGCTGGGCTATTTTGGTTTGATCAGTGTACACACGATCAAACCAAAATCCCTGTGGACAGACAGCGCGGTGACGTGGCGTTGACGTTGACGGCGCCTCGTCACCACTCCAGGAAGTAAAATACTTCCATGCATGCGTCAAATCCATTCGGCGCATGCAGGAGATTTTTGTCCGCTCGTTAGGCGTACTAACCAGCGGACATGTCGGACGGACGGGTTTCCAGCAGACAAGTTTTAAAGCATGCTTTAAAACTTGTCTGCTGGAAAAATCTGTCTGTTCGCCCGTACACACGATCGGATTTGTCTGCTGAAACGGTCCATCGGACCGGTTTCAGCAGATAGATTCGATCGTGTGTACGCGGCCTTAGGGTCAGATGACACTAAAATTGAATTATTTGGCCTCAACATCAAACGATATGTCTGACAGAAATCCAATACAGTTCACCATCCAAATAACACCATTCCTACAGTAAAGCATGGAGGTGATAATATCCTGTTATGAGGGTGTTTCTCTGCAGCAGTGACTGGAACACTTCAGGATAGAAGGAAAATTGATGGGGCAAAATATTATCAAATTCTTAAGGAAAATCTGCTGCTTTCTGACAGAATGTTGTAGATGGGAAGAGATTTACCTTCCAACATAAAAATTGTCCAAAGCACACAGAAAAAATTACCACACAGTGGTTGAAGGAGAAAAGGGTGAATGCCCCTGCATGGCTTAGTCAGAGCCCAGACTTAAACCCGATTAAAAATCTGTGGAATGACTAGAAGACTGCAGTCCACAAATTGTTATCATCAAATTTAACTGAACTTGAGCCTTCTGCAAAGAAGATTGGACAAATATTGCAAAGTCTAGATGTGCAAAGTTAGTGAGACATATACCAACAGACCAAATGCTGTAATTAAAGAAAAATGTGGTCCAACAAGATACTGACATAAGGGGGGTGGGTGATCCTCCTTCCAACTCACTTTTTCTGACATGTTGTATGTTATATCTTTCACTTGGATGTTATAAATTGTACTAGTAAATACAGATGGATAAAACAAAACCTGTGTCTGTCTTCATTTCAGGCTGCAAAGCAACAACATTTGATTGTTTTAAAGGGAGGCGATTCTTTTCTATACCCGCTGTAAATCTCTAGCTGTCAGATTCGTGTTCGTACTGTATATATCGTCTGTAGGCTTCCATGTGCATTTAAAGGGTGTTCCATTTGCAAATCTTTCTCCACACTCTTGTCTTTCACAAAACTCTATGAAAAAGCACATTATATAACATTTTAGGGAATTGTGGTTCACACAGGGCATCTGCCTAGAGGGAACATCCCAGTTCCCGGGAATAGTTACAGTACATGGGGCTCCTACAGTGCCATCCTATTACCAGGGGAGGGCTGGCAGACTTAAGCCTCAGGGGCAAGTCCAGTCAAGTAGCCCATTGAACCGCTGAATCAGCTCACCATCCATGGCCCATCTGTTTTTTCAATGCAGCCTCACCAGTGCCCATCGGGGCAGGCAACTCCAGTGCCCATCGATGCAGCCTGATCACTGGGGCAGGTAACATGCGGTGTATAGGGGGAGAGATGGGGTCAGGTTGGGGTATCAGGGTCTCTCACCTCAGTGATCTCAGCTCAGCAGGTCCTTGCACGCCACAGCCTCCTGGGGGTAATGCTCCTGGTCCTGGGGTCAGGTTGCAGCCAGTGCCCAGCCCTGCATCCCGACTCCCTGGCAAGCTCTGCCTCTGCCTGCTTTTAAGAATCCTGTCCCAGGGAGTCGTAGTTTCCTCTGCGCTGCTCTGTTTTCCACCCACCGGGAGCTTTAAGCATGGGCTACAACTCCTGGAATGCAACAGCTAGTGGTAGGCCCCGACTTCCAAGACCAGAATAAAAAATAAAATGGTAGCAGGCATTTTGAACATAAGTTAAGGTGGCCTGGGAGGCAATTGCCACCCTGCCCTACCCCCCCTGCCTATTACACCGCAAACCACCACCCCTCCAGCGTAAGCCGACCTCCAGTAATACAGGCCCAAGAGTGGTAACACCCAACTGATAACTAATATACTGTGTGTATATATATATATATATAAATAAATACAGATGGTGCAGCGCTCAAATAAAAACAATAAAAGATGAATATAAAGTCCATAAAATCGCAGTACACCTCCAGTGAGTGCCAATGTAGACAGACAGATGACTGTGTAGATAACTTCAAACGTGCTAGACACACATCCACCACCACATGAAATGGCCTCTCACCTCACCACCTGGGCCCTTTGATTATGGAGGGTTAAATGCGCTTTATGTATAAATATCAGCAAATCCAGCAGTAGTGGAGACGTCACAGAGAAACGGATAGATCATCCCAGGTCATGCAGGTCTTGTTTATTAAATGACCTGGGATGATCTATCGGTTTCTCTGTGACGTCTCCACTACTGCTGGATTTGCTGATATTGCTGGATGTATTTTGAAATACATTCCTCATAAGGCAATACATGTTTTGTATCTCAGAGGACACCTCCTACTGCTACTGTTGGCTGACATCCATTCTTTGTTTAAATTCCAAGTCTGGCTCATAGAAAGAGACTCTCTAGAATTTTGGCAGCATGTTTGTTATTTTTCCTTTTTTAACATGATTTATCAAGTTCTTAGAAACCGCCCCAAAGCATAATGTTTCCACCTCCATGGTTGATTGTAGGTATGGTGTTCTAATGCCGCGTACACACGATCACTTTTTGTGATGTAAAAAACGTCGTTTTATCTCACGAAACAAAACGACGTTTTTCAAACTTCATTTTAAAAAACGATGTTGCGTACACACCATCGTTTTCTGAAAATGCTCTTGCAAAGCGCGGTTACGTAAGACAATTTCGACGGCACTCTGTTCCATTGAAGCACCCGTCTCATAACTTGCTTCTGAGCATGCGCGGGTTTAAAAACGTAGTTTTAAACGTCGTTTTGCCCACACACGATTTTTTGTGAAACAAAAGACGACATTCTGAAAAACGACATAAAAAATTCAAGCATGTTCGAATTTTTTTTTGGTCGTTTTTTTGAAGACATAAAACAACGTTTTGCCCACACACGATCATTTTAAATATTTCATCACAAAAACGACCGTGTGTATGCGGCATTAGGGTCATAGTCAGCATTTTTCTTCCTCCAAACATGGCAAGCCCCCGTCCTCAAGAACGCACATACAGTCATGCCAATTAGGGGTGAGCTTTCTGTTTGGGTTGAACATGAGTTTGACTCGAACATTGGCTGTTCGCTGGACAGCAAACAATTTGAGGTGTTCGCAGCAAATTCAAAAAGCTGTGGAGCACCCTTTGAAGCCTCATACACACTATCAGTTTTCCTGCAGGTTTGTGTCTTTAGGTTTACCAAAACCATCTAATATGAGGTGAAACCTTAAGGCTGGGTTCACACCTATGCGAATTGAGTGTGGCTTAAACCGCATCTAATACGCAGAACATTTCTAAATACATTGTTTTCAATGAGGCTGGTTCACATATGTGCGATGCATTCGCACTGCGCATTGCAGAAAAAACGTGTGCGGATTTTATGCCTTGCGGTGCGGCTCAGGTGCAAATTCAGTCCCATTATCTTCTATGGGTACGCAGCTGATTCGCAGATGTGTTCAGTTCTCTTCAGGAATTTCTCTCATTCAGCTCAATACACTTCTCCCCCTCTCTCCTCTCACCCAGAACTTCTCCCAGGTCTCCAAATTCTCAGCAAAAAATGGAGCTAATCTGCTGAACACTTCCCTTATCTATCTGCAGAGATAAAAGAGCTGAAATACCCACCGCACAAGTGTGAACCCAGCCTAATGCCGCGTACACACGGTCGTTTTTTGCGATGAAAAAAAACGTCGTTTTTTAAAACGTCATTTAAATTGATCGTGTGTGGGCAAAACGTCGTTTTTTGTCTTCAAAAAAACGACCCAAAAAAATTTCCAACATGCTTGAATTTTTTGTGTCGTTTTTCAAAACGTTGTTTTTTGTTTCACAAAAAGTCACTGTGTGTAGCAAAAACGTCGTTTAAAACGACGTTTTTCAACCAGCGCATGCCCAGAAGCTAGTTATGAAGCGAGCTTCAATGGAAAAGAGTGGTGAACGTAACCTTGCTTTTTGTGAAAAAACAATGGTGTGTATGCAACATCGTCTTTGAAAAGTGACGTTTCAAAAACGTTGTTTTTTACTTCACAGAAAACTTCGTTTTTTTTCATCACAAAAAATGATCGTGTGTACGCGGCTTTAGAGTTTCAATTTGTATGCAATCAGGCAGGCCCTTGTACTACATGGTTTTGGTAAACCTGAAGAGAAAAACCTGCAGGAAAACTGATAGGGCCAGATTCAGGTAGAGTTAGGCTGGCGGATCAATGGATCCGCCAGCCTAACTGTCACTTTAAGCCGGCGTTTTTGTTTTCTGTAACCAGAAAACAAGAAACGCCGGGTTGGAGTTCCGATGCGATCGGCGCAATTGAATTTCGCCATCGCATCGTTACTTCAACTTAAAAATGGCGCCGGGGGCGTTCCCGCCGATTTACGCTCAAAAAATGTTAATGAGCGGGAATCGGCAATTCACGATCTTTTTCGGGCGCGACGCAGTGACTTTACGACGTTTCTGGAAGCGATACGCGGCGTATAGATAAAGCAGCCCCCTAGTGGAGTATCCTATGTTAAGTATAGGCGTCGTCATCGCGTTGGAAAAAAAACAAATCGCGTCGCTTGCGTAAAACATTCATGAATGGGGATGTGACGTCATTGACGTTCACTGACAGAATTTGGAGCATGCGCACTGGGATGCATTGACACTCGACGCATGCGCAGTACGTTCGCCGCGGGATCGCGCTTAGTTTGAATACTACACGCCCCGTACCCGCCCAATTTGAATTTCGCCGGCTCATTTGCGATGCGCTGCCGCAACTTTAGGAGCAAGTGCTTCATGAATAACAGCACTTGCTCCTAAAATTTCGGCAGAGTAACGTAAATGAGAAGTGTTACTCCAGAGCAAAGATGCTCTGATCTACCTGAATCTGGCCCATAGGGCCAGATTCATGAAAGGTTACGCTGGCGGATCGAGTGATCCGCCAGCGTAACAGTGGCTTTGAGCCGGCGTTTCTGTTTTCTGTAACCAGAAAACAAGAAACGCCGGGTTGAAGTTCCGATGCGATGAGCGTAACTGAGTTTCGCCATCGCATCGTTACTTCAACTTAAAAATGGCGCCGGGGGCGTTCCCGCCGATTTACGCTCAAAAAATATGTTAATGAGCGGAAATCGGCAATTCACGATCGAAATCCGGCGCGACGCAGTGACGTTACGACGTTTCCGGACGGGATACGCGGCGCATAGTTATACCTACATGGGGTTGGAGTATCCTATGTTAGGTATAGGCGTCGTCATCGCGTCGGGAAAAAAAAAAAAAAACGTTGCTTGCGTAAAACGGTCATGAATGGGAATGTGACGTCATTGACGTTCATTCACAGATTTTGGAGCATGCGCACGGGGATGTTTTGACACTCGACGCATGCGCAGTACGTCGGCGGCGGGATCGCGCGTAGTTAGCATACTACACGCCCCGTACCCGCGACATTTGAATTCCGCCGGCTCATTTGCGATGCGCTGCCGCAACTTTAGGAGCAAGTGCTTCGTGAATGACAGCACTTGCTCCTAAAAATTCGGCAGCGCAACGCAAATCAGAAGCGTTACTCCAGAGCAAAGATGCTCTGGAATACGTGAATCTGGCCCATAGTGTGTATGGGGCTTAAAAGTCTATGGGAGAAATTTAAAGTGCTAATTTTAAAGGTTAATATGCAAGTTATTGTCATAAAAAGTGTTTGGGGACCCGGGTCCTGCCCCAGGGGACATGCATCAATGCAAAACAAGTTTTAAAAACAGACTTTTTTTTCGGGAGCAGTGATTTTATTAATGCGTAAAAGTGAAACAATAAAATTGAAATATTCCTTTCAATTTCATACCTGGGGGGTTTCTACAGTATGCCTGTAAAGTAGCGCATGCTTCCCATGTTTATAACAGTCTCTGCACAAAATTAAATTTCTAAAGGGAAAAAAAGTCATTCAAAATTACTTGCGGCTTTAAGAAATTGTAGGGTCTCAGCAATACAGATAAAGTAATTGAAAAAAAAATGCGTGGGGGTCCCCCCAAATTTTATTACCAGGCCCTTCAGGTCTGGTATCGATATTAAGGGGAACCCTGGGCCAAATTTAAAAAAAATGGTGGGCTCCACCCAAAAATCCATACCAGACCTGAAGGGTCCTAAGGGGAACTCTGCGCTATCGCTTGTGAAACACGTCTACCATTGCCTGTATCTGTCTGACCCTTGCGACAATCAAGATAATTTGGAGTTCCAGTGTGTAACCAATTTCTTGTTTTATACTATAGACACCCCCAGGTTCAAAATTTAAAGGAATATTTACCTTTTATTGTTTCAATTTAAGCATTATTAATGGTTAAGGAGCGCCGCACAACTATTTACGTTGGCAGAATGGCACGGCTGGGCATATGGATGTACAGGTACGTCCCCTTTAAGATGCCCAGCCGCAGGTCGCGAGTGCGCCGATGGCGGCGCGCCCTCGACCCGGTCCTGTCCTCCGTGACCCCGCTCGCGGGATCCGCAGACCCAATTGCCGCCGGTGTCCCGCGATCGGGTCACAGAGAGGAAGAACGGGGAGAGGTGAGTGTAAACAAACCTTCTCCGTTCTTCCTAGTGTGGCTGTCAGTGATCGTCTGTTCCGTGTGTTAGGGAACAACGATCAGTGACGTCACACGCACAGCCACGACCCCCCACAGTAAGAACACACCCTTAGTACACACTTAACCCCTACAGCGTCCCCTCCTGGTTAACCTCTTCACTGCCAGTGTCATTTTCACAGTAATCAGTGCATTTTTATAGCACTTTTCGCTGTGAAAATTACAATGGTCCCAAAAATGTGTCAAAATTGTCCAATGTGTCCGCCATAATGTCACAGTCACGAAAAAAAACGCTGATCGCCGCCATTAGTAGTAAAAAACAATTATTAATAAAAATGCCATAAAACTATCACCTATTTTGTAAACGCTATAAATTTTGCGCAAACCAATCGATAAACGCTTATTGCGATTTTTTACCAAAAATAGGTAGAAGAATATGTATCAGCCTAAACTGAGAAAAAATTATGTTTTTTTATATCTTTTTTTGGAGATATTTATTATAGCAAAAAGTAAAAAAATATTGTTTTTTTTTTCAAAATTGTCGCTCTATTTTTGTTTATAGCGCAAAAAATAAAAACCGCAGAGATGATCAAATGCCACCAAAAGAAAGCTCTATTTGTAGGAAAAAAAGGACACCAATTTTGTTTGGGAGCCACATCGCACAATATCACAAAAACTGGCCAGGTCCTTTACCTGCATAATTTTTTTTAAATAACAAACATGTTATACTTACCTCCACTGTGCAGCTCATTTTGCACAGAATGTCCCAGAACGCTGTCTTCTGGGGTCCCTCGGCAGCTGTCTCGGCTCCTCCTCGCAAAAGCTTTCTACCTTCATGCAAACTTTTGCGAGCGCGCTCCCGTGATACAGCTGCGGCCATAGCCGCCGACTGTATCACTCGGCCCGGCCCCGGCGAGCCGCGTCATCCACTATGATTGACAGCAGCTGGGAACTGAACAGGATGACAAGCACACGCCTGGGAATTTCAAACGGTCAGGTAAGTAAAACGGGGGCTGTCAGATGTTTTTTTACCTTAATGCATAAAGGTAAAAAAAAAATTTACCTTTACAACCCCTTTAAGTGGTTAAGCAGAAAATCGCTCTTGATGCAATATCTGCTTCTTCTTCTGACTTTCCAGTTATACCAGTCAGAACACAGTCACTTTATACACATGAAAAGTAAGATATTTTAAATCTGAGTAGAGAGATCAGTTTTATGCCTTATCAAAAAATATCAGCAGGATGTAAAAGCTATTCTTTCCCCATTAGCTGCATTGTGCAGCTTTAAGGTTCTTTGTCAGTATGCAGCACCCAGTGTCTTTGTTCAGCCTAGGTGTACAGCTTCCTGCATACAGACTCAGATGGCTGCTGCCACTTCACAAAATGATTGACTACAGCCTAGCAATAACGGTGCCTTCATATATAGGTCACCTCAATTCCCTGAAGACTAGGTTCTTAATATTATGATATATCCTACAACATAGAATGTGTAACTGATCCATCATTATAGAGCAAATGAGTGTGACAAGTCAAAACCTTCCTAAAAGGCTCTATAAACACAAAGAAACAAAACAAATCAAATAAATAGATGCATATCAAATCATTAAAATCTCTATAGGGTTGTTAATTTACTTTAACAGACATTGTCAACATTTTAAATCTGCAGCTTTGATTAAAACAATATCTGGTGACCCTACCATTGAAGATTTATTTGGGCACTTATGGGGTGACAACGTTCTGTTTCTGTCCAGTTGTGCTCCTGTGTTGTCACCCAGTCAAACGGGCTTCCATTGAGGACTGCAAGTGGCCAATACAACATACATTTAGGCAGGGCTGGACTGGGACAAAAATTTGACCATGGACTTCATTCAGACCAGTCCACTTTAATTTTGCAAACACGCACAAAACAGTATATAAACTAATAAGCAATTGCGCAAAAAAAAAAAAAATAAGTAAAAAATATATAAATTAAAGTAATAAAAAAAAATTACACTCATGTGAACTCAAATGTTGAAGATGTGCAGAGTTTTCCTTTCCAATTGTATAAAAGGTATTGGGCATAGGACAGAACATATATCTGTCCTCCAAGTTTTACAACATTTATTTTTATGTATGAAAATGTGTTAAATGAAAATATACTTTAACTCCTCACTCACCTGTTTAATTATTTCACTTATTCTCCTCTTCATTTCCACTGTGTGATATGGGAGGGCTAACATCATGCAGGAACATTGATACGCCCTCATTGGCTGGAATTTCTGAAACCGGTATTGCTATGCAGCCATTGGCTGGCTTTCAGCGATGCAGCGGCTCTGAGGATGAGCCAGGTTGCGCTCTATGAAGTGAGGTGAGAGGCAGTGTGGATGACAGGTCTCTCCCATTCTAGCCGGTCGGACAAACCCCCCATGGCCAGCCGGCCAACCCCAATGACCACTCAAGCCCCCCCTTCACTGACCATTAGCCACGCAGCCATTACTTTGACAGGCTGTTACTGAAACCGGCCCACTGAGCCATTGGCCTACCAGGTTACTCCCGATAGTCCCGATGGCTAGTATATGCCTGCCTTGAAGTTGATTTACTAAAGGTGAATAGACCTTTAGTAGGCCTCGCACACACGACCGGTTTCCTTGGCAGAATCCAGCAAGAAACTTGTTGGGAGACGTGTTTTGCCAAGGAAACCGGTCGTGTGTACATTTTTCAACGAGGAAACTGTCGAGAAACTCAACGAGCCAAAAAGAGAGCATGTTCTCTTTTTCCTCAACGGGAATGGAGAAAATTGGCTCGTCAAGTTCCTCAACAGCCGAACAAGGAACTCGATGAGGAAAACAATGTGTTTCGCCCGATGAGTTCCTCGGTCGTGTGTACGAGGCCGTACAGCTAAAAGGCAATTTGTCGCAGAGCTTAGTGAATGTGGTGAAATTTCACTTTGCAAAGAATATCTAATCACATGCAAGGAACACCTTAAAAGATAGCATGTTTGTGCACGATTGGATTTCGGAAGTCAACGGAGCTTTACTAAGCTCTGAGGCAATTCCCTTGCACAGTGCCACTTCCCTTGCAAAGCCTATTTGTCTTTAGTCGATCAAACCCATTATGCAGGGGTGACATACTGTTGTCACCTTTTAGGACATATATCCTGATGAAAGCCATCCCTAGAGTGTATGTACAAAGACTGGAAGTGGCTGCAAAAAAGGCTGCAGGAGTAAAATATTTTTAACAAACGTTTTTTTTTTTTTATAAAAAAGTTAAGACAAATTTACATTGTTGTTGCTTATAATAACTAAGCAACTGTTAAAAAAAAAAATTTGCGCATATTTATTACATATTAATAATAATATATATATTTTTTTCTTTTTGTTTGAGCAAAACTTAAAGGGTGTTACCTGAAAATGATTAGGTTTGGTTTCTTCAGAACCTTCAAGATCTGGGCCTGTGGCCTTTGTCCACTGATGGTAGGCTTCTATTTCTTGGAAATAATTCTGTAACTGTTCCCCTTCTGACCTGCTATGTTCCGGCATTGTAGCAGCTTCTAAAGCACTGGGAGATAATGATGGGGAAGCAGTGAAGGATGTGCCCTTGTATTCCTCTGTGGTCTCCTTTTGTAATAGTCGCCTGGATTTAAAGTTTATTTCATCTCCTACAACATCATCAATTTCTGAACTCTCAAGTCCATTTTCTTTGCTTGGCCACATTTGATACTTAATAGAATGTGAAGGAGATACCAGAGCATCTTGGGATTTGCTCGGTTTTACTGCCATCCATCCAGGGTTTTGAACTGATGTTTGAGACAATATGCTGTCAACTGAGCCTCCTAATTTATTCTTTGATTCTTTGAGTCCTGTGTGTTTCCAGGTGCTTATAGGAAGATCCATGATGTCGTTATAGTTTTCATCCTCTAATCTGATAAATCTTTCAAGTTGGTTATTTACTCTGTGTGACCTATGCCGGTCGCCACTAAAACTAATATCATCCATACTTCTGAAAGATAAACTTTTGTTTGGTTCCATTTCAGTCCTTACTTTTAATGGGTAATAAGCGTGGCATGGAGCAGTCAAGCAGTAAATTCTTTCCTTTTAATACTGCAAAACCAAATGAATACAGTGTATGAATATTAAAAATGCATGTTAAAATGGTACTACTACTAATGATGTAAGGAGCTCAAAAGAATTAAGAAACATAAACATTGGTTCCAGTGTAGTTTAAAACTGGCAACATACCACTTTCTATCATATAAAACATACATTTTAACTCTGCTTTTAATACCCAGCTGGTCTGTGCATGTGTTAAAGCAGAATTATGGCATTAAAAAAAATATGTGGTACTCACCTACATGTTGCAGCATTGGCGTGATGCTACAGCTGTCTTAAGCCAACTCTGATTGATCACAGGACAATTGATTGCTCAGTTCTCTTGCTTTTTCAAGAGAAGAGCAGTGACTAGTAATCACTGCTCTCCGTTCTACTCTTCCAGCGCACACTGAAGCACAGGGTTGGTGAGAGGGCAGGCACAGCTGGCTCCGGCTCTCAGCCGTGTGCCGAAAGGCAAAGCCATACATCAATCAGACAATATTGTCAGGATACTTCCTGAGCTTGACACAGTTTTGCTCCATTAGCTGATAGCCCAATATCCGTTGTCTGGATCAATGTGTACAAAAAAAATACACTCCTGTAATCTACAAGAGGCCATGGCTTCTCTTTTAAAAAGAAATCCAGGAAACCAAAACTATTTTACTATGGGTGTACATAGTGGTGTTTGCTCATTGCATATGACGTTTTTCGATCTTGCTTAAAAGTGCTACATAATGCGTTGCCAATTCTCTTCTCTTACAAGCCTGCCAGTCGTGGTGTGTTGGGAAACAAGATACTCTCTGAAGTCTCTAATGAGGTGAACTACCTATACTGCTCATTTAAAACGGACGAGATGAGACGAGCCAAGGTTGCAGAAACAGTGGTGTTTATTCACATGAGTAAGTAGCTGTGGCTGATATTTGGTTATGCTAATATGTAGCCCACCAATTCACATGAAATGCAAATTGTATTTATTATGGCGATCTCCCTACATCTTGGCTGTGATATTTAATGCCCATGCCTATGTCATCATTTCATGGTGGAGATGAAACTCTGTACTGGAGACCCTTATCAACCAAATCACTTGTGGACAGTGTCCTATTGCAGAGCATATTATAACACTGTATGGGTTTCCTCACTTTTTCGGAAAGAGAGAGGGTTTTAGGAATTACCCTCTTGGACATCAGGAGCTCTGCTCATGGGACTTGCAGAACCTACCATACAGGATGTTAGCATGGTTCTAAAGCCTTAAAATTATATTAAAGGGGTTGTAAAGGTACTTTTGTTCTCCTAAATAGCTTCCTTTACCTCAGTGCAGTCCTCCTTCACTTACCTCATGCTTCCATTTTGCTTTTAAATGTCCTTATTTCTTCTTAGAAATCCTCACTTCCTGTTCTTCTGTCTGTAACTTCACACAGTAATGCAAGGCTTTCTCCCTGGTGTGGAGTGTCGTGCTCGCCCCCTCCCTTGGACTACAGGAGAGTCAGGACGCCCACTAACACACAGCTCCTTTCTCTATCTGCAATGTAGAGAGGGTCCTGACTCTCCTGTAGTCCAAGGGAGGGGGCAAGCATGACACTCCACACCATGGAGAAAGCCTTGCATTACTGTGTGGAGTTACAGACAGAAGAACAGGAAGTGAGGATTTCTCAGAAGAAATAAGGACATTTAAAAGCAAAATTGAAGGATGAGGTAGGTGAAGGAGGACTGCACTGAGGTAAAGGAAGCTATTTAGGAAAAATACCCCTTTAATAGGAATGAGCTTTGTGTTCAAGTCGTTCGCGCCAAATTCGAGTGACGCGCCATGGCCCATAATTCACTGCGGCATTGCGCGCCGATGATTGGCCAAGCATGCACTATGACCCGCATGCTTGGCCAATCACAGAGCTGTCAGTACAGAGAGCCGTTGTTGGCCAAAGCCAGGGTGGCTTTGGCCAATTATGGCTCAGTGCTTTAGTACACGCCCCACACTATAAAAGGCGGCCTGCAGGGCGGTCTCGTGTAGTGTGTTGCGGCGCTGGTTAGATATCAGTCACAGAGAGAGTGTCTTTTTTTTCTAGCTAAATAGAGCAGGCAGGCTAGCAGTGGCGGTTCGTCCATAGAGGGCGCTGGAGCGCCGCCCCCTCTGGCTCTCACCGCCACTGAGTTTAATAACATAGATTCATGCATTGCACGAATCTATGTTATTATTGCCGCTGCCGCTGTTATTTAGATGGTCGCCGCTCATGTCCGGCCATCTGAATAACGCCAGCTGGTTGGCTGTACGGAAATGTCTATTAGAGCCAACAGCTCTGATAGGCTTTCCCTGTACAGCCCTCGGGTCCCGGAAGCTTATTCTCGGAGCGCACAGACTGTACGCCCCTTGGATAAGATGACAGGCGTCTCAGCCAATCAGGTTGGCCGGTTCTGGCTACCGGTAACCTGATTGGCTGAGACGCCTGTCAGTCATCGAGGACGGGAGAAGACATCGTGGGACGTGGATGCCTGACTCCAGTAAAGACACACAGTGGGGACAGTTGGCACAGCGGCGACCATGGGCACAGTGGTGACAATGGATGGCACAGTGGCTGGTTTCATGGCATGGAACAGTGGTGACAATGGATGGCACAGTGGCTGGTTTAATGGCATGGAACAGTGGTGACAATGGATGGCACAGTGGCTGGTTTAATGGCATGGAACAGTGGTGACAATGGATGGCACAGTGGCTGGTTTAATGGCATGGAACAGTGGTGACAATGGATGGCACAGTGGCTGGTTTAATGGCATGGAACAGTGGTGACAATGGATGGCACAGTGGCTGGTTTAATGGCATGGAACAGTGGTGACAATGGATGGCACAGTGGCTGGTTTAATGGCATGAAACAGTGGTGACAATTGATGGCACAGTGGCTGGTTTAATGGCATGGCACAGTGGTGCGAATTGATGGAACAGTGGCTGCATTTGATGGCATGGCACAGTGGTGCAAATTGATGGCACAGTGGCTGCGTTTGATAGCATGGTACAGTGGCTGCGTTTGGGCACAGTGAGACTGCAATTTATTTTTTCCTTTGCGCCCCACCAAAGATTTTGAGCACCAGCCGCCACTGCAGGCTAGTCAGTTAAATTTACAGTGTGTAGAGGATATATATACATCCCGGGTGTTGTACATATATTTATACACTGTGGGCCAGATTCTCATATATATTCGGCGGCGTAGCGTAAGCCATTTACACTACGCCGCCGCTGCGTACTAGAGCAAGTGCTTTATTCTCAAAGCACTTGCTCCGTAGTTTGCGTTGGCGTCTCGTAAATCGCCAAGCGTAAACCCGCGCAATTCAAATGGGGCGGCTTGTATTTAAATTAAGCGCGCCCCCGCGTCGAACGAACTGCGCATGCGCCGGCCTGGGAAAAAGCCCAGTGCGCATGCTCCAAAGGACGTCACATTTTCTCAATGTAAACGACGTAATCGCAGCGTACGCCAGCCCCATTGAAAATCGACGTACGCAAACGACGTAAACGACGCACAACACGACGCGGTCCCGAGGCCATACTTAACATGGCATCCGACGGGACACGACGGCATCCGACGGGACCTCGTAAGGTTACTCCACATAGAAGCTGGGGTAACCTTACGCGAACGAAAACGACGTACGCGACGACGGGGCGGCGTAAAAGCGATCGAGAATCGGCGTACTACTTCATTTGCATATGCAAATGAAAAAACGTAAAGGCCACCTAGTGGCCGGAGTTGTCATTACACCTACGATCCGAAAGTGTAATGCTTTTACACTTGTCGGATGTAGAAGCGTATCTATGCAAAAGTGATGCTAAGCATCACGCGCATAGATACGAGGACAAAAAAAAGGCGTTACGACGGGGTATCTGAGATACTCCGTCGTAACGCCTCTGAGAATCTGGCCCTGTATAGTTTAGCTAGATCAGTTCTTCCTAATTTACTGGCAGGTAGTTGATTGTGCTAGCTGCAGTATTCTCACGTGGTGTATTGCCTGTGTCCTCTGCAGTGTGCACCATAAAGCTACACAGGCATAATATAGACACCCAGCAGGTACAATATTTAAAGGAATTAATCTTTTTTTTTTTTATTTAAGCATCATGATGCTTAAATAAAAAAAAAAAAAAATTCCTTTAATTATTGTACCTGCTGGGTGTCTATAGTATGCCTGTGAAAACATCTTTGATGATGCTGCATCATTAAAATCACTGCTCCAGAAAAAACGACAGTTTTTAAAACTTTTTTACATTGATACATGTTCCCTGGGGCAAGACCCGGGTTCTCAAAGACGTTTTCCAACAATAACTTCCATATGGGGCTTTAAAATGAGCACTTTTGAATTTGAACGTTCGAGTCCCATTGATGTCAATAGGGTTTGAAATTTTCGCGCGAACGTTTGGTCCGTTCGAAGGTTCTGGTGCGAACCGAATGTGGGGGTGTTCGGCTCATCCCTCCCCCTTAATACCCCAGTTTTTAATCACTTTCAGCAGCCGATTTAATTTCTTTCTGAATATGCAGCCTATTTGATCTTTTATTCCTTGCCTATGTTCCAGTTTATGCTGATGACCGCTCCCCTGGGTTTCCTGTTTCAGGGTGTCTCCTTTTTCTTGCAGATATGTTTGGTGAATCATTATGGCATTCAACACTTTTAAAATCCCAAGTGTCTTTCACAAATGGTTTTCTAAATATATATTGAGGATGTGGTGTTATAAGAAAACGGAGAACAGTTGGGACTTTATATGAGGCGGTGACCTGGTAAGGTCAATTGCCTCCATCCCTATCTATATGTCAAAAAAGGGGGGGGGGGACAGGAAAACAGGAGGAAGTGTGTTTGTTCCAGAATTCGGCGCCTACGTCTTTAAATACACCTGATGAAAAGTGCCAGTAAAAACAAACACGTTCATAATATATACAGTACTTACATAAATGTAGAGTCATGTGATTTATTGAAAATGCCCCCTCCATAATGTATATAGCAAAAGCAATTTCTCCAACAGCGTTCATTCTCATAAGACCCCTGACAGGAAACAGTTGGTGATTTGCTGAGCCATTAATTCACTATGTCCTAGCCTCTGCTGTGTCAAGAAAGGTGTTGTATTCCGCCAAAAAACACTTTAGTGATCGATCTCTTGAAGCTGATGTTTTATGGTGCCATTAATGAAATGTAACCAGTAGGCTGTTATCCCCTCTAATCATACTGGAAAGCACTGCGTTAAACTTGATGAACCATAATTAAGCATGCCCTAGCTCCCCTGGAATAAAACAAACAGCATAAAGTTTCATGTGCTTTACAGGCTAGCCAAAAAACGTAGACAGCGACAGTTAAAGCCTTTAAATTGTGTCAGCATAATAATCAGCAATCTAAACTAGCTGAAGATACGTGTTTGCTGACAAAGAGATCTCCTAAAGGGCATTCATAGTACTTTTAAAATTACCAGAACAAGTTTTACCACTGTATATTAATGTGTTAAAACTAAGTTTTTAAATGCAGTTGGAAAAACTGTAGATAAAATGTGCAATTCATGGAAGCAGTTATAATTCATTATTACATACAGTAGTGATTGTACATAAAGCCAAGGCTCCCACAGACGGCTCGAAAACGCAGTCATGGGCAGCCTTTCAAGCGCCACCCAGCTCAACAATAGTTGATTTAAAAACTCAATGAGCCAGGTTGAAAATGATCTTCCAACAGTTACTTCCTACCAGATGCAAATACTGTTCAGCAGCCCCAGCAACCACGGTGCCATCTGCCTAAATACAATAGAGTGTAGATGAAGAAATCTGTTCTGGGCTGAACTGCCAAAATGTAAGTTGTCTATGCTCAGCCTGACATGGAGCAAATTTATTTTCTGCAACCACGAGTTGCAGGAAAGAAATGTGCTTGATTCCCCCATCAACACAAAGTGTTGATGCGGGAAACCATTGTCTTCTCCCGGCGGTTAGGATAGAGCTGGTGAAGCCAGTGATTATTGCTAGCTGCTATAGCCACTTACGATAATCGCAGGTAAAACCCAGCATGCTGGTTGTACCCAAACTCATCGATTACTCAACTTGATACATTCCTGCTAAACCGTCTGAGAATTGAATTGTGTGTGGCCTGCCTAAAGGCCTGTACACACGGTACAAAAATCAGATGGAAAAATTTGCTGATTTTTGTATCATTAGTACGGTGGTTTCGACAGCCGATTTCACTTTTTCATCAGACAAAAGCTGGATGTGCAGACTATACAATATTTTTTGGATGTGAACTCAACGTCCGATTTTCTGCTCCATTTCCATTGACAAAAACAGGTTGCCTGATAAAAAGCCACTCTGCTTGGAGCAAATTAAAAAAGGCTCTTCACACTGTACGGGGCAATATACCCATGTGAATAAGCCCTAAGAGACTTGCATAGAGATAGAAGAAAACAAACGTCACTATGGACCACTATGAAATGTCCATGAAATGTTGCAGTGTGGTTGTGTTTACAACCACTTTAAGGGCCCATTCACACCAGTCCTCACAAGTTCTGCTTTGTATAACGCATGTGTTGTATAATGTGAAGGGCAGTGTGCTGTGTTGTTACACTGCATCACCATACCTCCCAACTTTTTGAAATGGGAATGAGGGACACCTATCAGCAAAAGTATGCTGGCATAGGACACACCCCATGCCATGCCCCCTTAAAGGAGAATTGTACAAAAAAAACAAGATTGGTTAAACCCACAAGTGCTTTTTTACCACTATTTTTACTTTATATTGGCTTTTGGCATTTACAAATGCAGCAATTTAGGGATCAGATGAAAGGTTTAGCCCTGGAAAACCCTTTTTGATAGATAAAAAGTGAATTGTATATACATCTATATAGATCAGGCCAAAAATGAGGGACATATGAGGATGAATGAGGGACAGAGGGACAAATCAGGGACTGTTGGGGGTTATGCATCACACTTTTTATCAACCTAATTGAAAATGGCACAACTAAAACCAAATCTATTTTTCTTTATGCACTGCAACATGTTGTGCAACACACATAAATGCACATGCCTGGTGTGAGCAGGGCACATAAGAAACAATTGTTTTCTATATGCCATTGTGTTGAGCCTGCATATATCAATGCAGGTTAACGCACCTGATGGGCTTGAGCCCTTGGTGCTTGGGGTGTCATTCAATATGAATCTCATAATATTTCATACTCATTGAAATACACCCTCTGCCAGTTCTGTGCTAATTTAAGGTCTTGATTATTTAAGTCACAAAATTACGGCAATGTTGAAAATAGTAGGTGAGCACCAAGAGACTAATGAGATCTAAAGAAAGCACAAGGAGTATTAATAGGATGGAGTAAGACAGAATTAGAAGAATGGAAGAATGATGGTCCCATGCAGTGAAGTACAAGTTCAATCTGAAAAATCCAAGGAGGAGGATGAATAGCGCTTATAAATATCACAGCACCCACTAACATTTAAATCTTATTTCATAAACAGCAGGCTCTGGCAATTTGTATTCATTGCTAGTGGAGCTTTATCTCAAGAGCTAATGGATATGTTTTAAGTGAATAGTAGGTATTTTGAGCCATAAACACCAGAAGTGGGGAAATGGTGACATAATTAACACTTACTGCTGGGATAAGTGCCATTACCATTCTTTTCGTTCTGAAATATATATATATATATATATATATATATATATATATATATTTATATATATAGTGTAAGGAACGAGAATGGAAATGCATTAAGGCATTGTATAATCCACATTGTAAAAGGCACAAGACGTGTTTTGGACAAGTGATCTTTTTTGTATTGTGTTGTTCGTTTTCATAGACTGGCTAAAGAGGTATGAGCATACAAATGTACTAATATACAGTACATGTCCAATGCAATATATAGTATTCCTGTGCTGTTCCCTTTAATTGAAATCAAAGTGGAACAAGAGGTCATCAGGAAAGGAAATTAAATCTCTCGAAATGAGATACAAACAGAAGTAATGCCGCGTACACACGTCCGTTTTTCATGACAAGAAAACTGCAATTTTTTAGATTGGTCGTGAAAACCGGTCGCATGTATGCTCCATAGCAGTTTTCTCTATGAGAAAACTGCCTGCAAAAAAATTAGAACCTGCTCTATATTTTCTCGTCGTTTTTCCCGTCGTTCTTTTTCTTGTCGCGAAAAAGCGCTCGTGTGTATGCTTTTCCCAGGGGAAAAAAACGTGCATTGTGTAGAAATTAGCAAAAGCGTCCCAAAGGGTGGCGCCATTCAAATGGAACTTCCCATTTATAGTGCCGTTGTACGTATTGTACGCCACCGCGCTTTTTTCAAGGTTTTTTTTCATGAACGTGTGTATGCAAGGCAGGCTTGAGAGGAATCACAACGAATCACGTTGAGAAAAACGTTGTTTTTTTGCATGACAGGGAAAACGGTCGTGTGTACGCGGCATAACACTTTCCATTCGATTAGGAAACGTTATGATCATGGTCAGGTTTTAACTGATGTTCATCAGCTTTAGTAAATCAACCCCATACTGTCTATCCCTGAACACTTACCAAACTCTGATGTGCAGGTGAATCCATACTGATGTACTTGGGACAGACAAGGAGAGTGGATGCTGCTGGAAGAAGAGGCAGGAAGAAGAGGCAATCAGCTAAGAAAATGCCCCTTTCTCCTTTTCTGTACACCAGACCTTATTGAGTATTTAAAGTGGTTCTAAAGTCTAAACATTTGTTATCTTAGAGTGGAAGTAAAGTCTATTTTTGCACTTGTGCCTACAGGTAAGCCTATAATGAGGCTTACCTGTAGGTACCGTGACTATCTCCTAAACCTGCACTGTTTAGGAGATATTCACACGTGCCGTCCTTGCATAGCCCGTGCAGCAGTCCGTGACTCCCGCGTGCATGCATGGCAGTGACATCATCGTGGTGCTGTCAATCTAACAGCAAGTGCCCATGAACCAGAAGAAAGCCTGGGAGAAGATGGAAGCCCTGTCAGTGCTGTGAACATGTCGCAGGAGAGCTTCATTCTAAGATAAGTATTTCATAATGTGCTAGTATGTGATGCATACTACCACATTATGCCTTTATCTTGCAGGGTTTTCAGAAAAAATGTGCGGTTTACTACCGCTTTTATGAATTCCCTGCTTTAAGGTAAAAAATGCTGCACTACCTGTGTCCCCTACCGTATACCCTAAACACTTTCTTGAGCCCCCTCATGCTCCAGTGCTGGTCCATCTGCAGCCCTGCCCTCTTCTCTTCCAGGTCCCACAGGTAAAACTGGGAGCAGCAGGAATTATGGGCTGTCAGTCAAATCCTATTGAGGGGCATGGTGGAACTGTGTCGTATGTGTTTATGAACGCATACAGCTTGGCTTGGGAGCATGCATGTACAGGTGACTCAGCAGCCGACTTGCTGATGGGGCACTCAATAGAAGAAGCAGCAGAGGAGTTAAGGAGTTAAGCAATTGCTGTAAGGTTACATGTTAGTATGGAGTATGTGGCAGGGTCAATTTAAAAAGCAAATCCAGGCAAGTGAAAGCAGATCAAAAATAATTAATATGAGAAAAAATAAAATATTGATAAAGCCTACAAGTTCTTTTTTTTACAAAGTGTTCATTCACACTGGCCTTACAAAATGACAAATGCAGTCATTTGGATTAGGCTACAATCACACAGCGATGGACTGCAGATAATTTACTGCATTTAGAGGTGGCTAAACACTGCCTCTGGATGCAGCAATGCTCCTGGCTGCACACAAACTTGCCAACTAGCTGCAGCCAATGGGGGTTATTTACGAAAGGCAAATCCACTTTGCACAACAAGTGCAAACTACAACTGCAAAGTGCACTTGGAAGTGCAGTTGCTGTAAATCTGAGGGGTAGATCTGAGATGAAGGGAAGCTCTGCTGATTTTATCATCCAATCATGTGCAAGCTCAAATGCTGATTTTTATTCTCCTTGCATGTCTCCCTGGGATCTACAGCGACTGCAATTTCAAGTGCAATTTCAAGTGCACTTTGCACTTGTAGTGCAAAGTGGATTTGCCTTTTGTAAATAACCCCCAGTGTGTGTGTGTCAGAGACTCTATTTGTATATAATTGCTCAGACGGGTGGTTACATGTGACCAGCAGTGGCACCTTCAGTGATTTGTTCTGAGTAAAAAGGCAGCTTTGTGTACACATCATAAATAGTACATTTTTGTATAAAGATCTATGCATCTCAGAGCAAAAAGAGGGGGAAAAAGAGACAAAGGAAATTGGACAGACCCTAAAATGATGGACATTTTGGAGCTTTGCAAAAATAATCTTTTTTAGAACAAATCTTTTAAAGTGGCATTTCACATTTGCATTACAAATACATTTCTGCATACATGTATCTCTCTCTCTCTCTCTCTCTCTCTCTCTCTCTCCCCATATATATATATATATATATATATATATATATATAAATATATATATATATATATATATATATATATATATATATATATATATATATATATATATACATAAATAAGAGTATAAGTGCAGTATATGATGACAGGCTAAATTGGAATTTGTCCTGTAATAATTATAAAATTGCATTCTCCTGATAGAAACCATATAAACATTTAACATACCTGTATGGCCAATTGTCTGATGACTCCTAATACAAATATTCAGCATACATTGAAGTTGCTACTAATGCATTTGATCATTTCTGCTGTATACAGTTTGTATCTTGCCAACTAATACCTTAGCTGCAGTTAAAGCCAAGCTGACCCCAGCTTAGCTGCTCCGCCCTAAATTAACTGAAAGTGTCGTATATGTACAAAAGAAAAGGCAGCAGTTTGTGTTTATAGTAGAATAGAGACTAATCAGTTGAGGAAAAGTAGCTGCAATCCAAACAGACAAGAGTCAGGTAGCAACCTGAGGCCTGAGCAAACACCCTCAGGCACAAAGCATTGTCATTGATTCTCTGTTTACGGATCTGTTCAGACTTTGGCTACTTTTCAGACATATGGGTGCGTGTAACAGTATTTTGTATGTCCTACATTTACTTCCTGCCTTTGCTGGTATCTTATTGCTATTACTAATAATCAATGTAGCAGCAATGAATTAAAAAAAAAAAATGCTTCTCCTATTTTAAACCCCTTTTCAGCCTGCTTTGTTTTGAAAACATACATTTACACATGCGTTTTAGTATGTTTCAGCTGATACCGCATGTTGTTTCATATTAGATGTGTCCAGTATTGCACTTTAATACTTCCCAATAATGGTATGTTCTCCCTGTGCCTGTTTGGGTTTCCATCGGGTACTCCGATTTCCTTCCACATTTCCAAAAACTTGCTGGTAGGTTAGTTGGATCCGTTCTAAATTGGCTCTAGTATGTGTATATACAAATGTGAGATGAGGACCTTAGATTGTGAGCTCCTTGAGGAAAAAAAATGTAAAAAAAGTCGGCGCTACACACTGAGAAGAGCAGCTAGCAAGTAGAGGTGATATGCTCTCCCTGAAACTTAAAAAAAAAGTATATTTATTGCAGCACTGTAAATACCATAAAATATACTTGAATGAAATAAAAAAAATATATGTAAAAATCAGTCATTTGAATAATCAAAACAGGGATCACAGTGTGCATGCATCTGCTGGATATCAAATGCACCAGACCAGCAAAGAATGATATATTAACGTTTTAATATCCCCAAAAGGATTACAAAACACTTACAAGATAGAGGATGAAAAGGAGCATGTAGTAAGTGTATCCATGTGATGTTCCGATAGCAGGAAGGTCCCAGTATGTAATACTTCCAGTAGGATCCAAAAAACAACAGCCGGTGAACGCTGCAGGCTCTGGAAACACAATAACGCTGTCTGGGTCAGTTTGGAGTATGAAGCCCGGAAATGACATCATCGGAAGTGGGACGAAAACCAGCATGGAACACAAACAGGAAGTGTGTCATCAGAAAGGGATGCGTTTCGGAACTGCTAATTGGCTGAAGAAGGAACCAATTAGCGGTTCCGAAACGCATCCCCTTCTGATGACACACTTCCTGGTTGTGTTCCATGCTGGTTTTCGTCCCACTTCCGCTGATGTAATTTCTGGGCTCCATACTCCAAACCAGGGATCTCCAAACTACTGCCCTCCAGCTGCTGTGGAACTACACTTCCCATGAGGCATTGTAAAACTCTGACATTCATAGACATGACTAGGCATGATGGGAATTGTAGTTCCTGAACACCTGGAGGGCCATAGTTTGGAGACTCCTGCTCCAAACTGACCCAGACAGCGTTATTGTGTTTTGAGAGCCTGCAGCGTCCACCGGCTGTTGTTTTCTGGATCCTACTGGAAGTATTACATACTGGGGCCTTCCTGCTATCGGAACATCACCTGTATACACTTACTACATGCTCCTTTTCATCCCCTATCTTGTAAGTTTTTTTTTAATCCTTTTGGGATATTAAAAAGTTTTATTTCTGCGCCTTTGTTTGTTTCTATAAATTATAGCTTGTCAAACTAAAAAATAAGAAAGTTGATCTGTACTCTGCACGTAAAGTATGCTAAGTTCATGGTAATTTCGATTTTTTTTAAATAATTTCTCAGCGACTGTTTTCACTACCTGACAATTTTTTTGCATCCAGGAAGTTCTTTAATTTGGAGCTATAAAATATGGAAAAAATGAAGTTCCAGCTGACCTTCCTATTTTCATTAACACTTGGTACACCTTTGTTATAATGAAACAAATGGACCAATCAGACATTGCTTACAAGTTAAGTACCTTTCATTAAACATGAGCATTCATTCCGTAGTCCTAAAATGGCTCAGGTAGCAGGTGTTAGTGTTTAATAACCCACTGCTAACTGTACTGCGCACCGTCTTATTCAATTTCTCCTTGATATTAATGCATTTCATTAATGACTTAGCATTTTAAATTGAGTTCAATAAAAACGACTCTTGCGGGATAGCACAGCTGTCATTTATTTTGATTTCAGGGTATATATTGTTATCATCATTCATATATACATATATATGTATATGTATATGAGACATTGGCATTTTTCTATTAAGTGCCATCTGTCATTGTTTAATTATCAATTTCAATGGATGACTCTGAGAATAGGTTTTAATTAAATTGGTGCAACACTTACAGACAATTGCTTAATAGATTTTTGAATACTTATAAGCAATATATTTTGCCTCTTTCAGGGCTATGTGTATAAGAAGCTTGGGTGCATTAAGCGTTTCATGGGCTTATGTTTCACAAATCTGGCAGATTAAACATGAGTAAGGGTGAGATGTGTCCTGCATAATTTATGAAAACTCTTGTTCGTTGGCAGCCCTGACATTTGTGACCATGTATAATTATTATAGAGAGAGCAGTCAGTGGAAAAATTAGTTTTCAGCACTTCGGTCTTGGAGTTCACACTAGGACTTTGCCATAATTGTAAATTCTAGATAAATAAATATGAAAGTCTGTGTTATTACCAGTAAATGAAATATATATTGCAGCTTTACTGATTCAAAGGCAGGTTGTGAATTTATTTTCAGCATTAATTATCCAATCAATATATGGTATATTTTCTATTTAATTACACCATAAATTGTAACTGTCCTGTTCTTATTGTCCTCTAATGTAGAGTCATTACATTTTCATTTTCATTCAGAGCCTATTATTATATTTCTGATAAATTAGATCTCTGTTCTGAATTGGGCTTGCTATTCAGTATTCTACAAATACATTATTAGTAAGTCCTGATTGGTGTATCTTTTTTTTTTTTTTTTTGGTTAATCAACAGTTTTGGAAAGTAAAATATTTTTTTGTTGTGTTTTCTCTATTCAGTATCTGGGGGCAATTAGGACACAGAATGCATGTTTTTCATTATACAAAGTATATTGAATTTCAACAAGAACTTAGTTAGGCCCCTTTCACACAGGTCTGTCCGTGTACGGACTCCGCTTGCTCAGCAGGGATCCCTCCATTGATCCCCGCTGAGCTGGCGGATGACAGGTTCTTCTCCGCTCACTGTGCAGGGACCGACCTGTCAGAGCTCCACTCTAATCTATGGGGGATCGGATGGAATCATCCGATTCGATCCACCAGACGGATGGAAAATAGGGTTGACATCTGTTGCTCCATAGAGCTGCATGGATTGTCTGTTCAGGTCCGCCTGAAAAACTGACAAGTGAAGGGGGCCTTACACGCTTAAAGTTGATCAAAAAGTAGAAGTTTTATTTTACCCTAATGCATAATATGCATTAAGATAAACAACCTTCCAGGTGCAGCCACCCTTATACTTAGCTAAGGACCTTCCATTTAAAAAAAATGACAGCCTTTAGAATAATTTTTAAGCTGATCAAAACCCAAAATGGATGGGGTTTAGTTTGCTAAAGCATTCTTTATCAATACAATTATTGTTTTCAGTAAATTAAGTAGTAAATTACTGTTTTCAGCTTTTTTTTGGTTCATTCTTTTTTTTTTTTCACATACAGCTGATCTCCACCGGCCTCATTTTAGCCAAGCTATTAAAATAACAAGTTAGGGGCCTATGTGGCCAAGCTTTAGGCTTGTGTTAAATGCATCAATTTGAGAAGCTTCTGTGATCATTTAGAATTCATTGACAAATGCCTTTGATTACACTTTGACCCGCTACTGACCTGTTTCAGGCAGGTTTTATGTTTCCAAAGACTTGAAGGGAATAAAAGACTGTTGACATGGACCCTAAAGTTATTTGAGATTTTTAGTAATTCGATTTTAGGTCAAGTCCCAAATTCGCATTACCACATATACCAACTGTAGTGCAACCTAGTGTTTGCCACAATATATTAAAAGTAACAGTAGGATAAGCATGAAATCCTTCTTACTGAATCATGTGATAGGTACCAATATGCATTATATCACTGCCGTTGCACCAAGAGGGCTTTTAGCAGAATTTATTGAAAGATGTTTGTGGGCATGTTAAAACTTTTGTGTGCTAAGAATATTGTCAGGGTTGATATTCTCAAGGAGTTGAACAATAGAATTAAAAAAAAATAGACACTGAAACAACACCACATAAATAATTGCATTTGCACTTAAATCCAAGCAGCATATATGTAAAACATATATCAAACTATTTCATTGATTTATTTTACTTGCTGTGACCAAACCTTGTATTTAGATTTCTTCCAAGTGTTTCAGTTTTAGATCATAAGCGTCTATTTAAAGAATGGTACTATATTATACATGAACATTTTTTATTTGCAGTAGAGCAGATAGGAGCTCACATCGACAGTTAGACAGCTAAGTTTACAGTATAGTGCATATGTTAAACTAGACAGCACTGCTTAAAACATAGTGCAGAGCAGGAAAAATATTAAGACAACAGCAGTGGTCTTTGGCAACTTAAAATAGCTAAGCAGAGCGATGCCATTGGAAAATAGAAAAAAACATGGAATACCTCTTTGAAAAGGATATATTTAAAATGGCTTGCAGTTTACTGGAATATTCATCAGATTGATTTGCAGATAAAGTGAGTGTATTGTATACAGCAGTGATGGTGAACCTTGGCACCCCAGATGTTTTGAAACTACTACACTACACAGAGTGCACGAGCATCATGGGAAATGTAGTTCCAAAACATCTGGAGTGCCAAGGTTCGCCATCACTACAGTGTACAGTATTTATATACTCTGGTTAAGAATATATATTGTAAGGTAACATCCAAACCTCAAGACTGCTCAGGGAAAAACTCTCTGATTGGGTTTGGATGCACAAAATGACATAATCACATAAAATATAACTAAAAGGTAAGCATTTTTCTTTTTTAGTTTTGGATAGAGTTGCAAGGAATTAGTACCCTGTCAGTTTTTATTGCTGTCTGTGCCCCTGTTGAGGAAATTCATCCTCTCTATTTGTCCTGTTTACCATTATCATTGAAAGTGAAAGTAGAAGAAAATCACAAATTTTGGGTTGTCCCCAGAAAAAGTAAGAGAGGGGAAACCTTTCAATAGGAACACTAGTTCTGGTGACCTGGGGTTTCCCAAGGAATTCCCTTAATTTGCAGGTATTTCTTTTTACTTCCAGTTTGGCTGTGAGACAGGAAGTGAAGAGAAATCTCTGCAATAGGACACAGATGGTAAATAAAAATTTGACGGGTTATAACCCTCCCTTGCTCTAACCAAAATAAAAAAAATAAAAAAGTTTTGTAGTAGTGTAGTCTTGCTTTAGATAAAAATATATTGTTTTAAGTTGTATTTATGAGCAGATTTAATAAAATAATTGTATACTATTTCTCAAAGTGCAGTGCAATAAAGGTTAACAATATTTAACAAAAAAAAAAAAAACATGCTCTGCTTTTGTATGTCACAGTACATGTTGGCATTCATAGTTCCTTCAATGATCTGTAGCTCCCCAGTGCCTCAGCACTCATGCAGCCCCAGACCATGACACTCCCACCACCATGCTTGACTGTAGGCAAGACACACTTGTCTTTACACACCTCACCTGGTTGCCGGCATACACGCTTGACACCATCTGAACAAAATAAGTTTATCTTGGTCTCATCAGACCACAGGACATGGTTCCAGTAATCCATGTACTTAATCTGCTTGTTTTCGGGCTTTCTTGTGCATCATCTTTAGAAGAGGCTTCCTTCTGGGACGACAGTCATGCATACCAATTTGATGCAGTGTGCATTGTATGGTCTGAGCACTGACAGGCTGATCCACCCACCCCTTCAACCTCTGCAGCAATGCTGGCAGCACTCATACGTCTATTTTCCAAAGCCAACCTCTGGATATGACGCTGAGCATGTGCACTCAATTTCTTTGGTCGACCATGACAAGGCTTGGTCTGAGTGGAACCTGTCCTGTTAAACCGCTGTATGTTCTTGGCCACCATCCAGGAGCTCAGTTTCAGGGTCTTGGCAATCTTATTATACCCTAGGCCATCTTTATGTAGAGCAACAATTCTTTTTCAGATCCTCAGAGAGTTCTTTGCCATGAGGTGCCATGTTGAACTTCAAGTTACCAATATGAGAGAATTTTGGGCATTAAAGGGGACATTTTGAGAGAAAATGGTCTGTCAATTACACATTGACACTCACTGGTAAACACGGATTATGACACAGATGCTCATCTGATCATTTTGACTTTCCATCATGAATCCAAACTCTCCATATCAAATTAAATTCTATTTTAAGTGGCTATTGCAAATCCATGTGGTGTGGTCCTATAATCCACTACAGACAGCAGACATAGTAGCTCCGAAACGCAGAACCCTCTTCCAGAAAAACAACTCTAGTTGGTTTAACGACAATCTCACGTCGTTGAAGCAAGAACGCAGAAGAGCGGAAGCAGCCTGGAGAAGAAGCTCAACAGAGAAAAAACACAATTTACAAACTAATTACTAAGAAATATCATAAAGAAATCTTTAAAGCAAAAAAAAATTGAATTTTTCTAATATTTTTGCAAAAGCCCGAAACCGTCCCTGCGAACTCATTAACTTAGTCACTCAGACCATGAACCCAGCCTATCTAGAGGCTCCGAATTTTGAATCACAATAGTTTTGCAACAAATTATTGGATTATTTCATTAACCACTTAAGACCCGGACCAAAATGCAGGTAAAGGACCTTGCCCCTTTTTGCGATTCGGCACTGCTTTGTTTTAACTGACAATTGCGCGGTCGTGCGACGTGGCTCCCAAACAAAATTGGCGTCCTTTTTTCCCCACAAATAGAGCTTTCTTTTGGTGGTATTTGATCACCTCTGCGGTTTTTATTTTTTGCACTATTAACAAAAATAGAGCGACAATTTAAAAAAAAATGCAATATTTTTTACTTTTTGCTATAATAAATATCCCCCAAAAATATATAAAAAAAATTTTTTTTCCTCAGTTTAGGCCGATACGTATTCTTCTATGTATTTTTGGTAAAAAAAAATCGCAATAAGCGTTTATCGGTTGGTTTTCGCAAAATTTATAGCGTTTACAAAATAAGGGATAGTTTTATTGCATTTTTATTAATTATTTTTTTTTTTACTACTAATAGCGGCGATCAGCGATTTTTTTCGTGACTGCGACAATATGGCGGACACTTCGGACAATTTTGACACATTTTTGGGACAATTGTCATTTTCACAGCAAAAAATGCATTTAAATTGCATTGTTTACTGTGGAAATGACAGTTGCAGTTTGGGAGTTAACCACAGGTGGCGCTGTAGGGGATGTGTGACCTAATGTGTGTGTTTACAACTGTAGGGGGGTGTGGCTGTAGGTGTGACGTCATCGATCGCGTCCCCCTATTAAAGGGATGACGCGATCGATGCTGCGGCCACAGAGAAGCACGGGGAAGCCGTGTGTACACACGGCTCTCCCCATTCTTCCGCTCCAGGGACAGATCGCCGCACTCCAGCGGCGATCGGGTCCACGAATCCCGTGGTCCCGGTCCTGGAGCTTCGCGCCCGCGACCCACGGCTGGGTACTAAAATCAACGTATATATACAATATTGTCCAAAACTCAGTATACTCACGTCTGTTCAATAGACCAGACCAATAACACTGAACCTAGCGCACAATGGATGATAGAATAAAAACAAAAAATATTATATATTCTGTCTCTATAAACTAAAAGGTCAGCAGTATAAGCAGCTGTTATAAAGTAAAATATATATCAGAGGTTATGTACAAAAAATTAATGTTACAGATGTACCATCAATCAACAGCACATTAACAGCGCTAACGAAAAGTTCATAAATAATCTCAGAACTTAAAAATATGAATTACCACATCCTGCTTTAAAGAACCATAAGTAGTACTAACGAGTGCATGTGAACGCATGCGGATCTTATAATCATGGGCTATGCCTAAATCTTAGTAATCCACAAGCTGGCGCTAGTATGCAACCAAGTATCAAAGGCGCAAGCGCTCAATGCCACTACAAAAAGTACTACAGCAAATACATATGCAATTAAAATAAAAATGAAAACAATTTAAAATAATTTATAATTTAAGTGCTCTCCAAATCTTTATTTATAGGACTCATTGAAGGACTTGTGTTATTAACATCATCATTTTTACATATGTCATATTATTTTAAATTGTTTTCATTTTTATTTTAATTGCATATGTATTTGCTGTAGTACTCTTACTTTTTGTAGTGGCATTGAGCGCTTGCGCCTTTGATACTTGGTTGCATACTAGCGCCAGCTTGTGGATTACTAAGATTTAGGCATAGCCCATGATTATAAGATCCGCATGCGTTCACATGCACTCGTTAGTACTACTTATGGTTCTTTAAAGCAGGATGTGGTAATTCATATTTTTAAGTTCTGAGATTATTTATGAATTTTTCGTTAGCGCTGTTAATGTGCTGTTGATTGATGGTACATCTGTAACATACATTTTTTGTACATAACCTCCAACGTATACATACGTTGATGTGCCCAGCCGTGCCATTCTGCCGACGTAAATGTGCAGTAGGCGGTCCTTAAGTGGTTAATCAAAATTGAAAAAATCTGTGAAATTATTCAGCAAAAGAGAACCTCTACTGACTCCCCTTTAAATCAAAAAGGCAATATTTACACAAATATGCCGCAATCAACAAAATTTACACTAAAGTCAATCTCCATCGACACCATCAAAAATATCATTGGTACATTGCCTAATGATATCATTCCCACTAAACTGTTGAAAGAATGTGCCGATATTGTGGCACCGGCTATCACGCACCTCATAAACCAATGATTTAAGGAAGGTATGGTGCCAACCACCCTAAAACAAGGCATAATTAAACCCATTCTAAAAAAAACACCCTCGACCCCAAAGACCCAAACCATAATCGACCCATAACAGGCCTAAACATTCACTCCAAGGTAATGGAGAAAGCAGTAGTGCAACAGCTACAACATCATTTAGACACCCACAAACTACTGGATCCACTTCAATCGGGTTTCCGTCCTGGTCACGGGACAGAAACAGCACTTTTCAAAATATGGGATGACGCACTCGAAGCAGCAGACGAAGGAGAATCTTGTCTTCTGGTACTGTTGGACCTGAGTGCAGGTTTTGGTACAGTAGACTAGCTGTAGTAGCTAGAGTGGCAGACTCCGATCTACGTTGGTTCTCCTCCTTTCTGGAAACCGTTCACAGATAGTGAAACTAGGTCCTTTCACTTCTGAAAAACGCACAGTGTCACGCGGAGTCCCTCAGGGGTCACCCTTGTCGCCCATACTATTCAATATTTATCTCCACCCTCTCCTTGAAATCATCAGTAACCAGAACTTACTCTACCATTCCTATGCAGATGACACCCAACTCTACTTTCGTATCAGCAACAAAAAGGATCATAATCTCGGACTAGAGAAATGCCTTACTTTGATAGAAAATTGGATGACGGAGAGTTACCTTAAACTCAAGGGCTTAAAAACAGAACTTCTTCTACTCCACGCCAACCAAAAGAGACTTGCTACAACTTGGACACCCCCGCCCATTTTGGGACAAACCATCACCCCTAGCACCAAAGTCAAAAGTCTCGGAGTCACTTTTGACTCCGACATGACATCCCAAAAGAAGACATAGCAGTCGTGGTGGGAACGATAATCAACTCCAGACGCAACTATGCTAACACCCTTTACCTCGGACTCCCAAAGTACCAAATTGCTCGTCTACATGGCGGCACGACTTGTAACAGGAAAAAAAAAACTGGTAATCTATCTCTCCCTCCCTTAGGTCCCTCCATTGGTTGCCCGTAAAAGACAGAATTACGTTTAAGGCACTATGCCTGACGCACAAATGTGTTCAAGGAAGTGCACCCCAATATCTATGTGAAAAATTTAAATGTCACAACCCCAATCACGTTCTCCGATCTACTAACCAAAATCTACTCCAGATATCCAAGGCTCGCTACAAGTCCAAAGGAGAACGAAGATTTGCAGTCCATGGACCTAGACTGTGGAACGATTTACCAACCAGTATCCGAACAGAAGTGAATCACTAGGCCTTCAGAAAAAAACTCAAAACCCTTCTATTCTGAAGGAAAAGTATAGTAGGAAATGGATACCAAGTGCCCTGAGGCGATTCAGTTTGCATGTGTTGCGATATACAAGTATTTCACTCACTCACTCACTCACTCACTATCTTTGTATGGTAAAGCATAAATAAATCTCTCCACTGTGAAATGTTATTGCATTTCTGAATCTGACTGTATTTGGGCCTTCGTGATTTTGTTTGATAGACTTTTGGCATTAAAATATATTCAAAGGTGTCATCTAAATGTCAGGAATCAAAGTAATTAAGGTGAGCATAACTTGCATTATACTGCAGAGAATTTGAGGGAATGGGCCTGACTGAAGTCAACCTTGTTGTGTACCAGCATAGTCTAAATTGCTTGTATTACTAGATGTTGGTGACTATACCTACTGAATGAAAAATAGGGAATCCAATTTCTCCTAGGTTCCTAGGCCCCATTATTTGCTTATACTTATTACTGCTAAAACAACATGCTATTGATATAACTGTGACTTTGTGTACCTTGATATATGATGGTTAGTGACTCGACTGTAAATAAATTAACATTTGTTTTATCGTTACGCAGTCCATACTTGCAAACATTTTATTGTGCTACAAATCTCTACACAGACTTCAAAGAACTCAAGAAATTAATCAAGCCAGTGTGTTTTTTTTTTTTTAAAGTTCATCTTATTGTTTTCTTGGAAAAAAGAAAAACAAGCAAACATCGCTCAGTACAAACAATGTACAATATAATGTATGCCAGAGGGTGACACCAGGGCCGTATTGTCACTGGGTGCCGCGGCTCCCACCTTCTGGGATCTCTGCTATTGCCTCAGCTCCAGATGTGCGGGGAGGGGGGGGGGGGAGAGAGTGAGGCAGAGACACTGACAGACAGGGTGCCCGGGTCTGATCGTCCTACACCCCCCACAATCGCATCTCTCTTCAGGAACTATAGCCGCCTCCTCCTCGGCTTTGATGTTAACGTACACAGGCCGGGAAGAAGAGCGGGGGAGAAGGAGGGACACCTGCCCCTAGCTGAGGTCTGCAATAACAGGTGTCCTACATGGTGGTTGGTAAGGGGGGGGGGGGGGGTCATGAGCAGGTCGCAGCTGCCAGGAGTAATTTTAGGGAGGGGCTTACAGGATATATGCTAGGAGGTGCTTTGTTTTGGGTTAGAGAGGACTTGTGCTATTAGGAGGGGGCTGATTTGAAGTTTGACCCCCCCAGCACAATTCCTCTCTCCTCCCAAAGCACCCCCTAGCACATATCCTTTATTCCCCTCAAATTAAAGATCCCATTCCTACTCAATCCACCACCCCGATCCCATCTTGGCTCCATCCACCACCCCGATCCCATCTTGGCTCCATCCAACACCCTGGTCCCATCCCGGCTCCATCCATTACCCCGATCCCACCCAGACTCCATCAACCACCCCGATCCCACCCAGGCTCCATACACTGTGGCAGACTGGGGAGAGAACCACACTGATGCACTAGCCTGCTCAGGGCCCGGGGGTTGACACTGTGTTTTACTGCAACAGGTGATGCCAACTCTAGTGGCGCCACTGATCAGAAGGCACATACAGCAAAGAAGCATGGTAGAACATACACATATACAATAACATTAGGACCCAAGGGAAAAGGTAGAGCCAGTGGCCAGTCAGGTAAAATACCTAACTGTAGCTGAAACTAAAGCCTCATACACTCGATCGGATTATCTGACGGGAATTGTGTGATGACAGGCTGTTGTCGGACAATCCGACCATTTGTATACTCCATCGGACAATTGTTGTCAGATTTTCTGTGGACAAATGTGGGATAGCATGCTTTAAAATTGTCTGCCAACAATTGTGTGTTGACGGATTATCCGATCGTGTGTACACAAGTCCGTCGGACAAAACTCCAAAGTACAAACATGCATTCTCAGAAGCAATGCTCACCTTAACACAAAATTAGCAGAAGTTGCCCAAAGGGTGGCACTAAAGAGCTGAAAAATCATGTAGTTTCGTGTTTGTTTGCCGACACTTCTTTGCAGTTTGTATGCAAGACAAGTTCCTGGCCAACGCCTAGTCCGATGAAAATCCGATCGTGTGTATAAGGCTTAAGTGTTTTGTATCCAATAGAAAAACAAATCAACCTTCAAATGGTATAGTGGTCAAAGAATCTACCCATGGGGTCCAAATCTTATGAAACTTTTTAGGACAACATCTAGCTGCATCAATTTGTATAGGGGAATTGCTTAATTGACATGTTTAATCCACTGGACTATTGTAGGGGAGGTTTGCAATTTTCATTGATTCACAATCAATTTTTATTCTCGTAGAAAAATACCATAAGTGCATAGTGCAGTTAGGGAGACTATCCTCATCTACGGTATAAAACCAAATATATAATGCTAAAGATTAAAAATATTGGGCAATTGGGTAAGTAAATAAATAGTATTGCTCTCTCAATTAATAGGTTTGACTTCCTGTCAGCACATGCAACACTATTAGTATTGAGGTGGTCTTTATCATATTTATCATCTGCTCCTTTCGCTCCTTTCGCACCAGATTACTGCTCAGATCTGAAAAAAAATTAATAAAAAAACACAAAGCACACCAGGATTCAAATAGGAATACATATGCCCCGACTTTAAAAGAATATTTGTTTAGATTTATGGTTGGTATTAGGGAGTAAATTCAGAGGTTACTGTATATATTCAAGTATAAGTGACCCGAATATGAGCCGAGGCACCTAATTTTACCACAAAAAAACTGGGAAAACGTATTGACTCGAATATAAGCCGAGGGTGTCCATCTGCATGCCTCACTGTGCCCATGCCTCCACTGTGCCCATGCCTCACTGTGCCCATGACCTACGTTTAACATGGGAGTATATAGAAGGGGTGCCTGGCTTTGAAAAATCGTTCCTCCCCGGCCGTAGGTTGGCCAGTCAGTACCGGGTCCCCAAAATTTCCGGAGAAATTACAGTTTAACATGGGAGTCTATGGAAGGGGTGCTCCAATTTGAAAAATTGGTGCTCCCTCCATAGGTCCCCTGGACAAAAAACTTGTAGAGGAAGGGTGGGGCTATATGTGTGCCAAGTTTGGGGCCTGCCTACCTACGGCCACCTGGTACCGGGGTCCCCAAAGTCCGGGAGATCAGGCGCAAAAAGGTGACTCGAGTATAAGCCGAGGGGGGCATTTTCAGCACACAAAAATGTGCTGTAAAAAACTTGGCATATACTCAAGTATATAAATGTAGCGCTGCCCACTCAGGAGCCGCTGGTTGTTGTTTGGGATCGGCGTATTAAGTTACCTTAAAGTGTGTCTAGGGGTAGTAGCAGTGAGCAAATGTCCAGTCACCAAATGGATTTTCAAATGCTTTATTCCAGGGCCCAACAACGGCCAACATCAACAGGAGATAGGAAAGGTTTATGAAGCAATAGAGAACAGTGCGGTATCAGGCCTGGATATGAAATAGAGCAGTCTTGCTCTCAGTAGTAGTAGATACAGTTCGTCACCACTCCCATTAGAGTGGGTGAAGTGCCTCCGGACAGACTCCTGTTATAAGCCTGGCAGCTGGAATGTCACTTTTAAATTGCTGGGAGGAACAGGTCTCTATGACAGACCTGGCTCGGGCCTCTGCCACAGGCTTAGTACTTCAGTACTCAAGAGAACAATTCGGATTGAGCGAATCTTCCCAGTAAATGCAATAAAAGGGGTCACCGGTTGACAGCTGACATGTACCTGTCAATTACAGTAACCAGATCCCCGATGGTTCGTTCAAGCCCTTTTGGATAACCTGCCTCTGGGTTCTCCTCAAGTCGATCCCCCACCAAACGGCACACAGCCTGGGATCTTCACAGTAAGGCTGGGGACCCCGTAAGTCACTGGGGCCCCCATCGACATCCGAATGCGTCTCCATGGAACAGGTGGTTCTGGCCAGGTGGGCCATGCGAGCAGGGTCCGTGGATGCCCGCACCCTGAAGGTGGATGCCTCACCTGGAACGTGGACCCCGCACAGAGAAAAGGAACCGACCACCGACCCAGAACACACGGCAGCTGCCACAGATATACCCCTCCTCAGCATGCCCAGCGAGGGAAGAACTCCTCTAATTGGCTGCTGGGGAAAAGTGGCTCCGTCAGAACCCCTCTAGCTCCAAATGTCGCCCAGTGGTGTAGTCACACCTCGGTGCCGCAGACCGGCTTACAGGACATTTCTGAAATAGCAGCAGCCTGTGATTTGACAAATTAGGAATGGGAGCAAAGCAACTCTCCCATTAACCCGCTAACTTTAGCGTAGTGCCCATACTGAAAGTAAGGGGGCGCTACATAAATTACATTTAAAGAATATCTTAACCACTTAAGACCCGGACCAATACGCTGGCAAATGACCCAAGGGGTTTTTGCGATTCGGCACTGCGTCGCTTTAACAGACAATTGCGCGGTCGTGCGACGTGGCTCCCAAACAAAATTCGCGTCCTTTTTTTCCCACAAATAGAGCTTTCTTTTGGTGGTATTTGATCGCCTCTGCGATTTTAATTTTTTGCGCTATATACAAAAATAGAGCGACATTTTTGAAAAAAAAACAATATTTTTTACTTTTTGTTATAATAAAAAACCAATAAACTAAATTTTAGTCAAACATTTAGGCCAAAATTTATTTAGCCGCATGTCTTTAGTAAAAAAAAAATCGCATTAAAAAAAAATTAGCTACCTAGCGGGAACAGCGACACTAATACAGCGATCAGAAAAATGATCGCTTAGTGATGCTGGCAATAGGGAGTGAAAGGGTTAACTAGGGCAGTGATCAAGGGGTTAAAACTTTATTGGGGGGGGTGGGGGGGGCTACCCTGACACTACTGACTGTCTGACTGTCACACTGTCTGTCACACTGACACTAAATACAGTAATCATACATGATTACTGCATTCAGTGACACTGTGACAGGGGGGAGGGGGGGGGGGGGGGGCGATCGCGGGGGTTAAATGTGTGTGTGTAGTGTAGTGTTGGTGCAGGACTTACTTGTTCTGTAGTGATCTCTCCTCAGCGGCGCTTGAAACAAACGCCGAGGGAGAGATCACGTCGCTTCCTCCTTCCTGTGTTTACACAGGAGGAGGAAGTGACAGGTCAGGCGGGCGCGCGCATTGGCTGGGAGCGATCCGGAGGGGGCGGATGAAAACGGATAGCCGCCCCGACTTGTCGGATCGCTCCTGCAGCCGCGCGGACCGCCGCATGTACGGGGGGGGGGGTCCGATCGGACCCCCGATCCCCCCCAAGGCACCAACGTATATATACGTTGATGTGCCTGTCGGTGCCATTCTGCCGACGTAAATGTACATGCGGCGGTCCTTAAGTGGTTAACCCAACATTTCATATTCCTGATATGTCTGTTGTTCTATGTACTTTTGTTAAAAACGTTTCCTGTTCTCGTTCTATTGCTTTCTTTGTGTGAAAAACTTGGTGTTCCTGCCAGTTCCCCTACAAACTGACCACACTAGGCATGCGAGCACATCCATCTCAGCGTGGTCAGTTTTCTGGCTGTGCTGGAAGTCTGCCTGTCCTCCAATGATCATACTTGTGCTGACATGCCTCCCTGCACATCCATACACTGGGAAGATTAGTGTGCTGTTGTTTATTTGCCCCAACCTCTCTAAGTGCCTAATGCAGCTGAAAACAGAGATTATATGATTACTTATAAATAAATAAAATATTATTTTTAATGATATATATATATATATATATATATATATATATATATATATACACACACACACACACACACAAACAATGAAAATATTACCGCTCAAATTCCCCAACAAACCTGTGTCAGTATGATCAGCATGTGAAAAGACTGGTGCAAGACAGACAGAATTAACTTGTCAGGTTCCAGTAGACTTCAATAAAATGGTGCCTGTACACAGATTCCCTGTTTCCCAAATGGGAATGAGATAGGTAAAAGATGGCTTCAGCCCCTGTTCTCCATCTGTAGAGACACATTTTGCCTTTTTTGGAGCTTAATCATACAGCTTTCTAGCCCTACAGCCAACATTTTTTAATTTTGACTAATTAGTGCTGCCATTTTTCTGCACCCCAGTGCTTATGTTTTTGTGCATAGGACATGGAAACAAGGCTGAGTTACTTAACAATACACTCAAACATTCAGTGTGTACACAAAGGGCTGGAGAGTAGTACAATAATGATTACTTGCAGGCAACAGTGAAACGTGGTGAAAGTTCTTTGTAATTTTTCTGCAAATGGAGTTGGAGATTTTGTCAGGATCAATGGTGTCCTCAATGCTGAGAAATACAGGCAGATACTGATCTATCATACCATACCATTAGGGAGGCTTGTGTGATTGGCCCCAATTTTATTCTCTTGTAGGACAAAGACCCCACACATGCAGCCTTAGTCATTAACCACTTGCTGACGGCCGTACGACTTTGTACGGCCGCAGCGCAGTCCTGAATCCCTGACAGGCCGTGTTTTTATGGCCGCCCCTTTTGGCGTTCCCAGCGCGCGCTCCCGAGCGTGCAGCGGGGAACTCCTGTGCTGGCCGTGTCCCTGGGACACAGCCAAACACAGATCGCGGTAAATAGCCAATCACAGCGGCTATTTACAGCGCGATCTGTGCGGCCAATGAGAGATGATCTCATATGTAAACATATGAGATCATCTCTCATTGCCGACTCTCCCCTCCTCACACAGACAGCGCGTGTAAGGAGGGAGAGAACTGTGAGTAAACCAGCGCTGGAAAAAATAAATAAAAATGTCACCAACCTGTGCCCCCACAGTGCCCCCCAGTACTACAGTGCCCACCACAGTACCACAGTGCCCCCCACAGTACTACAGTGCCCACCACAGTGCCCCGCACAGTACCACAGTGCCCACCACAGTACCACAGTGCCCCCCACAGTACCACATTGCCCCCCACAGTACCACAGTGCCCCCCACAGTACCACCACAGTGCCCCCCACAGTACCACATTCCCCCCCAGTACCACCGTGTGCGAACCAGTACCACTGTGTGCCAACAAGTACCACTGTGTGCCCACCAGTACCACCGTGCCCACCAGTGCCTACTAGTACCACCTGTGCCTACTAGTACCACCTGTGCCTACCAGTGCCACGTGCCCACCTGCCACCTCAGCGCACATCTGCAATCAGTGCCCACCTGTGCCACCTCATCAGTGCCACCTGTGCCACCTCATCAGTGACCACCTGTGCCATCTGTGGGCATTTGTACTTTCCTGGCTTGTCAGGGTCTCAAGAAATAAGAGAGGCCTTCATTACATCGGGTGTGATCAGATGTGATCATTTTTTATGATTTGCACTATAGTTTGTAGACTCTAAAACTTTCACACAGACCAAATAATTTCCAAAAACTTTGTGTTATTTTTATCAAAGACATGTAGCAGTATAAATTGTGGCCAAAATTTATGAAGAAAAATTAATAATTTGCAAAATGTTATCACAGAAACTAAGAAAACATCATTTTTTTCTCCAAATTTTTGGTCTTTTTTCATTAATAGCGCAAAAAATAAAAACCGTGGTGATCAAATACCACCAAAAGAAAGCTCTATTTGTGGGAAAAAAAAGGACAAAAAAATCATTTGGGTACAGTGTTGCATGACTGAGTAATTGTCATTCAAAGTGTAAGAGCGCTGAAAGCTGAAAATTGGTCTGGTCAGGAGGGTGTTTAAGTGCCCAGTATGGAAGTGGTTAAGAACTATCTTCAGTATAAAGAACAACTCCCAAAGAGCCGTGATCTCATCAGCACCATGTCTGTCTGGGATTACAAGAGACAGAAGGATTTGAAGCAGACTACATACACAGAAGATCTGGGGTTAGTTTACCAGGATAATTAGAACAACCTACCTGCCAATATCCTGCAAAAATTGTACCTAGAAGAACTGATGCTGTTTTAACCACTTCCATACAGGGCACTTATACACCTTCCTGCCCAGACCAATTTTCAGCTTTCAGCGCTGTTGCACTTTGAATGACAATTGCGCTGTTATGCTGCACTGTTCCCAAACTAAATTTGTATAATCTTGTTCCCACAAATATAGCTTTCTTTTGGTGGTATTTGATCACCTCTGGGAATTTTATTTTCTGGGAAAAAAAAGACATAACATTTTGAAAAACAAATGTTTTTTATTTTGTTTCATTACAAAACTTTGTAAATAAGTATGTTTTCTCCTTCACTGATGGGCACTGATGGGGCTGCACGGATAAAGCGGCACTGATGGGCACCGATGAGGTGGCACTGATGAGGTGGAATTGATGGGCACTAATATGCACCACTGGTGGGGCACTGATAGGCGGCACTGATGGGCACAGATAGGAGGCACGGATGGGCACAGATAGGCAGCATGGATGGGCAATGATAGGTGGCACGGATGGGCATGGATAGGCACTGATAGGTGACACGGATGTACTGTATTATATTGTACTTATGGATGCCAGTGCTAAACAATGCCTGCCAATCAGTGATGCCCATTGTGGGCACTGATTGGCATCCATTGTGGGCACTGATTGGCATCCATTGTGGGCACTGATTGGCATCCCTGGTGGTCTAGGGTGGCATACCTGGTGAGCATCCCTGGTGGTCTGGTGGCAACCCTGGTGGTCTAGCGTGGGCATCCTCGGGGGGGGGGGGGCTGTGCTGATAATCGGCACAAACCTCCCCTGTCAGAGGAGCAGCCGATCGGCTCTCCTCTACTTGCGTCTGACAGACGCGAGTGAGGAAAAGCCGATAACCGGCTCTTCTTGTTTACATCATAATCAGCCGTGATTGAACACGGCTGATCACGTGGTAAAGAGTCTCCGTCAGGCGTGAACCTGGGCTAAATGTCTTTTTGCTGTTTATTTGCTGAAAAGAACTAGGATAGGGTGAGCCTTCGGATGTCAAAAAAACTTCTAACAAAACAGTAACGGAGGACTCAAATGCTGATCTGCTCCTTCAGGGTGAGATTCCTTTAATAAGAAGGGTAAATAGATTCCAAGCAGGGACAAACGGGGAGTATAGTGCTGGATGTACTCTATGGAGCTCTCCTGAATATTGCAAGGAGAAAGAGTCTCTAGATTCCATATGACAGCTACAGTACTCCTTGTGCCTTGGATACTGTAATGCCACCTGCAGTAACAGCCAGCTTCTGTACTTGTTGCCTGAGACCTAAATTCTCTGTAAAGCCTTTTGGATTAGTTCAGGATGCTTTAGCTAGTGGCCCCTCTAATCTCTAATTGGAACTCTAAATGATTTCTTCAGTGTTGCAAGTAGACTCCTAGGCCGCGTACACACGATGAGACATGATCAAGGAAACCTGTCCGACGGATCGTTTTCATCGGACCAGGCTGAAGTGGTCTGTTGGTCTGATGTGCGTACACACCATCGGAGGAAGTTCAATGCTTCCAAGCATGCGTCGACTTGATTCTGAGCATGCGCGGGATTTTTGTCAGCTGATTTCGTGTACTAACCATCGAACAGGTTTCTAAGCATGTTTAGAAACTTTTGTCCGTTGGAAAACGGTCCGATAGGCCGTACACACGATCGAACATGTCGGCTGAAACTGGTCCGCGGATCGTGTGTACGCGGCCCTAGGGATGCTTCAGACCTCAGGCTGGGTCTTACTCCCCAGGAACAAGAAAGGTGTTCTAGGCCTCAGCCTATTTATTCCCCTCTCAGCCCCCTGCTAGTCATTCACTCTACTGTCCAGGGATTGGCTGAAAAGCCATGAATAGGCAAGCCATGGTCAATTCTCCCACCCACTTTATGCCAGAGTTCAGGGGGAAGGAGCTGAGCCTGCACCGGCAGAACCTAGAAAAGACACAAATAAACGATTACTGCTCTCCCTGATTACAAGGTAGGCCAAAAACGAAATTTACCTAACACACACACACACATACACATATTGCATTACATTTCTATCTTAAACTGAATAGTTTTATTTTTTTTTACAAAGTAAGGGTTCACATATACTTTAAGGGTCTTGTGCCCTTTTCTACCCAGGAAACACCTATTCAGCTGAACTTCTGTTACAAATAGATGCATGCTTTGTCTTCAGTATTTCCTGCTTTGTGTTCGTATAAGAGGAGCAATTATGTAAATGAGGAACTCCATTTTACTAAACAATTCTGTCTGCTTGCAATATCTTAAAAACATAATTGAAGGACACATCTGCAAATGTCATTTTTAAGTACATACATTTTCCAGAAAAAATGTAGAATTTTTGCCTGGGTTTTGAAATGTTTATTAGGCTATTTCTTTTCTTCATCTTTAAACTTGAAAAGCATATTTTCTTTCAAAAATGCAATAATTTTGCATGTCAAATATAAACTTTTCAAACTTTAAAAACATGTCCTTATTGGAACAGAATTTCAATGAGTCAAATAACAGTAAAATGCAGATTTGGCCTTTTGGTAAAAAATCAAGCTTTCATCATGTATACTTGCACAAAGCTCCTGTGCAAATAAAAAGAATATATTTTAGGCAAATTACATTCAATTGCCATGACTTTAAATATAAACACCTTTGAAATTGCAGTAAAAGAATGACATTCAAGAAACCTTATAAGTGAAACTATGAAGCAAACAAAATGGGGTAGAAGAGAAGAGAAATTGGCAATAGCACCCAAATTTTGTTCTCCATGCCTTAAAAATTAAGATTATTGAATGAAAGCAAAAAATACTGGTGCCAGCCAGGACAAGGTCATAAAGCATTAAAGGAGTATTCCGAAGCAAAGTTTTCCTAGGGGAAAAAGAGCATCATACAAAGTTATAATACATTTAAATGTACTCACGTTTTCCTTGTGGTCTTCTTCCCGGTCTTCTTCTCCTTTTTCTCTCCGGCCGGAAGTTGTCTTTTGATGACGCTCGACTTACTTTTCTTCCTCGTCCGTCGCCATCTTAGCCCGGTGACTCATCAATCCCAGGAGTCACCGCGGGCTGCGCCGGCCTCCCCGCCCGGAGTCGAATACTCCCCCTTACTTAATTTATTCATCTATGCGCTGAGCTGAGCTGCCATTGGCTCAGCACAGCAACCGCCTATTGGTGCGCTGTCCTCCAATCAGCGGTTACGTACCGCGCATGCGCTACTCTGCATCTAGGAAGGGAAGCTGTCCTTTGTCCCTATACAGTATTCCTACTAAGCCCCCATACCCTGCTCTCTCTGCCCCACACCCTGCTATCTGCCCCACACCCTGCTATCTGCCCCACACCCTGCTATCTGCCCCACACCCAGCTATCTGCCCCACACCCAGCTATCTGCCCCACACCCAGCTATCTGCCCCACACCCAGCTATCTGCCCCACACCCAGCTATCTGCCCCACACCCAGCTATCTGCCCCACACCCTGCTATCTGCCCCACACCCTGCTATCTGCCCCACACCCAGCTATCTGCCCCACACCCAGCTATCTGCCCCACACCCAGCTATCTGCCCCACACCCAGCTATCTGCCCCGCACCGAGCTATCTGCCCCGCACCGAGCTATCTGCCCCACACCCTGCTATCTGCCCCACACCCTGCTATCTGCCCCACACCCAGCTATCTGCCCCACACCCAGCTATCTGCCCCACACCCAGCTATCTGCCCCACACCCAGCTATCTGCCCCACACCCTGCTATCTGCCCCACACCCTGCTATCTGCCCCACACCCTGCTATCTGCCCCACACCCAGCTATCTGCCCCACACCGAGCTATCTGCCCCACACTCAGCTATCTGCCCCACACCGAGCTATCTGCCCCACACTTAGCTATCTGCCCCACACCCAGCTATCTGCCCCACACCCAGCTATCTGCCCCACACCCAGCTATCTGCCCCACACCCAGCTATCTGCCCCACACCCAGCTATCTGCCCCACACCCTGCTATCTGCCCCACACCCTGCTATCTGCCCCGCACCCAGCTATCTGCCCCACACCGAGCTATCTGCCCCACACCGAGCTATCTGCCCCACACCGAGCTATCTGCCCCACACCCTGCTATCTGCCCCACACCCAGCTATCTGCCCCACACCCAGCTATCTGCCCCACACCCTGCTATCTGCCCCACACCCAGCTATCTGCCCCACACTCAGCTATCTGCCCCACACTCAGCTATCTGCCCCGCACTCAGCTATCTGCCCCACACCCTGCTATCTGCCCCACACTCAGCTATCTGCCCCACACCAAGCTATCTGCCCCGCACCAAGCTATCTGCCCCGCACCGAGCTATCTGCCCCGCACCGAGCTATCTGCCCCACACCCTGCTATCTGTATAGCATGCTCATACATAGAAATACTGTAAGGGAATGCTGTGACTTGTAGTTTTACTCCTGAGGTAATAAGCATTTCAATATAAATACATATAATGAAATGCTGCTTACATCAAGGGGAGAACTACAAGTCACAGCATGCCAATACAATATTTTTATGTATGTGAATGCTGTGACTTGTAGTTTTGGCTAAGGGAAGTAACATATGAAGGGGTTGTGTATATTCTAGTTTATTTTACCATGATGCGATGGTGATTGGTGCACAACTTCAGATTCTTCTGACGCTGCTGATCTAGGACTAGAGCATCTAGTAAAGTAAGCTTTACGTGCTTACATTGCTAGATGCACGCTGGGGGGGGGGGGGGCAAAAGATCATTGGAGCTCGGCTATCCAATAGAAGAGGACGCTTTTTAGGAGGCAGGGATAGGGAAATAGGTGAGAGAGAAGGGGCGTGAAATATTATAATTTAGGGAGGGGTCAGAGCGGGGGAGTTACAGGGGGAGGGCAGGAGATTACAGGAAGAGAGGAGCAGGCATGCTGGGAGAGCCTGTATTATCATGGTGGCCGTGGATGAGAACCAGGAAGTAAAGAAAACTAACAGAGGGTATAAAAGAAGAACTGCTGGGACGATTTTCATGAGAGTGACTTCTTTTAAAAGGTATTTTTATTGGCTACAATCTGGCATGTTGTGGAATGTGGCTTCAGACTACTCCTTTAAGGGAGACAATACCAAAGTGAATATACATATGTATCAGTGGCGGCTGGTGCTGAAAATTTTTGGGGGGGCGCAAACGGAAAATAAATAAATAATTGCAGCCTCACTGTGCCCATCACATGCAGCCACTGTGCCCATCAATTGTCACCACTGTGCCATGCCATCAAATGCAGCAACTGTGCCATCAATTGTCACCACTGTGCCATGCCATCAAATGCAGCAACTGTGCCATCAATTGTCACCACTGTGCCATGCAACAGAGCAACTGTGCCATCAATTGTCACCACTGTGCCATGCAACACAGCAACTGTGCCATCAATTGTAACCACTGTGCCATCAATTGTCACCACTGTGCCATGCCATCAAACACAGCCACGGTGCCTTCAATTGTCACCACTGTGCCATGCCATCAAACACAGCCACTATGCCATCAATTGTCACCACTGTGCCATGCCATCAAATGCAGTCAATGTACCATCAATTGTCACCACTGTGCCATGCCATCAAATGCAGTCACTGTGCCATCAATTGTCACCACTGTGCCATGCCATCAATTGTCACCACTGTGCCATGCCATCAAACGCAGCCACTGTGCCATTATCACCACTGTGCCATGCCATCAAACACAGCCACTGTGCCATTAATTGTCACCACTGTGCCATGCCATCAATTGTAACTACTGTGCCATGCCATCAATTTTCACCACTGTGCCATGCCATCAATTGTCACCACTGTGCCATGCCATCAAACGCAGCTACTGCGCCATCAATTGTCACCACTGTGCCATGCCATCAAACACAGCCACTGTGCCATCAATTGTCACCACTGTGCCATGCAACACAGCAACTGTGCCATCAATTGTCACCCATGTGCCATGCCATCAAATGCAGTCACTGTGCTTTGTCACCACTGTGCCCCATGATGCCACTGTGCCCATTGTCACTACTGTGCCCCATGATGCCACTGTTCCCATTGTCATCACTGTGCCCCATGATGCCACTGTTCCCATTGTCACCACTGTGCTCCATGCCACTGTGCTCATTGTCGCCTCTGTGCCCTTTGTCACCACTGTGCCCCATGATGCCACTGTGCCCCATGATGCCCCTTTCCCTGTAAAAAGCACTTACCTGAAGCTTCCATGTCCTCCCTCAAATGTCTTCTGCCGCCGTGGTGAAGCTTCAGCCAATCAGGTTCCTGATAACCAGAATCCGGGAACCTGATTGGCTGAAACGGCCGTCAGTCTTATGCAAGGAACGCAGGTTGCCTGCGCTCCGAGTATAGACATCCGAGAGTCGGAGGGCTGTACTTGGAAAGCCTATTAGAGCCAGCAGCTCTGATAGACAGTTCCCCTCAGCCAATCAGCTGCCGCTATTCAGGTAACCGGTGCCCAAACGTCCGGTTATATGAATAGACCAGCAAGAGCTGGCAACAATGATAACTCACATTCAATGCATTGCATTGAATGTGTGTTATTTGCGATAGGGGGTGGCGCTGCAGCGCCCCTCTATTGACGGCCACCAGGAACTGCAGGTAAAACTAAAAATTACATTTTAGCAAAATAAAATGTCTTAAAGGGCCCGTTTGTTTTTTTTTAACTACAGCAGGGGGGGGGGGGGGCACCCGGGCGCCCCTATGGACGGGCTGCCACTGATATGTATATAATTTGATATGTGCTCCCTTTCCTGCCACTAGCCCTTCATATACAGTATATAGCCACTGTGAAGATGTATTTGTCCTTTCTTGTTTATGATCAGGTGTCAGGCTGCCAGACAGAATGCTTACTAGGTAGAGGCAGCAGACAGAAATATGAGGCAAGCCTACTGCTTGTGCCATCTTCCAACAGTGTTTAAGGCCGGGTTCACTTTAGCTGCGGATCACATGCAATTTGCATAAGTGTGAACCCAGCCTAAAGGGATCAGCTTTCAAAAAATCATGAAATCCACATCAGGATAAGAAATATTAGGAGTTTTAATTCACCCAAAAATAAATAAAATGCATTAAAAGGTACAATTAAGAGTATTGTTGGTGGCAGGGTTGCCAACTGCCAGTAAATTTACTGACAGTTTGTAAAAATCTGTACTTTTTTTTTACAACTGCCAGTAAACATCAGAGGCTGATCATTTCATGCTGCGTTGACTTTTTAAGTGTAAATCAAGCAAATTACTTTGTTATAGGTATTGTCAGTGTTTCCATATAATGTTTATACTGTTCAAATATTCGCTGTGCTAGTTTTCAATAGGAGTTCTGTAATTTGTCAGGTTGCCAGTAAAAAATGTGCTCCGCCAGGAAATTGTCCATGTTTTGTCAGTAAAAAAATGCTGTGAGAGGTTGGCAACCCAGATTGGTGGTATTAATTGTGCAATGGGCTTTAACCTATTGCCGACCGACGCCTGTACATTTACGTCGGCAGAATGGCAATGTACGTCCCTTTGTATTTGCTCGCGCCCCTGCTGCAAGCTCCGTGACCGCACCCACAGGACCCGCAGACTCAATGCCCGCCGGTGTCCCGCAATCGTGTCACGGAGCTGCAGAACGGGGAGATGCCCTCTGTTCTGCCTAGTGACAGGACAGTGATCTCCTGCTCCCTGTCATCAGGAGCAGTGATCACTGTCATGTCACTCGTAGCCCAGCCCCCCCACAGTTAGAATCACTCCCTAGGACACACTTAACCCCATTCTCGCCCTCTAGTGGTTAACCCCTTCCCTGCCAGTGTCATTTACACAGTAATCAGTGCATTTTTATAGCACTGATTGCTTTATAAATGATAATGGTCCCAAAATAGCGTCAAAAGTGTCCAATGTGTCCGCCATAATGTCGCAGTCACAATATAAATCACAGATCGCCGCCATTACTAGTAAAAAAAAATATTAATAAAAATGCCATAAAACTATCCCCTATTTTGTAGACGCTGTGGGGCAGATTCACAGAGAATTAGATTATCGTAGCGTTTCCGAAATACACTACGCTGCCGTATTTTACCTGGCTCTACGTGGAATCCAGGTAGATTTTGTCCAGTAAACGACGGCGGCGTAGTGTATTTCTCCCGGCGCAATCCATCTACGCGAGTAGGGGGCGTGAAGCATTTAAAATAGAAGCGTTCCCGCGGCGATCGAACTGCGCATGCTCCGTTCCCAAATTTCCCGCCGTGCATTGCGCGAAATCACGTCGTTACGTCGTAGTAGCGTCGTTTACGTACATTCCTATTCCCGAACGAGTTACGTTAAAAAAAAAAATAATAATTAAATTTGACGCGGGAACGACGGCCATACTTAACATGGGTTACGCACTGTTAGACCAGCAAAAAGCTGCTCTAACATTACATAGCCAAAAAATGACGTAGGCGATTGCGAAGGACACTCGTACCTTCGTGGATCGCCGTAAAAACTCATTTGCATACCCCGACGGTGAAAACGACGCGGACTCCACCCAGCGGCCGCAAAAATATCGCAACGTAGATCCGAAGGCTTGCGAAGACATAAGCCTCTCGGATCGAAGCCCGAAGCCGCCGTATCATGGTTTGAGGATTCAAACTAGTGATATGGCGCGCAAAATTTGAAATGACTCCTGTCTAACACCAGTTAGACAGGCGAAATCGCTCTCTGAATCTGGGCCTATAACTTTTGCGCAAACCAATCAATATACGATTATTGCAATTTTTTACCAAAAATATGTAGAATAATACGTATCGGCCTAAAGTGAGAAAGAAATGTGTTTTTTTTATATATTTTTGGGGGATATTTATAATAGCAAAAGGTAAAAAATATTGCTTTTTTCCCCCAAAATTAACGTGGGGGGGAAAAAGGACGTCAATTTGGTTTCATGTGCAACGTCGCACGACTGTGCAATTGTCAGTTAAATCAACGCAGTGCCGAATCGCAAAAAATGCTCTGGTCGGGAAGGGGGGTAAATTCTTCCCAGGGTTGAAGTGGTTAACATTCCTTTTACTATGCTTGTAATAATCAGCCCATCATTTCTTTATATTGTTTGCAGAAAGAAACCATTAGAGAGAAACACTTTAAGGCAACAAAATAAACAGAAAAAGGGGGGGGGGGGGGACACAAGTGCAAATAACAAATTCTAATTACACAAAACACCTTTTAAGCAAAAAGTCATTTTTGTGTATGCAAATATTGGCTAAACAACCCAATGAGCAAAACTGAGAGAGTTTATGCCTTGGTGAAATTTGGATTGCAGTGAGTCCCGATGCTCCTGCCAGTCATGGCAGCACAGGAGGGTCTTCTTCTAGAAGATGGAAGCCCCAGTCGTGAAAGAAAAGAAGATTAAATGCTCATATGTGAAAAATATAATAAGCCAGCTAACTGAAAAATGAATTATCCAGGTGTAGCACCTTCAGTTACAAAGACTGGGCTGTCATTGGTGCTGAAACAGCACTGCAGTTTTTTTCCCATCTTAGAACTGTGGGGCATGTAGCCCCAAGGAAACAGCCTTTACTATGTGGAGAACTGTATGGGACTACAAGGCTCAAGAGAACAGGGCACTGCAGGGAGGAGAAAAGGGAAGTAGAAGCCCAGGTTTAGGGCAGTCTCTGGTGAGGAGTTAGACTGAGGGTGCTATTGAGTTGGAGATGCTGCTAGAGCTTGCCACAGTGTTGGAGTGGGACTGTGCTGCTGCATCTACACGGAGGCCTGCGCCATCAGAGAGATCCAGCAAGCTGAAGAAGAGGGCATTGCTAGTTTCTTGAGAGATTGCTGATACAGAGCCCAGAGTTGCCGCAAGCACCACAGGTTTCAGTCATCAGGGAACAGAAGGAGGCTTCATAACACACTGCATAGTGTTGCCAGGCCACTGGGCAAAATTTCCTTACCCACGTCTTAAAGGGACACCACCACATTAGTCAGTGGGAGGGCTTTTGGAGAAACTTAAAGGAGTTGTAAAAAAAAAAAAATATGCTGAAATGACTGTTTACAGGGTATAGAGACATAATAGTTAACTGATTCCTTTTAAAAATGATTAAAAATACATAAAAATCAATCATATAATGCAGTGGTCCCCAACCATTTTGGCACCGGGGACCGGCTGACCGCGGGGGGTAATCGATTTTTCGTGGGCAATTTGTCAGTGCATTATTTCTATTATTACATTGAAGTAATAAATGAAATAGTTCTACCCACCATAATGCCGAATCAGTGGGAGCTTTAAGCATGTCACTTGCCATGTCGCCTGCCACCAGATACGGAATGTCACTTGCCACACTGCCTGCCACCAGATGTGGTAAGGCCCCAACAGATGAAGGTAGTCCCCCCAGAGATGAAGGTAGCGCTCCTCCACAGATGAAGGTAGCCCCCCTCCATAGATGAAGGTAGCCCCCCTCCACAGATGAAGGCAGCTGTGTAGTAATCTTCTTACCTTAACTATGGGTACTGTGGCTGGCTCCCACATCCTCTGTGGCTGGCTGACTCCCACATCCTCTGTGGCTGATTCCTGTGGCTGGCTGTCTGGCACCGTGCTGTGGCTGGCTCCCTGGTGTGGGTGGGCCACCGTGAGTGGCTGGCAGGCACCCTTGCTTTGGATGATCACCGTGGCTGGTTGGCTCCTGAGAGTGGCTGGCTGCCTGGCTCCCGTGTTCTCTGTGGCTGGCTGGCTGGCCGACACCCTGCCCTGGCTGGCTGGCTCCCTGGTGTGGTTCATTGTGGGTGGCTGGCACCCTTCCCTGCTGTGGGTGGGTCACCATGGGTTGCTGGCTTCCTGCTGTGGGTGGCTGGCCTTGCTCCCTGCTGTGGGTCAGTGGGTGGATGGCTGGTTGGCACGGTACACCCTGCTGTGGGTGGCTTGCCTGGCTCCCTGCTGTGGGTCAGTGGGTGGCTGTCACCCTGCGGCAGGGTGGTGGATGGCTGTCACAGTGCACCCTGCTGCAGGTGGATGGCCTAGCTCCCTGCTGTAAGTTAGTGGGTGGGAGGCTGGCATGGTGCACTCTGCTGCAGGTGGCTGGCATGGCTTCCTGCTGTGGGTCAGTGGTTGGGTGGGTGGCTGGCACGGTGCACCCTGCTGGGGCTGACAGAGGGGGGTGGGCTGACCAAGAGGGGGTGGTGGGCTGCTGGAGAGGGGTGGGCTGACCAAGAGGGGTGGGCTGACGGAGAGGGGGGGGGCTGATGGAGGGGGGTTGGCTGATGTAGAGGGGGGGCTGATAGAGGGGGTGAGCTGATGGAGAGAGGGGGGATGATGGAGTGGGGTGGACTGACAGAGGGGGGTGGGTTGACGGAGAGGGGTGGGCTGACAGAGAGTATTGCATAAAGGATTGTAACTTCTCTCACATCTTACTTCAGGCTGGGTGTCTCAATGCAGAGCCAGGTCCTTGCACCTCTTCAGGGGGGGTGATGATTCAAGAGCCAGGTCCTTGCACCTCTTCAGGGGGGGGGGTGATGATTCAAGAGCCAGGTCCTTGCACCTCTTCTGGGGGGGATTATTTATTTCTGTCACGTCTTGTCTTCTCCTTAAGCCAGCACCTGCCCCGGCCCCAACTCACAAGCTCAGCAAGTCACATGTGACTTTCGTGATGCCGCTCGTCCCCTCCCCTGACGTGCCACATGACCTGCCTCAGTCTGAGACTCTTGGGAGGTGTAGTTTGCTGTGCCTGCGCTGATAAGTAACTTATCTTTAGCGCGGCCAGACTAAAACTCCCACTATGCAGCGCAGCCTGCACAGGAGCAGCCACTCCAGCCAACCAATCGCGGCCGACCTCTCGCAGCATCGCCCGATTTTTTTTACAGCCAGCCTCAGTATACAACTTTTCAATATCAATAGCTTCAATGTCTTTTTGATACTGAGAGCATGGTGAAGGGACGTTGGTTACAAATTACAAGGAGAAGGCATCTGTACAAAATGCTTTTTTTCTCCTCAGATTTTACACAAGAAATAGAGGGGTATAACAACCATGAGATGTACTCTTGTGGCTAACAAAAGCCGGTGTCCAGAAAAGAGTACAAAAGCTTAACACAAATAAATCACCAGGACTGGATGGATGGCTTACACCCGAGAGTCATGGTGATACAGGCTTTAAAAAGTTGAAGATTTTAGCACTCAGAGACAATGGAGAATGGATTCACTCCCTGCTGAAGAGGCAAGTATTTAGAGTCTTTTGCATTGAGCAATTTTCTATATTTTTAGGGAAGCAACAAAGTGACTGTATTTGATATTTCTTTTTTTTTTTTTCCACATCAGACTCCACCATGTCCAGAGACTCGCTCGTGTTTACACATGTAGAGAAGAGCCGTTATCTCTACTTTGGTATCGCATCATTTGTGAATAACTGTTTATGTTTATTTATTTTTTGCTTTATTTCGATATTCATTTTTTTTTTTCCCCCATTCTTTTTTTTTAAATATTATAAATACATATACACACACACACACACATGTATTTTCCTCCATAATTGATATTAGTGACCCCTTATGATTCTACTCTTCCTCACTTTCCCCACTATTCTCCTTCTTCCCTACTTATCTTCATCTACTAAACGCCCACCCCACCTTCCCTACCCGCCCCCCCCCCCCCATGGTTTGTTCCTAAATCTCTCATTCTTCCAACATTTTCTTCACATATTCCTCCGTCCGCTTATAATCTTCCCATCGTCTCCATTTTCTATTATATTTCTCAAGTTGGCCTTTATCACTGCTGCTTAAATACACTAATTTATTATAATTTTCGATCCTCTGGAACCATTCTTTTATCTCTGGTTTGTTTGTATTTAGCCAGTTTTTTGGGATCAACCCCATAGCCGCATTTATTAACTGGGGGAGAAATGTTTCCTTACATCTATTCTTTACGTGTATTTGATATTTCTATACTGCAAAAGGCAGGTGGACTTTATTATAATTGAAGAAAATTATTTTCATCTTCCATAGCATCATTTAAACTGTAATAAGTTCCTTAGAAAACTGTATCTGGAGTGCGCATGCGCGTGCTTCGGTATTGGATGGCCGATCCCTGAGCTCCGCTCCAGGCTATAACCGCGGTGCCCACAGCCCGGTACACGGCTCCACCAGGACCGCAAACGATCACAGGCTTGCCCTTCACATTAGAGGGCTCACTTCTATACACCCAGGCCCGCAGAGCCGTTTTGGGACGCTGTGGAAGCGGGAGGGGATTCCAAAATGGCCGCCACACAGTTACCTCAGATGCAGACGCACAGTTCTGATGAACAGAGGAACTACAGGTCAGAGCCATCCCTCTTCCCTCAACACATTACCCCTGAAAAAAGGGATTTTTAAATACAGCTTACCTGTAAAATCCTTTTCTTGGAGTACATCACGGGACACAGAGCGGCATATTCATTACTATATGGGTTATATGGAGTACCTTCAGGTGTGGACACTGGCAATCTCAAACAGGAAGTCCCCTCCCTATATAACCCCCTCCCCTAGAGGGAGTCCCTCAGTTTTGTAGCAAGCAGTATGCCTCCCAAAATGTTCCCAAAAAGAGGGGTGGGAGCTCTGTGTCCCGTGATGTACTCCAAGAAAAGGATTTTACAGGTAAGCTGTATTTAAAAATCCCTTTTTCTTTCTCGTACATCACGGGACACAGAGCGGCATATTCATTACTATATGGGATGTCCGAAAGCAATGCTTTAATGAGGGGAGGGAGACATCTTCCAAAGAAGGATTTAATTTAGAGGTATACTCAAATACTAGTAAATCCAACTTAAACGAGAAATGTAAATCTCAAATCAAATCCAGGGAGCACCCTCAGATCCTGAGGAGCTTGAATCGCGGCCTGTAGTACTGACTGCCCAAAGGCTGTATCCGCATTCCTTCTTACGTCCAATTGATAAAATTTTGTAAACGTGTGGACTGATGACCACGTTGCTGCCTTGCATATTCGAGCCATAGAGATCTGATGATGTGCTGCCCAGGAGGTGCCCATGGTCCTGGTAGAATGGGCCTTTGCCGACAAAGGAGGAGGCAACCTCTTCAAACCGCAGGCCCGAACAATTAATTGTTTAATCCATCTTGCGATGGTGGATCAAGCAGCTGCCTGACCCATCTTGGGCCCTTCCGGTAAAACGAACACCACATCTGTTTTCCGAACCTTCTCTGTAGCTTTAAGATAGGCCTTTATGGCCCTGACAATATCCAACGTATGCAGCAACCCCTCCTTTCCAGAGGTGGGTTTTGGAAGAAGGATGGAAGTACCACATCCTGGTTCAGGTGGAAACTGGATATAACCTTTGGTAGAAAGGAAGGATGAGGACGGAACCCCGCCCTATCCTTATGCAAAATGAGATATGGTTCCTTACAAGATAAGGCTGCCAATTCCGATACTCTCCTGGCCGAAACTATGGTGATCAGAAATACCGACTTTCTAGTCAGTAAAACCAAAGGTACCTCAGCCAACGGCTCAAGGGGTTGTTTCTGTAGAGATGACAGAACAAGATTTAAGTCCCATGGACAAAGTGGTGACTTGACAGGAGGATTAATACGCAAGACCCCCTGTAAGAAGGTCTTTACCAGCGAGTGGGTGGCCAGCGGCCTCTGAAACCACACTGACCGAGCTGAGATCTGTCCCTTGATTGTGCTTAGTGCCAGGCCTTTATCCACTCCTAGCTGGAGAAAACTTAACACCCTATCAATAGTATATTTGCGGGAATTCCATCTTTTGGATTCACACCAGCCTACGTAGTTCCTCCACACCCTGTAATAAATCACCCTGGAGACCGGCTTCCTAGCCCTAATCAGGGTAGGAATTACCTGCCTAGACAGACCTCTACCCCTGAGAATCAGGGATTCAGCCTCCAGGCCGTCAAATTTTTTTTTAACAGAAAGGTATTTTTATTCACAAAACAGCATTACAAGATATGCATTAGTCGACAATCAGATTTGCAGAGAAACGGTAACAGTTAGAAACAAGCAATTTCAGCGTTTGCAGATAGTAAAACAAAAGAAAATCAAAAATAGGGGAAATAATAAAAGTAAAATAATCTATCGAGGTGCAAGTTGATAGTTCTCTCACCCCAGTGCCCCCCATCTGTAAACCATCAGGCGCAGACCCAACCGGAGACCTTCCCAGAGTACACTAGGGTAAATGACCGTTGCCCTTACGCCAAAGCCACATATATTCAACCAGAACATGTAAGTAACTCAGCAGGCGATCGAGTTAGGTGGCGCCCCGGGAGAGAGGGGAGGGGCAGCAGCCCCCATACCGGGCGGGGGGGGGGGGGGAGTCCATCTCTAGTCCCCCACCCCATCAGCCCCCCACCCCCGCGCATCCACCCAAGCCGACCAAACCTTATCGTACTTAGCAGGGCACTGCCTACTCTCATACGTGAGTTTATACAGGGGCAAAGCCGAGTCCACCGCCTTCCTCCAGGAACCAAGGGTGGGGGGTCCCACCGACTTCCACCGTAGCAGTATCTCCCTCCTAGCATAAAACAGTGAGAATGTAATACATAGCTTAGTATATCTGTCTCCCTCTACCTCACCCAAATGACTCAGAAGGAGCACCATGGGATCCAGCGGCACCCTGGTCCCTCCTATATCGCTAAGCCTCTCTGCTACCCCCGCCCAGTACGGCCGAAGCTTCGGGCAGTCCCAGACCATGTGCCAAAAGGTACCCACCCCTACCCCACACCTAGGACAGTTCGGATCCAGATGTGGGAATATGCTGGCCATTCTATGAGGGGTGAAGTAGGCCCTATGTAGGAACTTGAGCTGGATGAATCTGTCTTTAGCTGCTATCATGGACGGGATGTAGGTGGAGACACATTCCTCCCATTCCTCCTCCCCCAAAGCTGGAATGTCCCCCCTCCATTTATCCATTACCCGGGTGAGTTTAACATCGTGGCCCACCGTCAGATACATATACAGAGTGGAAAGGGGCTTCCCCATTGCGCTCGACGTCAACAGTCGCTCGATCGAGTCAGGTTCCAGGGTCAGTGTGTCCGGGAATTGGGCCCTCAACGCATGCCTCAGCTGGTAGTATTTAAACTCGAGGGAGTTAGGGAGGGAGTACTGCCGCCTCAGCTCTCGAAAGGGCTTGATCCTACCGTTTGCCATGACATGTTTAAGGGTGGTAATCCCGCATCTGGCCCACTGTGAGGGTTCAGGCAGGTCGCAGAGGTGAGGCAGGGTGGGATTGCCCCACAATGGGGTGTGTGGAGAGATACAATTCGGTTTAGAGTAAATGGCTCTGGCCGCCCGCCACACTCTAACGGTTGTCTTCATGGACGCCGTCAAAGGGTGAGGGGCACTGGGACCCCTATATACCAGATTAGTCAATGCAGCATATGACCCCAGTATGGCCGCCTCAAGTCTTACCGCCGGATTCTGTCTGGGCTGGGAGAACCACCAGCGCACAGTAACTAGGACAGCCGCCCAGTAATACAAAAGAAAATTTGGGAGAGCCAGCCCACCCCCCGATAAGGGGAGGTATAGTATCTGCCTTGCCACCCTGGGGGGCCTCCCGGCCCAGATGAAAGAAGTCAGCACCCCCTCCAGTCGTCTAAAGAAGGATCTGGGAATGTGGGAAGGGGTATTGCGAAAGAAATATAAGAACTTAGGGAGGAACACCATTTTGAGCAGGTTTACTCTGCCAACTGGGGTCAGCGGGAGGGTGCGCCAGGCCGTGCACTTGACCGCAAGATGCGATAAGAGAGGCTGTACGTTCCCTTCGATATATTCCTGTGTGGTGTTACCAATCCGAACGCCTAGATATGTGAAGTCGCCCACCCACTGGAGGGGAGTTCCAGTATCTACCCTCGGAAGCGAGGGGTGCAGTGGGAAGAGAACGGACTTGCCCCAGTTTATGCGAATTCCTGAGAACCGGCCGAATTCCTCAAATAGGTCAAGTGCTCTCCGTAGCGACTGACTGGCATCTGCCAGATAGAGTAGGGTGTCGTCCGCATAAAGGGACACCTTCTCCTCTACATCCCCCACCGCTATACCCCTGACCCGGGTCTCAGCTCTCAGGGCAATGGCGAGGGGCTCAACCGCCAGGGCAAAAAGCCCCGGCGATGGCGGACAACCCTGGCGGGTCCCCCGGCCATGGGGGAAAGTATCCGAGAGGAGGCCGTTCGTGCGGACCCTGGCCCTGGGGTCAGCGTAGAGCATCCTCAACCACGCCAGAAAGTTTGGCCCAAAGCCAAACCGCCCAAGGACACCCCACAGGAACTCCCACTCCACCGAGTCGAAAGCTTTTTCGGCGTCTAGGGACGCCACTACCCCCGCCGACTCCGGCCGTGCCCTGTCCATATGCGTGAAAAGCCGTCTAATGTTAATGTCCGTTCCCCTCCCCGGCATGAACCCCGTTTGGTCTGGATGTACCAAAGCGGTTATGACTGTGTTTAGTCTCCTGGCCAGGACCTTGGCCAGGAGTTTCGCATCAACGTTTATCAGTGAGATGGGGCGGTAAGGGGAGCACAGGACCGGGTCCTTACCTGGCTTAGGGATTACCACCACCACTGCGTCACTCAGGGAATGCGGGAGCTCCCGCACCCTCTGAGCCTCTGTCAACATACCGAGCATTTTGTCTGTCAAGTCCTCAGAGTATTGTTTGTAAAATTCAACTGGTATACCGTCGGGGCCCGGCGACTTACCCGATTGGAGGGTCTTAAGAGATTTCAGGAGTTCATCTGCAGTTATGGGGGCATCAAGCAGCTTGCGGTATTTAGTGGTCAGGACTGGGATGTCAATAGGATCTAGATAGGAAGCCAGGTCGTCCCCAGAGTATTCAGCCCTGGAACTGTAGAGGTTTTTATAGAAGGAGACAAAGCAATCGTTTATCTCTTCAGGGGCATACAGTAGGTCCCCCCCCGGTCCCCATATACAGGGGACGCACATCCCCCCGGACTGTTCCCGTGACAACCAGGCCAAAAGCTTTCCGGACCTCTCCCCCTGCTCGAATATACGCTGCGATTGGGCGAGTAAACGTTTCTGGGTGAGAGAGGTGCGAATACGCACCACCTCTCCAGTCATGGACTGACAGGCCGTCAAATTTAGACGCTGTAATGTAGGGTGGAGGATCGGGCCTTGTGAGAGTAGGTCTGGTTGTAGAGGAAGAGTCCAAGGGTCTCCCACTGCCATCTTCAGGACTAGTGAGTACCAAGTCCTCCGGGGCCAAGCCGGAGCTACTAGAATGACTGGCTTGTGCTCCACTCTGATCCTGCGCAACAGGCGAGGGAGTAACTGTAGCGGAGGGAATGCATATAGAAGTTTGAATTGATGCCAAGGGCAAACCAACGCATCGGTTCCGCAGGCCATAGGATCCCTCGCTCGAGACACGAACCTGTCTAGTTTCTTGTTGAACCTGGATGCCATTATATCTACGTCCGGCATTCCCCACCTCTGGCAGACTGTCTGAAAGACCTGGGGATGCAGAGACCACTCCCCTGGCCACAGACTCTGGCGACTTAAGAAGTCTGCCTGTAGGTTGTCCACTCCGGGAATGAATATCGCCGAAATGCAGGGTACATGAACCTCTGCCTACTGAAAAATCAAGCTCACCTCCCTCTGAGCGGCCTGACTCCTGGTTCCCCCTTGGTGGTTTATGTATGCCACCGCCGTTGGCATTGTCTGACTGGATTCTCACCGGGAACCCCTGTAATCTGGAGGTCCATGCCAGAAGGGCTAGGCGAGCAGCTCTGATCTCCAAGATATTGATGGGGAGCTGCCTCTCTGCTTTCACCCAAGTTCCCTGGCGAGAGAACCCCTCGAAGACCGCCCCCCAGCCTGCCAGGCTGGCGTCTGTGGTAACTACCTTCCAGACAACAGGGCTGAAGGATTTTCCCTTTAGAAGATTCTGAGGGTTCAACCACCAGGCCAGGCTTTGTCGGACCCTTGATGATAGAAACCTAGCCCTTGCTCTTGGGCTGGCACCTCTATTATTACGTCCTGGCAAAGCAGGTGATCCAAAGCTGCCAGCAATGAGGCCTTCCTTGCTGGATCCTTTGGTAGCCTTGATTCTTGAAAATGAGGCGGAGGACACCTTAGAAACTCCAGTCTGTAGCCTGTGGTTACCGATGCCCGGACCCATTTGTCGGGGATCTTGGCTTCCCAAACTTCTGAGAAGAAAACGAAGCCTTCCCCCCACCCGCGAGAGTGGGGGCGCCCCTTCATAAGGCAGACTTAGGGGCTATCTTTGTCGGCTTGCGATACCATGGCCTCTTACCCCCAGGGGCCTGTCCCTGCGATCTACTGTTAACGTTGGATCGTGCAGGCGGCCGTCGATACTGCCTGGAATTTGAGGGCCCCGAGACAGGCAAGAGCTGCCTTTTAAATGTAGGACCCCGGAATGTCTTTTTGACCGGTAAAAGGGGTACTCTTGCCACTTGAAATAGTCTGAATATATTTATCCAGATCCTCTCCGAAGAGTCATCCTCCATGGAAGGGAAACCCTGCCAGAAGCTTTTTGCATGGGGGCTCCGCCGCCCAGTTCTTCAACCATAAGAGCCTTCTCATGTGCACCAAAAATAGTGATAAACGAGAGGCCTGCTGGATGGAATCTTTTATAGCATCTACAGCAAAACACAGAGCTCTGGGAATGTCAGAAAACTCTTCTGCTTGTTGGGTAGGCATGTCCTTTAACATTTCTTTTGTCTGGTCTTTTAACGCCTGACAAATTCCAATTGCAGCCACAGCTGGCTGTACCACTGCTCCTGCCGTAGCAAAGGATGCTTTTAAAAGTGTCTCTAACCGTTTATCAACCGGATCTTTAAACATATGTATGTTTTCCACCGGGCAAGTTAGTGATTTATTCACACATGAGATGGCTGCATCCACTACTGGGAGCCTCCACCTCTTGGAGATTTTTCCTCCATGGGGTAAATGACCGCAAATCTTTTCGGTGGCAGAAAAATCCTGTCCGGCCGTACCCAATCCCGAAAAATCCATTCCTCCAAGAGAGGATGGACCGGAAAAATTGCGTTGCTTAACGGAGCTTTCAAAGAGCCCAGAGAGGATACCGGAGGAACCTGAGGCTCTGGCAATGGTAAACTAAATGCCGAGCGGACCATGTCCGTCAAAGACTGTACCCACAGTCTTTCTGTCTGGGAGTCTGAAAATTGTTCCTCAGAGGCAGATCCCTCAATCCCTGGACCCTCTTGGTTCAGGTCTAGTTGATCCTCCTGTGATTCCAATTCCTCCGGAGAGAGAATCTCAGCATCTGAGGATACACCTCTTGGTGATGGGGATCTAACCCGTTTCTTACCAGGAATAGCTCTAGCGATCAATGCTGCTATTCTCTCTTCTAGCCCCCCTAGGGATACGGCTAGCATCTCCTCTGTGATAAACACAGGGCTGGGCTGATCTGGGCCAGCCTCCGCACCAGATCCCCCTAATGGCTCATCCAAGGCGTCCTTTATGTTAATAAGTTGCGGGGAAAGTATCGGCATATCATCAGAATCAGAGGGGGAACCCCTTTGTTCTTTGGTCTTTTTTGTACCCTTTGACCCCGAACCTTTGGAAGCCATAATACAAAATCGAGGGACTCCGCCAACAACAACAGACTGTAGTGGCCAGGAGTACAAAACCAGAGCTTAGGGGACAATAGATCACTAATGCCCAAAAACTGATGGGGCCCCGTATGTTCTTTTTTTTTTGTTTTAAATATATATTATATATATATATTTTTTTTTTTCTTAAAACATACAGTGACCCCAAACTTAGTTTGCCAGCCTCCAACCTGCTGCAAAAAGGGGAATTTCTTGGCTTAACAAAAAAGGCATTGGAACAAAGTCCAGCATGTACTACCCCTCTTCCGCCACCGGGAGTCACTGTTCTGCCGCTCTGCGTCCTCTCCTTCTGAAATCAGCCTCAGACTGAGCACTGACAATGCCTGCTGATCTAAAACAGCACAAGGCGCGCCCCTGTATGACGCCGCAGGCACGCCCCCCCCCGCCCTCCTGTCTGAACGGCGCGAAAAAACGTCTATAAGACGTGCGCGCGCACGCGCGTATGCCGGAACAGGAGGAACATGAAGGAGCCGCGCTGCTGGAGACCCAGGACTGCAGTATCAGGCGGCAGATTCAAACCCCCGGCCAGGTAGGACTCTCCAAAAGGCCCCATAGGGATCCTTACCAGTCCTAGGAAGAAAGCAGCAGGTTAGCTAGCAACACATTCTTAGACAGGGGAACCTAGTGATGGGGGAAAAAAGGGGTCATCCTGTCTTTCTCAGACATAGTGAGCAAGGTTGCCAATGCAGAGCATACTTAGGCTATCCCCCCTTTTAGGTTACCCCGGAGAGCCTGCTGTCGAACCAAGTCCCGCAGGCTCCCCCTTACCTGCTCCATGCTGCAGGATGTTTGTCCAGCAAAACGATCCAATCTTCTCCCATCTCCGTGGGTAGCATAGTAGACCTTCAGGCCCTGGGGTCCTATGAAGGTACCCACTGTCCTGGACCTATATAGCACCCTGGCAAACAGGCACTTATGGTTTTTACAAACTCCAAGTCCTGGGCCCAGGGTCCAGCCCTCCAAAGAGGAGCATTATAGGCAAAACCCCACGGTTTGGGGCCCGGGTACTGTCCACTTTGGCACTGAGGCTCCTTGGACAGATTCGGTTAGCCCGCCCTTAATCCCAAGGATGTGGAGCAAAGCTATTCCGTGACCAACACCTAAGACACTGGCGCAAAAAACTGAGGGACTCCCTCTAGGGGAGGGGGTTATATAGGGAGGGGACTTCCTGTTTGAGATTGCCAGTGTCCACACCTGAAGGTACTCCATATAACCCATATAGTAATGAATATGCCGCTCTGTGTCCCGTGATGTACGAGAAAGAAAATTGGGGATTCTCCCACAGATGGGCTCTCTGTCCCCTGCTCCTACTGAATTATTGAATAATGCCACGTACGCACGATCAGAAGCAAGTTATGAGACAGAGCTTCAATGGAACAGAGTGCCGTCGAACGTGGTGTACGTCACCACGCTTTGCTAGAGCTTTGTTGAAAAATTATGGTGTGTATGCAACGTCGTTTTGGAAAATGAAGTTTGAAAAACGTCGTTTTGTTTCGTGAGATAAAATTACGTTTTTTTTCCATCACAAAAAGTGATCATGTGTACGCGGCATAAGAGGGCTGTGACTGACTTCTCTCCCTCATCACTGGGAGTTAATACATCACTGCAGCAAGGCTACATCAGTCATGACGCACCTCCACAAGACCCTACTATCCTAATGGAGGACCTGTTCCTCAAATTCTCAACCTTGCTAGATAAAGGATTATCACAAACAGCAGCTAAAATCACGAGTGACTTAAAGGCAGACTTTCAATCACTGGGCATCAGGATTGAAGCGATCGAAAACAAAGTGGAGGAAACGATTGCCGCTACGTCCCAGAATTACAAACGCATACATACACTCCAGGACCAACTAGATTTGGTGATGTCCCGCATAGATGACCTTGAGAACAGATCTAGGAGGTCGAATATTAGAATCCGTGGACTCCGCAAAAACCGTTCTTAATGTGCCAGAGGCAGTACAAAACCTAATCAAAAATCTCCTTCCTGACATCACCCCTCAACGTTTGGAAATGGACAGGGCCCACAGGGCTTTAGGGCCCCCTAGGAAAGATGGCTCCCCGAGAGATATCATTGCCAAACCCCACTATTACTCCGTTAAGGAGGAAATCATGAGGCAAGCAAGATCTGCTACGGCTGTGATGTGCCTAGGTCACCAAGTACAACTTTTCGCGGACCTGTCTCCATCCACTATACAGAGACGGAGATCTCTGAAGCCACTGCTTCATGTCCTAACCCAAAAGGCCATCAAATATAAATGGGCCTTCCCTTTTGCGGTCAAATTCGCTGTCAATGGTAAACCTTATGCTTTTTCCACACTATCTGAGGGTGAGAAATTACTCCTACACTTGAAGCTTATCACACACGAGGCTGACATGGACACTTCCAACATTGGTCAAGGATCTAATAAACGAGCTGTCCCTACCAGCCCTCAATCTCCCCTGTGGCATAATGGCAAGACTAAGAAAGCAAGGGACAATGGCACCACCTGAAGATCTATCCCTCCAGCTCTACTCATACATCCTATATTGTTTTTGTGATTAGTCCTGCATGGACAGACTACATTATTTTCGTCCTTTCCATGATTTGACTGCATCTTTTTGGCGTTTTTTTTTTTTTCCATTTCCCAAACTAAATCTAGTGGGCTTACTGCATTTTCTCAACTGGCTTCCCTGGATGACTGTAAAACTTCATCGGACCTGCCTTGTTATTACATGTTCTTTTTTTTTTCTCTCTTGGAGCAATGACACTGTTTCGTCTCAGTCTTTATATGGGCCCTGCAGGTCCTCCCTGCCTCACTTGGCAAAGAAACGGGTAACCTCAGTGGAGGTTTGGGGCCAATTGCATATTTCTAAAAGAACCCATTTTTTGCTGTGTACCGTTTAAATGTTTATTTGCGTGACATACTCATGATTATGGACGCCCGGGTTCTGGCTTGGAACTACTGCGCCTCCATCCAACCGTCGGACACCTGATGGTCTCCGAGGGTTGGACAGCTCGCTCCCAGTTAGGAGGAGCTATCTATGGTTTCTATTCTTGGAGCGCCCGGGAAGTCTCCCCCCGGCGCTTCTTTTTCCATTTCAGGGAGAACTTTTTGTTTCTTTTCTTTTCTGTCTTTCCCTAACTTTCCCTGCTTCCCCCCTTCATTCTCGAATGTGCCTAACATCAGTTCTGCTTACAGGTTCCTTACGTATTCACCTTATCCCCAAGGGTGCTGCCTTTTGCGATTCTGCTGCTTCTGATTCCAAAACCCTCCGGGATCCAAGACTTCATTGGGTGAGTGGGGGTAGCTTTAGCCGGGGTGCTTCCTCTATGCTCAATGGCTGACACGATTGACATCAAATTCCGCATAGCCTCTCATAATTTTTAAGGCTTCAACTCTCCGATTAAACGGAGAAAGATGATGGACCACTACAAATCTCTGCATCTCGATATAATCATGCTACAAGAAACTCACTTCCCTATCCGGTTTAGCCCTATTTTTCTCCACTCACATTACCCACAATTCTACTTAGCCAGCGCCGAAAACAAAACCAAAAGGGGTAGCTATGCTGTTCTCCAGGAAATTAAACTTTTGGTAAAATAGCTCATATTATTGATCCAAACGGGAGATTTCTTATGGTAAAAGGCAAGCTGGGGGACCAATTATTCTCTCTAGTGTCTTACTATACACCTAACAGGGGTCAGGCTAAATTTTTCAGCTCAATGCTCAACACCCTATCTCCCGAGTTAGAGGGTACCATTGTCTTGGGGGGAGACTCTAATGCAGCTTTAGACCAAGGCTTGGACAAAATAAAACCTCCAGGATCTAGATTGACGCGTCCCACAAGAGAGAGCCTTAAAATTGCAAAAATTCTTCACGAATATGGCCTTGCTGATACGTGAAGGGAACTCAACCCCTCTAAAAGAGATTATACTAATTTCTCCCACCCTCACCTTACGTATGCACGCATAGATCACATCCTCACTCCTTCTACCCTACTCCCTGCAGTCCTTAACGCCTCTATCAGGGATACAGCATTATCCGATCATTCTATAAATATCATAACCCTTGAGTCGGGGATCCCGGGAGCAAAGAGAGCAAAGACTAAACGAGTCTTTGCTCTCTGACCCAGTCCGAATCACAGAAATAGGAAAAGCCCTAACAGAATATTTTATGCTTAATGACACAGGGGAAGTCTCCGCTGAAACGCTATGGGCTGCCCACAAAGCCTTCATTCGGGGCAAGCTCATTCAAGTATCCACGCAAATAAATCGGGATAGAAAAGCTGACTTGGACAAACTAGAAACTGAATACAATAAGAATGCATAAAAAAGGATCCATCCAAAATTCCCTCACAACAACTCGAATCCAGATTATCCCTTAACCTCGCTCTCACGACCCGGGCAGAGAAATCAATCAGATGGGGTACACACAAATTCTACACCCAGGCAGACAAATTCGGTCCCCTCCTAGCATCTAAACCCCTAAATCCAAGCTCCTTTCCATGCCCAAAATCAAAATAGGGGGGCAACCTCCTACGACCAAACCGACCAAGATACTAGACGCTTTTTAGGGTTTCTACTCACGACTGTATCTTTCTTCCATCCAACCTACAGCTGATTTAACCTCACGGTTTCTGGAGGTTCTCACTATCCCTTCCCTGTCGACAGCACACAGAGACATTATGGATTCCCCAATCACAGAGAGTGAGGTGATGGATGTAATTAAAGGTCTCCGTAAGGGGTCGGCCCTGGGGCCGGATGGACTATCCATACCATATTACAAATCTTTTTCCAACATCCTGACGCCGCATTTGACCAAATTTTTCAATTCTAAAGCCAAAGGCGACCCATTTGATTCCCAGATTAACACAGCCTTTATTACGGTGATCCCCAAACCAGACAAAAATCCTGAAGATGTCAATATTTATCGCCCGATTTCCCTTATAAACAATGATCTTAAGGTCCTCACAAAAATTCTAGCCAATAGAATGGCAGGGTTCATCGGTCAATATGTACATAAAGACCAAGTAGGCTTTATACCCAGCAGACAAGGCCCAGACCAAATTAGACGAGCAATAGATCTGGTTTTGATTTTACAAACCGATTGGACGGGTGGGGCCCCTCAGAAGGGTTTCTTATTGTCATTGGATCTCCAAAAGGCCTTTGACTCTGTGTCCTGGCCCTACATCTTCGATATACTTGAACGCTGGGGATTTGGGACCCGGTTCCTGGGTATTATTCGGTCCCTTTACTCAAACCCTAGAGCACTCATTAGGATCAGAGGGCATTACTCCACACCTATCAAAATTAAATGGGGCAGTAGACAGGGATGCCCTTTATCTCCTCTAATTTTCGCCATTGCAATCGAGACCTTGGCAATTGCTATTCGACAGAACCCTAATATATCAGGAGTCCAATGCGGGGAACGGAATCATAAATGTGCCCTCTTCGCAGACGACATCCTGTTATTCTTAACCTCCCCCATCTCCACTCTTCCCAACCTGTGTCGCACTCTGGATGACTTCACTAAAATATCAGGCCTTCTGGTTAATTTCTCCAAATCGCAGGCCCTGAACGTCTCTCTTCCCACTCAACTGGTGACGTACCTAAAACAGTCCTTTAAGTTTGTCTGGTCTGACTCCTCGATCAGGTACCTAGGTATCACCCTAACGGCTAAGACAGAAACTCTATACGACCTTAACTACCCCCCTCTCTATAAAAAACTGGAGGCTGAGCTTGGTATGTGGTCCAAACACGGACTCTCTTGGCTGGGAAGGATCAACTCAGTTAAAATGACCCTGCTTCCGAGAATTTTATATTTCTTTCGCTCCCTTCCGATCCCACTCAAGAGAAATCATCTAAAATCCTTTCAGAGTAAATTACTTAAGTTTACTTGGGGTACATCGGGGTACCAAATCCCACAGGACACACTTTTGCTCCACAGAAACAAGGGGGGGTTGGGATTACCCAACCTTCACTAATACTATCTCTCTGCTAGATTGGCGCAACTTTCCACCCTGTACTCCAAATGTGAAAAACCGGATTGGGTCAATATTGAGAGACAAGCTGTCCCCACTTTTTCTCTCGACTACCTCCTCTGGTCCCCTACTAAGTCCCGCCCACCCATCCTCTCACCAGTGCTGTCTCAGTAATTTGCCATGTGGGACCGCCTCAGACGCAATCCCAGCCTAACATCTGCGGCACGTCCTCTCTCACACATTTTTCATAACCCTGACTTTCCCTCAGGCTTACGAATCACAAAATTTAAGTGGTGGCTAGACAAGGGGCTATTTCGGATAGGTCAATATTTTACTTCCAGTGGACCCATCTCCCTAAACTACTGTGTTAATACTTTGAAACTTCCTGAATCCGAGAAGGTTAACTTTAGACAAATCTCACAGTTCCTACACAGTGTTTGGAAGTCCAAACCCTTACCCCCCGATTTTACCTCATATGAGGTCTGTTGCGGACAAGCAATGGAGCAGAAGGGGGGCATTTCGGTGGTCTACTCAGCCCTCACTCACCCCACAGATAAAACATCTTATATGGAGGCTTGGGAGTCTGATTTTCAGAGCAATGCTAGCTTGGAGACTTGGCACAAAGCCGTCTCCAGATGTTTCCGGGGCATTCAAAGTGTCTCCTTAGTTGAGGCAAACGTGAAAGTCATTACCAGATGGTATCTCACTCCCTCCAGATTGGCTGCCATGTTTCCTGATGCAGATCCCCTTTGCTTTAGGGGTTGCCAGCTTCGGGGCACCATGGCCCATATCTGGTGGGAGTGTCCTAGAATCCGCACCTTCTGGAGACTCATTTTCAACATGATTCACAAGGTGACCGGATGTCGGATCCCGAGGACACCCGATGTTGCCTTATTGAACGCCCATATCCCACAGCTTTCTAGGTCCACGCAAAGGTTGATCCACTTTATTTTACTTGGCACCAAAATCTCCATTGCCAAGTCTTGGAAGCAGCCCAAGCCGCTTGTCTCTGCTGTTAAATGGAAAATCTCGTGGATCATGACACAAGAAAAATTATCCAGCATATTGGCTGATTCCACTGAAATGTTTCACAAGATTTGGGCTCCTTGGGCTGAATATATTGATATTACCCTTGCTACTGAATCTACAGGTGACTGACGGAAAATCTAATCGATGTTAGGCACTCTACCCTTCCTCCTCCCCTTATCCCTGTCCTCCCCTCTACTCTCTCTCCTTTCCTTCTATCTAAACCTCTCTTACTATCCCTATATTTTTTAGTTTTAATAGCAATTTACATAAGCGATTGTTGAAGCACTACCTCTTTCATATTGTTTGTGTTCGGGGGGCATTCCTTATAGGACCCTTACAATGTTATGTCTTTGTTACCCATGTCCGTAAGGGATGTATGGGATTGGGACGGGGCCTGGGGGGGGGGTCGGGGGCCTTGCTCTTGGCACAGCGTGAACCCAGGTGGGGTGCTGGGGGTGTGGGGTCCGGGCTGCCCTTAGTTCCAGAAATGTTTTTCAAGGAAATGAAGCTTCACACCTGTGGGCGCTTCATTATGTCCCAATCAGACTATCCTCTAGTCCAGGGGTGTCAAACTCAATTTCATTGAGGGCCGCATCAGCATTACGATTGCCCTCAAAAGGGCCGGTTGTATCTGTAAGGTTAGATATCCAGCTCATTCCCTCCCCTTACATTGGATGTTGAATGCCACCCCACCATCAGACGTTGACTGCCCCACTCTCCCTTACATCCCAGTGTTCCCCCCTTTCCTTGCTGGGAAGAAGCTGGATGCATTGCTTGAAAGCAGAATGTAAGGGTCTTGAGGACCAAAGGAGGGCGAGGGCCACATGAAATGGCTTGGAGGGCCGGATTCGGCCCGCGGGCCTTGTGTTTGACACCCCTGCTCTAGTCAGTCATGTTGTTAGGAATACCTTCCCAATGCAAGTTCTTATTGTTTACAATGTCTTGTTTACTTTGTTTTTAAACCCATTGGCGTTGCCCCCCGGGGCTATTGTAACATCTAACGCTTATGTACTTATTGTATCTTCACCAATAACTCAATAAAAATTATTGAAAGAAAAAGAAAACTGTATCTGAGATGACACAGACTTTTGCTTTAGTCTTTATTAATTGGGCTCACTGTACAGTAAAAAAGAAAAAATATTTTATGTAGGAATGTAATGCACCCCTAAGGAGTTTTTTTATTAAGGGATAATAACTTGGACAGGAATTGGAGGTTAAGGGAATGCTCACTTGACTTCAGAACAACTTCAGGGACAACTCTTCCTACATACAGTCTCTATATACGTTTTAGAGATATAAAACCTTGTGGATTGTTTGATGGTTCCCTTCTGTGACCCTTGAATGTCCTTAAATCTTTCAGCCAAGTGATAGGTACATTGTTAGTATGCCAAGTTGCAAATGCTGTTTGACACATGTATTTTATTTCACTAATGACCTTATATGAAACAAAAACATGCCATATAATAAGAACCTTTAGCCTAAATTGTTCCATTTGTGCAAGTTGTAAAATTTATGGTGCTGAGTATCCTTTTTCTAATTATTATTATTTTAAAATATTTTTCTGTACATTTATATCCTGGAAAATCTCAATCATATATTTACCAGACAAGCGATCAATAAAATTCCAATTACTGTGTAAGCAATAGTAAATTTACTCTTTGGAATATGAGAAGATTTATATGCAAGTTGAAACTGTATGAAGCACTGTAGGAGAGAATGAAATGCAGTATTGTCTGATAATCACACTCCAGAAAGCTACAATACAAATATTCTCATTGATCACCACTGTCACATTGGCTTACATAGGATGGTATACTATGAGGGTCAATATATGTGATTTACACAAAGTGGAACAAGTAGTATCTTCAGTCCTCTGTGAGCCATATATTTCTGAAGATACACAACCAACGCTTTTTTTTTCCTGTAGAAACTATTCAAATATCCAAGACATGCGATTTATAAAATACAAGATTCACATTTAAGTTTAAAGCTGAACTTCACTGAACAATTGAAATCCCACGCTACTTATCCCCCCCCCTCTAATTTTGGATTTTTTTTTGGGAGGACTTACCACCAGAAGTTTGAACCCCCCCCAGGACTATTATTTACACAGCGCAGCTTGGCTCCGTATAGTGGCACTAGGGACCTAAAGACCAGTGAAGAACCGGCCCAGGTGAGTGAAGTGCTGGATCCCTGGACAAGCGTCTTATTAAATATCAGCAGCTACAATATTTGTAGATGCTGACTTTAAATTGTATAAACAGTGCCTGGAGAACTTCTTTAAAATTAGTTAGGTAAAATAATCAATTCTATTTGACTGGGTTTTCATGCCCTTGCACACTCTTCTGTAGTTGGTACAGCTACAAGGGGAGGAAAAACAGAACAAAGAATTAAGCTGGTCATGCACTAAATTTTGTTTAAAACATTTGTTTTAGGAATGATTGGCCAATTTTGTAATGGTTAATGGGGTCTAATTGACATTTGTTTTTGACTGCAGTGATGGGGAAATTTAAAGGAGCAGAATGAAAAACTTTTCTCGAAAAACAAAAACAAATTTCTAACAGTGTATGTGGTTTTCTTTCATTCACTCCAAAATAGAATGTGAAAAGCATACATGCGTACAAGTACTTTTGTATGACATGTATTGTGTCATTGAATGTACAAATATTCATATAAAAGTTTGATGGAAAAGCCACTAGTGTATAGTGAGCTTTAGTCTTCATCTGTCTTATGTAATAGGTGGCTTCTATGATCAAGTCCTACACGGGCAAAATGCATGGTGGGGTTCTTCGAACCAAACTGAAGCCAATTCTCACCATCCTTTGTTATCTTAGCGCTATTTTCTGTTATATTATGACATGACTGTGAATGTTATATTCTCCCTTTAGAGTACACTGGCATCTTCTACATTCATATTTGACATATGTCTAGTATAATCCTTTCCTCCCTAAAATCAAAAAAAGGTACTTGTATAGTATGAATGAATTGTCTTTCTAGATACTGCACTGCATCTCTTAAGATACTTGTAAATGTTTCAATTTGGTTGTTAATATTCTGTTTGTTTCAACTCTCAAGTTGGAATATTCACATTCATGGATGGTCAGAACACAGCTGAGTGCATAATTGAGAAAGGTGCCAAGTAATATAAAAGGAAAGCTATGTTTATTTATGAATAAAAGAATTGGAGATAGGTACCTATAGAATAATGTACTGTTTAAACACAGCAGCTCTTTATGGAATACATAGATACCCAGCAACATTGCAAATATAACCTCCTAATTCTTTTTCCTATGCTTTCAAAGCTGTCATAACTGGCTTGTGCCATTATAAACATTGCAATGTTTACATTCAAGCTATGTAAATCTGCACTCTAAGGCCGCGTACACACGATCGGTCCATCTGATGAGAATGGGCCGACGGACCGTTGTCATCGGGTCACCGCTGAAGTGGCCTGATGGTCTGATGTGCCTACAAACCATCAGTTCAAAAACTGATCGTGGCAGAACGCGGTGATGTAAAACACGACGACGTGCTGAAAAAAACGAAGTTCAATGCTTCCAAGCATGCGTCGACTTGATTCTGAGCATGCGCAGGTTTTCGAACCGATGCTTTTGCGTACTAACGATCGGTTTGGACCGATGGTCAGGCGTCCATCAGTCCGATTTTAAAGCAAGTTTTAAAACGTTGGTCTGATGGACAACAGACCGATGGGCCGTACACACAGTCGGTTTGGACCGATGAAACTGAACTTCAGTCCATTTTCATCGGTTTAGACCGATCGTGTGTAAGCAGCCTAACTGGAGACAAAGACTGAGAACAAGGCATCTGCTACACATATCTTACCTGTGTTCTCTCTAAAGAATTAGTATATTGCACTGCATTCCTGTAATCACAAAACACTGGAGATGGGCTTTAACCCCCCTGCCGGTAAACCCGAGCGCGACTCGGGTTGGATTTTTCATGTAAATAGCGATATCCACGAGTCGCGCTCGGGGTCAATATGCAGAGCCTGCAGCGCGCGCTGGCTTACCTTGGATCCAGGCGGGGTACTGTACTTACCTTGTCCCTGGATCCAGCGATGCATCCCCGCTGTGTGAGCGAGTGGCGTCCTCCATTCGACTCACACAGTGCCCGCGCGCCGCCGATCTCCGTTTCCTGCGACGTAACGGCGCACGGGGGCGGAGACCGGCGGCAAATTCAAAAATGTAAACAAACACATTACATACAGAATACTGTAATCTTATAGATTACAGTACTGTATGTAAAAAATACACACCCCCCTGTCCCTAGTGGTCTGCCCAGTGCCCTGCATGTTCTTTTACATAATAAAAACATTTTTTTTCTCCCTGCAAACTGTAGATTGTCCATAGCAACCAAAAGTGTCCCTTTATGTCAAAAGTGATTTTAGATTAGCTAGAAAACAGCGATAATAAATTATAATCACTTGCAGAATTGAGCGTTAGCGATTTGTGGGAAAATTCGTCATAAAAAAATAAAAGTAATGACAGCGACAATTCTGCAACTGAGCAAATTTCAGTGATTTTGATTTGATAACATTAGTGAATAATTTTTATTATAATTACATTATTATTTGTTATAATTATTTATAGTTATTTATTATATTATAATTTTATGATTTTGTGTTTCAAACTTTATCATACCCGGGATGTCTACTAGACTCTGGTTTGGACAAATTTAAGCGAGTTATTCCTAAAAATTGCAGGCCTACAGTATAAAACGCAGAATTTCCATGTAAAATAATTGTACCGCTTTTGGTACGTAATTCCAGACAGAATCATACCGCCAGGGAGGTTAAATCTAGCTAAGCCATGTCCACTCCTCTATTCTATGTTGATAGCCTTGCCATTGTGAAAATAACAATGCACAGAGGGACCCCAATGCCACCCTTGTTCTCAATCCTTTTTTTTGCAGGTGTTCTTTCTACACAGTAAAAAATGTTTTTCTCATTTTGGATAAGGTAAGGGAGGGTTATAAGCCCTGGTAGGTGTTTTATTGTTTTTTTTCCATCCGTGTCCCACTAGTTTCTATTATGAGGTAGTGTAGGGCCCTCAACCTGACATTTGTTTGCTAGATTGTATGTTTTGACAGTAGTTCTCCATCAAAGTAAAGTTATGCCTTTATATGCTAGTATGCACATTAGCACAATATGGCAGATTTACCTGTCAAACTATGCCCTCCGGCAATGCACTGTCACAGGCACTTCCATCTTCTCCCAGCCTTCAGAGTTTGCTGTCCCAGTGCAGCTATAAAACTTGCACTTTAGCTGTAGTTGTGATTTTAAACCTAGTTTTTTTTTTTTTTATAAATAACATACATGCCATACTTACCTGCTCTGTGCAATGGTTTTGCACAGAGCAGCCCTGATCCACCTATTCTCATGCCCCCCACCAGTGCTCCTGGCTTCTCCCCCTGCCTAATGGCCATCATAGCAATCCGCTGGCTATGAGGTGACTCATGCGGGCTCGCTCCCAAGCTGCACTGTGTGTGTCCATTGACACACAAAGCGCACCTTGCCCCTGCCTCCTACTCCCTTCTGACTAGATGTTAATGACAGCAGCGTAAGCAAATTGTTGTGTCTGAGCCTACATGCACAGAGCTGGAAGGGGATCAGGTTCAGGGAAGTAGAGCTGCATTCTGATGTTTTTTTTTTTTACCTTAATGCTGTAACATACTGTATATGGCTGTATATGGCCTGAGCACAGGTAAATGGGTTCTGGTGTGAAGCATTTGTTCTTTTATGCACATTACATTTTATTCATAAATGATCCTACTTCGTGTTCATTGACAGGAAAAAAAAAATATATAGATCAATTATGAAACTACCTTTAATGGGCTAATTAGTTAATTTTGTTATGAGGTTATTTGAGGCAGATTCCTATCAAACTGGCATCTGTAATTTTTAACAGCCTGTGCTTACCAACATAAAAAGCCTTCTCCCAACATTTGCAGTTGCTCAGTACATCTGTGCAAATGTTGCCTAGTCTGTGATAGCATTCTTAAGAGGGTGATGTTATTTGCTCAAGCCTTGAGTGATCACAAACTGCTTACAGTGACCCTAGATCCAGCTGATCAAATATTTTTTTGCAAAGTAATGCGTTTTCAATGCATTAAAGTGCATAAAATATATAAAGTAGCGGTTGTGTTAAAACCATACAAACCTTAAACTATTTTACTTTTAATTTGTAATCTCACTTTTGCTGGGGGAACAAAAAAATAAATAAAAACACAGTCCCAGCTAGTTACATACATTACATGGATTTTAGCAAAGGTCATTGCAAACTCCTGCCTGCTGCCATTTAATTTCCAAGTCCTATGACCAGTCCAAGCGTTGTCATAAGGGAAAACCTTCTGGGATGTGACATTTCTGGGATAGATGTTTATACCAAATCTGTTTTCCTTTTATACTTTGTCGTCTCCACCAACCCTTGCAATAAAGCTACAAATGTTTTTTTACATCTGAGTAAAATTCTATAATTAAAGCATGCTTCAACATTTCAGCCAGAAATAACTTTTTGCATATTCCTAGGTAGGATTATGTCAAATAAACCCCAGCCATGGGGATTGAAACAATGTTCCTTAGTGGAGTTGCAAACAGCAGGGGGAGGGGGTCAAACTATGCCCCATTACACCTAAAAATAAAAAAATAAAAATAAAGAAATGTTGGAAAGTCATAAACATTGTGAACAGTCTAAATCTAGAACTTAGGGCCTAGGGCTAGAAGGACTCTTCAAAGCACACTCACCTGCATAGCAAACCCAGCATTGTCCTGCTGCTATAGACTAGCCCCAGCTGTTCTATGTGCTGATCTTACAGCCCGTTGAGAGAGGTCATGCAAGTATCCCAGGAGTCTGCAGGGCTAGGTACATCATACTTAGCTGATTGAATGGAAGCTGGAGTGGCACTAAAATTAAGAATAGTTAGGAAAAATAGACACAAATCTTTCCTGCAATTCTGCTTGAGGAAGGCAGTGGTAAGAAAACAATTCACCTTTTGGGAGTTTATTTCTGCTATATAGAAGACCGATCACGTTTTATGTTACAGATATGTCCACTGTGGGACAGAGTATATGTAGTATTTTGAACCATACTGCTAGGTGCGTTCTAACCATAGTTATGAGGTCAGACCTGTCCCTCTTTCCTCCTGTCCTTGCCAATCCAACAACAACTTTGTGGCTGTGAGCTCTGGCAAGAAAAATGCGGGAGTGGGGTGTCTGCTTCTAAATTACTCTTGCAGTTGTTTTTTATGAAAATGCTCACAGCCAAGAGAAGTTGCTGCTCTGAATCAGCCGTCTTCTTTATAGCTGTCGAATTAGCCACATCAAGTGGGCATTGGGTTCAGGTCAAACTAAGGGTAGAAAGCACTTTAAAAACACGGGCCAAAATTACTGCATGTACTTTGCGTCATAGGGAAAAAAGACTCATCTTCTTTAATAGTCAGTTTCGAGAGTAAAGTATGCATTCTAAGGGTGGTGAAAAAAAAATGAATTTCATATCACAAAATGTCTGCATTTCAGCAGTATTATTTAACCACTTGCTTACTGGGCACTTAAACACCCCTCCTGCCCAGAGCAATTTTCAGCTTTCAGCGCTCTAAGGCCGCGTACACACGAGGAGACAAATCTGATTAAAACGGTCCGACAGACCGTTTTCATCGGACATGTCTCCTGGGATGATTTGGTTTAATCAGTGTACACACGATCAAACCAAAATCCCCACGGACAGACAGCGCGGTGACGGTGACGCCGCCACGTCACCGAACCAGGAAGTAAAATACTTCCACGCATGCGTCAAATCCATTCGACGCATGTGGGGGATTTCTGTCCGCTGGTTAGGCGTACTAACCAGCGGACATGTCGGACAGACGGGTTTGCAGCAGACAAATTTTAAAGCATGCTTTAAAACTTTTGTCTGCTGGAAACCTGTCTGCTAGCCCGTACACACGATCGAATCTGTCCACTAAAACTGGTCTGCGGACCAGTTTCAGCAGATATGTTCGATCGTGTGTACGCGGCCTTACACTTTGAATGACAATTACTCAGTCATGCAACACTGTACCCAAATGATTTTTTTGTCTTTTTTTTCCCCCACAAATAGAGCTTTCTTTTGGTGGTATTTGATCATCTCTGGGTTTTTAATTTTTTGCGCTATTAATGAAAAAAAGACTGAAAACGTAAAAAACATTTTTTTTCTTAGTTTCTGTGATAAAATTTTGCAAATTATTAATTTGTCTTCATAAATTTTGGCCACAATTTATACTGCTACATGTCTAATAAAAATAACCCCACATTTTTGGAAATTATTTGGTCTGTGTGAAAGTTTTAGGCGGCGTACACACGATCGGACATATCCGATGAAAACGGTCCGCAGACCATTTCCATCGGATATGTCCGATCGGGAGTTTGATCCGATGGCGTGTACACACCATCGGATCAAATTCCCCGCCGCCGGACAGCGCGGTGACGCGGCGGTGACGTTGACGCCGCCGCGTCACCGCCACGTCACCGCACCAGGAAGCACTGTACCCTCACTCACCGATCCGATCAGTTCTCCCTCCTCATACGCTGTGTCTGTGTGAGGAGGGAGAGGCGGCAATGAGAGATGATCTCATATGTTTACATTTGAGATCATCTCTCATTGGCCGCACATATGGCATCGCAAACGGCCACTCTGATTGGCCGTTTGCGGCGATCTGTAATTGGCTGTGTCCAGGGGACACGGCCAACTCAGATTTTCCTCGCTGCGCGCGCTCGGAACGAGCAAAAGGGAGGATGTCAATTGACGTCGTCCTGGATTTTCTGGTCTGCGCTGTAGCCGTCATTCGGCTATAGCGCTGGCCTCAGGAGGTTAAGGTGTTGGTAACCTAACATAAATAAATGATCCTGTTCCCTTAAAAGCATACATAACAGCACAGTGCTTGTCCTGTGTAATTTGGCCCCTTGTAAAATCTCACGTCAGTTCACACCTCCAGGTTCCGAATTGCCGTAAATCTGCGCACAATTCACAGTAGCCGCAAATCGCGGGACACCCGTATGTTCCCTGTTGATTTCAATAGCACCCCAAACTGTCGCCCAAAATAAACACAGAAGCTTCTTTTGGGCAACGTGCGTCCCGTGATTCTATTTGCGCATTTTTACTGCGATTGTCGCTCCCCCCATATGCCTAGATGTGAATGGAGCCTAAAATACCTAGCTGATCCTGCCCTCCTCCCTGTAAATTGACCACGGTTTATCATGGCTGCTGAGCTGACACCGTGGTCCATTTACGTGCCTCAAGTCATTCCTGCCTGCCTGTCAGCTCATGTCAGTCCTGCTCTGCTTCTCACCCCTTTCCCTTCCTGCTGCTATAATAACCATGTTATACTTGTACAATCCTCTGTGCTAGATAACGATAGGTGCCGTATGTGCATTATAAAAAATATGCTGATTTCCAAGTAACTGGACTTATCCTCTCTACCAGGCTGATGTCAGCAGAAGTTCTCGGTCTATCTCGCTGTAAGCTGTTGGACTGGGAGAGGTGAGAGTCGTGCAGTCATGTGAGCGTCGGGAGGTAAAAATTGGCATCTTTTTTTATAAAGCACATACATTGGGGCAAAAAACATTATCTAACAGAGGGGATTGTATGATCATGACAAAATGGTTCTAAAAGCTGAAGATTTGTTACCTTCATACATTCTATGCATGAAGGTTGAAAAAAAAAAAAAAAACACACACACCAGTGTGCAGCCCCCCCCCCCCCTAATACTTACCTAAGCACACAGCTCTGTGCCTGAACCTCTGTATTGGCTGTCAGTTTCAGAGCTGTAGGAAGTGTGACTGGAGTACAAGCATGCTGATTAGCGGTTCATTGAATCTACATGGCCATCTGACTCATAAGATATAGGTCTATAAGTACTCTTTTGTACAGATTGTGCAACGGCCTACATTTTACAAATTTTGCCAGCAGTACCTAAACTTAGGAGCACCATGTTTTTCTGTTGAAGGCATATTTTGGGACTGCACTGTAGGCAAAAATCCAAAGAGCATCTCTGCAGCCACGGGAACTATCCCCAATAGGAACACAGCAATGAAAGACAAAGTTTCGCACCCATTCTTTTTCTAAAACCAATATAAAAAAAAGGGGAGAGGACTTTTACTAATTTAAGGACTTGTGCAGGTGTTGAGACCTGCTGTCAGTTTCCTTATAAACAAAGGAAAAATCCACAGGAAGGACGAGAGAGAAGAGCACCAAGACGAGGCTTGAATTACTTCACTGCCTGTTTTATTCAAAGCTTATTTACTGCTTTTTAGGGACATGTAAATATTTCAATGCCTCATAGCCTGGCCACGGTTCTGCTTTAAATGGTTAAATGTGGTTACAGCATTTTTTTGTGTGAACTGCCATCCTAATAAGTATTGTTGTCATTCAGTATGTTTTCTATACAAAATAGAATGAACACAATATAGTAAATCACCATTAAGCAAGAACATAGCAAATTAAAATATTAGTGACGATATATATTTTTTTTTTAAGAACTAACCACCATAAGTTTTTATATTATAGAATCATTCTAGATTGCACAGAACATTGTCCATATTACTGATGTAATGTAAAACAATGAGACTACAACTACATTCAATCCATATGGAAAAAAGTACAGACACACACGCACACAGTGTGGCCCAGAGCAGTCACATTCCAGCAGTCACGTTTCTACTCCAGGTTAGAAAATTCACGCAAAACAGCTGATTGGTGCTTTAAGAAACACCTCGGTCTTTTCTATTTTCATAGAAGAGCACCATTAAAAATCAGTCAAGCAATTACCTTTAGGAAAATATAATAATAATTAAAAAAAAACACATTAAAATGGTATGTACATGAATCCCAATTAACAACAACTCAACTGACAATTCAAAACATTTATTGGCATCAGTTACAGTACTTCAAATACAAGGCGGCAGTTGCTAGTGTGTCACTACAGTTAAGGTAAGACAAATGGTTTTACATGACAATTGCATTACCTCTCTGCAGTACACTGCATTGTGTGTGTGTGTATATATATATATATATATATATATATATATATATATATATATATATATATATATATATATATATATATATACATATCATGCACAATGCAGTGTACCGGAGGGAGAGTTAATACTTAATAGCTCCCTTATTAACCTGTCAGGAGAAAAAGCAAGAGAGATGACCCTTAATGCTTCCAGAATCTCGAATATAAAGCAGATATACAGGTCAGGGAGGTCAGGCGTCCTCATCTTTAAGCTAGTTCAAGATCAGTTATGTAAAAAATACTGAAGCAAGAGGGTCAGCATGATAACCAGACAGTTAACATTTTCAGAAACAGAGTGCTGTAGTCCCATTACGTTTCTTTTAAGCACTGTATTGTGAATCATACTAATTTTAGCAAACATTTAAAAGGTAAACCAGTTATTAAAAATCGTTGATTCCAGCACAGATTCTGGCATCCTTTGAAGCAGAGAGGCTAGTCTTCAATGCAGGCGATCCCAACGTGGGGTGTATGGGGGATATGTTTACATGAAGGATGTTTAGTGTTGGGTTTAATGGAACGTGTTAGGGTTATAAGGACGGCCTTATGGCATGGCACAGTTCTCAGCACCTGGAGCTCTGTTGCATTTAACAGTGTTGAAAGCTAATGATTTAAACAAATGGTATGGTACATACACGCGGATTGTAAAAATTCTGCTTCAGAGCTCCCTGGGATCCCTCATACTTTGGGCACTCAGTATGCATAGTATGACTTTTCTTTAAGTTGGAACTCAGGACTGTTGATCTGTAGGATATAGAAGTGGTTCAATTTGAATAGGATTCCAGGGCATGCTGGAGAGAACTTTTGAAAAGCCACTAAAATGTATGGCACTTTGTGGTATTTGGTAATGCTAACTTATGTAAGATTTTCAGGAGACAGGCTTACTGTAATGTACTGTAGGTGTAGAAAACAGGAACTGGACTGACAACAGACAATCTAGGTACATGCTGTATCTTTTGGGAGTGCACAAGCTTCCTGGCATCTGAACACAAAAAAAAAAAAAAAAGTACATACACACAGTATCTGGACAAAACTGAAACAGGTTACAATGCGACACATCTTGGGTGTGGGTACTTTCCCAGACAGTGCTATGACAAAGCAGGTTCCTACTTGCCAGTTCTTCTGCCTTCCCACTAAGTGCTCTGGGCGCCCAAACTTCTGGTAAATAACAGGTACCTCCATGTGCCTGTATATAACTGTATGACCGATGGCCTTGTAAACACAAAATTTGTTGATTACTATTATGCAAATTTTAACCAGCTGCCATTTTGTCCAATATTATTGACCCAATAATGTGATTGTTGGTCTCACTGGCTGATAGTGAGGCGCTGAAGATGGAAGGGGGTAATGTGGCCAAGATTTTGTAGTGGAGGGTTGGTTAAAATAGGCAATAAATGCATGTATGTATGGTGAGCAATCTGCTAGGCAAAGAAGAGCATTCTTACAGAAGTGTTTTCCATGTGGCAGCAGGATTCTAAAGGCTTTATAAGCTCTGTCATGATCTGTTCTAGCTCCCTAGCTTAATAGGTCATTGCCCATTCTCCATTCTTAAGAACATCAGAATACTCTGCAAAAGGGACAAAGGTTTGATGTAGCTCCTCCTAGTCCCATTCTACATCTTCCATTTTGTGATGTCACAAGCTCTTTGTGAGATTGGAGGGAAGCAAATTAGTAATGCAATATAAAGTATAATTTCAGAGCGAACTGATTAGCTTATAAGTTGAAAAGTGGCAGCAAAATTTATAAATAAATGGGTTCTATTTTCAACAAGTATAGTTCTACTAATGTGCAAGTACCTGGACGTGCCAGTCATTTCAGTAGTACTTTAGGAACATTTCAGGTTGGCTTACACTGTGTACTATTTGGTGCCTGAAAAGTGCTTAGAAGCGCCTCAGTGTGAAAGGCGCCTTACCATTACAAGGAGCTCCAACGCTATTAGAGTTTCCATTTAAATTTCCGTATGGAGAAAGAGTGAGACAACTTGTACTGCAATAGTGAGAACACTATTACCTGCTGTGGGAAGATCCCACCAACTAAGAGGTAAACACAAACCTAATTAAAATAATTTGGGTGGACTGTCCCTTAATTTTTGCTCTTCTTTGCAAGCCAGCATGCATAACAATTTACTAATCGTACTTTGTATACATAAACTAACTTGTGGCTGTCACTGTTGAGGCTTATTGAGCTCAGCTGAAATGGGCCAGCTGTATGGGGAAACCTTCTGTTAGTAAGAACATCAGTTTCTGCACTCATTCTCATTGTATGCTTTAGTAGAGCAGGTTTTACTCATAGCAACAAAAAAGTGGCGGTTCACAACACTTTAAGTAAATGTACTGAGCAGTACAGGCCCACCTCAGAAATACATGCAGTGCTCTATAATAAGTCCAACTTATCTGTAGTGTATATCTAATGTAGGAGCCAACTTGACAAGTTTAAACACTGGGACAAAAGACTTATTACTTTCATACCAAAAACCTGGTACACACCGAGTTCAACCCAGGGGGTTAAACAACAAAAAAAACTGTCAGCTCCGGTTGGAGCCGCTGTACTAACTTTGCAAAGTTAGTATAGTGATCTCCCCAGTTGAGCTGTTGTGTTCTGACACAGGAAACCCCCCCCCCCCCCTCCACCCCAGAAGATCTGGAGTCGGTGGGCTGTTGGTTTTCCATTTGGCTGGCTTTTGAAGAACAGGGTGGCATACGCATTGGCAAAATGTCAGACCTTTTTTTGGAATGGCCCGATGTCTCCAGACATTTGGTGCATGTGTACAGGGCTTTAGAATGTAAATAGGCATCCAGACCTCATCTGCATTTTCAGCTCAGATCCCACACATCAGGGCCTCTGCAACCCTATCTTTCTTATTACAATTATTAAAGATTAACATATCACAGAAAATAGGACCAAGTTCAAACATGTCATTACATAAATTAAAACGTTAAAATTGCGATAGTAGATCTTTGCCTGGAACTATCCGTAAAAATACATGGTCAGCCATGTGATAATCTCAATGTTGACAATAACGAATAAGAATATTGTGGAGTGCTGATATGATGCCACAAATAAGGTATATCATTAAAGTATACAGTATGAAGATATATATATAAAAAAAAGGACAACTGAAGGAAACACTCGAATGTGCCAAAAAGTAGCCATCGGTAGCTACCTGACACCAGTGTATGAATTTAATGCTCACGTTTACCAATGTTGACAGAAATGCACTTCTTGACTTGGTGTAATAACAGGTGACACCAGTTCAATGAACTTGCAGGTGAACTAGTATCGCCATTCCATTGCTATAAAATGGGTCATTAATACTATTATATTATTCAATTTAAGAGAAAATTCCTTTTGAGTACCTAAAACATCGAAGCAGCTTGCTTTATAAGAAACCTTCAAGAATTAATTTCGTTTTTTCCCCCCAATTTAAGCAAAACAACTGATGGCACTGTTAATTAAAATTCTACACCCAACTGTGAGAAATACATTAAGAACCATAACAAAAACAATTATGTATGCAAGAACTTTAAATATAAACAAGCCTGGAAATGCAAAGGCACAATTAATGTTTAAGTGACTTAGAATTGACAATTTATAACAAAACTCACTTCTAATTGTCTTTGCTGGATTTGAAAACTACCAGTTATTTTAACTTAACATTCAGCAATTACGGTTTCATCAAAAAATATCTGTACAAATTTCCCTGTTCAGTCATTCAAAATGTTATAAGAAGAATTCCCGAGGATATTTATTACTATGAATCTCTAAGTGCAAATATGTCCTCAGAAGTCCGGTCATAGCAATGACTGAGGTTAGTATTCCCTTCATTGTCATCATAATGATAAAGATTTTCTCTGTACGCTCATGGTAAAAGTAGGTCTCAGTAGCATAACCTTCACATAAATTAGATTGCAGGCCATTCAGCGGAAAAGTCTTATGCCTGCTGGTACAGCAGTTAAGCAGCAGGAAGAGTGTCAAATAAAATAAAGATAGGTGGAAAGTATTCTGGGACAGGTGGAAAGTTCACCAAAATAATATTTCCTCTTGTTGGCAAGCTAAGGCTCTAAAATCAGCACCAACACTTGATTTGCAGAAATCATTTGTCAAGGCCTAGAAAAAGAAAAAGAACAAATATATAAGTTAAAAACAAAACCCAGCTATAAAATCAATTACAAAAATACAGGTAAAATGGATTAAAATATAAAGCAGGGACACAAATAAAAGATAAACCCTCTTGACATTTCCAATGTATTGCTGGATGGACAGTCAGCCACTGAAAAATTGTGGCTTGATACGACTGACCATCTTCTGAAAATGTTGCTTGTCAGGATGTTTGATACATTTAGGAGTTACTAACCTGGAACAACATTAGGATCAAGACCTCTGACCTAACCTGTTTTGGTTAGTGACTCCGAAGTATGGGTATCTAAATCTTATAGTTTTGGAGAGAGCAGAAAAACATTAGCACAACCGTAATTTTTGTTTTAGGTCATCTATACTTATTATTCTTCACTTTTAACCTACCAGGACTAAGCGTAATGGTAAAGCCGCATACACACAATCAGTCCATCCGATGAGAACGGTCTGATGGACCGTTTTTATCGGTTAACCGATGAAGCTGACTGATGGTCCGTCCCGCCCACACACCATCGGTTAAAAAAACGATTGGGTCAGAACGTGGTGACGTAAAACACAACGACGTGCTGAAAAAAATGAAGTTCAATGCTTCCAAGCATGCGTCGACTTGATTCTGAGCATGCGTGGATTTTTAACCGATGGTCGTGCCTACTAACAATCAGTTTTGACCCATCGGTTAGGAATCCATCGGTTAAATTTAAAACAAGTTGTTGTTTTTTTAACCGATGGATAACTAACTGATGGCGCCCACACGCGATCGGTTTGGTCCGATGAAAATGGTCCATTAGACCGTTCTCATCGGTTTAACCGATCGCGTGTAAACGGCCTAAGACTAACATTTTGACTTGTTACCAGAAGAGGAATACTTGTTCAGGTGACAACTTTCTAAAGCTGGATACACACTATACAACCTTCTTTCTTTCTAGACTTTCCGTTAGATGTACCAAAACCATATAATATGAGGTCAAACCTCAACAGTTTAAATTTCTGTTAAATAAGGCAGGCCCTTATACTACATGGTTTTGGTAAATCTAAAAGGTAGTCAAACTAAAGTTGTATAGCGTGTATCCCACTTTAAAGAGGATTCTCCTCACTTTAAAAAGATTTCTTCTTCACTTCATCATGTACGTCTAAAAACAGGAAGTGATGGGAAATATCCCTATTGAAAGTACCGTATATACCGAGTTATTCAGCCCATTTTCTAGGCTGAAAAACTGCCCCTCAGCTTATATTCGAGTGAGCCATACCTTTCATTACTAAAACACGCTGTGTCTCCCGCCGTGTAGTGCATTCTGTTTGCCCATCCATTGTAACAAAGCCTCCTCATCTGTGATAGGCGGAACCTCAGCCTCCTCTTCTGTGATAGGCAGAACACTGATACAGTTTCCCAGCATTGTATCAGTGTTCCTCCATCACGGACGGATGAGGCGGCGTGGCTTTGTTTCAATGGATGGCGGAACAGACTGCATTACACAGGAGACACACGCTGCTTTAGTAATGAAAGGTATGACTACAAAACTAAACCCAGGATCTGCATTCACTATATCTGGTCTCTCACAGTACAGAGAACATGGAAAGGCAATTATTTTAGTAATTATAAGCTGCTAAATACCTTTTCTCATCAGCAGTATATAGCAGTCTTATGACTTCTCTCAGTGTCTAATTAAAGCTTGAGCGAGGAGTTTTTACTCTACTCTGACTGTCTTATGAAGCTGCATGGCCCCTGACCTGCTGTCTGGACAGTGCTGATTGGCCCTGTGTCAATCACATGTACCCCCCCAAGAAAAAAAAAACTCCTTAGCAATACACACCAAACTGAGCATGTGCAGAGTGCCCCCTAAAGCTCTGTACTGTCAGCAAATGGATTGGGGACAGTAAAAGGGGAGGATTAACCTCTTACATTCCACAGAGAGTATAACCAGCATGTTTTACTACATATACAGACTGATTTTACTGTTGTGGGTTTAGTAACACAGGGTAGGACCCAGCTTCCAGAGTATGTTCAGCACAATGGCAGGCACATCTCGAAAGTCACCATAACAGCAAAGAAACTGGAGTTTTCAGAAGACATATATGGAAGTGATCATGTTTCTCCCATGGAGACCAATTTGGTAGAAGCTTAAGCTCTTTGTTATACATTTATTCAGACGAAGATATGACAAAGAAAGGATGCTTGATCCTTAGATAAAACTGTGTTTTTTGTGACACATTTAGAGGCATACATTTTTTTTTTACTGTAAGATCATTGAGGGGTTAAGGAAAAGTTAGAGGAGTCCTGCAACTCAGGCATGGGACAGTGACCTGGGCTGTTGGGTGTCAGGTCTTATAGAGGGGACAGTGCAAGATCCCCTGGCACTGTTAGCAGATCACAACTTGACCATGCCCCCAGGACCACTGTTCTAATTTTGTGGATCATAAGCGCAAGGGCAAAGTGAGAGACTGCTCACAAAAGTACTCACAATCTCACTGCCGAAGCAGGTCATTGATAAGGAAGTAGGGAGCCCAGGTACCATCCTATGAATCGTAGAATGGCTGCAGGCACAAAGGATATTGCAGCATCTGCACAAAATAATAGAGGGACTTGCCCAGGAGCAGAAAAGTGCAGAGGCTACGGAAGGAAAGCCCCTTAAGTACCAAATTCAAAATCTGGCACAGCCCCCATTATCACTACTGGACAGGTGACTGAAATGTGTCACATCTGGTTCCTAGTGAATTAACCCACTAGGAGAGAACCAAAAACCTAGCTACACCAAGTAGGTTCCCTGTAAAAACAAAGGCCCTACTCACTGCAGCTGAGGTTCAGCAAGAGCCCTTCCTTCTCTTCAGGCACATCAGGTAAGAAAGAGCTGCACTGAAGTCCTATTACTCTTACGGGTCCCATCCCCCACCCCTAAGCTGTGACTGGACAGTGAAGGGAGAAGCAGTAAACTGATGAGCTAATCTTTCTGTCATTGCACTCTTCCCTGGTCTACATACTCTTTGACTTGGAGCAAAACTGATTTAGTTCTTCTGGTTCCTTTTTGGTGACATACTCCCAATAGGAACACCTCTAAAGGGATGCAGGCCCAGCAGCTTTTCTCATAAGTGCTTTGCAGGTGCCGACTGATGATTATAAAACCACTCCCATTAGACCCACAAAGGAACAACTCATGATTTCTTCAGAATAACAAAAAGGTAGGAAACTGCCACAAAGGTTGTTATAAACCTTGCAATGTACATAGATTACCTGGAGGGGAATTTTTTTTTCTCAACAAAAGTGGAGTTACGCTTTCAGCAAAGGGCAGGCCAGTTTTTAAAAGAGGAGTTGTTGAAATCATTATTCAACCAATGAACATTTTTAAATAACTTTCCTGCCAACAGGTGGGTAGCTAATACACAGTCAGTGCTTGTCAGGGTTTTATATTATTCTTTGCACTGTTATGTGCAGTAAATCATGGGCATCAATTGCTACTTAAAGCGGAGGTCCGGGAAAAAATAAATAAAATAAAAGTCAACAGCTACACATACTGCAGCTGCTGGCTTTTAATAAATGGACACATACCTGTCCTGCAGTCCCTCGATGTCGGCACCGCAGCTGATGTTTCCATCAGCTGTCGGGTGCTGCCGCCGTCATTGGGGTTAAGGGAGCCCAGCAGTGTAGCCTGCCGGCTTCACGCCGGGAACCCTACTGCGCATGGGCAAGGCCCTGCTCCTCTCTCCTATTAGCCCAGCGGCCAGGGGAGGAGGAGGAGGGAGCCCCGCGGTGATGTCACTGCCGCGGCCGGTCTCCCGGAAGTTGCAAAGGATACCTGTCAAAGACAGGTATCCTGTCCCCCCTCCCCCCGAAAGGTGCCAACTGTGGCACCGGAGGAAGAAGGAATCCGATGAGCAGAAGTTCCACTTTAGGGTGGAGCTCCGTTTTAACAGTTCAGACCAGAGACCATTTTGTAAGGGGTAAAACAGATATTACTTTAAACAGCTAAATACATATGTCAACTGTTCCATCTGCCAAAGCATTGCCTATAATTCAGCCACTTTTGATAATGACATAGCACACAGTCAATGAGGTGACACCACTTTCTCTTTTAGAAATAATTACAGCGGTGTCCCTGTTTAATCCTGCCGATTAGATAAAGGATGATATAACCTCTGTGCCCTTCCATCCTGTAGTCACCGTTCACAGTGCTAGACTGACCACACCGAGCAATGCAAAAAAGCTTTGGATAGTCTGCCAGTTTTCCCCTTCACAGCCTGAATCCTGCTGTGCAGGGGACTACAAAAAAATAGATGTGAAGTATTTATACTAGCTGCCTTTAAAAACACATTCAAGGATTATTTCTAAAAATACATACCCAGAATAAAGGGTGTTGTGTGTATGTACCTGAACTTCAGCTTTAACTCAAAGCTCTCAACGCAATTATATGCATCTTATAAATCAATTATGTAGCAGTAGCTCAGCAACCAAGCCTCATTTCAGATATCTGTTCCTGGGTAATAGAGTTTACTTTATCATCTCATTCAACTTCGTATCGAAATATTTGTCCCAAAAGGATTCTTTCTGCTCAGGAAATATTTTAGGTTAAGCTTAATTAGCAATAATCAGTCCTAACACTTTATAAAAGGTGTAGTAATTAATACACATGTTTCCCTTTCACTAATTACAAAGAACCTGTCTTTTATATCTGAAGTAAATTGAATGTGAAGGACAACTGGTAAACTTAATTATAGCTATAACCCAGTACCTTACTAGTGGAAGAACTTAATTATATCTATGCACAATGGAATGCCGGGCTTAATGATAGATAACCTTTCATACCAGTACACTAGCTTATGGCACCCTCATGTGGTAACTGTGTTGTGTTTCAAGTTCTTAAACATGAAAAGCTGCCAAAATAGAGAGGTTCAGCCAATTTCGATGCCATATACCTGGAATTTAGAGTTAAAAAAAAATCCAGCAAAAGAACATGTTGATGATGGATAAATGCATACTGGTTTATTCAATAAACACAGCACAACAAGCATGTGCAAAGTGAAATACAAGATTTTAGTTTACTGTACACAGATGAGTTAGGGTACTTTTTATTTGGTTGCTAGAGATTGCCGCACTCCACACGTCATCTCTGTGCCACCTTAATAAATAAGCTCAAACAGTTAGTCAACACTGGGATCCAAATAAGATAATGAAAACTAACCTTATATACTTTGCTCCAATTAACATTACCATGCTACTGACTATATAAAAGCCCAAAGGAAGACTAGTGAAGATACTAGCTTCACCTGTAGACATCCAGAAGCAGGGGATTCCAACCAAGTTAGACAGAAGGGGAGAAAATAGAAGAAAAATTGATCATTGGTGTTATGAATCAATTCAAATCAACAGCAGAAACAAATCACAGCCATTAGAAATTGATAGAATGATTGTGCTTTCATTGTATAAGCCAAAGAAGCAGTGCAGACAAACTGTATATACATAGATAAAGACAGCCATGCAATGTCAGAAACAGATTACAATAGAAGCTGTAGAAAGATCTCAAGGTGGGTCTGGTTTACAGTTTACAGGCAAAGAGATTCAGTTGTGTAAAGTAGGCAGGCATCATCTGCTATCGCTAAGGTCTAGAGCCGGGATCTCCAAACTCTGTCCCTCCAGCTGTTGCGGATCCACACGTCCCATGAGGCACTGTAAAAGTCTGACATTTACAGACATGACTGGGCACGATGGGAATTGTAGTTCCTGAACAACTGGAGGGCCATAGCTCAGAGACCCCTGGTCTAGAGGATTACAGTAATATTTCCTCTTTTGGAGTTCTCTACCACCACACCACTGAGTTTCACTACTCCTGCTGCATTCTGATGTACTATAAGGGAATATGACATAAGCAGCAACCCCCCCATAACGACTACATTGTATAGCACACCTGGCAGTGATCATGCTAAAAGAAACTGGACTGCTGACTAAGACCTCTTTCACACTGGAGCGTTTTTACAGCGTTTTAGTATTAAAAATAGCGCTATTAAAACGCTCCTAAAACGCTCTCCATGCATCTCAAATGGACCCTTTCACACTGAGGCGTTGCGCTGGTGGGACGTTGAGAAAAGTCCTGCAAGCTGCATCTTTGGAGCAGCTTTTGGGCGCTGAAAAAAACGCTCCAAAAACGCCCCTCTCCATTGAAATGAATTGAAAGCGATGTAAAAACGCTTGAATAGCGCCTTTAATCCGCTCTGAGCTGTAGAAAATTCACATGATCTCCCAAAAATGTAAACATGCAAGCAAAAAAAAGCATCTACAACAGCAGGACGTAAATTGCCCATGCTTCAATAATGCTTAAAAAAACTCTGTTAAAACACCTGCAGCGTTGCGTTAATTTTACCGCTATTGCCCTAAAAACGCGGTAATAGCGCTAAAGGATTTTTTGGGCATTTTTGCAGCACCCCAGTGCGACAGGGCTCTTAATATAACAGTTTTGGATGGACTAAAGCCAGCCATAGACGATTCGAATCTTGGTCGGTTCAGCAGGGACTGGCCAAGAATGAAACCATCTATGGGAAGGCTGATTGTACCCAAGTCGATCCATCCATCGACTTGGGTACAACCAGCATGCTGGATTTTTACATTATTGCCAGCGACTATAGATGTTGGCAGGGACGTTCCCTTTGCCACCGGCCCCAGCAGGAGATCACAATAGCTCTGCAGGAGGGAATCCCCCATCAACACTGACTGTGCTGATCGGAGAATCTAGTCATTTTCTTACCTGAAACCCATGGTTGCAAGAAACAAAATCACATCTATGGCTGGCTTAACTGGTTTATATTGTTTCTCCACTAAAAAAAAAAAATAATCTCTGGTTACCAGAGAGGCTGGTACAGCCAGTCCTTTGTATTTGATTCACATAGGACAAAAGCCCCTTCCTTCTACTGGTTACTGATGAGAGGTCTCCATTGCCTATAGGCTGAGGCTGGTCATACAAGATATAAAAAGATATGATGGAGTTTTCCACACTGACAAATATATTGCCATTTCTGAATGATGCGCACAACCCAACCCAACTGAATGTCCTTGACCCCAGAATTTATCAAGTTTAGGCTCCTCTGTGGTGTAAACTACAATTGAGACTGTATACATCATGTATCTCTATATAAAAACACATCTACCAGTGTGGTTATGGTGAGATCAGAACACCATATGGCATATACAGTATCATTTACTGCATAACCACCAGTAAAACCAAAACTGCACTTAGACGCATGACAATGGAGATATCTGCAACTGGATGGGAAAGTAGTCATATTCTTATAACTGTGTAATCATGTGGGAAACCGAACCGATTTATTATATATATATATATATATATATATATATATATATATATATATATTTTTAGTAATGCCGCATACACACGATCAGGCTTTTGCCTGGGCAAATTACATTCCATCAGAGAAAAATAGAACCTGTTCTATATCTAAACTCCGATGGAAATCATCGGAATTTTCGATGAAAAAACTCAGATGGGGCTACACACGGTCAGAATATCCGGTCCATCTGACCTTTTTCATCGGAAATTCCGATCATGTGTACGCGGCATAAGAGTTTGTCATAATGTGTGCAATATGACAGTCAATAGTAACAGACAAATGAATTGCAAATTACAGCAGTAATAAGAGGAAGAGTTCAGATAATGAATTGCAGAAACTGTATGTGGATGTGTATACACCAGAGCCAGTTCACTTACACAAGATCAAATCATTCCCTTAAGAGAAAAGAAAGGCTTAATCCCATAAGTCAGCCAATATGCATCAGTTAAAAACAGCTTATAACCGGGCCGCTTAGCGGATCTGAGCTATCTTTTCATTTTTTTGTTTGTACAAACCTTTTAAAGCAATATGCTGCACTATAGCAACAGTACTCTAGCTGCATTAGTACCGTCAGGAGGTACAAGGGCTTTAGAACTGCTTACTGTCCAATTGTTTTTATGTTTGATTTTAATATGTATCTGACATGTTCTTCTAAATTTGCTGTTGAAATTAAAAGGCCAGCAAGTATTTAAAGCGGGGGTTCACCCTAAAACATTTATATACTGTTAGATCCAGCATACTGCTAACATCGACAGTATGCTGGATTTTTTTTTGCAGCTGTACTTACTGTTTTACAGCGGTTTTCACCTAGGTTCCGGGATCTCGATCCCCCCAGGGGGTAGGCGTTCCTAAGACAAGGCGAACATGATTGATGTGCGGGAAGGCGTGCCACGCCTTCAAAAAAAATACACAACGTGGGATTTGGCTTTTTACGGCGCCTGCACAGTTGGCTCTAAACGGCAGGCGCAGGCGCCGTAAATTGCCGAGTCCCATTCTGTCTATTTTCGGAAGGTGCGACGCGCCTTCCCGCACGTCAATCATGTACGTCTTTTCTTAGGAACGCCTACTCCCCGCGGGGAAATCAGCTCGGAGTCGGAGAAGAAGCACTATAAAATGATAAGTACAGAAAAAAAAAACAGCATACTGCAGATGTCTGCAGTATGCTGGATCTAATGGCATATACCGTGTTTCCCCGAAAATAAGACGTACTCCGAAAATAAGCCGTAGCGGGATTTCGACGCAAGATACAAATATAAGACACCCCACCGAAAATAAGACGTAGCGATGTAGTGTCGAATCTCCGAAAATAAGATGTAGTGTCGAATCTCCGAAAATAAGATGTAGTGTCGAATCTCCGAAAATAAGATGTAGTGTCGAATCTCCGAAAATAAGATGTAGTGTCGAATCTCTGAAAATAAGATGTAGTGTCGAATCTCCGAAAATAAGATGTAGTGTCGAATCTTGTAGTGATAGGCGTGTCGTATGCGGCGCGGCGCGGTAAACAACACGTCATAGGTGTATGTTACTGTACTGGTGCTCAGGAGCTGTGAGGAGAAGAACACTCTGTAAAGCAAAAAGATTCTCCCAGCATTGACCAGCAAACCCCTCTCTCACCCCACACAAACAGATCACCCCAGCTCCACTGTGCTCCACATCAGCTTTGCTGGCCTATCTTTTTGTACAACCAGACAAGATGAGTGCAAAAAGAAAGAGTTATTCTGTTGAGTACAAGAAAGGAATTGTGGAGGACTCCCGATGCAAGAATCTTACGGCTTTTTGCAAAGAGAAGAAGTTGGATATCCGAATGGTCCAAAAATGGCGTGCAGAATACGATAATCTCAGTCTACAGGTGGACAGAGGAAATGCTAAGAAGCGCAAGTGTGGTTCAGGTAGGCAACCTTTATTTTCTGTAATAAAAATAAGACACCCCCCGAAAATAAGCCATAGTGTGATTTCTTGAGGAAAAAAAAATATAAGACGGTGTCTTATTTTCGGGGAAACACGGTAGTTGTTTTTCAGGGTGAACCTCCGCTTTAAGGGAAGTCATGTAATATAGAACTGCAATTTAGGTTTACTGGTCCTCGACATACTCTAATATTACACACAACAGTAAGGACTCATTTACACTTGCTTCGGCTTCAACAAAAATTAAAGCGCCTACCGCTTCAACACGCTCTTATGTGTTTTTGATGATGCTTTGGTGGTGTTGAAACTTGGCAGATGCCATGTGTGTGTACAATATATATATATATATATATATATATATATATATATATATATACACACACACACACATGTATATACACACACATACATAGACTGCTCAAAAAAATTAAAGGAACACTTTTGAATCAGAACAATGAGACTACCTCCAAAACGGGAATGGTTTTTTAGGTGGAGGTGTCTGACATTATTTTTCCCTACTCATCTTTTTTGTTTTTCACTAGTTTTGCATTTGGCTAGGGTCAGTGCTACTACTGGTAGCACGAGGCGATACTTGGCTAGGGTCAGTGCTACTACTGGTAGGTTTCACAGGAAGTCCAACTCCTCCAGGATGACATCAATACGTGTCATTGCCAGAAGGTTTGCTGTGTCTCCCAGCACAGTCTCAAGAGCATGGAGGAGATTCCAGGAGACAGCCAGTTACTCTAGGAGAGCTGGATAGAGCCGTAGAAGGTCCTTAACCCATCAGCAGGACTGGTATCTACTCCTTTGTGCAAGGAGGAACAGGTTGAGCACTGCCAGAGCCCTACAAAATTACCCCCAGCAGGCCACTAGTGTGAATGTCTCTGAGCAAACAATCAGAAACAGACTTCATGGGGGTGGTCTGAAGGCCAAGGTCCTCTAGTGTGCTCTGTGCTCACTGTTGGACACTGTGGAGCTCGAATGGCATTTTCCATTGAACACCAGAATTGGCAGGTCTGCCACTGGTGCCCCATGCTTTTCACAGATGAGAGCAGCTTCACCCTGAGCATATGTGACAGATGTGAAAGGGTCTAGGGAAGCTGCTGAGAACTTTATGCTACCTGTAACATCATTCAGCATGGTTTGGTGGTGGGTCTGTGATGGTGTGGGGAGGCATATCCATGGAGGGACGCACAGACCTCTACAGGCTACACAATGGCACCCTGACTGCCATTAAGTATCGGGATAAAATCCTTGGACACATTGTTAGACCCAACACTGGTGCGGTGGGTCCTGGGTTCCTCCTGGTGCACCACAATGCCCTGGCCTAATGTGGTGAGAGCATGCAGCCAGTTCCTGAAGGATGAAGAAATTGATACCATTGAATGGCCCCCACGGTCACCTGACCTAAATCCAAAAGAACACCACTGGGACATTATGTTTCGGTCCATTCAGTGTCGCGAGGTTGCACCTCAGTCCGTTCAGGAGCTCAGTGATGCTCTGGTCCAGACCTGGGAGGAAATACCCAAGGACAACAACGACATCCGTCGTCTCATTAGGAGCACGCCCTGATGTTGTCAGGCATGCATACAAGCACTTGGGGGCCATACAAACTACTGAGGACCATTTTGAGTTGTTGCAATGAAATTTCAGCAAAATGCACTAGCTTGCTGCATAATTTTTTCACTTTGATTTTCAGGGTGTATTTGAATTCAGCTCTCTGTATGTGCATAATTTTAATTTCCATCACATGATGTGGCATCCTTTCATTCCCAACACATTACACAGTCCATATCAGTATAGATATCTAGCATGGGATTTTAGCCTCGTTGAGATCTCATATGTTTTCAAAGTGTTCCTTTAATTTTTTTGAGCAGTGTATTATATATTTTTTTTTATTACACACACACAGTTGTGCTCAAATGTTTATATGGCAGAAATTGTGAAATTTGGGCATTTATATTGCAAATATTACTAAATCATGCCAAAAAACAGTCTTATATCAAGGATAGTGATCACATGAAGCCATTTATTATCACAATGTTTTTTGGCGCCTTTTAATATCATAACAACAACAGAAATCACCCAAATGGCCCTGATCAAAAGTTTACATACCCTGGAATGTTCGGCCTTGGTACAAACGAAGAAGGTGGCACACACAGATTAAAATTAGCTATTAAAAGGTTAATTTCCCACATTTGTGGCTTTTTAAATCGCAATTAGTGTGTGTATAAATAGTCAATGAGTTTATTAGTTGTCACTTGGATGCACTAAGCAGACTAGACACTAAGCCATGGAGAGCAGAAAAGAACAGTCAAAAGACCTGCGTAACAAGGTAATGAGACTTTACAAAGTTGGAAAAGGATATAAAAAGATATCCAGTCAGTACTGTTCAATCATTTAATAAGAAGTGGAAAATTTGGGGATTTCTTGATACCAAGCCAAGGTCAGGTAGTTGTTGGGGTGAATATTACCGCGCTTACCATAAACGGGGGGAGGGGGGGGAAGAGGGGAGTGGGTGGGTACAGCTGCTGCACTGAATGGTGTATCAACCAAGGCAGATAAAAATGGGGGGGGTGTAGTGCTGCGCTGTAAGGAAGAAAGTGGGGATGGGATAATATGAAGAGGAAGTGCGGCAAAAAACTAGATATGTGGAAAAAAGAAAAAAGGAATAACCTAACTATTATAATACATAGTAATGTCAGAAAAATGACAGTGGTGGAAGTCATGTGGAGTGACGAATGCGCGTATGAGGTACCAGAGGTGCCTGTTTTTTATTTCAAATTTGTGAGTACCCAGTTATTGTTTTAATAAAACCCCCCTGTTTTAATGGTACTACACTATGGGCATTTTTTTGTTTCCCTAGATGTGAGCGATTATTATCGCTTGGAGGTGATTACCAGGAAGAATCCATTATCACCACATTTACCTATTTGGATGACACCACAAGTGGACTCAACCTGAAAAGTGCTCCTGGGCTTTGTTTTCTGCTGTTACGGACATCTTTACTTATTTTGGAGATAGCATCTGCAACTGGCCATCACGGCATTTTGGCTTTTACATCAGCAATCTTTTTGAACTTTATTTCCATATTGCATTTATACATTGCATTGACCCATTGTTACCTGTTGTATGGACATTCACTCTGAATAACACTGTTTTGTGCTATTTCTGGCACTTTGTGCACCGGATTGTGTATAAGGAAGTTACACTTTATATGTTATTTTGCACCGTCATTGGTTTGGCAGCCGGCTTAGGCTGCATTTAGCACGTTTAATATTATATTATTTTTTATATACACCACTGTCATTTTTCTGACATTACTATGTATTATAATAGTTAGGTTATTCCTTTTTTCCTTTTTCCACATATCTAGTTTTTTGCCACACTTCCTCTTCATATTATCCCATCCCCACTTTCTTCCTTACAGCGCAACACTACACCCCCCTATTTTTTTCAAGGTCAGGTAGTATTAAGGCCCATACACACGATCAGGCTTTCCGACAACAACAGTCCAACGTACGTGTTTTAGCGGACAAATGTGCATGCTCTCAAACTTTCCAACAACAAATGTCCGATGGAGGATCATCCGATCGTGTGTACTAAAGTCCAAAGTACAAACACGCATTCTCCAAACCAATGCTAAACATCAGACAACAATAGCAGAAGTTGCCCAAAGAGTTGCGGTAAAGAGCTGAAAAACCACGTGATTTGGTGAATGTTGGCTGCAAAAGTTCTGCCATGTGTATGCATACCAAGTTCACGGCCAACGCCCCTTCAGACAAAAATCCACAGAAAAGTCAAGATGGAAGTCCGATCGTGCGTATGAGGCTTAAGAAAGATTTCAGCCACAACTGCGACAGAAACTGTTCAGGATACAAAGAAAAACCCACAGGTAACCTCAGGAAAAATACAGGCTGCTCTGGAAAAAGATGGTGTGGTTGTTTTTAACCACTTTAGCCCCGGACCATATTGCTGTCCAAAGACCTGAGCACTTTTTGTGATTCGGCACTGCGTCGCTTTAACTGACAATTGCGTGGTCGTGCGACGTGGCTCCCAAACAAAATTGGCGTCCTTTTTTTCCCACAAATAGAGCTTTCTTTTGGTGGTATTTGATCATCTCTGCGGACTCGGGGGCGAGCGCGGGCCGCCGGCGGCGCGCACGCGCCCCCTAGTGCCCGCGAATGTCCCGACGTAGAGCTACGGGCTCTCGCCCAGGAGAGCCGACCTGCCGCCGTAGAACGACAGCGGCTGGTCGGCTAGTGGTTAAGAAACACAATACGATTATACTTTGAAAAAAAAAAAGAGCTGCATGGTCAAGTTGCCAGAAAGAGGCCTGGTTACAATATGCCCAACACCTTGACATGCCTCATTGGGCCTTTTTGTGGCATTGGAGCAGTAAAGGCTTCCTTCTGGCAGCTCAACCATGCAGCTCTTTTTTCTTCAAGTATCGTTGAATTTTGCTCCTTAAAAACCACCACATCATCCTTTTGGAGAGCAGCCTGTATTTCTCCTGCAGTTACCTGTGGGTTTTTCTTTGTATCCTGGGCGATTCTTCCACCAGTTGTGCAATCTTTCTTGGTCTACCTGACCTTGGCTTAGTTTCAAAAGAGCGCTGCATTTCCACTTCCACTTTTTAACTGATGGTTAACCCATGGCGCCCACACACGATCGGTTTTGACCAATGAAAACGGTCCATCAGACCATTCTCATCGGTTTGACCGATCGTTTGTACACGGCATAACTGTGATTTAAAAAGCCACAAATGTGAGAAATTAACCCTTAATTGCCAGTTTAACCTTTGTGTGCCACCTTCTGTGTCTGTACCAAGGCCAAACATACCAGGGTATGTAAACTTTTGATCAGGGCCATTTGGGCGATTTCTGTTAACATTATGATTTTAAAAAGGAGCCAACAAACTATGTCATAAAAAAATGGCTTCCTGTGACCACTATCCTTAAATAAGAGACAGTTTCTTGGCATGATCAGTCATATTTTCAATATAGATGCCAAAATGTCATAATTTCTGCCAGGATATGCAAACTTTTTAGCACAACTAATTATATATATATATATATATATATATATATATATATATATATATATATATATATATATATAATCTCAGCTTAGTACTACTTTTGGCAACAGGCACAAAATAACCACAGGCCACAGTGATCCTCACTTTATTTTTTCTAATTAAAAGAGTGGAGCCCATAGTAGCACATCAATTCTCTAACATCCAATCAGGAATGTAAAGCTGCTAGTCAGAGCCTATCCTAGACTTAACCTGGATACACACTATAAAACTTTTGTTGTTAGATTTCCTTTAGATTTACCTTCATCTATGTCAGGGGTGTCAAACTGGCGGCCCTTCAGCTGTTCTGAAACTACAAGTCCCATCATGCCTCTGCCTGTGGGAGTCATGCTTGTAACTGTTAGCCTTGCAATGCCTCATGGGACTTGTAGTTTTGCAACAGCTGGAGGGCCGCCAGTTTGACACCCCTGATCTATGTAGTGCAAGAGCCTGCCTGATTGCATACAAATGAAAGTGTTTAGGTTTGACCTCATATTATATGGTTTTGGTAAATCTGAAGGAAAAAAAAAAATCTATAGAAAATTGTAGTGTGCATCTAGATTACAGTCTTCTTTCTCTAATATTTACCATATAAATAGTTAGATTCTCACTTATAGGTACAGTTACCAGTCAAATTATAAAATTAACATAGCTTGCTTGCAAATGGGTAAAACCAACAGCTCCCCATTAATCTGGCACTGCAGGGATCTCAGCATAAGCATGTATCCCAATCATTTGCATCCATGCAGTCTATCCACCTACTGTTACTGATGGCCAAAACAAGGAACATCTCTGCTGAACTAGAGCATGTGACATGAATTTAGGTGCACTGGGCTGCTCTTTTGGTTGCTAATAAACATTGTTGTTGTTCAAACTGTACCACTGATGAATAATTAGAAAATTAATGTGCCACAAAAAATATATTCAAGTTTATTCCAAGAATTAAATGTTGCAAAATGCTGAAACAATGACACAGCATGGACACAAAAAAAACCAATCTATAGTTGAATATTGTTGATATAAGTTTACACAGCAAGCCATCAGCAGCTCATTTAAGCAGCAAGTCCTAATTACTCATTCCTACTAGAGTTGGGCTAAACACCCACCCCCCCCCCCACCCAAGCCCGGGTCTGGTATGGATTTTAAGTGGAACCCCACCAAAAATCCACACCTGACCCTTATCCGAGCATGTAGCCCAGCAGGTCATGAAGGGGGAGGGGGGGGGGGAACGTCATAAGCGCTTACATTAGAGATACAATTTGACGATGCACTGAGGATATTTTCTACACCTTGTTATATCCCTTATGGTTTTTTATAGTTGTATTATTTGTGTAACCTTTTGTAATAAACTTATATTTTTTGAAATTTTGATGTTTCTGTCTTGCCTCTAAAAGTCTGCATATTACTGCTCTGTTAGTAGTAATAACCCTTTTTTTGTTCTTGAACCTTCGGATGTTGGCTAATGTGAGTGCCGTCTTTCCCCTTCCATCTTTTTTGATATACATTAGAGATTTAGAGATACAAATTGCTTGTGCTTGTTTGTTTTTTTATACCAATATTATGCAAACATGTGTTGTATATAATGACATGCGCTGTACACATGGCAAGGAATTTGTTCACTATTTGTTTGGCTTAGTGTTTCAGTATTTTTTATTGTTACTATTGTATGTCATATAGATTGGAGCGCTTCAAACATTAGAATCAGCAAGAACTGCAGAACTTTAGATTAGGGTAAATGGGACTGGGACTTGAACTGAACCCCTATGCATACTGGTCTATTCTTATGTATGGGAACAATTTCTGCAATTGCCAGCTTAGTACTACTGCTGGTACCAGGCACAGAACACACACAGGCCACAGTGATCCTCCGTGGAGCCCATACTAGCACATAAACTCTGAAGCGGCATACACACGACCGAGGTTCTCGCTGAAAACCAGCGAGAACCTCGCTGGAAGCTGCATTCCAGCGAGGACCTCGGCCATGTGTACGCTCTCGGCGAGCATCCCGTCGGGAATCCCGTCGAGCAGAAATAGAGAGCACGCTCTCTATTTGCTCGACGGCCCGCCTGGATGAATGGCTGGTTGCAATTCCCGACGGGCGGGTCGCCGATTTCGACGGCCGGCAGAGAACCTCGACGGGCGGAACGATGTGTTCTGCCCGTCGAGGTTCTCTGCCGTGTGTGCACGGCCTCACAGACATCCAGGGCAGGACTGTAAGGCTGCTAGTCAGAGCCTTAGACTTAGGGCTCCTTTCTCCAATATTTACCATATATAATATTTTAATTCTAAACAATATTAAACATTTTCACTTATAGGTACATTCACCAGTGATGGTATAGTCTACAAAATGAAGATATTTTGCTTGATATCGCTTGCAAAGGGGTAAAATCAACCACTCCCCATTAATCTGGAACTTTAAAATGTGAACTATTCATGCAGTGAAATAGTGCTGGGATCTTAGTATAAGCAAGTAGTGCAGGGACTTTTCACATATAGATACTTTAAAGGTTGTGTCTGTGCACATCTCTCTCCATAAAGAGATGGCACATGTCTGCAGCACCACAAAGGGTGGATATATGTGGAAGATGCTATTCTAATACAGTGGAACCTCGGATTATGAGTATAATCCGCTCCAGGACAATGCTTGTAATCCAAAGCACTCGCATATCAAAGCAAGTTTCCCCATAGGTGTCAATGGAACCGAAAGATAATTTGTTCTACATTGACTTCTATTGCATGCATGTGGCCAGAGGAGGGGGGCGCCAATAAGACTCAAATACTTGGAGATGGCTCACATGCACTCAGAAAGGCACGTTTCCAAGTATTTCCGAACAGCTCCAATCGGCTCATAGCGTTACAGGCGCCCTTGCACCTCCGGCTAAATGTGGTACTGCACACTGTAGAGGCTTCAATCCTGCTTGTTTTGCGAGACAACACTCACAAACCAAGTCAGGATTTAAAAATAAAAATAAATAGCAGCTCGTATTGTTAAACGCCTGTTAACCGCGATACTCGCAATCCAAGGTTCCACTGTACAGCACAAAAATGCATTGGGATTAATTTATTAAAGGCAAATAGACTGTGCACTTTGCATTTGCACTTATTCTCCCCAGAGCTTGGTAAATTGGGTATTCTTTACAAAGTGAAGCTTCACCACATCAAGTGCAAAAAAAATTAAAAACAGCATTTTTGCCTGCACGCGATTGGATGGGGGAAATCAGCAGTGTTACCACATTCACTAAGCTCTGGGGTAAATGAGTGCAACTGTACTTGCAAATTGTAGTCTATTTGCCTTTAGAAAATCGACCCCACTGTGCGTTAAATTGCCATTATTCAGTACAGGAAATAATACTTTAATATTTATTTAAACATCGACTGGTATACAAGAACAACTTCAAGATGATCTTTTTTTTTCATTGGACACTGACACCAGACACCATCCTTAGAGACTCTTATGCAAGACATAGGCAAGATGTAATTTAAGAAACTAGTACAAAATGACCAGCAACAAACCATGGTTAATGCTTCATAAGCCAAGAAATATACTAATCATACATGGATGACCTAAAATAAAATAAAAATGTACCGTTTCCATTGGTTGTAGGTTCTGAGCTTTCCCAATCCATTGATTTCTTAACTGCCTTTTTCCATCGAGCATAGCGATATTCACTTTCTGAAAGAGAACATTTAGAGAGATCATTAGAAATTTTGTTGGTATTCTTGCAAAGACAGCAAAAACTGTCTGGGCTCTTCACCTTCTGGATTAATCTGTGGCTCAAAGCGTTCACAAGTCACTGCAGTCAAGTCACTGGGGTTAAGACTCCAGACACCCACTCCTTCAGCTGCTCCTGCAGCCATGGCAGCTCCTAATGCGGTTGTTTCAGGCATTGAGGGTTTTACTAAGAAATAATAAAAAAAAAAAAAAAAGGTCACTCTCACATTATCTATACTTACAGACAGTGAGAACTGCTTTTGCTCTGCATTCTTAAGACTTCTATGAAAAAGTACCACTTTTACAGCGGAGACATAGGACATGAATATTTATTATAAGGTATACTGCTAAATTCTACAAAAGTCTCTGTCCACAAAGCTGTCTGACCGCAGAATAGAATATTAAGCTGGGCTTTAAAATAGAGATTTAGTGAGTAAACACATCTTAACTCTTCTCCTGCTTCCACCATCAAATCTGAAGTATAGCTGGCTTTCGATTCATAATGTATGGACATTATTGGGAGATACAACACAATAGCCATACTCTACCCACTTAGTAACAAATACTGTATGCATCTGACTTTCCCAGACTTCATGGCTCAGCTTCACTAACTGCCATGTCCAGTGACAGTACCCTTACCGGCCACTGTGTCACTCAGAATGGATATTGAAATCAGAGTTGGCAAACTTTAGCTTGAGATCAGGGAGGGTCAGGCTCCAGTAACAAGTGAACATTGATAAAATGAATAGGCATCATGTGGTGTCTGCTTTTACTTTATATAATAAACCTGTAATGAAGTATGTATCCAATTTTTAAGGCAGCTGGATCCTATAGAAATCTTCACCGCAGGGATGCCTGTCCTCGTCCGGTCTATGAGCTTTCAGTACTACAATAGTTACCTCCTTCAGGTCTTTGTGCAGAAGAGCAATAACTATGGTGTGATGGAGACACGCCACTTCCTCCTCCTTTGAGAAAAGTTATTTTATCCATGGAAGCAAAGGCTGGGTGAAGTTTCAACATCACCCTATCAATAAGTATGGCTCTATACAAAGAAAGTTGCCAATACTGAAATTCTCTTGCGGAGGCTACCGCAACCAAGAACACCAACTACCTTGAAGAAGAATGAAGGCAATATGGTGCATCGGCCTAAGGAGCTGTCCCTGCAAGCTGACAAACCAGACTGAAATCCCCCGGGCACAAGGACCAATTAACTGGCGGACTTATACGTGTTACAACTTGTAAAAAAGCCTGGATAAAAAGAGTGCAAAGCAAGCGACCTTGAAACACTGACAAGGCCGAGACTCGACTCTTGATGGAACTTTAGGTTAGCTCCATCCCTTCCCTGGTGTAGGAAGGTAAGAATTCTATCTATGACATACTTCAAGGAAGCCATATGAGCCTTTCAGATCCTATAATGCATGGTCCTGGAGGCCCACTCTCCTGTGTGAATCAGGGTAGTCGTCCCCTGCGCTGAGAATGCATAAACCAGTGACAACTGGTCCCACGGGCTTACAATGCATTTTGTTCCATGTGCGAGCGGATCCTTTGTCCTAGACATAAAGCTGTTCAACTTCTTGTTAAACCTGTATGCCCATGAATCTTTTGCCCTTTGCCCTTGGTACCCTTTCTCCGGCCTTTGATCAGAAAGAAGATCAGGGAGTAGAGGCCATACACCCAGGAACATGTGTTGACGATTACTGAGAACCGCATGTCAATTCTCCATTCCAGAACATGGCTTAATTTCCTTCTAGCTGCGTGACTTCATTTACCAAGAAGATTCTAGAAGTCAACCAGTGGTGTGGCATATCGGATTGTACTCTGACAGAACAAACCTGCAACCTAAACGCCCAGGCGATTAAGTCAGACGTGCCAGCTGAAGGTTTCGACCCTTGACGGCAAGAATCTCCTGGGCAGTGGTCTCTTCCAGGACTGGTCTCCATCCCTAGAGGCCAGTCTTCAAAGCCACTATCTCTCAGGTAACTGGAATGAAGGATCCATCACATCCGTGGGATCAGACCCTTTGGATAATGCCAGGTTAGGATCTAGTAGCCTAGAATGAAGCTGAGCATAAGGACTCTTTTTAATGAAGCCACGATCCCTAGCACCTTAAGCAAAAGGTGAATGTAAGGAACTCTTCCTTGCCTTGACCACATAGATCACATAGATCAGCTTTCTTATAATGCTGACTCTGTCTGAAGCAAGAGAAAAAAAAAAAACTTTTTTGGGCTGTGTCCAAAACGCTCCAAGCTATTTATCGAACGTACAAATGTAGCATTAGACTGGCATCCTGACCCAGGAGTTCCAGATACTTGTCAATGCTGGTCCAGCCATGCTACAGACTGATCTATCAGCAGCAGATTGCCTCGGTTTGTTATTACTGCTATACCCTGGGCCTTCAGATGTGCAAGAGGCGGGTCCTAGCACCATGTAAACCCAGGCACAGTGGCTAACTCAAAGAGCGAGACCATCAACCAGAAGAAGTGCTGTCCCCCTGTGAAATCCAGACAACCTCCTGCAGTCCCATGTAAACAAACACAAATGGTTCCCCATATGTGTAAGTGGCAAGTGTTGACACTAAGCGCTATCTTCATGGAAGCATGAACTTGTACAAAAAAAAAAACATAAAAAGTGTGTACTATATACACACACATACATATTATATATATATATATATATATATATATATATATATATATATATATATATATATATAGCACGTATGCTATGGAACTGGCATCTTGCGAGCAAGCATACGTTTACGGATGCGTTTATGCATCAATGTGCAATTTTACACCCCCACATTTTTAGGAGGAGAAAACAGCTTATGCGGGTGCCCAACCAGCAGGTATAAACTGTTGCAGTCAGGGCCCCTCAAGTCTCTCAGGGGAGGATGGTATCATGCTACCCCTAAATCTGTTTTACAGGGAGACATAGTCCAATGCCAAATCAGAGGTACAAACAATGCATATACTACTGTGCTAGTTTAGCAATCTACATAAAGTATGCAACTAATCACACAGTTTCATGCCGAGTAGGTGTCCAGGAGTGCTAAATCCAACCACATAGAGAAGCTTACTTATGGCAGAGCTTGCAGCGGAACAGGTGAGCTGTCCGAGGAGGAGCTGACCCCATTCTTGGAGCATGGTGAGTGAAAACTCAACTCTTTACTCCCTCTAGTGGTGGATACAGACAAGACATCCCACTAAAAAGGAAAGTCCTTAAGATACTTGCTTAGGGCTTTTCCCAGGCTTACCTTACCCCACCGCAGGTCTGCTGAAGACCAGACATAACCAATCTCCACCCATCATGGCGGGTATGTTGAATGAATGAATGAAAACTTATATAGCGCGGCACATGCAAACTAAATCGCCTCTGGGCGAACCTTCAGGGATTTGGGTTGGGTTCCTACTTAAAGAAAACCTCTTCCTTGGGCCTTGTAAAAGACTCTGCCAGGACTTTTGTGCATATTATAGCAAAAGTTCTGGACCCTAGAGCCCAGTTCTCCAAAAAGAGACATTACAGGCAACACCTCGGCTCCCATGAGGCCCGGATGCCATCCAGTTTTGGCGTAATTATTAGGCGTCTTGGATGGACCCGAAAGCGTAGCTCTTTAACTCCCAGAGGGTTTCTTAGTAGAGCTTTTCCTTAGCACACCTTGTTCGTGACCAACACCTTAGACACTGGTGAAAAAACTGATGAGCTCCCAGTATGGGAGGGGTTATATAGGGAGGAAACCTCCTGCCTAATTGATTACACCAGTGTCCAGCACCTGACAGTGGATATAACCCATTATGCAATGATTAAACCTCTGTGTTCCTTGATGTACGATAAAGAAATATAATTTTTCCCAGGATCATATTGTTTATTTATAGGTTATTCATATTTCTGATAACATGTACTAAATAAAGAAAATCAAGCAAAAAGTTTATTTTTTAAACCTACTCCTATAGATAGATCCCTTTGAAACTCAGATGTATCAATAATTACATTTAGTATGATATGCATAAAAGTAATACTAAAACACATTCCCCTCTACTACTACCATCACCGCCGATTACCAACCTAATTGAATGAGAAGGCAAGTAGTAATCGACAAATACATAAAGAGATAACAAACATTGAACTGCTTACCCACAGGGATGCATAGGATATCGGCCTGTAACTGCATAAGGATCTTATTGTTAGTCATGCCCCCATCAACTTGTAGCTGGCTTAGAGGAATTCCAGTATCTTGGTTCATTGCATCTAGAATCTGATATGAAACAATAAAATAGGGGTTGCTGAGTCTAAAAGAAGAACTACTGCTTTAGTTAGAAGTTAGCTGCGTCATTTAAAAGCAGTTTCTGCATTTTGTTCACATTAAAACTCTTTAAATAATATTCTATTTGGCTCTGAATCTGTTGAAGCTGTGCATGGTACTCAATCAACTTCTAATCTCAGCTTGTTTAGTTAAAGAATATGTAAACCCAAAATGTGATATTCCCGATATGTGCCTGCTGTACCATGTACTTTCTATTGCTTTCTTTGTGTGAAATCCCTGGGGTTCCTGCCAGCCCTCTGTTTTCCTATTAAATACTGACCACACTAAGCAGGAGAACACACCAAGATCGGTTCTCTAGATGTGCTGGGAACTCAGTCTGCTCTCCTCCAATGATCAGACTTTTCCTGACACACCCCCCTTGCACAACATTTCACTGGGAAGATCAGTGTCCTGTTGTTTCTCCTGGCCCAGATCGTATACAGCCGAGAACAGAGGTTTCATGATCACTTATAATAAAGGGGAAAATAGGAATTTATGTTTTTTTTTTTTATATCTATACACAAATGTTTTGCCTTTCATTTCTATTTTAAATGGAATGGTTTCTTTTACAAGGTGATTGTTTTTAAATTGCTTTCCTCTTTTCCACTTTATGCTCCCCTTTTCCTTTCCCTTCATTCTATTCTGTTTTTGTATGTTAGTTTTATGTTCAGACCCACATTTGCAACTTATATATATTCTCTTCATATCAGTCCGTCTATTAATCATAGCCTCCCGTGTTCGCCCTGGGGGGGATCACCCAGCATAGGGTGTCTCTATTGCTGTCTGATGCCCCAATGGGCCTCCATTTGGTGAGTCACACTGGCCTATTATTCCAAAAATAAATGTCATACCAGTAGCTTCACTACAATATTGTTTTTAACTGTTTTTGACATTGTAATTCTGAGTACTGTATCTCTTTATAGATGTTTGTGGTTGACTTCTTCTGAAACATGTAGCAGACCAAGTCTGAACCTGCATCTTTGTGTTCCTACACAGTGAGGCGCTATACTCTCTAAGTGTAAACGGAATTATACACACCAACCATACCTTTGTTCTGTTGTTGCTTATGTTTTTCAGTCATTTTTCCAATAAATGTATATCTTTATATAAATATTTTGAACAATTTCTGGGTACCGAGATAGTCCTCAACACCATTGGCGTCATAGGGCAACATTTTAAAGTAGCCCTTGACAATTCCTCCCCCTTTCCTCACTTTAAGCTTTGACGAGACTTCCTGGAAGCGGATTGGTTTTTATGCAAAACTGCACCAGATTTTGCAAATCCTGCCTTAACGAAGATATACAAGAAACCTCTCCCTCCAGCTGCTTACTCGAGTATTGTCTTCCTATAGTAGCCTTCTTCAAGTAGTAGCCCTCCCAGCTGTAATCTTCTTAAGCAAGGGCTGTACAACTGCTGTAAGTTATTATAGACTTGAGTTGTCTCCCAAAACTAGAGAAACTTGGTAGATGGCCCTGTACAATTTCATTGTGGTACAGCCAGTGTTGAAGAAGACTGCAGATACGTAGATGATAAAAACAAACCCACAGCTTGGGGTAGATTATAGGTATAGTATAGGTCAGTACACCTAGAGATGGTAGATTAATGTACATTCACAACAGCAACTCTGCTGCTAGATTTAAAAAATCTAAAACTTGTAGAGCTAAAGAATCCTTCGCATCCAACATACGTGTATGTGATGCCTCGTCCCCTGCACTAAGTAATCATATTTTATTTTATTTTTTGCAGGTTGTGCTTTTTTTAATTCTATCAACAGAGTCACTATAGGTATGTTTACGGTTTACTTGCCAAAGAATCTCATTTAAGTTTAACCAATAAGCAGCAATGTAAAACTACCTGGCTGTGCAGTGTGGAAGATATGTGAAAATGATAAGACTACAAATCCTTTGTACAAACATAAAATGAGAAATCCTTAGACACAACAAATTAGTATTTCAACTTTGTATTTATCTGTCCGACTGGAGTTAAATCTTAACAAATAATTACAAACTAGAAGTAATGGAGCAAAAAAAAAAAGGAGTATTCACAGCAATCTAAGGGGGAAGGGATCCGCTTTCTGGCTGCACAGCTATAGCACATTATAGATTGGCAAATGCTCTTTCACATAATATTTACCCAGTTGCAGGATCAATTCTATTAAATTATTTTATTCTTGCAATATTGATAAATGTTGAATCATTTTTTATATGATTTATATGCCACCATAATGCTATGTCACTAGGGATTTTTTATTTATTTTTTGCAAATTCTTTTTTTTGTTTGTTACAGCCAATGATTCTCTTTTCTTCCCACACATGAAAATGAAATCATTAAACAACTACAAGTAATTGCCTTGGCATTAGATTTGGCTTCTACAGAATTAGCCGTAATTACGCAAGTTTAATAAAAGTATGTAAATAGGCATATTGTAACAAAATAGAACAAAGATCCTAAGGTTAGGTTACTAATGTGTACAATTAGGCGAAAGGAGCGACAGATGATTTTGACCATTTACTGTCAGTGGGGCACATCAACTAAAATTTACAACAAGTAATGTAAATCTTGGGTATGGAACCTTTTTGATACCTGCATTCAGTAACAAATTAATAAAAAGCTTATACTCGGCCCTCATGCAAGCAGTCTTTAAAGAATAAGTTCACCTTTTGTAACATGTTACACCCATATGTTACAAATCCACTGGCCCCCACACGCACCCGACTCCTTGTGGCGACAGGGGATCTTCTTCCCCCCACTCTCTGTCACTCCGTACAAAGAACGTGGACATGTGAGGCTCTGCCTGCCCAGATGCCTCACTCATCCACAAAGTTCTGTGAATAGAAAGCTACATGGTCCAGCAGCCTTTGCGGCTGTTGGCTTGTAGTTCTCAATGGACTACCACTGCGCTAATGAGCGCTGTGGTAGTTCATTGATGCTTCCTGTTAGTGTGTAACTACTCGGGCGTATGATGTATGGCCAGACAGCTTACATGTAGAGTCTGCAAGAGCCCTACATTGCACCCCCAATCTGCTGATCAGGGGTGCAATACTTTCCAGGCTTCCAATAAAGAATATAATAAATGCACATTTACATTTTTTAGTTATTATTTTTTTTAAAGGTAAACTTATCCTTTAAGTATTCAAGATAATGGGAGCTAGAGGTCCAAACCAGTGTTCCCAGAGTCTCTCAAAAGGAGGAAGCCGGTTTTGAGCAATTGGAATTTTGTGGTAAGAAAAAATTGTTATTTTGCCCATACCAGAGATTTTGTCTGTATTAACCACCCTTTTCCCCCAAAAATAGGGCTTCCTCATATCCCCCTGCTTGGGGATGCTGGACTGTGGGTCCCCCTCCTGTAAGTACTGCCATCTCTGAACTCAATAGACTGGTTGTAACCTTAAATCTGTGTGCCATTGTCCCTGGTGGAAGTCTGACTTTAACATTACATTATTTATTTAGTAAACTCTTAAAAAAATAAATAAAAAAAAGATAAATTGCATTCAGAGATTTGTGATACTTTACAGATAGACTCAGACAGAGGCTTGCATATACAAATAGTGACAGAACCTCTAAATGCGTATATCCTTAAAAGCATTGTGTATTTTGTCTCATATGTTCTATTAATGTTAATAAAGCAATAACAGATGTGCTTCTCACATTCTCAGATACAGATCACATCCTGGAAAACGACCAATTGATTTATTGGGGAATTGCCTAAACAACTGTGGCCTTTATACTTGCCGATTTCCCCCAACAATTGAATCAGTCATGACTTGTGCATCATATCCTAGTGTGCTCCATCTACATTTTATATACCGTATTTTATTTTAGAGGTTTGGTCTGGTACATAAGCTGTGCACCACCTAGCTGGTATAGCAAATGCCACCACCGTATTTTATCCCCATCTTTACCCTGGTACTGTCTGCGCTGTAATCTAGTTCCAGGTCATTGTCAGTACTGAAGCCCAGCCAGATAGCCAGGGAACAAGCATTTTTAAAATGAAAGGTCAGTGTAGGAAGCTGATGTATTTCGTATAGCAGAGGTATTCTTTTTTCAACATATGCTACACAAGGTGAAGGGTACTATCATCACTGTTCATTTAATTATTAGATGTAGGTAAACCTCTAATAACCAGTTATGCAATCATTAACAACAAATAAGATGATAGGAGGGAAAATCTAGATCCATATGCTGATCTACAACTTCAGTTGTAAATGTATGAATATGCCACCCAGGAGCATGAATGCTATTTCAACTGAGAAATCAACAAAATAATCATGAAAGGGGCTCAGATTATAATGTGCAGGCAGAGGTTATGTCTAGGCCGTATTGGCATTGTACAAGAATGTACACAGATCATTTACAGTAAAGAAGGAAACTGCATTTTTTGAAGTTGCTGTGGGGTTATATTTGAAAACCTCTCACAGACTTAATTATTTAACCACTAGCCGACCAGCCGCCCTGGTTCTACGGCGGCAGGTCGGCTCTCCTGGGCGAGAGCCCGTAGCTCTACGTCGGGACATTCGCGGGCACTAGGGGGCGTGTGCGCGCCGCCGGGCACGCGCGCTCGTTCGTTACAGAGCGGGGAACGGGAGGTATGTGTGTAAACACATTCCTCTCATTCCTGTCAGCGGGGGAAACACTGATCCTCCGTTCATACAATGTATGAACGGAAGATCAGTGATTCCCCCTAGTGAGTCCACCACCCCCCATACAGTTAGAACACAAATAGGAACACACTTAACCCCTTCCCTGCCCCCTAGTGTTAACCCCTTCACTGCCAATGGCATTTTTATAGTAATCCAATGCATTTTTATAGCATTGATCGCTATAAAAATGCCAATGGTCCCAAAAATGTGTCAAAAGTTTCCGATGTGTCCGCCATAATATCGCAGTACCGAAAAAAACGCTGATTGCCGCCATTACTAGTAAAAAAAAAAATATTAATAAAAATGCCATAAAACTACCCCCTTTTTTGTAAACGCTATAAATTTTGCGCAAACCAATCAATAAACGCTAATTGCGATTTTTTTTTAACGAAAAATATGTAGAAGAATACGTATCGGCCTAAACTGAGGAAAACAAATGTTTTTTTATATCTTTTTTTGGGATATTTATTATAGCAAAATGTAAAAAATATTGCATTTTTTTCAAAATAGTCGCTCTATTTTTGTTTATAGCACAAAAAATAAAAACCGGAGAGATGATCAAATACCACCAAAAGAAAGCTCTATTTGTGGGAAAAAAAGGACACCAATTTTGTTTGGGAGCCACGTCGCACGACCGCGCAATTGTCAGTTAAAGCGACGCAGTGCCGAATCACAAAAAGTGCTCTGGTCTTTGGACAGCAATATGGTCCGGGGCTAAAGTGGTTAAGACAAGACGCATACAAGAGTTTTCAAATCTGGAATTACTTGAGCCAGGATTTGCTGACAAATGTAGTATAGGCACTGGTTTCAGTGAAAAATAATACAAGCAGCTGAAAGTGACACATTACACAGGCGTAAGCAATAAAGAGTTGCAAAGCATATTTAATAATGTGCTAAGGGGAAAGCAACCCACAGAATATCCATTTATAGCAGCTAACCAGATCTAGTTTGCTGCAGGCAGGTCAGTGAAAAATGAATGGACACCGTCTGCTACCAGTTACTGTACTTTGTTTCCAAAAAATGGTAAAATAAAAATAGCAGGAGACAAATGACAGTCTAAAATGTTCACGTATCTGTAGCAATAGATTCTAAAGTAAAAGCTTGCTCACCTCTCTGGTCTGAAAACAAACAGCTTCAAGAGCAGCAAATGCTATGTGGTTCTTGTTCGTGAACTGAGTGAGACCACAGATGATTCTATACACATGGAAACAAAAACAGACAGACAATTAGGTAAAGCATTCTAAACAAAGGATGCCCCATAGACATTAGCGGATGGTTGCACATACAGAAACAATCTGACAAACACTCCATAAACTTGTATGTTGATGTTGGCTGAGCATACAGGCTTAGATCAGTGCAGAGGGGAGGTAGAGGACACTGCTTATTCCTGGTGTAAGTACTTTTTATTATCATTTTGGATAAGAGTAAGAGAGGATTGTTACCCCTGTAAGGTTTATTTTGGAGATTTCACTTCACTTCCTGTCCCATTGCCAAAACAAAGTGTGAGGAAATTCCTGCAAATTATGGAAATCTCTTAGGGCCTCCCAGTTCACAAGAGCTTGTGTCCCCCCCATTGGACAATTTTCCCTCTATTATTTTTCTGGAGACAGCCCAAAATGTGGGATTTTCTCTTACTTTCACTTTCAATGATAAACAGGACAAATGAAGAGGATGAATCTCCCTAATGGAAGCACAGACAGCAAAAAACTAAAAAAAAACTAACAGGTATTCTAATTTGTCTCCCCTCTACCCAAAACTAAAATAAATATATAAATACATTTTCCTTTAGTTACACTTTAACCACTTCTTGTCTGTGCTATAGCTCTACAGTGTGGTTGTCCAGTTCTGGAAAGGCACAGCTGATCACAGATCTGGGAGGGCACAGCTGATCACAGATCTGGGAGGGCACAGCTGAGCACAGATCTGGGAGGGCACAGCTGAGCACAGATCTGGGAGGGCACAGCTGAGCACAGATCTGGGAGGGCACAGCTGAGCACAGATCTGGGAGGGCACAGCTGAGCACAGATCTGGGAGGGCACAGCTGAGCACAGATCTGGGAGGGCACAGCTAATCACAGATCTGGGAGGGCACGGCTAATCACAGATCTGGGAGGGCACGGCTAATCACAGATCTGGGTAAAGGATCGATCACAGCAGCCCTTTACCATGTGAACAGCTGTGTCCAATCACAGCTGATCACATGTAAACAAACCTCACACGCGGTCACAGCGCAAAGAGAGTCGGTAACTGTCAATTATGACAAGGGAATTTTACACTGATAATCAGGGCAGTTGCGCCGGCGTATCGTAAATTGGTCGGCGTAAGCCCTCCTAATTCAAAGTAGGAAGGAAGTGGGCGTGATCCATTTAAATGAAATGTGACCCCATGCAAATGAAGGGCCGAACGAACAGCGCAAGCGCCGTCCTGTGGACGCTTCCCAGTACGAATGCGCAGAATCACGTCGGGACAAACGCCTAAGATATGTTGAATCACTGAACGTAACCTACGCACAGCCCTATTCACTTAGTACTACGTAAACAACGTAAAATAGGACGGCTGTTCCGATGTCCATACCTTTGCATGGGTTCCGCCACCTTTAGTATATGCCGTACGCCTTGAGTAAACGGCATATATTACAGCGACGGGCGCAATTACGTTTGTAAATCGGCGTATCTCGGTCATTTACATATTCGACACTTAAATCAATGAAAGCGCCCCTTGCGGCCAGCGAAAATATGCGCCCAAGATACGACGGCGTAGGACACTTATGTCGGTCGTATGAAGCAAAATTTCAGGCGTATCTTGCTTACAGACTCAGGCGCATAGATACGACGGCACATCCGTGCACTTACGCGGCGTATTTGTAGATACGTCGGCGTAAGTGCTTTCTGAATCTACCCCTACATATATTTCTAAAATATTGGTTTAAAGACCTAGATTCAAAGTTAAATCTGTTTTCTGCTTTACCTGCAGATACATCCAATCTATTTTAAAAATATCTACAATCTAAATATAATAGTAATTTGTTCTGCAAGATCCAGGTTTTCATGCTACTACTCAATATAGCTGAGGCTACTGCTCAGTGCTTACAGTTTCCCCTGCACATTACTGGGGGGTCAGCTCAGAAAAACAGCATGACTTCTTTTCTAACGTTCAGCTGAGGAACATCTCACCCCTCATAACCAAGATTGTGTTTTGTGAATTATTTTGCACTAGCAATTAGGGTTGTCCCGATGCCTCTTTTTTAGGACCGAGTACAAGTACCGATACTTTTTTTCATGTACTCGCCGATACCGAATACCGATACTTTTTTAAAATGTGTCCCCAAATGCAGCCATGTCCCCCACAAATGCAGCCATCTCCCCCCACAAATGCAGCCATCTCCCCCACAAATGCAGCCATCTCCCCCCACAAATGCAGCCATCTCCCCCCACAAATGCAGCCATCTCCCCCCACAAATGCAGCCATCTCCCCCCACAAATGCAGCCATCTCCCCCCAGCCATCTCCCCCAAAAATGCAGCCATCTCCCCCACAAATGCAGCCATCTCCCCCAGACAGCGGCCATCCAGTGTACAAAGCCGCGCCTCCTCCTCTGTGGGAGAGAGAGGCAGCGCCAGCGTGTAATGCCTGTGTAGTGTGTACCTGTATTATCTTTCTCAGACGGCAGCTACTCTGTGTTCAAAAGCCGCGCCTCCTCCTCCTCCTCGTCTGTTATAGGGGAACACTCCCAGCAAGTGAGTCAGTGTTCTGCCTATCACGGACACCCTCTCATCCTCATCCCATGGCTTTGTACACTGGATGGCTGCCGTCTGAGGATTATACGCCGCGCATACAGGCATTACACGCTGGCGCTGCCTCTCTCTCCCCAAGGTATGCCGTCTGATGCAGCGTGTAATGCACACAGACACACAGGCTGCCTCTCTCTCACTGGTATGCTCAGCTGTCTGAGCATTACACGCTGCATCGCTCTCCCCCAAGTACAAGTACTCCCGCAAATACTCGGCATCGGTCCCGATACTGATACTAGTATCGGTATCGGGACAACCCTACTAGCAATACATCCTGTGATAGAAGTAATGTAAGGTTCATCTTGCAGCTCCATCTAATAAATATTTTTGAAAGAATTTCTTGCACTTCTGGATTTCTCTGAAAATAACACATCATAAGATGTAAATTACGTCTTCACTATTCAAATGACCCCAGAGATTTATTGTCCATGGGAGGCTAAGACACAAGCGAAATAAAAATAAGTGTCTCATCCATCCTCCCCTGCCACAGTTTCTATACCATCGGGGAAAATCCCATATTCTTACATACAATGGAATATGCATATTTTCCTTTAAAGGTTTTTCCTCTTTTTAGAATGGAAATCCCTTCCTGGTAGACTGACTGGGGCCTGCTTATAAAATGAGAACTAGCATGCGATGATTACCATTTTCTACAACAAAGCCTTTTTTTTTCCGTTACACTCTGTAAATTTATGGCAACAATACACAAAAATATTGTCTTGATTAAGCAGTGTGGGAAGGCTTTTTCAATCACAAGGTAAGGACATACCCCCTGGCACTTGGTTCCCAGTACGGTGCATAGAGGCCTGAGAATGCTGGAACAAAGTAGCAGCCATATGATGTACCAACTTCAGCAGCAAGTCTCTCTAAGAAACAGAACACATATACATGAGTTAAAATATCAAATCTGCCTGACATCTTACCGACTTAAAAAAGTTATCCGATAGTCTTACCTACTTCCTCTGTCGTCTTAACAATGCCCAGGTTATCTCTTAGCCACCGCACCACAGCTCCAGCTATGGCAACTGAGCCCTAAAAAATTACCAAAAGACAGGTAAATAATAAAATTTAAGTCCGTTAAAGTTTAGATACTTCGTTTTTGGTGAACACTGGTTGGGCAAGTCTCCCAGCTTTTAAATTATTGGGACTTGCCAACAATAAATGTGCCCATACATTGGTAGATTGGACAGCACCTCTCCCCCCCCCCAACTACAGGCAACGTGATCTACAAGGGACTTGGCAAACCAGAGTGACTGCAATATTGAAACTCAGTGTAGATTTCCATATTGACTGAAGAAAATAGGAGTGGATCAATATGAACTGCCTAAGCTCTCTCTATACCACTTGTTCAAATCTAGCAGATTTATATAACCCTTAATGTGGAATTCCAATAAAAGAATTAATCTGCCCTTGGTTGGTATATATATAATAACTAAAACGTGTTCATTATGCATCATTGTAATTGCTGATTGTCTAGATTAGACTAATGTTTCTAATCAGACAATCAATAATCCTTGTGAACTTTACCGACAACGCTGTGCCTGTGTAGCAGAATGTGGCTGCTCACAGGCCTTTCCTGGAACCATTGTAGGTGTATGTGTAAGAATCACAACACAGCTCCGACCATCTTCGACCCTGGTAAACTCAGCTATTTTTAGTGGCATTTTACTGTCGCTATACACCGCTCCTACAGCGACTCAAGAGATGTGGCTAGCAGGACTTTGAGCGACCTGCAAGCGCACAACTGCAGTGTGAAAGCCCTCAGGCTTTCACACTGCACTTTTTCACACTCAGGCTTTCACACTGGAGTGAGAGAAGATGCTCTTTCAGGGCGCTTTGCAGGCGCTATTTTTAGCACTATAGCGCCTGCAACACCCCTTAGTGTGAAAGTAGCCTTAGGCCGCGTACACACGATCGGTAAAAACAGATGAAAACGGACTGAAGGTCCATTTTATCGGTCCAAGCGATCGTGTGTGGGCCCCATCGGTCAGTTATCCTTCGGTGAAAAAAAAGAGAACTTGCTTTAAAATTTGACCGATGGACGCCTAACCGATAGGTCAAAACCGATCGTTAGTATGCAAAAGCATCCGTTAAAAAGCCACGCATGCTCAGAATCAAGTCGACGCATGCTTGGAAGCATTGAACTTAATTTTTTTCAGCACGTCGTTCTGTTTTACGTCACCGAGTTCTGATATGATTTGTTTTTTAACCAATGGTGTGTAGGCACATCAGACCATCTGTCAGTCAGTCAGATCTTCGGACCGCTCTCATCGGATGGACTGATCGTGTGTACGTGGCCTTAGTGTTGATGGGTGAAAGCCTCCCACAGCACTACTGTGTTCAGCCAGCAGAGAACCTTCCCTACTGGCAGAACACAATAGTCACTGCCAGCAGTTATAGCCCCCAGCAGTGATCACATGAGAAAAACCTGATGGGCTAGTGGTATAGCAGTTGATCGAAGGATAGACAGACTTCAGTACAATCAGCCTGCCTATAGATGAATCGAATCTCGGCCAGTCCCTGCTAAACCAGCCAAGATTAGATAAGTCTATGGCCAGCTTATGTTTCTTGTGCCGATTTGACTCTACTTAAAGCTTTAACATTTCCAAATTAATTGTAAAAAGATTGAACTCTAAGAAGAAGAATTATTTGCCTCAAAGTCATTATAACAGGAAGCAATAAATCAAATTTTTTGTTCAGGAGAGTAAAAAATTAATTACCTCAAGCGCATAACAAGCAGGCTTGTCTCTGCCAAGCTGGTAAGCCACAGTGGTCAACAAGCCATGATCTGATAAAACAGGCTGTAAAACATTTAACCTTAAATTAGTATAGACACATTGCACAATACAAGAACAAATAGTAAAGAAGTGAAAAGCTAAACAGTTGGGAGGTGTCATCCAATGGATCAGTACTCTTAGGTCATGTTAACAGTCTTCATGGAGTGGCTAACTACAAACTTACACAAAGGCTAAAATACCTTTTGTAGAGAAAATAGTGTGTCAGTTTTCATTAAGGGCTTGCCACAAATGTGAAGAAGGTACTTGGTCACGCGATCTCTACAGAGGGGTAAAGTCAGTTTTTGCATTTGCTGATCTCCTCTTTTGAAGAGATCATAAAGATCAAGTGCCTAGGCATTAAGACATATGGCCAGCCAAGAGGGGGGCACCGAGCAGCACTTTACTTACCAGAAATCTCTAACCAAAATTACAAGGATTGTCAGCGGTGACCTCCTTCTAAAGATACTAGTTTTCTGGTTGTGTCTGGCTTTCATATTTACAGAGTCAATGACCCGGAATAAGTATGCAGATTATAGTCATATGGAAGTCAGAACTCATGATCTGCATACTTGTTCCAGGTCTGTGCCCCAGAAAGTTTTACAAAATGTTGGATGAACACAATTCTCCCTGGAAAGTTGTCACCACCCCTATGCTAGCAATTTATTATCCTGATAGCATTAAGATAAGGTACTTTTACTACCCCCATCCCTAAACACTTCCCTTCCACTCTTATCACAGCCATTGAGGCCATAAATTAATGCCGCATAAAACCTGGATCCTCAGGAGTCACTGAACACAGCGAAGCAATAGGCTCCTGCTGCCATCAGTCAAACTGATGAAAGAAAAGTGCAGGGGTATGGCTTGCTGGCACGGTGTACATCTATAGAAGCACACAGCTCAACTCAGGGATGCAGCACATAGGGGTGACTGTTTAGCACACGGCTAGCCAAGGACACAAGGAAGAATTAGCATCACTTCGAATTCCTCACCTTCGGCCCTGTATTACACAGCAAGAAACAACCAGTACCGTATCTGCAGAAAAAAAAAAAGTTAAAAGATGTGTTGGTTAAATAATACTAGAGTGATTTCACTTACTAATTGATGATATTATTTTTCGAGTCACGACTGAACCAGTAAAAAAAAAAGGTGACAGAAATAGAAAAAGAACAGGAAGTGCTAAATTCACTACACTATAGCATAGTGCTTTTGGAACCCAAATTCCAAAATTACGACTTTAAACCATGCCAATTTTGCACTACTAGCTCTTCCTCTACACTACATGGGGTAGACATGTTTTTTGTGTTGCATTATATATTTTGCAAACAACACTTGTTGGTTGACATATTTTTATTTTTATTTTTTTTATGCCTCTTATGTATTCTTTCTTACTGGTTGCCAATTCAATTTGGTTTGGTATTTGCCATTTATAGGTCCTAAAAGAATAAGCTCAAGCCAGTTGGCTGTTGGGCCCCACTTTTTAATCAGTACATTGAGGTTTCAACAAACCATGGGGTAAATTCACTAACCTTTACCGCATGCAATAACACTAGTCATTTGTATAAATTATCACATGCGGTAAAGTCCAATTCACAAAAAAAAAACACAACGATTTACTGCAAAATTAAAAATGTGCCAGTATATATTGTTTAAAAACTTTGCAGTAAGCTCTTACATCCAATTCAACACAAGAGAGTAAAAAAACATGCAATATTTATCACCAGGGTTTTGTTGGCAGTACCACATGCGGCATTTGTCAAAAAACAGCTAGTTGCTAAGGAGCGGGCCTGGAAACCGGCCGCCGAATCCTTAACAATGACTGACTCATCAGCTATTAGTTATGTACTAATTAGAGGCATAAGAAAGTCATACCTTTGTTAAGCCCTGATGGATAGATATAAAAAGGGTCTCTGGGATCTATATACGAAGCCAATTGATTCCACTATGGTGCCAACCAAAACATAAAATATTGGTTCTAGGTGTAATTGGGCTTTCCACTCACGTGTTTTTTGCTTGTCCATCTTGAAAGCACATTTGTCCAACCAGTGCAGCAGATTGGTCACCAAGACACTGCAGGGAAAACAGTGGTGTATATAATGTATAAAATGATAGAACCCATTAAGAAACTTCTCAAGTGAAAAATACACATGCATGTTGCCAAAGAAGGCCTCCTTATGAAAATTTGAGCTGCCCAGTTGTCTCAGTGATCCTCTGCTGATTTCATTCTTGTTCTGGGCGATTGAATTATTGTATTAAAATTAAAGTAAGGGTGAACATGTATATTGTTTTGTATATGTAAGAATCCACCTAAGGAGACCCAGAAGTTGCCAACATCCCAGTATGAGAAACATGCATAAGTCAATACGACGCGCCGTCCCTCCCCCCCTCATCATCATCACACGAGCTGCCTCATCGCCAGCACTATGTATGTGACGTCAGTGGCAACATCTTTCCGCCGACGCCACACATAGTGGTATACCCTGCTCCACAGACGCACGTGTTTTTGCAGAGATAAAAGGAGGAATCTCCATTCCTCCCACTGGCTTCCACACACACACACACACACACACACACCACAGGGTAAATGCTTGCTTGCTCCTGACCTGGTCAGATAACCTTTCCCGATATACAAGAGGTTAGTATGTACCAAGCATATTTAGTAACTAAGTATTTGATATTGTTTAAAAATAGTTTTTTACGTTGAGGTATACACTATATATTGTTGGTCTGTATGTAGTTGAGATACTCTTTCTTACATGCCTTTGATAGATATATATTCATGTATTCCACTATGGGAAACACCCCAGTCATTTAAAGTTAGTCTTCTAAGTTCTGAGTAATATGGAGAGTTTCCTTATCTACTTACTAAGAGTGTTCCATTATTATATATATACACACACACACACACACACATATTATATATATATATATATATATATATATATATATATATAAAGAAAGAAAAAAAAAAGACAGTCTAGGGTGCAAAAGTTATTCTTGATCCCCCATGTACTGCCACTAATGCTATTCTATTCTAATGCTACACTATGCTATTGTTTTAAAGTGGCATCCTTCCTTACTAAAGTGTCATATCACTTACTGCCACATAACATATAAAAATGAATTTATTATTTTCTAATAATAATATAAATGTTAAACATACTACTTAATTATTTATTCTAAAACCACATGTAAAAACATTTCCTTATAAAAATATGCTCTTCTTACAGAAACACTTTTTGTTCCTTGCGGCATCCGGTGAGACCACCAATAAATCAACTGTAACATTCAAGTCTGTGATTTGTGGAAAATGGTCTTCTATCTCTATAAACTCACTTGATGTCTTTAACACTCCAACTTAGATGAGGAATATTCCAGGTCTCCCTGGGTTATCAGAGCCATTTTTATCTCTTGGCTCTGTATTAGGTGGTACACATAGTGCAGACCCCATTTTGGATCGGTATGTCTTTCCAGACTTGGCTTCAAAGATGCTCCTTTTTGATCTGTTCTTGTGATTTTGATTTTAATCTGTACTATGTTTTATTATAGAATGTTGTATAGTAAAAATACTTTGTATGGAATGCCCCTGAAAAAGGGAAGCGAGTTAAATCCTGCGAGATTTCATCGTTGGGCGGTGTGAATTGTCTCCTGGGACACTGCTCCCAGGAGACATTGCAAACTAGTCCCAGCAAACACTGGGGCGCTGAGAATTGTAAGACACGCCCACTCCCACGGGAGGGATACCCGGAAGTGTCTGCAATCAACTGCAGATGCAAGGTATTTATATGCTAGAAAAATTAATGGATAGTGAAATGTCTCTGTACTTAATGAGCTGTTCTGGATAAGCTCGAGTTGAGATTTAGGGTGAACCTCTGCTTTAACTGATCAACTTACCCCAGATATTGGGACACCAGTCAAGGCTCCAGATTTCTGAAATTTAAACAAAACATTCAAAACATCAGGCATGCGTTTCCATAGATTTTTATTTTCAGTCTTAAAAACAGTGGCCTAAAGGACTGCAGCCAGAAGCAAGCCAATGTCTCCATATATATGCAAAAAGTGTGCAGCTGAACAGGACATAAAATTGTGACTTTGTGTCCATACAAATTTTTGTGAAACCACATAAAGCAACCAAGCACATTTCCAGTTATTGTTAACAGCACATGCCCTGTCCAAGTTCACTAGAAAGTACTGGAGTAAAAAGCCAGGACTTACAATCACCATTGTCACAAAATGATAACCAGAAGCTGGTAATATTAATACTGTCACCAACTGAGGAATGGACAAAAAATAAAAAAAAGGCCATGGAAATACCAAAAGTAACATCACAATTTTTTTATAGTACATTTATTTTATGTTAATAAATGTTAGCATTACCAGGAAAGACAAACGTATCTATTAGATAAATGAAGGTGTAGACGTATATGGATAACAGATGCCTAGTCAGAGCAGAAAAAAAATAATCTGTGGATTTGTATTACTGGAATTGATTGCTGCACTTTAACTGGAAATTGTGTGGTTTAAACTCCAAGTGCGTGTGACACATGACTGGTGAAGAACTCAGCAAGAAGCTTTACTCACCAGGCTAGGACAGATTTTCTATGGTAGGCAAAAAAAAACAAAAAGGACAGAAATAGTTCACCACAAAGGAAAGTTATACTTTTACCTGTTTCTTACAAAAAGGAGAAATTCAATGATACTTTAGGTTACTTTAGATTAGCCTTGGAAGAGCCTTTTGCTGGGACTAGCTGTATCAGGGAATAGATTCTTTACAATGAAGACTTTCCTTTTTCTTACCACCCAAAACTGCTGCTCTCATCTTTTTCAGCCAGCTAGTGGAATATGATAGATCTAGTCTTACTTATGCACACTTTTCAGCAGCACCAACTATCAACCCATGACAGTTTGTAAAATCTCCCCCATTCAGTCAATATAACCAGCTACTTTCACAATGAAAAATGTTTGGGACCAATTATGTAGATTTACAGACTTCCTTTTTAATCTCTGCTTCTCAGTTTGCCCCATGGGACTTCATTATCTGGCTGATGCTGGGTAACATGTAAGATTTTTTTTATGCAGTATAATGCCGCGTACACACGATTGGAAATTCCGACAACAAAAGTCCAATGTGAGCTTTTGGTTGGAAATTCCGACCGTGTGTATGCTCCATCAGACAAAAGATTGAGAGCAGGTTCTCTATTTTTCAAAATGGAAAAAGTTTCTATCGGAAAATCCGCTCGTTTGTATGCAATTCCAAAGTGCAAAAAAAACAGGCATGCTCAGGATCAAGCAGAAGAGCCGAACTGCCTATTGAACTTCATTGAACTCGGCTCATCGTACATCTTGTACGTCACCTCGTTCTTGATGGTCGGAATTTCAGACAAGATTTGTGTGACCGTGTGTATGCAACACAAGTTTGAGTTAACAGTCCGTCGGAAAAAATCCACGGTTTTCTTATCAGAATTTCCGATCGTGTGTACGGGGCATAACTCTAATCTCTTTTACTAGATTACCAGCTACTCTCAAAATCTGTCCACTTACAGTGCGGAAAATAAGTATTTGAACACCCTGCTATTTTGCAAGTTCTCCCACTTGGAAATCATGGAGGGGTCTGAAATTGTCATCGTAGGTGCATGTCCACTGTGAGAGACATAATCAAAAAAAAAAATCCAGAAATCACAATTTATGAATTTTTAACTATTTATTTGTATGATACAGCTGCAAAGAAGTATTTGAACACCTGTCTATCAGCTAGAATTCTGACCCTCAAAGACCTGTTAGTCTGCCTTTAAAATGTCCACCTCCACTCCATTTATTATCCTAAATTAGATGCACCTGTTTGAGGTCATTAGCTGCATAAAGACACCTGTCCACCCCATACAATCAGTAAGAATCCAACTACTAACATGGCCAAGACCAAAGAGCTGTCCAAAGACACTAGAGACAAAATTGTACACCTCCACAAGGCTGGAAAGGAAATTGCCAAGCAGCTTGGTAAAAAAAGGTCCACTGTTGGAGCAATCATTAGAAAATGGAAGAAGCTAAACATGACTGTCAATCTCCCTCGGACTGGGGCTCCATGCAAAATCTCACCTCGTGGGGTCTCAATGATCCTAAGAAAGGTGAGAAATCAGCCCAGGACTACACGGGAGGAGCTGGTCAATGACCTGAAAAGAGCTGGGACCACCGTTTCCAAGGTTACTGTTGGTAATACACTAAGACGTCATGGTTTGAAATCATGCATGGCACGGAAGGTTCCCCTGCTTAAACCAGCACATGTCAAGGCCCGTCTTAAGTTTGCCAATGACCATTTGGATGATCCAGAGGAGTCATGGGAGAAAGTCATGTGGTCAGATGAGACCAAAATAGAACTTTTTGGTCATAATTCCACTAACCGTGTTTGGAGGAAGAAGAATGATGAGTACCATCCCAAGAACACCATCCCTACTGTGAAGCATGGGGGTGGTAGCATCATGCTTTGGGGGTGTTTTTCTGCACATGGGACAGGGCGACTGCACTGTTTTAAGGAGAGGATGACCGGGGCCATGTATTGCGAGATTTTGGGCAACAACCTCCTTCCCTCAGTTAGAGCTTTGAAGATGGGTCGAGGCTGGGTCTTCCAACATGACAATGACCCGAAGCACACAGCCAGGATAACCAAAGAGTGGCTCTGTAAGAAGCATATCAAGGTTCTGGCGTGGCCTAGCCAGTCTCCAGACCTAAACCCAATAGAGAATCTTTGGAGGGAGCTCAAACTCCGTGTTTCTCAGCGACAGCCCAGAAACCTGACTGATCTAGAGAAGATCTGTGTGGAGGAGTGGGCCAAAATCCCTCCTCCAGTGTGTGCAAACCTGGTGAAAAACTACAAGAAACGTTTGACCTCTGTAATTGCAAACAAAGGCTACTGTACCAAATATTAACATTGATTTTCTCAGGTGTTCAAATACTTATTTGCAGCTGTATCATACAAATAAATAGTTTAAAAAATCATACATTGTGATTTCTGGAATTTTTTTTTTGATTATGTCTCTCACAGTGGACATGCACCTACGATGACAATTTCAGACCCCTCCATGATTTCCAAGTGGGAGAACTTGCAAAATAGCAGGGTGTTCAAATACTTATTTTCTGCACTGTACTAAAATCATCTAGTGTATGTCCAGCATAACAGCAATTTTTTTTTTTTTTAATGCACAAAGCTTTACAATGTTGTGGTATGAAACAACGAGAGCAAGAAAAAATGTTTTATTACCATTAGTCCGTAGATTTCAGAACTACTTCTCACTTTTGGCAGCAAACTCATGGGAACATCAAAAAACCTAAACAAAAAGAAACAGATATGGTTTCTGGCCATCTTGATATTTATCATACAAAAAAGAAAAAAAAAAAAGAAGAGGTACTAGGTCAACAGCAAAGTAATTAGAGGGTCATCCTGCACCATAGTTTTTAAACTATGTAGGTACTAATACTTAAAATCAACTTTGTCTAGGTCCTGAGGAAGCCATTTCTCTTTGGTGAACCATTGACCTTACAGACAACACCAGATCAAATTTCCGTACACTGTACCAACCATATACTATGCTTTTATACTGTATTTATATGTGTAAACACACACCAGTAACCACAGTTCTAGAACAGTGGTGTCCAAACGTTTGCCTTTTTCTGGGCCACATTGGAAGAAGAGTAGTTCTCTCGGGCCACACAAAAAATACACCAAACTATAAGGCTCCATACACACGGTTTTAAAAATCGCTACTTGTACAGTTTTGTGTTCTGCCTGTAGAAGCAGCTCAATCGTGTCCTAGGTGTCCATGCACATTAGGATGATTACAGGCATATTTTACACTTAACTATTAGAGGCAGGGAAAAAAAACGTTTGGTTTGCGTTTGATTGGAGCTTTCTGGCAGAAAGATCGCAAAAATCTCCTAAACTCGTCTAAACTTTTTACAAAAAAAAGAAAAACTCTATATAAGCATCTGAACATAGAATATCTGAGTTATCTGAGGGAGGTGCAATGACTGAAGAAAGTCTAGAGAAGGGCAAACAATGTAATAAGAGGACTGGAGGATCTCAGTTACGAAAAACGACTACAATTATTAAACGTATTCTCTCTAGGGAACAGACGCTTGAGAGGTGATATGATATTAATATACAAATATCTCAATGCCAATTCTGTCATAGGGAATACACTATTCAGTCTCAGGGAATGTAAGAAGATACATGGCCACTCATTGAAATTGGAGAAGTGGTTTACCTTAACCTTCTTATGGGGTTTTTCACTGTCAAGGCAGGAAGGATGTGGAATTCACTTGCACAATCGGTGATGTCAATGGAAAGTATTGATAGTTTTAAAAACCTCTTGGATGAGTATCTTAACGAACACAGTATACAGGGAATACAGGAAATAATTATGAACGTGTTCAACAATACAGGTTGAACTGGATAAACTGAAGTCTTTATTCAATCTCACCAACTATGTAACTACGTATACCTTCAGGCAAAACTGTATTCTTGTTTTGAAAAATTTGTATTGCTGGCTGAATCCCAGCTGTGGGGTTCTAACCTCACTCAACAGTATTCCTTGAGACAAAAAAGTGAGGCGAATACAACATTTAAGCATTACAATGCTATTGCACAGTTTTGAAAACAACAACATTTAGAGGTGACATTTTCACCCATTTGGGTGAGATTTCTACTTCCTGTAGTAACCCCTGCCAGCAACAAAAAAAAAAAAAAACTAGGGTTCAAACTACCCCCTACTTTATAAAAAAAAAATACTTTTTTTATTGCAATCAAATATGAGTATGTTATTTGGGGTTACATTTCATTAGGTTTAAAACAATTATACAAAATGTTAATCTGTGGAGCAGTTTGTGTCCATTTTCATGCAAAGTATCCACCCGTATGACCCAATAGACACTTTAGATAATAAGAATATAATAAAGAATAAACAAAAGGCTTACTGGCAGAGCTCTACATCCCACTCCAGAGTGTTGATATTGAACAGCATAGTTCTGCTTGCATTGGTCACATCTGTACAGTGCACACCACCATTCTTCCCTCCAGTAAGACTCTACAGACAGAAGAAGGCAATTAAAAAAATTGAATTCTCTTACTTAGGCTACCCTCCATTGCCCTTTAATATTAACGTAGGATTAAAATTTGACATCCCTTTGAAAAAGGGGCCATTATAGCAGGAATAGTTGTCATCTTCCTAAAGGTTGTATTTATGGGTTGGCATGAGTTCTTGAATGTTTCAAAGCCACACAAAAAAATCCATTGCACAGAGTAAAGCCCACTCGAAGCTATATACACCCCATCCTTAACACCATAAAGGTTATGGATGACAATTCATTAATTACTCAGCCATCAGTGCATAACAAATAGCCCAAAAGCTAATGCTGCCACCCAAAGGCATTCATTTCAGGCTGCCAGGTCCATCCCCTACATATGCCACTCTTACCATTGCTGGATTGTATATCTGTTTTTTTTTGTTTTTTTTTACAATAATTTGGTTTTAAAAAGAGGATAAAGCACTGTATGGTGATTCTTTACTTTGTATGTATGGCCAAGAAGAGGTATTGAGAGGAGCAGAGTTTATACATGAAGGTAGCATGGAGTACCTGTCACATCCATAAATTCGGAGGCTACATTGTTGGGACACAGGCATGTTAGGACGATGCTTCATTGCACGGTCACTGATCCCAGGTGACAGTACGTCTGGTGAAGGGCATACAAGCCACTTGGAGTGGAATTGGTACTGTTTTGTGGATTGAATTAAGAAGTGGGCAAGGAGTAAACTACACTGAATATTGTTTTCCTATCACTACTGCACCCTATTATGAAGTGACATTTGGGACCATCTTTATTTCCATTTCAATTCTATTTTTATTGTGTTTTTTTTTTTTTCCGGACTTTAAGCATTTACTTGTATATTTATGGTGGTAATGTGCACTGGAGCACTGTTCTATTGTAGTTGGAATATTTGTGAAGCGCGGCACCAATTTGTTTATACATCTTTTGACACATGCATATGAGAGTGTGTGGAAGATGTGGGCAAATCACTATATAAACACCTTTCATTGTTTAACACACAGCAGCTCACATTTTTTAGCATTTTCCAAGATCACTACACTGTTAGAACCATTTAAGGAGAATAATGCAAAAAAAAAACGAAATCGTATTGTCTTGGGGAGGCAACACACCGAGGCAGTGGCGGCTGATGCTCAAAATTTTTGGCGGGGGGGGATGAAATAGGGATGGGGCATATCAAATCCAGCCACTGTGCCCCATCAAATGCAGCATGCAGACTCACTGTGCGCCCTCCCCCCACTCGCTGTGTGACCAGCACTTACCCCATCTTGGTGGCAGGTAAAGCAGCTGGTAACGGCGGCAAGCTGTGGGATAGGCAGTGGGTCAGGCAGCGGCTACTGTCCTGTGGCCCTCATGCTTCCCATGCATCGCTTTTTTCCCTTCTGCTAGGCATCCAATAGGATTTTCCTGTGCCATCCGCCAATCAGGTGACGGGTATTAGACCCATGCTTCCTGATTGCTTTTTTAACATAGAACAGACAAATATTCATTTGCTTTTTCAACACCTGGGTGGGTTCCAAGCGCAATGCTGGTACCAGTTGGAGAACTGGTACCAGAGAATCACCACAAGACTCACCTCTCGATCACTAAACCAGACCTTCAGAACTCACTTCCATTCATGGAAACCCTTACTCTGCAACTGCAAACAAATCCCCAGGACACTGTCCACATATTACTCTGCTATAGACCTCCTGGACCAAAAACGCACCTCCTCATGTCATTGACAGAATTCATCTCCACTTATACCCTAAACACCAAACACCTCCTGTTGCTCGGAGATTTCAATCTCTGGGCCCCAGTGTGAACCGACTCACACTGGGGCGACTTGGGATCCGACTTGAAGTCGTCTCAAGTCGTCCCAAGTCGCACTGTCCAGAAAAGCAATGTAAGTGAATGGGAGCGGTGTTAATACACACTACTCATGTCGCTCCGACTTCAGAAGAGGTTCCTGTACTACTTCAATCAGACTTCTAGGCGATTTGTACCCATTGATTTCAATGGAAGTCGCTTCCAAGTCTGATCACTGTTTTAATTGAAGCTACTTTTCCAGCAAGATAACATACATTTCTCAGGCAAACCCCTCCCTCCCCCTCTCTCTCTCAGAGCTGATTGTTGTTTTATTGGCCACTGGAATGTCTCCTGACCTGAAAAGGACTTCAAGTCGTGTTGTAAATCGCCCCAGATCGCCCTGTGGTTCATGCTCAAGTCATGTTGAAGTTGCTTCTGAAAGTCGTGCTGGAAGTCGTGTAGCCCCAGTGTGAACCGACTCTTACGGTCTGACTCATTGAATAAGCTTGTATGTTTGTAAATACCCAACATTTTTGTAACCAAAAAAAAAAAACACAATGACAATTAGAAAATCAAACAGGGTTTGAAAGAGATTCTATTATAAATAGCACTAACCCAGATAATCCAGGCGTCCACAGTACCAAACATGGCTCTGCCTTCTTCCACCGCATGTCTGATTTCTTCCACATTGTCCAACAGCCACCGTAGTTTTACTGCACTGAAATAGGTGCTCAGAGGAAGCCCAGTTCGATTCTGAAAAGAACAGTTACAATGAGTGTAAAACTTAAGGTTCTTAACGTATTTGTTATTCTTTATTTTGTATGATTAATAAAAAATAAAAAAAAATAAAAAAGTTTAACCACTTTGAGACTTCATGCACGCGTCACTGTACTTACTGCATCGCACTAAACTACACCTAAAAGATCCAGGCAAAACATATTCTTTTAACACTTGTCACCTGACAAAAAAGGTAGTAGGAGTCACCCTAACAAGGGCACAGACAACAACACACACTTGACAGAAATGTAACACTACTAAAAATATGTAGTATTCTCTAAAAGACCTGTCAAATAGAAAGTGAGGGAAATTGTCCCCCAAAATAGGGACACAGCAATAATAAACTCCCCTCCCACTATTAACCACTTCAGCTATGGAAGGTTTTACCCCCTTAATGACCGGTCCATTTTTTGTCATGCAGCATTGCGTTAGTTTAGCTGACAATTGAGCAGCTGTGCGACACTTTACCCAAATAAAATTGATTTCCTTTTTCTCCCACAGATAGAGATTTCTTTTGGTGGTATTTGATCACCTCTGCAGTTTTAATTCTCTGCGCTATAAAAAAAAAAAAATGTGTTCCGCTATAACACATTTCCAAACTTTTTTCATAAATTTAGACCAATTTGTATTCTGCTACAAAAAAACAATACGCGTATATTGATTAGTTTTGTGCAAAAGTGATTGCGTCTACAAACTAGACTAGAGGATAGATTTATGGCATTTTTATATATAAAAAATAAAAATAAATGTTTTACTAGTAATGGCGGTGATCTGTTATTTTTAGCGGGACTGCAACATTGTAGCGGACAGATCAGGTCCCTAACTGACATTTTGACACTTTTTGGGGAACCAGTGACATTGTATTAATGGCACTGGCAGGGAAGGGGTTAAATGTGTTACCTGGGTGTGTTTACTAACTGTATGGGGGATGGGCTGCCTGAGACAACACACTGATCCATCTTCCTGCATAGCAAAAAGACAGGATGTTTGTGTTATCCCCTGTCAGAACGAAGATCTGCATTCTTTACTTTGGCAGATCTCCATTCTGTCCCTTCCATCACTGCTCAAAACACAGATGTGGCAGCTTAAGGGCCCATTACCCAGAAAGGTTAGAGCAGTAACTCCACGAGATCAGATTTCTCAGTTGTGCGTGGGGCAGGGCAGACTTTGATAACCATCATAATTGCTTTTCTAGGTCTATATATAAAAAAATCTCCCTAGCTGCATGAATGCATATTATTCTACAGCATATACGGTAGTGTATGGTACTATTTGGGGTATTCTACAGTTTATATTAAAGCAAAGCATACTGTGAACTGCAGTGCAAGTTCTCAATACATTCCACAGATATAAAATCGTGATTTGAATTTAAAGAATATGTAGACGACTTAAGCCGCATACACACGATCGGTTCAAACCGATGAAAATGGACTGAAGTTCGTTTTCATCGGTCCAAACTGATCGTGTGTAGGCCCCATCGGTCCGTTATCCTTCAGTCAAAAAAAAAACGGCTTGCTTTAAAATTCAACCGATGGACGGATAACCGATGGGTCAAAACCGATCATTAGCATGCAAAAGCATCGGTTAAAAGGCCGCGCATGCTCAGAATCAAGTCGACGCATGCTTGGAAGCATTCAACTTTTTTTTCATCACGACGTTGTGTTTTACGTCACCACGTTCTGACACGATCAGTTCATGAACCAATGGTGTGTAGGCATATCAGTCAGCTTCATCGGTGAACCAATGAAAACGGTCCGTCGGACCGTTCTCATCGGATGGACCGATCGTGTGTACGTGGCCTTAGTGTGTCCATAGTGGAGTCAGCACTGCCCATCTAGTGGTTTGCAACTGTTCTCTGCAATTAGCCAAGTATCCACTAGATGTCATCATATACAAAAGATAAACACTTCGGCTGCATCCATCAATAATCGGAAAATCAGATGGCAAGCCTCAGTGTATAACATTTTTCACTGAAAAGCCCCACAACACAGCAGGTACCACTGATAAAAAATGTAAGGTTTTATGGCCCTTCTTTAAGGCTGGTTACAAATGGTAGCAGAAATCATACAGCACCCATGTAAAAATCCCATGCTTCACCCAGTGTTAGCTGTCCATCAACTTGGGAAAAATATCAGTGGGAATTGCTGTGTCAAAACAAACTTTAGTTACCATTTTATTAATTAGCTTTAGTTACTGTTTATTTTAAGCCAATTGCTTCCTTCGGGTGTTCTTGTGAGCTGGCAATACCGATAGGTGTAACACTAAAGCATGTAGAGCACAGCTTAGCATACACATGACATAAGCTGTGCTTAACCTACATGCCCTATATAGTTTCTACTTAATTACTAGGTGACAAACATTGCCTCTACACAGCACTTTTGTGCTGCTGGGCTGTGTTATCCGGAACTATATACAGCAGAGATTTCCAGAATAGAATGAAAATTGGCTTGTGCAAAGAAGCCTGGTATTTAAGACATTTAGGGGACTGCGAAAACTAGTTAGTAATCTCATATTTAGAGCTTTATGTTCAGTTGGAACATATTATATAAATACATTTGCTATTTTCATAAACTGAAGCCAAACTCCAAAAAAATGAACCAAGCAGACTCCAATTTCTTGCAGTTAGTAAAATATCCACAAGATGTCAGCATATGCAGTCACATGCTGGATCAATTTATTACAAAATATACATACATGGCCAAGAATTGGCTCCGCTAAGCTGTCAGTGCTCCCCAGGACAATACTATCAAAATTGACAACAGGACTAGCTCTTATCAGTCTGATAGACAGCAAAGTCTGGAGAAAATAGTTTGCACTGTTCATGAGTAATAAACTATCTTTCCAGAGAGAAAAAAACATTTTCGGTATAATAGTATCACTCAGCTCTGGGTGGGGGTCAATTTTCATCTTGGGTGTCAGTGTGTCACAGGACCACGGTCCAAATACACTGTTCTATCTCACAGAAGCTTTTGTATATTGTGGCCACAAGCATTCCACTACTGCCCTTCATGGGGTGGTAGTAAGGGAAACAAAATAAAAATACAGAGCATCACAAATAAATTATAATAGGCAATTATAAGTTATAAATACATTCAACATAATGGAACATGAAAAATATAAATATATCTCTTTAGCGGTCAACAGATCAGCATGAAAGTGCAACTACCATGTAAATAAGATTGCCTGTTCCCACTTGTTGTTACCATTCCCTTTTCAACTTTATTATAGCAGTATATGCCTTGTTAATGTGAAACCTTTATAACGAGCACCAGTCTCTTGTTTGTGGCATTTCTGCCAGTGTTGAGAGACGTTCTTCCACCTGAACAACTGAAAATTTGGACTACGTGGATAGATAGGTTGAAAAAATTGTAGGATGTTGAATTTCATATTTCTACCCCTACAGCTCTGGCATGACAAAGCACCAGGTGTCGGGGGGAATTTGCTGCCCCCCCAACCACTGATGCCAGACACTCTCCTCCCTTTCTTTTCTGCTCGCTCTCTCTTCTTACCCCCATCTTTATATATATTCCTCACATTTCCTCCCTGTTTTTTTATCTTAGGCCCTTGTTCCTGTGTACACCCTTCCCCTTCATATCAGTTAAGAAAATTGCACACACTAGTTCCATTGTATGAGCCTCTATCGCTCTTTCCACCTATTCACCCTTACAGTCTATTATATTCGAAACTTACCTACTATTAATTATACTTTGACTTTCTAACAGTGAGGTTCCTCGTTCGACACTGTTTGAAATGTACCTGTTAGATCTTTATCGTTTCCAACCCTCTCCCTAAACCATGGCCATTCAAAATATGAAGTGTGATTATTCCATGTACACGTTTTGGTTTACAATTGTATCCTTGTAATGAAAACTTCAATATAAACGTATCGAATGAGAAAAAGATGCGCAAATTCCATGAAACACAGACCGACAATTGCCCTGGCCCAGCAAATATTTGCTGTGGCAATCGCACAGGAAATCATATTAATATAGACAGGATTTTTCGGCTAAATTGCCACTTTTGTTTTGTATAAAATATGGTGTGGTAAAGTCACATAAATACTGCAGGATTTTTTTGTCTAAGGCACCATGCACACGGGACGCTGGCGCAAACTCAGCTGATCACACATTTTTAAAGGCAAAAAACGGAGTTTAGAAATGCCAGTTTTGCCGCGAATTTTGCGACGTTTTACCACGTTTGCGTTTATAAGCGTTTAGTTAAGAAACATCTGAAGACCCTCCCTAAGCTCAAAAAACAGTATTATTTAACCATTTCAGACATTTTGTGAGACCAGAGTGAATAGCAGCCGAGAGAGCAGCAGTGTACTTGTATTTAGCGTGACACTTGCCACATCACCTGCCACAAGCCGCGGAACGTCACCTGGCCATGTCACCTGCCACAAGTTGTGAATTGTCCACTTGCCACGTCACCTGACCTCGTCACCTGCCACAAGTTATGAATTGTCTGCTTGCCACGTCACCTGCCACAAGTTGTGGATTGTCCGCAATGCAAGCAATTACAGTTTTTTAATGTTTTTTTTTTAATGTTTTTTCATCATTTGCCATAATTTTTGAGATTTCTAATGTAAAAAAATAGGTCACCTTTAACCACTTTAGCCCCGGACCATATTGCTGTCCAATGACCAGAGCACTTTTTGCGATTCGGCACTGCGTCGCTTTAACTGACAATTGCACGGTCGTGCGACGTGGCTCCCAAACAAAATTGGCGTCCTTTTTTTCCCACAAATAGAGCTTTCTTTTGGTGGTATTTGATCATCTCTGCGAGTTTTTATTTTTTGCGCTATAAACAAAAATAGAGCGACTATTTTGAAAAAAATGCAATATCTTTTACTTTTTGCTATAATAAATATCCCCCAAAAATATATATAAAAAAAAAACATTATTTTTCCTCAGTTTAGGCCGATACGTATTCTTCTACATATTTTTCGTAAAAAAAAAAAAAAATCGCAATAAAAATCGCAATAAGCGTTTATTGATTGGTTTGCACAAAAGTTATAGCGTTTACAAAATAGGGGGTCGTTTTATGGCATTTTTATTAATTTTTTTAGTAATGGCGGCGATCAGCGTTTTTTTCAGTACTGCAACATTATGGTGGGCACTTCGGACACTTTTGACACATTTTTGGGGCCATTGGCATTTTTATAGCGATCAATGCTATAAAAATGCATTGGATTACTATAAAAATGCCATTGGCAGTGAAGGGGTTAACACTAGGGGGCAGGGAAGGGGTTAAGTGTGTTCCTGGGTGTGTTCAAACTGTATGGGGGGGTGGCCTCACTAGGGGAAATCACTGATCTTCTGTTCATACATTGTATGAACAGAAAATCAGCGTTTCCCCCGCTGACAGGAACGAGAGCTTTGTGTTTAAACACAAAGCTCCCGTTCCCCGCTCTGTAACGAGCGATCGCGTGTGCCCGGCGGCGATCGTACCCACCGGGCACGCGCGCGGGACTCTTGGGCGAGCGCGCGCCAGCCGCCGGTGGCGCGCACGCGCCCCCTAGCGGCCGCTAAAGAGCGGACGTATAGCTACGTGCTCTTGCGTAGCAGTGCCACCGTCCCGCAGTAATATGACGGCGGGCGGTCGGCAAGTAGTTAAAAACGCCTATAAATGAAATTACCGTCGTTTTGCGTCTAAAACGCGAAAACTTTTGCGTCTAAACCCATTTTGTTGCTTCTGGAAAAACGAGGATAAAACGAGGATAAAACGCAACGGACGAAAAATGGCAATAAACAAGACTGTGTGCATGGACACATAGGATAACATTGAATGTGTTCAGGGGCAGTTGAGAAAAGTGTCCAACTGCCCCTGGACATGCGTTTACCAGCGTCTCGTGTGCATGGGGCCTTAGGCCCCATGTACACAGGATGCTGCTAAACGTATGTTCAGAGGCAGTTGGATGCTTTTTTCAACTGCTCCTGTACTCAATTAATGTTATCCTATGTGACCATGCACACAGTCTTGTTTATTGCCATTTTTAGACAGTTGTGTTTAACAGCGTTTCTTTGAAAGCAAAAAAATGGGTTCAGATGCAGATTTCCACATTTCAGACGCCAAACTCAGCTAGCAGTGTTTTGTTTACAGGCGTTTTTCGGTTTTGGCCATTTAAAAAGAAAAAAATATATATATTTTTTTAAATGCTTCTAAACATAAAACGCCGCTAAATGCAGCATGTAAACGCTGCAAAACTAACGTTTTTAACGTGGGTTACTATCTGTCAAGTTTAATCATTTAGGAGCAGTTGTAAAAATGTCCTGTGTACATGGAGCCTTAAAAGAACTCTGCAAAATGTATTTTAAAAGTATTCCATTTATTAAATGTGTTAAACATTTGTGTTTTGTGATAATTGGCACTACCATTTTGTGTTTTTTACATTTTATCACACATTTTTTAGAGGCTAAAACAGAACCAGGGAAAGATTGTTCTGTGAATGAAGGTACACAGAAATATTATGAAACTATGAAAACAGTCTAGTATGCCTTCATTTACAGAGCAATCCCCCCTAGTGCAATGATACAAATCGTTTACATTCCTGAGCCAAGGGGTTCTGGACTTACCTTCTTGGGTGATATTTTGACGTCCACACAGCCCGGTGCAGTGGCCCTGGTGTTTGAAAATTGTGCTGTTCTTCCTCCCCTTTTCTTAGGGATGTCGGGACAGATCAGAGTGGTTCAGATTGGTCAGCGTGGTCACATGGCAGTGTCATGTTGTACCCGGCTGTGTGGATGGTGAAACTGTATTCACCCACAGTGGCAAATGCAGCAGAGAGTGGGTGAAGAGTGTTAGTTCACCAAATCTATTTTCTGAAATGGTGAACTTTCACATACTGGCCAGTGCAGGGTTCCCCCTATTGTTATTTTGTGAATTACAGGGATGTCAACTATCTATACCATGATATAAATAACTTGTTTTAATGGTAAACAAACTGTAAATGATTTATTGAAATGTTTGCAGAATTTACAAATATTCACCAAAATGAGATATTCTTTTACTTTGATTACTTGACTCAATTATTCGCATGCAATATATATATATATATATATATATATATATATATATATATATATATATATATATATAAAAAAAAACACACCACACACAAATATCACATGCGATAACCATCTTACCTTGAAAAAATTCTTGTTCCTTCCTGGAATTTTCTTCAACAACCTATCAACCGTTGACTGGGTCCTCAGATCAAGCCAAACTAGCAAAAATAAATAAGTATATTATTATTTTACAGGATTTATATAGCGCCAACAGTTTGCGCAGCACTTTACAACATGAGAACAGACAGTACAGTTACAATACAAGGACTCTGCTTGTTAGAGCTTACAATCTAAAAGGGAGGGTCAGGTGATACAAAAAAGGTAATAACTGTGGGGATGTGCTGATAGAGAACTTAAAATTCCAGGATTTAGGTGGGGCAGGATAAAGGAAAATTGCCTTATGCTATAAACGGCGCTTGGCTACCAGCACTCAACCACTCAAAATCGATTAGGACACAGATGATATTATTATTATATGTAAATAAACATAACCTGCAATCAACAATGATAATCACGGACATGATTAAGGCCTGGTGGCTGAAACGTGTTGGATTTTTTGACTGTTCACATGCAATAATAAAACTATGTTTTGGCCGACTTCCGTGGGATCAGCCTTTCTCCCTTTTTTGCAAAAATATTTCTGTTTTTGTCTCTATATCGTAACAAATCTTTACTATTTGAATTCAATTAAAAATTAAGACCAAAGTGGTTACAGTGCTCATCTTTATGGATTGGAGTTGCCGACATTCCCCCAATTTACAAATGACAACAGCAAGGCAGTCTGAATTTAAAAAACAATAAAATTCATTAGGTATAGTTACCCCTTTCCTTTACTTTCTATGCAGTGTGCTTGAACTGTCCACCCTGTGGATGAGACACCACAGTAATTGGTGGCCAGCTGCTTCTGCCTGAAGTCTGCACCTGTCCTCATGTATGAACGATACTAGTTTGCTATTTTTCAACAATCAGATCCCATACGACACACACACACAAAGTCAGGCTAGATCTCCCTGGAAGGTACTGGTAATGTAGCCATTTTAAGGGGCTGCTGTGAGACCATGGCTACATCACCAGTACCCTTTAGGGAAACCGGGAAGTGAAATTAACTCAAATGTAAATTTAGTTATAAATCTTAATTTCTACATCTAAATAGAGGAGGTTATGAAATGAGCATCCACAGATGCATGCAGCAGGACATTGTGAGTTCAGGAGGGGAAATGTGCAATCTATTAACCGTGATACTTAAAATTCTACTTTCACTTTGTCATGGTCACCAGGGTATCTTGCATCTAGTCTTTAGGTCATCTAAGAGCATGCTCCAATGATACCACACCTCCAACATATACATTGATCTTTCCCCTGTGGGACACCACCCCCAAAACACGATTTTGTCTTTCCCCAGTGAGATCCCACCTCCATCACACAAACATGGAGGAGGGATTAAGGATACAGGGGAAGGACCAAAAAGTCTTTATTTTCCACTTGTTTTAATATGTTCAGTTGCTTCCTGGTTTCTAGCCTAGGCCAAAATGATGTCATACATCCCAGGAGTCTCTATGGGCATTTTTTTTTCTTCCACCTGAAGAAGGGGAGGGGTTGTGTCTTGAAAGGGTGTTTTTCAAAGTGATTCCTTAACAAAATACAGACATGGGTGGATGGGCAAGTTTGCATTGAAATTGAAACTCCATGACAATCCCTACTATAAATACCCTTTTTCAGTTTTGGTGTCCCTTTTTTAAATCTCCACTGTCACCATTTCCACTTCTGCTTAATTTTCAGTATCCTCTGCACAACCTTCACCATAGGTGTGCTCAGCCTATTGCATTAGGGTGTGCACACCAAAGCTAAAAAAAAAAAAACACACACACGACTTTCTCTGCAGCCTCAGCAGCACTGGACAGTGAATGAATAGGAAGTGCTCTGTGCTCAGCGGCTTCCTGTTCATTCACAAACGAAAGCATAGTAAACACTCACAGTTTAATATGCTTCAGTCATGATTGAACACATCAAATGTGTTCATTTAGAAAAGGAAGGGGCCAGTAATTGACATATTGATTAGCCCTTTCCCCTGCTCTCAACCCTGAATAATCCCCCACAGCAGCCAGGGGGAGAAAAAAGGAGGGAAGCCAGCAGCACTGCGGTGGGGGGGTGCAACACATGGGGGGATGCCTGAGCAGTAGGGGGAAACTGCGCCATACAGAGTGATTAGGGTGTGCCCAGGCACATCCCTGTGATCCACAGTGCTCCAGACACACTCCCTACCATCTACACTGCCCTGGAATCACCCGTTTTAAATGTAATGGGCCCATTTCCGAAACACCAATCCCCCCCCCCCTTTAAATCCTTCTGTGCATTGCTTTTACATTGCTGCTTTACAACTAGACTAGTCTAGTTTATATCAGAACTGTCAGCCTCCTTACCATATTTTCTTGACAAACTCTATTAAGAACAACAAATAGACTAACACATGACCATTTGTAAAATCGAAACGGAGAAAATTTACAGATTGTTAAATCTACAAAGCACTGACAAATTTTCTGATCTTCCAAAGTCAGGCAAAGAGTCATGCTTTTCATTGTTTACATTAATATAAGAAATCACTTTTTAAGCAGAAATGACTTGTTTAATGATTGACATATGTGTGCGCTACCGATGTTAAAAAGGTTGTAAAAACAAATGGCAGGTTGATAATTTACTTAGCTTAGTCATCTAAATGCAAACCTTTGCACTTCACGTACTGATATTTTTCACTGAAGTGATCTGATTGACCATAAACAATGTACTGGTACGTTACTTCTTAAGAACAATAAAAAGGCTTGAAAAAACACATTAGTATGGGATGGAGGCAGAAGATTCTTTACAAATCTGGCACAAAAAGAGCATTCTATTGCTGCATTTCTATTCACACGGCATTGGCTGCACTGAATACAGCCGTTGTCTGTATGAGCCTCCAAAGCAGGACGGTCAGCATATTACTATCACATGATTCTCTTCAGTTTGTGTGTACAGGCTGTGTCCTCCTATGCCTGGCCCACTGGTCATAGAATTCTGCAGGGAAGACCTCCTATTCGGAAGTCTCTGAAACAAAAGCTGCTAACTCGAACCATAGCCTCCCTATAAAGCGCTTGTTACCCCAACATTTCTTATGCCTGATATGTGCTTGCTGTACCATGCATTTGTATGAGAAAGCATCCTGTTCTCTTTGTATTGCTTCCTTTGTGTGAAATCACTGGTGTTCCTGTCAGTTCCCTATTAAAAACTAACCACACTAAGCAGGAGAGCACACCGTGGTCTGTTCTCTAGCTATTCTGGGAACGCAGTGTGCTCACCTCCAGATTAGACTTGTCCTGACACTCTCTCACCCTCCCCCCCCCAATCACAGACATTCACTGGGAAGATCAGCGTGCTGCTGCTTCTCCCCCAGCCCAGCTCTTATGCAGCTGAGAACAGAAGGAATGTGTTTTTTTTTTTAAGGGAAAAAAGGTGTTTATAATGTTTTTCTTTTGTATCTATACAAAAAATGATTTTGCCTTTCATTTCTATTTTAAACTAAATGGGAAATATGAAAGAGTGTGAGCAGGTTGGATAGAGAACTCCATGACGGCTTCAGGATAAAGAGGGTAGGAAGATAGGGTAACCACACCATAGAATAAAAGGGGAGAAATTGATGTATAAATGTTTTTCTGTGTTGATGAAATGAATGCCAGTGGAATTTTATAAGGGAGACTGATTGTTTAAGACGACAATTCAGATCATTAAGTCCAAACTGTTATATCATTAAGGTGTACAGTCCTACTACTATCAGAACCAAACTTCATCATATGTTTTCATCGTAGGTTCAGACAGAGGTTTGTGTATATTTGGCTATGGCAACAGCACTGTGGGTTATGGAAACAGGCTTTGTAGTTTGCATTTAGCTCTTTCACTTTTTTTTTTTAAGTACATATAAAAGTATTCTACAATAATAGGATGACGTTGATAGCAGTGAGGAGGTCTATCTATGTGGACAGCTCTACCCTGGATGCTTGCATACTGAAGCCCCGTACACACGGCCGAGGTTCTTGGCAGAAAACAGCGAGAACCTCGCTGGGAGCCGCATTCTGCCGAGAACCTCGGCCGTGTGTACGCTCTCGGCGGGCCCCGCCCGTCGGGAAACCCGTCGAGCAAATAGAGAACAAGTTCTCTATTTGCTCGACGGCCCGTCGGGATGAATGGCTGGTTGCCTTTCCCGACGGGCGGGTCGCCGATTCTGACGGCCGGCAGAGAACCTCGACGGGCGGAACGATGTGTTCCGCCCGTCGAGGTTCTCTGCCGTGTGTACGGGGCCTTAGATGTGCCTCTTTTAATCATCAACCATGAGAGGTACTAAATGTTGTAGTGACCACATTGCTACACTAAGGCCGCGTACACACGATCAGACCGGTCCGATGAAACTGGTCTGAGGACCACTTTCAGCGGACAAATTAGATGGTGTGTACGGCCCATCGGACGAAAGTTTTAAAACTTGCTTTAAAATCTGTCCGTCGGACATATTCGATAGTTAATACGCCAAAGCATCGGACCAAAAACCCGCGCATGCTTAGAATTTAATTTGACGCATGCTTGGAAGCATTTCCTTTTTTCAGCACATCGGTGTGTTCTACGTCACCGCGTTCTGGTCTGATCGGATTTTTGGTCCGATGGTGTGTACGCACATCAGACCATCAGACCACTTCAGCGTGGTCCGATGAAAACGGTCCGTCGGACCAGTTTCATCGGACCAGTCTGATCGTGTGTACGTGGCCTTAGAGGTGCCTCTCTTCACTTTTAGAGAGGCACCTTTACTCAGTTGTGACATGACATTACTTTTATATCAAGACATCGCTTGTATATAAAGTCAACATTTATTACAAAATTTAGCTTATCTTGCAAAACGCTCTCAAACCAAGGTTTTACTGTACTTCTTCTTTGGGCCTCCGTTTGCCCTAATTCTGTGGTGTATGTTACACATTACAAACCCGGACCACCAAACTAATCAGGTAAATGCTTTTCTGCAAGCAGAAAGGGGGAAGGGCCATGTATCTAACTGCATCCTTTTTCTAGAGTTCCCTTGGAAAGCAGCCACAAGTTTGAAGCAAAGCTTAAGAGTGTTTTTCTCTTGGACTTAACATTACACTTAAATTGCATTTTAATTGGACGTTTAGCGGTTTTGTACTCTAGCTAAATGGTCTTAACCAGTGGCGGTGCGTCCATAGGGACGCCGGAGCGCTGTCCCCTCTGGATCGCTCACAGCAAGTAAAATATACAGATTCATACACTGTATGGATCTGTATATTTTCGCTGCTGCCGCCCACTATTCAGCTGACCGGACATTGAGCGCTGATCAGCTGAATAGCGGCAGCTGACTGGCTTTGTGGAAGTGCCCATCAGAGCCGCTGGCTCTGATAGGCTTTCCGAGTACAGCCCTGAGGCTGTAGTCGGCTTCCTGGAGCTTATCCTCGGGATGTACCGGCCGTGCGTTCCGAGGATAAGACTGACAGGTGTCTCAGCCAATCAGGTAATCTGATTCTGGTAATCAGTAACCTGATTGGCTGAAGCGTCATCGAGGGCGGGACGAGGGACAGTAGAAGCCAGAAAGGTAAGTGCCAGGGGGGTACTGGGCACAGTGGCTACAAGTGGGGGCACAGAGGCGACAAGTGGGGGCACAGAGGCGACAAGTGGGGGCACAGTGGCGACAAGTGGGGGCACAGTGGCGACAAGTGGGGGCACAGTGGCGACAAGTGGGGGCACAGTGGCGACAAGTGGGGGCACAGTGGCGACAAGTGGGGGCACAGAGGCGACAAGTGGGGGCACAGTGGCGACAAGTGGGGGCACAGAGGCGACAAGTGGGGGCACAGTGGCGACAAGTGGGGGCACAGTGGCGACAAGTGGGGGCACAGTGGCGACAAGTGGGGGCACAGTGGCGACAAGTGGGGGCACAGTGGCGACAAGTGGGGGCACAGTGGCGACAAGTGGGGGCACAGTGGCGACAAGTGGGGGCACAGTGGCTGCGTTTTGATGGCATGGCACGGTGGCTGCGTTTTGATGGCATGGCACGGTGGCTGCGTTTTGATGGCATGGCACGGTGGCTGCGTTTTGATGGCATGGCACGGTGGCTGCGTTTTGATGGCATGGCACGGTGGCTGCGTTTTGATGGCATGGCACGGTGGCTGCGTTTTGATGGCATGGCACGGTGGCTGCGTTTTGATGGCATGGCACGGTGGCTGCGTTTTGATGGCATGGCACGGTGGCTGCGTTTTGATGGCATGGCACGGTGGCTGCGTTTTGATGGCATGGCACGGTGGCTGCGTTTTGATGGCATGGCACGGTGGCTGCGTTTTGATGGCATGGCACAGTGGCTGCGTTTTGATGGCATGGCACAGTGGCTGCGTTTTGATGGCATGGCACAGTGGCTGCGTTTTGATGGCATGGCACGGTGGCTGCGTTTTGATGGCATGGCACGGTGGCTGCGTTTTGATGGCATGGCACAGTGGCTGCGTTTTGATGGCATGGCACAGTGGCTGCGTTTTGATGGCATGGCACAGTGGCTGCGTTTTGATGGCATGGCACAGTGGCTGCGTTTTGATGGCATGGCACAGTGGCTGCGTTTTGATGGCATGGCACAGTGGCTGCGTTTTGATGGCATGGCACAGTGGCTGCGTTTTGATGGCATGGCACAGTGGCTGCGTTTTGATGGCATGGCACAGTGGCTGCGTTTTGATGGCACGGTGGCTGCGTTTTGATGGCACGGTGGCTGCGTTTTGATGGCACGGTGGTTGTGTTTGATGGCATGGCACAGTGGTAACAATTGATGACACAGTTGCTGCATTTGATGGCATGGCACAGTGGCTGCATTTGATGGCACAGTGGCTGCATTTGATAGGTACAGTGAGGCTGCAATTGCTTTTTTTCTTTTCGTTTGCGCCCCCCAAAAAAAATTGAGCACCAGCCGCCACTGGTCTTAACCCTTTATGCACCATTAAATACCCCTTCACTCTTGAATGCTTTCCTGCACCTTCTGAACCTGATGCCCTCTGTGTATCAACTGCTTACAAGGGGCTATAAATGGCTAATGTAATCTATGTGGCCAGTTTTCTTTCAAATAGACATTGCAAGGCTTGCTTTACCATTCAGCCAATTTCAGTTTTCCTTATCCCTTAGAAAGTAGAAAATCACCTGTAAAAGGCTCATAGACTCACCAATAGCATTATATAGGGGTTCTCCGGTTGTTTTGTCCCACACAACAGTTGTTTCCCTCTGATTACTTACGCCAATTGCTAGAAAACAAAATAAAAAAATAAAAAAAAAAAACACAAAAGCAAGGCTTTGCAACAACAACTCTCAGTGTGATACGTCCTTAAAGTGGTTGTAAACCCCCAAAAAATAAGTATAAGTATAAGATTTCCTATCATCTGTGCCCAGTCTTGCCACACAGAGTTAATCCAGCGCTGAGTAATCCAGTTTTAATGTTCAGTGAAAATGAACAGCATTCCAGATAAAACCCTGCCTAAATCAAAAGTCAGTTTTCTCTCTTCTTGCTTTGAGTGAGAGGTTATTTACATATCTAGCTAGGACATGTTTATTATATGTTATGTTTTGTTTATCATAACATGAGGTGATATATCATCATAACACATACTAGTAATATACAATGAACTTTGGATCACCTCTTGTTATGATAAACATGTCCAAGCTAGATATGTAAATAACCTGTCACTGAAAGCAATAACAGAGAAACGGACTTTATAATTTGGCAGGTTTTTATCAGAAATTCTGTTAATTTGCACTAAACAATAAAAGAGGATTACTCAGCGCTGGATTAACTCTGTGTGGCAAGACTGGGCACAGATCATAGGAAATCTTATACTCTACATTGTGACATTAAAAAAAAAAAAAAAAAACACTTTAATCACATGACCTATCTCGCTTTGCAACAACAGAAAATAAAAACACACTATACACACTCTAAATCTAAATACTTTAGTTTTAAATAATGGATCCTCTGTATTAAAAGTCAGTAGTCATTCCAAGACATTAAAGGGGTTGTAAAGGAAAACATGTTTTCCCTAAATAGCTTCCTTTACCTTAGTGCAGTCCTCCTTCACTTACCTCATCCTTCAATTTTGCTTTTAAATGTCCTTATTTCTTCTGAGAAATTCTCACTTCTGTCTGTAACTCCACACAGTAATGTCAGGCTTTCTCCGTGGTGTGGAGAACGCCTCTTGAGGGGGCGAGCAGGAGTGTCAGGACGCCCACTAACACACAGCTCCTTTATCTGCAAAGCAGAGAGCGTCCTGACTTGCCTGCTAGCCCCCCCCCCCCCCCAAGAGGCTTTCTCCACACCAGGAAGAAAGCCTCACATTACTGTGTGTAGTTACAGACAGAAGAACAGAAAGTGAGGATTTCTCAGAAGAAATAAGGACATTTAAAAGCAAAATGGAAGGATGAGGTAAGTGAAGGAGGACTGCACTAAGGTAAAGGAAGCTATTTAGGGGAAAACAATTCCTTTACAACCCCTTTAATGTGAACAGATGAAGTTGTGTACAGGCAAACCTGCCCTTAATTTATCCACTGCTATATACTGTATGTTCCAACTAGGAGAATCCTAAAAATATAGAGTTGTACAGAGGAGCCTTGGTGAGGTGGTTGGGATCCCACATTTATTTGCAAATGTGTGCAACTAAACCTTCTGTTTTTAAAACATGAATTTTTAGACAGGATCATTTTATTTATTTATTTTTGTTTGTGCAGGCTAAGTGAGCTGGGATTTTTTTTTGTCTGCTTGTGATGTGCACATTGCATACCATCTCATTTATATATCTTTTTACTTACCTTTGATGTTGGTGATTTCTATGCTTAGCCGAGTTAGTTTTTCACAGGTTTTTTCTACACATTCATACACAGACTGCAAAATCTCCTTTGGATCCTGCTCCACCCATCTGCAAAGAGGAAACATAAATACGAATTGCAATACAAACAGACTATGTGTTTGAAAATACATTTAAGCATTTTCTCTTAAAGGAACACTAAAGGTTGGTTTTTTATTAGATCAATTGATTGCTGCAAGCTAGAGCATTTAAATATCACTTACCTCGTTTTTCCTTTTGACCTCCAAAATACAGTAATCCAGGTTTGAAAATGCCATTTCCTGTCTCTCCTCTTCTTGCTTTCCACCAGCTTCTGAGCCGTTTTGCATGGTGGAAAGCAGAATGTGCTCACCCCCTCCCTATGACTACAGCCCTGCGTGAAGATGCTCTCTTATCCCTCACAGGCATGGAGGCTAAGCCTAATGGGAACTGTAGTTCCCATTAGGCCGTGATGCAGCAAGAACGAACGCGCACCGCAAACCAGGAAGTCAGTAAGAAAACCGATTCATAAGTCCTGGAGGTGAATAAAACAGCTCGATTTCAACAGGTATCAAACTAGTTATAATGCAAAACATTACTTTTTACTTTATCAGCTACTGTCAGACTTTAATTTAAGAGGAAAATATTTTTGTCTTTACAACCCCTTTAACCACTCCAGCCCTGGGAACATTAGGCTTCCAAATGACCGGGACACTTTTAGCAATTCGGCACTGTAAACCCCCAAAAAAATTTCTGTAAAAAAAAAAAAACCCTGCAAGAAAAGGGCATAATGATCTACTATTTATAGCATACTAGCTCATTATGTAGCACTTACCTGGGATCGAAGCCCCGGAAGCGCTCCTCGTTCCACTCCGCCATGTCCCCTTGGAGCGTCTTCTGGCCGGAGCGGCGATGCCTTCACTCCCGCGCATGTGAGCATTTTTGGCATTATCCCATTGATAAAACCGGCACGCTCAGTGCGCCTGCGCCGCTGGCTACGGCGCGCAAGCACCGTAGACATCGGTGCAGTGTTTTCTGCAAATATCTCCTTAGAACTTTCTTTTGGTGGTATTTGGTCACCTCTGCGGTTTTTATTTTTTGCGCTATAAACAAAAACAGAGCGACAATTTGGAAAAAAAGCTATATTTTGTACATATAAATATCCCCAATTTTTTTTAAAGAAAGCTACCGTATTTATCGACTTTTAACGCGCACCCCAATTTTAAGAGGGAATTTTCTGGAAACACTAATTTTTTAAGTCCAAATAGTGAATGCATTTAAAATTCAAAATAAGATCAGCAGCAATGTAAAAGCAACTCAGAGAGCAGCTCCTATGTTCAAGGAGATACAGATACACAGTACCTTATACATAGTATCTTAGCAGGCAACGCTGACCGGGACTGTAGCGCGGCTTGTAGCTTGGGGCTTCTATATGTTCAACAGTCTGTGGTGAAGGGGAGGGCGAGGAAACCCTTAAACGCGGGCAGCGCTGGCCGAGACTGTAGCGCGTACCTACAGTCTGTAATCTGCTGCAAGGAGGGTGGGAAAGGAGGGGGATGAGCGCCCGCCGGAAATCACCGAGCCGTCATCTCCACTCGGCTGTCACGTCACACAGTCCCGCCTCCGCCATCGGCATTGGAACATCTCCTGTGACAGACAGAACACTGGTCCAATGCTGGTGGCGGAGGCAGGACTGTGCGTGTGACGTGACAGCCGAGGGGAGATGACGGCTCGGATTTCCAGCGAGCGCTCGTTCCCCTCCGAGGTATGCTATCGGCGTGTAGAGCGCACCCGTGATTTTCACCCTATTTTCAGGGGGAAAAAGTGTGCATTATACGCCGATAAATACGGTAATTTTTTCTCAGTTTAGGCCGATATGTATTCTTCTACCTATTTTTGGTTAAAAAAAAAAAAAAAATATGCGATAAGCATATATTGACTGGTTTGCGCAAAAGTTATATCATCTATAAAATAGGGGATAGCTTTATGGCATTTTTATTATAATTTTTTTTTAATTACTTGTTATGGTGGTAATCTGCGATTTTTATCGTGACTGTGACATTACGGCGGTCACATCGGACACTTCTGACGCTATTTTGGGACCATTCACATTTATACAGCGACCAGTGCTATAAAAATGCACAGATTACTCTATAAATGTGACTGGCAGGGAAGGGTTAACCAGTAGGGGGCGGGGATTCTAACTGTTAGGGGGTGTGGCTTACTGTCACACGTCACTGATCGCTGCTCCCGATGAGAGGGAGCAGACGATCAGTGTTGTGTCACTCGGAAGAACAGGGAGATGCCTTGTTTACAAAGGCATCCCCCCTTTTGTCATTCCGTGACCTGATCACAAGACACCGGCGGACATAGAGTCCGCGGGTCCCATCATGGAGACCATGGCAGTATGCATGCACCCACTAGGGGGCAGGTTCAAAGCAACACATTATTATATATATATTTATATATATATATATATATATATATATACACACACGCACACACGTTGCTTTGTCTGCCCATGCCATTCTGCTGACGTAAATGTGCGTGAGGCAGTCGGCATCAAAATATTAAGCTTTAAAGTGGTTGTAAAAAGGCAGAAGATTTGTTATCTTAAAGCAGAGCTCCACCCAAAAACGGAGCTTCCGCTTTTCGGAACCCTCCCCGCCTCTGGTGTCACATTAGGCACCTTTCGGGGGAGGGGGGGTGCAGATACCTGTCCAAGACAGGCATTTGCACTCACTTCCGGGAATAGGAACTGCAGCAGCCACGCCCCCTACCCGCAGCCCCACTGTCTTCTGGGAAACGCACTGTTCCCAGGAGAGAGCGGGGACTAGTGAAGGAGCGGTTCGCTACTCACACATGTGCAGTGGAAAACCGGGCATTGAAGCCGCAACGCTTCACTTCCCGATTCCCTAACCAAGAATGGTTGCAGGTGCAGCCAAGGGACGAGCGACTGCTCGTCCTCGGCTGACAACATCGTGGGTGCGCTGGACAGCTAAGTGTTAATTTTTTTAAAGTCAGCAGCTGGAATATTTGTAGCTGCTGGCTTTTAAAAAAAAAAAAAAATTGCCGGAACCTCCGCTTTAATGCATTCAATGCATTAAGATAAAAAGCCTTCTGTATGCAGCAGCCCCCCTCATATTTACCTGAGCCCCTTCTAGATCCAGTGATGTTGCACGCGAGACTTGGCTGCCCAGGACTCTCCCTCCTCATTAGCTAAGACAGCAGCGATGCGCCATTGGCACCCACTGCTGTCAAAGTCAGTCAGCCAATGAGAAGAGAGGCCAGCCCAGGCTCTGTATCTGAATGGACACAAGGAGCTGCGGCTCAGCTTGGGTGCCCCCATAGCAATGTGCTTGCTGTGGGTGGCACTCAACAGGAGAGGCACCAGAGAAGATTAGGATCTGGGCTGCTCTGTGCAAAACCACTGCACAAAACAGGCAAGTATAACATGTTTGTTACTTTTAACAAAAACAAACACAGACTTTAGTATAACTTTAAACCTATAAAAAAAAGAAAAAAATAAACACACACGCACGCACGCACGCACGTATATTTTTTATTGCATATGCAGCTTGACTGCTTTATAGTAATAAATCAGTTGGACTTTAACTGTAAGCAAGAAGTCCAAAGTCTGATAACAGAGTTCAACTGAATTTTATAAAAAAAAAAGAAAAAAGAAAAGAAAAAGAAAAAAAAGGAAAAGAAAAGACATAAAATTAATCCTTGAAAAAATGTTCTCCTGTCTTAGGAAATGTATTGGTTAGGTGTGGAAACAAACGACTGCGTATTGTTCGTAATCAAAGTGAAATAAAAGGGATAAAAAGTGCATATATTCCTCAGTAAGCCAGAACACAGCAAGCATGAAGATTAACAGCCAACTATAAAATATGGCATGAATGAGCAACATGTGACATTGACTCACCCTTCTTTTGGAAACTTCTGTTTAATTTCCACTTGATGGTGACTAAGCAGCTCAGCCGTTTTGGCGTTAAAGACCTGTACAATAGAACATATTGGTAAGATATTGTTTTTCAGTACCACAAGATGTAATGAAGGACATAAAAATATACAGGGTAAAAGTAAATTCTGTGATTTTTCTGTCTAAAATAAACATTGTATTCCTCTCGATGTGAAAAATCATTGCTGTGTGTATCATTGGAGTGATTGCAACAGGACGGTGAGGGGAAATCTCTCCAAAATGAGGGAAAACACATTAGTTGTCGCTAGAACAGAACAGGAGACCTTTTTGCAAGGCTTCCCCTCTATTCCTGTTCAGCCAACACAACATTTCCAGTTTCTTCTCAACTTTTGCAATTGTGGTCATTAAGACAAAGATCAATTTCCCTACCGGGACACCGAGCAATACAAACCTGACATGGGGCGTTAACATTTCTTCACTGTTTAAGAAAAAAAAGGTTATAGTTTAGAGCCCAACTCTAGCCAAAATCGTTTTCTTAACTTAAAATGACCCTTCGGCTGTCAGTGGGTTCCCCGCTGACAGCCGAATGTAAAAAGGGGCCAAAGTTTTGGAAAGGAAAACCCCACGCTAAAATTGTATTTTTTAAAAACACAGCAAAATCTATACCAGACCCTTATCCAGGCATGCAGCCCGACAGGTCAGGAGTGGGGATAAGTGAGCACCCTCTCCTTTTGAACCATACCAGGCCACATACCCTCAACATGGGGCATGGGTGCTTCGGGTTAGAAGGAGCTCTGCGTCCCCCACCCCAAAAGCACCTTGTCTATGTTGATGGGGACAAGGGCCTCATTTCCACAACCGTGGCTGGTGGTTGTGGGGATCTGCAGGCAGGGAGCTTATCCGAATGTGAAAGCTCCCTTTAAAAAGGGGGTCCCCAGATCCTGGCCATTCACCAACAAAGTGTCACAAAGTAATTGTGACATCACCAGCCCATGCACCAGTCCATGGTGTCACAAGGGGGCGGGACCACAAGATAACGTAAGATATGTCAGACGGCGGAGCCTGCAGTAGGTAGTCAGCCTACATCGGCGGTGGGAACATATTTTTTTCTCTTTATCGGGTCCGGCGGGTGGTGTGATTGATGAAGGATTTACATCGGGGGACACAAAAACTGTGCGTGTGTGTGTGTTTTTATTACTTTGTGACATTTTGGTGAATGAGTAGGGGTACTATGTACCCGATACTTATTCACATGGGGGGGGGGGGGGGGGTCCCCATCTTAAAGGGTGCATCCAGATTCCAAGAAGCCCCCTGTGGGGATGAGGCCCTTGCCCTCAACATGGGAACAAGGTGCTAAGCCCCAAAGCCAGGTACCCTTTAGAATCCACACCAAAACCGAAGGGCCTGGTATGCACTGGGGGGGGGGGGGGGTCATGCTGGTCTTTTTTCAAAATGCTTAGTTGTTGGCTGACAACTGATGAGTCATCGGTTAAGGATGTGGCCCCCTGCTTAGCAATCAGCTATTTTTCAAAAAACAGCGCGAGGGTCCCCTCGAATCCCATGCATTTTTTTGACAAGTACCTTATGTGTTACCGCCAGCAAAACCCTGGTGGTAAATATTGCTTGCTTTTTTGCTCTTGAACTTTTAAGTAGAGTCTGGCATTAAGGTAAACATGTAGAGAACCCAGAAAATCCACATTAAGCATACAATGAATAACATGCACTGTCAGTGGAAAGCGCACATAATGCCACTAGTAGGTCAAGAAGAGACGCAAATTGACTTGACTTTTTTTATGGAGACTGTGCATAGCCCTGATCCCTTCTGACCCTCTCTATAGGCCAGTGTAGGCCATATTATAGGAGTAATACAAAGACTTAAGAGCCTCGATCAGAGGTCAGCAACCAATCAATTGTGATCTACCTGTTGACCGTAGGCAGGTGACAGGTATATCACAGTCGAGTCTCTGCCCTGTCGACCCTCAAGTGCTCCTCCCCCCCTCCGATTATTAGAGCAGAGAACAGAAGCAATTAAGTCAAGCGTCTTATTGCCTGAGCTCTCAAAGCTAGATAGTGGTCAAAAAGAGCCCTAGGTAGCAGAGGCGTTTCCCACTCCTGCAGCACACCCTTTGCATGTGTGGTTGCAAGGCAGGGAATGCATCTGCCGCCTAGGATTCACTGTTAGCTTTCACAGCGCTCCAGGTTTTCGGCTCTTGTATCACTGTGTGCAGTGGGATGAACCCATTCAGCCCTCTTCAGGTCATTCTATGGTGCTTATGGGTGACAACATGTGACAAGAGAGAAGGGCAAACAGGTGATCAGTGTACCATAACAAGCAAATCTCTCTCAGCAGCTTCCCTGCGCTGCTCTGCATCAAGAAGCCACTTATGCACCCTCCTGACTCCCAGTACCAAGGCCTACTAATCCCTGTGTAATGTGCCCTACTGACCATCCAGTACTGTGCCTTCCAGACCCCCTATCCCTTCTGGCCCCCCAGTTCCATACCCTCCAGACCCCCCTGTAGCGTACCCTCCTGATCCCCCCAGAATCATGCTCGCCAGACCCACTTGTAGTATGCCCTCCAGACCCCCAGGATTTGGTCTCCTTAACACTCAATACTGTGTCCTCCTGAACCCCCCCCCCCCCCCTCGTACCATGCTCTCTGGACCTCCAAATAACATGCCCGCCAGATACCCCAGTACCATTCCCTTCTGAGCCCCCCTGCACCAGGCCCTCCTGAGCCCTCTGAATTGTGCCCTTCTGACCCCCTGCCCCCCTTTACACTGCCCTGCTGACTCCTTGTTCTCTTCCCTGCAGATCCCTGTACACTGCTCTACATCCTACTGATATCTATACACTGTAATATATCTTACTGAACTCTGTACACTGCGCTACCTACTACTAACCTCTGTACACTGCCCCACCCACTACTGGTCTCCTGGGGCTTGCTAGTATGCGAAAATTAAAAATAAATAAATAAAAAGTGAGGCAACCCGGTGATCTTTTCTCTCTACCTTGTTGTCATGGTAGATCTCCACCTCTCAAAGGGTGCATACCCTTGGTCTAAATCTACTCTCATAGGCAAAGCGAAGATTTACATATCTGCCCATATTACCGGACCCCCTGGCCATTTTGTCATACTGTTTTCACTAGAGGTAGGCTCTCTTTATGCACGGTTTCCAACAGAGTTGAATTGATTTGGAATTGCCCAGGTTTGTGACAGGCCTGTCCTGAAAGAAATATACTGCAGATCTCTCCTTTGAAAAAATGCCAGTTTCTTGGCTGTCATACGGTCCCCTCTGGCTTCAACAGTTTCTTAGTCCTCGACTTGGAACAAGTATGCAGCTCAAGCCTTGCTATATGCTTTATCTCAGTCACAGACTTAAAAATGATTTAAACCAGGCACAGCCATGCAACCAAGACTGCTGCAAGGACAAAGCAAAAATGAACCTAGAGCTACTTCAAGGGAGCATTACTAATGCCTTCATCGGTTTATTTTTTGCTCCACGTGGCAATTCCCATCAGGTGTATTACAAGGAAGAAACGGATGGCCACAAATAGATTTTGATGTCTTAGGCAAACTGCCAACCTGGATATCGTACCTGCACAGATACCATTAGTGAGCCATTATAGCAGACTCTGGGTCATTTAAAAGGTCTGGCTGTTTGCTCCGCATAAGACCAAATACAATAAGCAGGTTGGGCTGGGAGCCCAGATAGCAGCCTACAGGAGAAATACATAATTAAATAGGAAAATAAGCAGATAAACTCACACTGAAATGCTCAACCAAAGAAGATTATGGACATATTCCAAGAAGGGATAATTCACAGTAGTGAGATAACAAGCAATATATTTAGAAGTGGCTAATACCAGATAAATTGCTTCAACTCTTGTAGTTTGCCCTAAAACTGACCAATGAAATAGCCCATGAACTGGTTATTAGCCATAGGAGCAGAGAATAAAGACACCTAAAAATTCATTACAACCAGAGGGAGTTCCAATCCTTCTCGCTACCCCCCATGCACAAACCAAAAAAAAATAAAAATAAAAACAATTGGCTATATATATATATATATATATATATATATGCATCAATCCTTTTGCTATCGTCAAAGTTATGCTTGAGCAGTACTTCTTCCACCAACTCTCTATTCATGCTGCTGTGGCTAAAGTGTGAACGAACCTGGAAGTGTTTGTTCCTTTATCAACCATTATTCTTGTTCCAATAAAAAAATATATTCATCAAAAGTACGGTAAAACTTCGAATTTTAGGTAAATACCACAAATTCAGTAAATATGTAAGGCAAATTCATGGTATGGGCAGTCATATTTTTAGGAATGCCTATCCCAGCCTCAAAAGCATCTTATCCCCATGTTAGACCCCTTTCACACTGAGGCAGTTTTCAGACATTTTAGTGCTAAAAATAGCGCCTGTAAAACACCTGAAAACTGCCTTTCATGCCTCCCCATTCATAAAGCCCAACTGGTTTCACACTGGGGCAGTGCGCTTCCAGGGGCCTGAAAAAAAAAAAAATGTTTTCAGCACGGTAATACTTTGAATGACAATTGCGTGGTCATGCAACACTGTATTTGCAAATTTGCATCACATTTTTATTTACAAACAAATAGAGCTTTTAGTGGTATTTAATTACTGCTAGGCTTTTCATTTTTTGCCAAGTAAACGAAAAAAAAAAAGAAGACCAAAACTTTTGAAAAAATATTAAGTTTATCTTATAAAAAGTTTCACAAACCATGTGTCTGAAACTAATATATTATATATATCAGATAAAATCAGTCAATTATATGTACAGCCTTTTTAATTTCTTGAGACCTGAAATGCCAGGACAGTACAAATGACCCATTTTTGGAAAGTAGATAGTCCAATAAATGGTGAGTTTTTTTAGGTTGTAATTTTAGCCAGGCGTGGCGTCATAACATCACACCTGGCCTGCGAAAGATCCTAGAGGTGTCCGGGGACCATTTGGCCCGCAGGATTCTCTATGGTAAACTTCAGGCATGGATCGATTCCTTCTCCCTCTCGCCGATCGTACAGGCAAGCCAGGAGAAGCACTGGAGGGCGGCGGGACATCCCCTTCTGCTGCCTGTAAGAACGATCAAGCATCTACGATTGTTCTTACGGTGCAGGGAATCGCTGGCTCTAAAAGACGATATCTAAATGAGGCCTGTAACTGCAGGCATCATTCAGATATACCCACTCAAAGTCAACAACGTTGTTGGGCGGGAAGTGGTTAATGGACCAAAAATGCAGCAAGATTAACACCACAACGGAAACGCAAGGGAACAGTGTGAAGACATATATAGAGGTGCACCTCTAGTGACAGCCCAGCACTGGATGGCTCTATCTGTAGGCAAGTCTCTCATAATGTACTAGTATGTGGTGCATACTAGTAAGGATGAGCTCAGGTGTGTTCGCAACTCCACACAACCGGGCCTGCCAGGAAGCCGACATGCCACAGCGCAATTTTTTTAAGCTCTTATTTAATGATGCTTTACCACTGCTAAGGTAACAAATCTGCCTTTAGAATAACTTTATTGATTCAGAGAAGAGACACATACAAGGGACACACACACACACACATCCTTCAAGCTGGCCATAGATGGAATAAAATGTGTCTGGTTCAGCAGGGACCAGTCTAATATTGATCACTGGGTGGCTGTCCCTGCTCAACAGAAGAGGGATCCTCCATCCAACAACTAACCATTTCTGCTCAGCTTTATTCTAAGGCCCCTTTCACATTGAGGCGTGGAGCCGCGGTGACGGTATAGCCGCGCTACTTGTAGCGCCGCTATACCGTCGTGTTTACCGCGATATTCGGGCGCTAGCGGTGAGGTTTTAACCCCCGCTAGCGGCCGAAAAAGGGTTAATACCGCCCGCGTTGCGGGCGGTATTACCGCGCTATTGCCGCGGTTTCCCATTGATTCCAATGGGAAGGCGCGCTATAGGAGCGGTGAACACACCGCTCCTATACCGCGGTAAAGATGCGGCTAGCAGGACTTTTGGAGCGTTCCTGCTAGCGCACCGCTTCAGTGTGAAAGCCTTCGGGCTTTCACATTGAACACTACAGGGCATGATTTTTCATGCGGTATAGCAGCGCTATTTTTAGCGCTGTACCGCATGAAAAACGCCTCAATGTGAAAGGGGCCTAAGACCTTCTGTCAATGGGAGTGACAAGCAAGTGTATAGACAGTGCTAGGCTTTCTTTGTTTATATATAGACAGACATGCACTGCATACACAAAAGCATGAAGCATTATCATATGTTTATTTGGCAAAATAAAAAAAATTATATATATATATATATATATATATATATATATATATATATATATATAAAAAATTACAGGATATTCTAGGATACAAATGATCAAAAATACCAGTTTATAAATGTTACTAAAAACCACTATAGCTTCCTTATAATGTGGCAGTCTGTTTAAAACGACATAGTGATTTTATCACTCAATCTCTAAAGCAGGCTTTTTCAACTCCAGTCCTCAACGCACACCAACAGGTCATGTTTTCAGGCTTTCCATTATTTTGCAAAGGTGACTTTATCAATTTCACTGCCTTAGTAATCACCACAGCCATTTCATCTGAGGGAAATCCTGAAAACTTGACCTGTTGGTGTGCCTTGAGGACTGGAGTTGAAAAACACTGCTAAAGCCTCATACACACAAATCGGATTTTCTGCAGACAAAGCTTAAGACTTTTGTCCGAAGGGCGTTGGCCATGAACTTGTCTTGCATACAAACGGCAAAGAATCATCAGCCAACAAACATGAAACTACGTGTTTTTTCTGCCCTTTAGCGCCATTCTTTGGGCAAGTTCTGCTAATGTTGTGTTGTTATGGTGAGCATTGCTTCCGATTTCCGAAGGACTTCTGTACACACGATCGGATAATCCGACTACGAACATTTGTTGTCAGAAATTTTAAAGCTATCCAACATTTGTTGGCGGAAAATCTGACAAAAATTGTCCGATGGAGCACACAAAACGGTCGGATTTTCTGACAACAGCCTGTCATCACATAATTCCCGTCAGAAAATCCAATCCATGCACACACACTGGGCTTGAAAAAAGAAACTTCAGTTCCCTTGGCAGAAAAAAAACAAACACGCTTAGGGCCCTTTCACAGGTCCGCCTCCGCTCATCCATTTTTACAAGTCCGTAAACGGACTTGTAATGGTTCCCTATGGGATCGCGTCCGTTAGCGGATGGTCCGCAAAGATCCGCGTCCGTCTGGATCTGGTTTTTCGGACGGAAGAAAACCCTATTTTTCTTCCGTCCGGCGGAACGGATCGGATGAAGACAGACAAACGGTCCGTTTTCATCCGATTCCCCATAGGAGAGAGCGGAGGAGAGACAGGGCGGTCCCTGCACAGTGTGCAAGGCGAGGAGTGGATTAAGCGGAAGTTCTACTTTTGGGTGGAACTCCGCTTTAAGCTTAAAAATATGCCTGTAATTGTCCTCATGTACATGGACACGAAGGATAACATTGAGCTGCTTCTACGGGCAGAACACAAAACACACGTAGAAGCAGCGATTTTTAAGTCAGCGTGCATGGAGCTCAAAGCATGTAATCACCGCGAAGGTGACACTTGGCCACAAGCCCTTATCCTAACACAGAAGATTTATTATCAGGAGGTATGTGCTGCAGTCTGATGGCACAATTGTCACTACGACCATGGACTGATCCTGCTCATATCGGAATGTTCAGACAGTCCACATCTACTAGTTAGAGGCTAGTGATTGTGCTGGGTGTACAAGAAAAAGGAAAAACAAGAAATGCTGGTTGTCGGTTGGTGCGCTTGTCAGCCGCCTACTATTCTCCAAAGATTTTTAGCTCAAGCTATGATAAAAGTAAATATTACGTAGAACAGTCACCAGGATACAAGTTTAAATTGGATTTGTACTCTGCTTGCCAAAAGCCTAAGTGTGTTTCAACACTGCATTGTGACATTTAGAACTCCATGTTAGGTGTAATTAGATATAACCTTGAGACCTGCAGAACAAGCAAAGACATACACAACCTTGCTTATCACACTAGGTCAAAGTGCAAACATACAATGCACAAAGAAAAACAGTAGGAGGAAATAAATAAAGTTTACACCCAAACAGAAATAGCAGGTTAGAGATTTAACAAAATGAATATCTGCTTCTGTGGTGCTGCAGGCCCCAACCCCCGTTTTATTTACCTGAACACTGTCATTCTTCGGCCGGGAACGAGCATACCAGCTCTAACTGGTGTCTCGTGTCCTAATTGGATAGATTGATAGCAGTGCAGCCATTGGCTCCCACTGCCGTCAATCCAATACAATGATGCAGCGCCGAGTTCTGCATTCTGTGTGAATGGACACAGATGCAAGACTTGGGAGCGTGCCCCCACGGGTGTCCACCAAGGAGAGCGCTTCCTCGGCGTGGACACTCTATGTGGGGAGGAGCCAGGAGTGCCGCTGGTTCAAACTACTGCGACATGGAACCCGACTTGTGAGACCCCACTCAAGTCTGATGGCATGTCAAATTCAAGGTTTGCCTATGAGAGCCATCTTAACTGCGCTAATTACAGGCAGACATTGTCCCGATGCGCGCCTGCAGAGATCGAGAAATGTCTCGCTTCCTGTGATTAGCGCAGCGCCGACTTCCTGGCGGGCTCTGCACGTGGACTGTGCGAATACGCCAGAGCTCATCCTTAGCAGGGAAATAAAAAGTAAAACCCATCAGGGTTTACTTCAGATTTTTTTTTTTTTTAAAAGAGGATTGGCAACAGGTTTTGCACTCTCCAGTTGTGGTTAATCATCCCCACGTCTCTGTAAGTGCAAATTTCCCTTTAGGCACAGACTGCAGTAAAAGGACAGACAAGTATAGAACAATCACAAAAGAAATGAAAAAAAAAATGGCAGCGCAGCAGCTTCGTGGCTGCATTGCTAGCGCAGCAGCGTCATGGCTGCCTTCGTAGCGCAGCAGCTTCATGGCTGTCTTAGTAGCGCAGCAGCTTCATGATTTTAAGCACCTTGAGGGCAGGGACTGATGTGAAAGTACAGTATATATATATATATATATATATATTTTTGGCGCTCTAAAATAAATACTGAGCCTGCAGAGAAGTACATGAAATGTAAAAAAAATGAACATTGTATATCTTTATTTCTTGTACTCTTTGCCTCCTGTGTGAGGAAAGGTAGACAACGCTTAATTGCTGCAACTTAGTAACAGAGTGCAGCCTAATGATATGGAGTCAGTGAACACCTATTTTCCAATTGTTCAGTGATCGCCTTCCTGTTTTGCTGGCCAGATTTCCACTCGGCTTCACTCGGCTTCACTCGGCTCTATATGACCTTCGGGATTAGACAGCAACCTTCACAAGAAGTAAACAGTACATATACTAAATGAGCAATCTATTAGAAAGTCAGTGGAACGCACAGCAGGTTATCAACAAATCCGGCGCTCCCCGAGGACTTTCCATACCTGAAGATCACACTGTTCTGAAGAGCTGTCCTTCACAAGCAGCAGGGGCACAACCAATCAACATTTACCCAGATAGGAGACAAGAGGAAGCCATAGAGCGGCAGCACAGGTTTACTTAGGACGTTCATATATGTGTATAGTTATGAAGGGTAGCATACATAAGTGCTCGCTACTGTGGCTGTGCTGACAAGCGATAGTGGCTTCCCCCCTCAGTCTCGCCATGTTTGGAATGCGTCTCTTTGGCTGTACGTCACCTTCTCATTGGCCGAAAAGGATAAGTGCTCTTATTGGCCTATCAGGAAACTGAGAGGCAGGGAGGCGAATCAGTGTGATAATAGCAAATGTTCATTCGCTATCGACACACAACTGGGTGGGCTCGGAGCGCAGTACTCTCTCTATTACATGCTTTAACCACTTAAGACCCGGACCAAAATGCAGGTAAATGACCAGGCCCCTTTTTGCGATTCGGCACTGCGTCACTTTAACTGACAATTGCGCGGTCGTACGATGTGGCTCCCAAACAAAATTTGCGTCCTTTTCTTCCCACAAATAGAGCTTTCTTTTGGTAGTATTTGATCGCCTCTGTGATTATTATTTTTTGCACTATATACAAAAATAGAGCGACATTTTTGAAAAAAAAATCAATATTTTTTACTTTTTGTTATAAGAAAAATCAAATAAACTAAATTTTAGTCAAACATTTAGGCCAAAATGTATTTAGCCACATGTCATTAGTAAAAAAAAAAAAAATTAGCTACCTAGCGGAAACAGCGACACTAATACAGCGATCAAAAAATGATCGCTTAGTGATGCTGGCAATAGGGAGTGAAAGGGTTAACTAGGGCGGTGATCAAGGGGTTAAAACTTTATTAGGGGGGGTACGGGGGCTACCCTGAACCTAACACTAACTGACTGTCACACTGACACTAAATACAGTAATCATACATGTATGATTACTGCATTGAGTGACACTGACAGGGGGGGGGGGGGGGGGGGGCGATCGCAAGGGGTTAATGTGCCTATGTGTAGTGTGTGTCAGTGTAGTGTTGTGCAGACTTACTGTGCGATGTGATCTCTCCTCAGCGGTGGTTGAAAATGTCGCTGAGGGGAGAGATCACATCACTTCCTCCTTCCTGTGTTTACACAGGAGGAGGAAGTGCACTGCAGGGGGAGCGCGCGGATTGGCTGGGAGCGATCCGGAGGGGGCGGACAAAAACAAATAGCCGCCCCCTCATCCCGGATTGCTCGGCCAGCTACGGGGACCGTCGCATGTACCGGGGGGGGGGGGGGGGGGGGCAATCGGACCCCCGACCTACCTCAAGGCACCAACGTATATATACGTTGATGTGCCTGTCGGTGCCATTCTGCCGACGTAAATGTACATGCGGCAGTCCATAAGAGGTTAAAAAAAAAATCCCCCCCCCCCCAATCCATGTTTCGGTGCCATGTATGTAGATCAGGCAGCGGGACGCATGTTTGTGGGGGGAGGGGTGACCTTACAGCACATTGTTTGGTATTTTATACAAATTTACATTGGAAGAGCTTGGATCAATGTGTAACTATCTATAAAAACCTTTACCTGGCCGGTCCCCTTGGAAGCTGGAAATCACTTAAGTAGACACCACTATTGTGAACTAGGGAGGCTGAACTCTTGGCATGGGTGTCATTCAGAGCATGTTTTACATTTTCTGAATGTATGCAAAGAGTTCTCTGATTGGACAAGGTGGAGAACACGATGTCACCACACCACATTGTCCAATCAGAGAATACTTTGGATTCATTAAAAAAAATTAATGGCACCCTTGCTGAGCGCCCATCATCTGTGTTTAGTAGGTAGAGTTGCAGCTATTCAGCATAGGACCCAGAAGCAAATGAAGATTGTTTGAGTGGCTGTGTCTACTTCAGTGATTTCCATCTTCCAGGGGTATTGGCTATAAATAGTTGCACTGGTCCAATGTAACCAAGTATAACATACTGATGCATGGAATTAGTCTTAAAATACCTGTCGACAACCCCCGCCACCAAATCACACATTCCAAGAAGGTATCAGGACAATCACTTCCACACTGCACATGCATCATGGCACGTCATCAGGGACAAGTCAGGGACAAGTCAGGCACGTCATCAGGGACAAGTCAGGCACGTCATCAGGGACAAGTCAGGCACGTCATCAGGGACAAGTCAGGCGCGTCATCAGGGACAAGTCAGGCGCGTCATCTATTCCTCTTACTAACTGGATTCTAAGCTCTTCAAGATACCAATAAAAGGTGTCATGACCTGTGTTTTATTACCCTTTATAGTTGATTACCTAATAAATATTCAAGGATTGCAAGTCCATGGACTTCTCCATTTACTTTTCACAAAAAAAAGCCAACCCACCCCTCTCCAGACCCCATATATCGCCTTATATATCCTAATTTGATTTCTATGATATCCCATCTGATTGTTGCTGTCAACCAGGGTAAATATAGATTAATGATTTAAAAAACAAAAAAACACAAACAAAAAAAACTAATCAGATATTTAAAAAAAAAATATATATATATATATATATATATATTTTTTTTTTTTTTTTTTTAATCAAATGTATTTTAACCACTTCCATATAGGGCATTTTCACCCCCTTACTGCCCAGACCAATTTTTAGTTTTCAGTGCTGTCACACTTTGAATGACAATTGCGTGGTCGTGTGACGTGGCTTCCAAACAAAATTGACGTCCTTTTTTTTCCCACAAATAGAGCTTTCTTTTGGTGGTATTTGATCACCTCTGCATTTTTTATTTTTGCGCTATAAACAAAAGAATAGCGACAATTTTGAAAAAAAAAACAAAAAAAAAAAAACACAATATCTTTTACTTTTTGATTTAATAAATATCATAATGTTTCTTAAATTCCTCAGTTTAGACCGATACGTATTCTTCTACATATCTTTGTTACAAAAAAAAAAAAAGCAATAAGCGCATTTGATCGCTTTGCGCAAAAGTTCTAGCATCTACAAAATAGGGAATATAATTATGGCATTTTTATTTTATTTATTTTTTTACTAGTAATGGCGGCGATCTGCGATTTTTATTGTGACCGTGACATTGCGGCGGACATATCGGACACTTTTGACACATTTTTGGGACCATTTACATTTATACAGCGATTAGTGCTATAAAACTGCACTGATTACTGTGTAAATGTGACTGGCAGGGAAGGGGTTAACACTAGGGGCAAGGAAGGGGTTAATATGTTCCCTAAAGTGTGTTCTAACTGTAGGGGAGGGGGACTCACAAGGGGAGGAAACCGATGCGTGTTCCTCTGTACTGGGAACACACATCGGTTTCCTCACCGCTGACAGAACATGGATCTGTGTGTTTACACACACACAGATCAATGGTCCTGCTGCGATTGCGGGCAATCGTGGGTGCTCAGCGCACATCGCAGCCACCTAGCCATGCAGCCGCACATTGCAGCCCCCTAGCCGACCCGGGAATGCAAGGACATCATATGACGTCCACTCTGAGGAAGGGAAGGAGGGAGGGAGGGAGGAAAGGAGAGTTCCCGCCAACATCTCTTTACAATGACTCGGTAGGGAAAGTGTTAATAAAAGGCTTTTGGCTTAAAAATCTATCCAAAGATAGGTTTTCTATTTAAGATACATTAATGATTTAGTTTTTTTTTAGCATGAAATGAAGCTTGGTTATGGAGCATGAGGCTGTATATTCTGCAATATTTAAATTGTTGGTAAACTCATTCAATGAATTCAAGCTCTACAAGCTGAGATAACATGCACTGCATAGATGCATTCACACAATGTCACAGTAACCATGAGATAAACCAAAGTTCAGGAATATTCCTTTATTCCATTGTTTTGCAAATCATGTACGCTACAAAACTGTATGATTGCATCGGTTCTGATATTGCCGTTTTACTAACCTGACAGCTTCTTATCCTAAATAGGAAACCTTGATTTTGATTGAAAATATTAAAGATTCTAACTACCATCAAGAATAAGTCTTTACATTTAAAGAGTACCTGTCATTTCAAATTCATCATGGCAGCACCTGTTAGCGGGTATCCACTAACCTGCTGCCGTCACGTCCCTCACCTTGTTACGTCATTGCCGTATCACCAGCCATCCTATTAAAGTGAATGGACTGTTGGGAAGTCAACAGCAGGTCAGAGGAGGGGCCATTGCTAGATGGAAATGACAGTCGCTCTTTAAAAATTAGGATTTAAATCAAGTTTATTTAAATCAAGCCTTTTTACTAGTGATTTAAATTAAATCCACCCTGATGTCAACGAAAACATTTGTATGGAAACCAATGGCACTCAACTGTATCGTCATAGCCCTCCTATTGAAAACCTAAGAAAATAACACAAAAGTATTCAACTGCAGTACAAAATTTACTGCCATGGTAAAAACTTTTGGGGTGCTCATGCTCAAAGCAGCATAGAAAACCTTGATTCCAAACAACTCCCCATAAGTGTCAGATTGCCATTAAAAGTGCCCAGACTCAGTTATTCATGGCCGATTACTCAGCATCAGGAGTGTGAATTGCAAAAGTCTTTTTTACGTCAATTGTTCAAAGCTAGGATCTTGCTTCATGTGTGATAGAATTGCTCAATTTACTGCTACTGTAGAAATGAACTGTAGGCACGTCTACACTATTATTCACTTTTTATGACCTTCGCACAGTGATTACAAAGTACACCTTTCCTACAATTCGTTGTAAAAAATAAACCTCTTGCTGCTTTTACTTATAATATATATATATATATATATATATATATATATATATGCACACACACACACACACACACACACACATTATATATAATGTATCACAGTTGTGTTTATAAGTTTACATACCCTGGCAGAATTTATGATTTCTTGGCCATTTTTCAGAGAATATGAATGATAACACAAAATCTTTTCTTCCACTCATGGTTAGTGTTTGGCTGAAGCCATTTATTATCAATCAACTGTGATTACTCTTTTTAAATCATAATGACAACAGCAACTACTCAAAATGACCCTGATCAAAAGTTTACATACCCCAGTTCTTAACCTCCCTGGTGGTTTTCCCGTGTCTGACACGGGGTAAAAATTTGCTGCTAACATTGTTGATCCCGTGTCAGACACGGGGTGAGCTGCAGAGCGCACAGCGAGTGCCTTACCTTATCCCGCGATCCCGTGACGCTGTGCTCGCTCGATCTGTCACTTCCTTGTTCCGCTCTCTGCGACGTAGCGACGCACGGGTGCGGAACTAGGCGGGAATTTCAAAAAAGTTACACAAGAGGTGATACAGTGCAATACAGTGCAATCCCCTCAGATTATCACCTTTAGTAGTTACAACACTACTCACTTGACTACTCACTAGTACTCACTAGTAGTTACAACACTACTCACTTGACAGTGCCCTTGCCTTCCCCATAGTGATCTAATAAAAAAAAAATGACATCAAAAAAGCGCCACTTTTCACAAAAAGCGCTTTTGGAGCAGCTGAGTGACAGCGACAATGGTGCAGAGATGCTCGCCAAACAGAGTGAAAGTGAGTCGTGGGATTTGTCATCTGACCCTGAGACCGACACTGATCTGTCAAGTGATGAAGGCGAAGAACCTGCACTTAGCCTCAGTAATGTGCGCACTTGGTGCCCTATTGCCGATACGGACCAGGTTGCGCCCCCAAGATTTCCGTTTACCGGATCACCAGGGCTGAAGGTAAATGTGGAGCAGGACAACCCTCTGGCCTACCTAAAATTATTTGTTACAGAGGATGTCATAGAAAAAATTGTAACGGAGACAAACCGCTACCAGGAGCAGCAATCCGCTACGCCGCATGCCAAATTTTCCCGCAGCAGAAAATGGGAACCAGTGACCAGAGAGGACATCTGGCAGTTTTTGGGGCTCATTATTCTGCAGGGCGTGGTGGGGAAACCGCTCCAGAAGTGGTACTGGACCACAAACAAATTATTGGCCACTCCATTTTTTGGCACTGTGATGTCAGAATGCCGTTTCTCTCTCATCATGAAGAACTTCCACTTCACCAACAATGAAGAGTTCGATGAGGCCACGCATCCTGCGCCCAAACTCAAAAAAATATGGGAGGTATGGCAAATTATTGTTGGTAATTTCCAGCGGACCTATGTGCCAGATAGGGATGTCTGTGGTGATGGCCTACAAGGGTCGCCTGAGTTGGATTCAGTACATCGCTTCAAAAAGAGCGCGGTTTGGCATCAAGTCATTTATGCTCTGCGAGGCATCCACTGGGTATATATGGAACTCCGTCATTTATACTGGTAAAGGCACAAAGTTCAACCCCAGGTACAGCGGCTATGGGATGGCCACATCATCTGTGCTTACACTACTGGAGCCATTGCTGAACCAGGGGTACTGTGTGATCACCGATAATTTCTATACATCTCCGGAACTATATGAAGTCCTGATACAGAATAAGACTGATGCCTATGGTACCGTTAGGCCTAACCGCCATGAAATGCCATCTGCATTTGGGAAGAGAAAATTAAAAATCGGAGAAATCGTTGCCTGGCAAAAGGGTAAGATCATGGCAATGCGATGGCGAGACAAAAAGGACGTGTGCCTCATGAGCACTGTCCACAATACCTCCACTGCCATGGTCCACACAAAAGGTGGAAAAGACGTGCTGAAGCCCCAAGTCGTGGTCGACTATACCAGCTCAATGGGAGGAGTCGATAGAGCCGATCAGGCTATGACATACTACCCCGCTATGCGGAAACAACAGAAAAAATATTACAAAAAAATATTCCGGCATCTTCTGGAACAATGCCTTTGGAACGCCTACATCCTGCACAGGGCATATAGTGCCAAGCCTCTTGTCCACTCTGACTTCATCTGGAAGGTGGCTGAGCTGATTTTCATCAACCACCAGGTGCCACCTGTATCTGCAAACAGACCAGGACGTCGGGCTGTTGATGTGGTGAATCCAGAGCGTCTGACGGGTCGCCATTTTTTGGGTTATATCCCACCAACTGCAAAAAAGGCAGCACCTGCCAGAATGTGCGTAGTGTGCTGCTCAAAAAGAGATAGCAAGGGGAAAAAAGTCCGAAAAGAGACAAGATACTATTGTCCTGACTGCGATGTTGGACTTTGTGCAGTCCCCTGCTTCAAAGTGTATCACACTCAAGATGTATATTGAATTTTCTTTATTTGACTAAATTCATTATTCTTTATTACAGTATTAAATAAAATAATATTAGTTATTAGATTATAATTCATGATTTTGTGTTTCATCTTTTATCACATCTGGGATGTCTACTAGAGTCTTGTTTGGTCAGGTTTAAGTAAGTACTTACTAAGAATTGCAGGCCTATAATACATAACACCACATTTCCTTGCAAAACAATTGCAACGCTTTTGGTACAAAATTCCAGACAGAATCATAACGCCAGGGAGGTTAATACCATGTATTGCCCCCTTTAAGTGAGGGAGTGAGAAACATATAGCGCAACACATGCGAACTGAATCGCCTCTGGCTACTTGGTATCCATTCCTTAAGTAAGCCTCAGAAGAGATGGGTTTTGATTTTTCTTCTGAAGGCCAGGTGGTTCACCTCCAACCTGATGCTGGTTGGTAGAGCGTTTCATAGTCTGGGGCCTTGGACTGCAAATCTCCGTTCTCCTTTGGACTTGTATTTGGCTTTGGGTATCTGGAGTAGATTTTGGTTGGTGGATCGCAGAACGCGTTTGGGGTTCTGAGCTTTTCGTTTTTCGAAAATATATTGGGGGGCATTTCCATGAACACACTTATGCGTTAGGCAGAGTGCCTTGAAAGTGATTCTGTCTTTTACTGGCAACCAGTGAAGGGATCTTAGTGAAGGAGAGATTGATTCCCATGTTTTTTTCCCAGTCACCAGTCTAGCAGCCGTATTTTGAACGACTTGCAGACGAGAGATTTGGTATCTGGGGAGTCCGAGATAAAGGGCATTTGCATAGTCAAGTCTGGAGTTGATAATTGTTCCCACTACGGCTGCTATGTCTTCTTTTGGGATAAAGGGAACAAGTCTGCGTAGTAGATGATGCGATCTGCTGACTATTCACCAGGGTAGTCAATGACAGATTGAAGTCTTTTGTGGTATTTGTGGATGAGGCTCTTTATGTTCTCAGGTGGTAAAGCTGGACAAAGTTTACATACCCTGGTGATTTTGGCCTGACATGCACACAAGTTGACACAAAGGGGTTTGTGTGTGTGTGTGTGTATTAAATATATTGTAAGGAATTAGCTCGGTAGCGGGGTGTGTGACCCCCTGGATGGGTTCACTACACACTGAACTAAACAGAGAGGCAGCCGAAGACTGTTGAAAACAAAGAGTTTGGTTTATTCTTCCATATTGCTGGAAACAAGTGCAAGCATCCAAACAGCATAAATAAAATAAACCCTGGCCACTTGGGGCGTCTACCTTCACCACACAGGAACCTACCTATTGAGTCTGGCACAGCCTACTGCTGGGCAGACACTGCTGGTCATACAGCAGAGAAACAAAAGTCTTTTTTTTTTTTTATCACACAGAAAAACAACCACCTCATCTCTTTAGAAGTCTCTCACTGCTCTCCTTAACTCAAAAAGCCTCAGAATGCAGTAATCAGTAGTCATCCTCATTTCCACTGGCATTTTTACAGCCACTTTTCTGAGCGTTTTTTGCAGCGTTTTTTGCAGCTTAAAACAGCTCTCCATGTTAGTCTATGACCTCATCCCCACCATGACGTTTTTGAGCTGTAGATGGCTGAGACGTTTTTAAGCTGCAAAAAAAACGTGGGACCAGTGCGTTCTGAAGCTCCAGCAATAGAGCTGTAAAAACGCCAGACAATGCTCAAAAACGCTACCGCATTTTATTTTTTTTTAAATAAACATGGACATGCGTTTTTAAGCTGTAAAAAACGCTCAGAAAAGTGGCTGTAAAAACGCCAGTGGAAATGAAGCCTTATAGGAGGCCTTAATTGCCTCATTCATTCTGAACAGCTGAAATTTTCCAACGCCCTAAACCTTTCTGGCTACTTCTGCAGCCGACACCTGGTAGTAATTGGTGTATTGTCTAAACAAGGCAGAAATGTATCTCCCGTCTGTGACAACACCCACAGATTTACCTGACTTCCTGTCACAATATATATAAAAAGGTCAATGCATTTCTGGACTCCTGACAGACCCTTGCATCTTTCATCCAGTGCTGCACTGACGTTTCTGAGTCATGGGAAAAGCAAAAAGAATTGTCAAAGGATCTGCAGAAAAAAGGTAGCTGGAAACAGGAACAGGAAAAATAAAACAGGAAAAAGATATCCAAGGAATTGAGAATGCCAATCAGCAGTTTTCAAACTCTAATCAATAAGTGGTAAATGAGGGGTTCTGTTGAAACCAAACCACGGTCAGGTAGACCAACTAAAATTTCAGCCACAACTGCCAGGAAAATTGTTTGGAAAACCCACAAATAACTTCAGATAAAATACAGGACTCTCTGAAAACATGTGGTGTGGCCGTTTCAAGATGGACAATAAGGAGACACTTGAAGAAAGATGGGCTGCGTGGTCGAGTCGCCAGAAGAAAGCCATTACTACAGAAATGCCACAGTATCCCGCTTACAATACGCCAAACAGCACAGAGACAAGCCTCAAACCTTCTGACACAAAGTCATTTGGAGGGATGAGACCAAAATGTAGCTTTTTGCCCACAACCATAAATGCTACATTTGGAGAGGATAGGAAGGCCTATGATGAAAAGTACAGAGGAAATTTGGTCAAAATGGCTGGCAAGATGAATGCAGTAGGTTATCAAAAAAAACTGGAGGGACATTTGCAATCATCAGCCAGGAAGCTGCGCATGGGACGTACTTGGACATTCCAACATGACATTGATCCAAAACACCAAGGCGGCCTGTCATTGGCTACAGCAGAATAAAGTGAAGGTTCTGGAGTGGCCATCTCAGTCTCCTGACCTCAATATCATTGAGCCACTCTGGGGAGATCTCAAACGTGCAGTTCATGCAAGACAGTCCAAGAATTTACAGGACGGGAGGCTTTTTGCCAAGAGGAATGGGCAGCTTTACCATAAAGAGCCTCATCAATAAATACCACAAAAGACTTCAAGCTGTCATTGATGTTAAAGGGTGCAATACACGGTATTAAGAACTGGGGTATGTAAACTTTTGATCAGGGTCATTTGGGTAGTTTCGGTTGCCATTATGATATAAAAAGAAAAAAAAAAAAAAGAGTAAACACAGCTGATTGATAATAAATGGCTTCAGCCAAACACTAAGGGCCCTTTCACACTGGTGCGTTTTTGCCGCGTTTTTGCGGTAAAAATAGCGCTATTAAAACGCTCCCCACGCTCCTATCCATTGAAATGAATGAAAAACGCGGTAAAAACGCGGTGTTTTACCGCGATTTTAACGCTCCGTTTTTACCGCGATTTTACTGTGTTTTTACCACGTTTTTACAGCGTTTTTTAATTCATTTCAATGGAGAGGGACACGAGGGCGTTTTAATAGCGCTATTTTTACCGCGAAAACGCGGCAAAAACGCACCAGTGTGAAAAGGCCCTAACCATGAGTGGAAGAAATGTTTTTGTGTAATCAACTTATGACCACAACTGTGTGTGTATACAGTATACACACACACTGCATATTTATATTCTTTGTATACATTGATAACACTAGTGAATACAGCTACTTTGTTTAACCAATGGGACATTGTAACAAATGTAGGCATTTATAGTTAAAGTGTATCTGAATCCAAAAGTTTGTTTTATTAGTTTTTGGATAGTGTAAGGAAAGTTTAGAATCCCTGTCAGTTTTTAGTGCCGTCTGTCTCCCTGCTGGAGTGAGTCATTCTTTTTATTTGTCCTTGTGACTACCATATCCAGAACCCAAAAACTGAGTTGTCACTAACAAAGAAATCAAGGGGAAGGTCTTCAGTTGGGAACACTTGTGGTGGCAGCTATGGACATGTTTTTCACTATATTGCATTTTATTATGTGATGTGCCAAGTTGCGTTACGGTAGCCTATTCATTTTGATAGGGCCCCAGTGCAGCAGAACGTATGCCTGCAGTTGTGTTTTCACTTTGGCACACCATAACCTACCTTGTGGTTTAGTACAGTGCACTGTAGCCCAGGTGTATTCAATGGCGACCCTAGGGGGGAGGCCAGAGGGGGTCCTGACCCCCCCCCCCCCCCCCCAACATTATGCTGTGCCCCACCAAAAAAAAATAATCATTTTTTTTTTGCAGATTTTTTTTTTTTTTTTGGGCCGCCGCTGGAGTAACAGTCTCTCCAGAGAGGAAGAGTGCCCCCAGTCAGCTCTGCGGGGCATTCCTCCCCCCTCCCTCTGCTCGCTGACACTGCATAATGCGAGCGCTCACACAACCACATCCGCCCAATCTGCTCCTTCCCCTGCATCCCCATTGGCACGCAGAAGAGCAAGTTGCAGAAAGGACTCCATGAGCACTGTCGGAGGGGGGGGGGGGGGGGGGGGGGGGCAAGCCTTCATCTCTGTTACTGAAAAAACAGACTGATTTCTCCCGTTCTTAGAACAGGAGGACAGGAGAACCAGCCTGTAAATTCCTAGAGTGGTGACTGCAAGCTGAGCCAAGTGTCAGTCTATGACACTCTTTTACAGCCCAGCGAGTCCAGCCACCCCCCCCCCCCCCTCACTCACTCTCCTCACATACGAGCAAGGAGGAACACAGCTCCTCCTCCTTTCAGTCCCGCCCACACTATCCCGGTGTGCTGTATCTGAGAGGGGATGTGTGGGTGGGAAATATGAAAACCAGCAGCATTCCTGGCTGTGTGTGAACAATGCCTGAGATTCTAGCCTGGACCGTGGGTAAGTGTGTGCACTGCAGACTGCAGTACACCTTAATCACTGAACTGCATTATCTCCATCTCTTCTCTCCCCCATCTGTCTCCCTCCCCTCTCCTGTTATTTCCAGACATTCACAATTTACTTTCAGTTAGGAGGGTAATATACGGTGCAAATTTGTGGATGCAGGAAAGAAACTTGCATGATTCCCCCATTAACACAGACAGTCCTGACAGGGGAATATCCCTACTGCCCAGAAATTATACTCTCCCGACAAACAGTGATTATCACTAGTGTCTATACAGCAACCACTAGTTATAATCATAAGAGAATCTGCTCATTAATGGTTCAAATCTCAGCCAGTTCCTGCTGAACCAGCTGAGATTTAAACTGTCTATGGCTGGTCTTAGCTCTTAGGCAGCCCATACATTGATCACTTTTTTTCCATTCAACTATTAGGTTGAATGAAAAAAAAAAAAGAAATGATCCAATTCCCCCATCTACACATTATAGGTGGATGGGGGAATCCTCCCAGTGTGGACCAGTGCTGGAATAACCAGAGTTGCTGTCCTGTCCCGGCTATTCACAGCGCTGGTCTCTGTCTCCTTGGCAGCGGCGGCAGCACATTGGAACCCAGTGCTGGTTACTTTATGGGGCCGATGTACAGGAGGGCCAGTACAATTTGTTGTTAGAGATGGGCTGGGCATGTTCAAAATTCCACATGCCAGGAAGCCCACACTGCACAGCGCTAATCACAGGCAGTGAGACATTTCCTGGTCCTCAGCTCTGCACAGATCAGGAAATGTCTCACTGCCTGTGATTTGCACTGTGGAGTGTCGGCTTCCTGGCGGGATTGGGCATGTGGGATTTCAAACACACCCGAGCCCATCTCTATTGGTTGTGGACAGTTGAGCTCCCTGCAGGTTGCTTAGCAGCAGTGGAGCCTTCTCTGACATGCTGATCGGGATGCAATCAAGGTGATGCTCCCAGTCAAATCCTAGTGTTAAATATCAGAGATTTTATTGATCAAAGCCCACACTTCACAGGCATAGAGCCCACATGGCTGCTGAACATATAGTTGATTGTATATATGTGGTTGTACTCTTTATGCTAATAAATGCTGTTATTGTTAGATCTGACTGGGAGCATTACCTGGATCACATCCCGATCAGCATGTCAACAGAGAAGGTTATACAGCATTACTGCTGCTAGGTGACCAGCTGGGGGCTCAGCTCTCTATAACTAATAGTGCCAGCCTTCCCCTGCATGCATCCATAATGTCACCAGCACTAGGTCCTAATGGACTGCCGTCACTGCCAAGGAGACAGATGCTAGACCAGCGCTGTCAATAGCAGGGACAGGACAGCTGGGGAACCCTACAGTGGCAGAACACCAGGGCTCGGTGGCAAGACAACCTTTGCAACCCTGAGAGTTCTCCCACTGCTTTGGACCCTTATATTTTCTTGGTGTGCTGGTGACATATCTCTTGTTTTCTGCCACCCTGGGGGGCCCCAGTATAGAAGGAAGGGAGCTCACTGCAGAACATGTGAAAGGGCCCATTGTGGGATCGTAGTAGAGGGTCCCAGGATAGAGAGATTTTTTTTATATATATATATATATATATATATATATATATATATATATATATATATATATATATATATATATATATATATATATAAATTATATATTTAAAAAATTGCATTTTATAGTTGGCCCCCCTACTTTTGTCCCTCTCCTCCCATGTGCCCCCCCTAAATATGAAAGCTAGAGACGCCACTGGGTGTATTGTGTACATATGCCAAGTTGCCATTCAGGATGTACAGAAATGCACATACACCTTGGGTTGCAGTGTGCCGAGATAAAGTGGGTGGTATGTACTGCATGTGTTGGTGCTGCACACGGAGGGCTATTTTACACTGTTTGCCATTTAAAGAGAGATCCGCACTGGATCTCTTTTCAGAGGGCATTTGACTAGGAGTTGAGGAAGCATTATGTCCCCCTAGAAGCCTGCACCACCACCCTATTCAGCGGAAGTAGGGTGGACAGTACTAGGGGTTCAATTCTTGCCTTGGCTGTAGCTAGGAACAGATGAGACTGGTTACTTCCAGGGCTGCTCACTGTCCCTAATCACAGGTAGAGGCTCTTTACGCAAGCACATGTAGACTCCAAGCCTGGCATTGATTGGTTCAGTTTTCCTGTCCACAGCTAATCAGAAAAACATGGCGGTACAAGCTGCAGTCATACTCTGATCTGATGGTGTTCAGCCATGAGAATGAGACCTTAAAAGTAACATTACGGTACTTTATTTTGTTTCCCAGTGCCCGGCCTGCAGCCAAGTTTCTAACTCAGGAACAGTGATGGACAATATCAATTAAATGGCTTTCTACTATGATTAGTTTGATTCACCATTCATTACTTTTTTCTGTATTTCTTTCTTCAAACCTTTATAATGGATGTATATCAAATGTGGTACAAGTAATTTATACGTAAGGAACAGTTTCTTATGTGGTGTCCTCAATCTCTGTCTGCCCCCAGTTTTGAAAGTAATAATTGTTGTAAAACACACACCACAATATACAGCTGTGGCCAAAAGTTTTGAGAATGGCACAAATATATTTTCACAAAGTCTGCTCCTTCAGTGTTTTTGGATATTTTTGTTAGATGTTACTATAATATACTGAAGTATAATTCCAAGCATTCCAGAAGTGTCAACGGCTTTTATTAACTATTACATTAAGTTTATGCAATCAATATTTTCAGAGTCAATATTTTCAGAGTCAATATTTTCAGAGTTGACCCTTCTTTTTCAAGACCTCTGTCATTCACCCTGGCATGCTGGCAATCAATTTGTGTGGTTTTTTTTTGTTCACCCACCTCTTAGGCCGCGTACACATGAGGAGATATATCCGATGAAAACGGTCCGACAGACCGTTTTCATCGGACATGTCTCCTGGGATGTTTTGGTTTGATGTGTGTACACACGATCAAACCAAAATCCCCACGGACAGACAGCGTGGTGACGTGGCGGTAACGTTGACGCCACCACATCACCAAACCAGGAAGTAAAATACTTCCACGCATGCGTCAAATCCATTCGACGCATGCGGGAGATTTCGGTCATTTCCGACAGACTGCTTTCCAGCAGACAAGTTTTAAAGCATGCTTAAAACTTTTGTGTGCTGGAAACCTGTCTGCTAGCCCGTACACACAATCGGATATGTCCGCTGGAACTGGTCTGCGGACCAGTTTCAGCAGATATGTTTGATCGTGTGTACGCGGCCTTAAGGATTGACCACAAGTTCTCAATGGAATTAAAGTCTGGAGAGTTTCCTGGCCATGGACCCAAAATGTGAGGTTTTGTTGCCCAAGTCACTTAGTTATCTCTTTCGCCTTATGGCGAGGTGCTCCATCATGCTGGAAAATGCATTGTTCCTCACCAGACTGTTCTTGGATGGTTGGGAGAAGTTGCTCTCGGAGGATATTTTTGTCCCATTCTTTATTCATGGCTGTGTTCTTGGGAAAATCTGTGAGGGAGCTCACTCCCTTGGCTGAGAAGCAACCTCACACATGAATGGTCTCAGGATGCTTTACTGTTGGCATGACATATGACTGGTGGTAGTGCTCACCTTTTCTTCTCCAGACAAGGGTTTTTCCAGATGCCCCAAACAATTGGAATGGGGATTCATCAGAGAAAATTACTTTACCCCAGTCCTCAGCAGTCCAATCTCTGAACCTTTTTCAAAATATCAGTCTGTCCCTGATGTTTTTTCTGGAGAGAAGTGGCTTCTTTGCTGCCCTTCTCGAAACCAGGCCATCCTCCAAAAGTCTTTACCTCACTGTGCGAGCAGATGAACTCACGCCTGGCTGCTGCCATTCCTGAGCAAGATCTGCATTGATGGTGCCCTGACCCCGCAGTGGAAATGTTTTTTTATGGGATTAAGTTCATTTTAATGGCAAAGAGGAACTTTGCAATTAATTGCAATTCATCTGATCACTCTTCATAACATTCTGGAGTATATGTAAATTGCCATTATAAACACTGAAGCAGCGGACTTTGTGAAAATTAATATTTGTGTCATTCTCAAAATTTTTAGCCACGACTGTACAATGGTGAGGAAGGGCAGACAGCACAAGAGAGAGAGGTTGGAGGATGTGTATGGACACACCACTATCATACAACAAAATAAGACATTGTTGTCTGACACCTGTTTTATCGTGCATATAAAACACAAAAGGGCCTGTTCACACTAATGGCATCTGTGCACTGCCCTACATGCTGCTGACCCTGTTCTCTAAACTGCTGATCCCCTGTGCCCTGTCCCAGGGCTGGACTGAGACCAAAATTCGGCCCTGGACTTCATCCAGACCGGCCCACTTTAAGTTTGCCAACAAGCACAAAAACAGTATATAAACTATAAGTAGCATAACATAAGGAGTCCTCACCTCTTTTATTATTTCACTTAATCTCCTCTGTATTTTTCTCATCCTTCTCACATCACTGCATGAAGTGAAGGGCGAGCTGCGCAGCCATTACTTTGACAGGCTGTCACTGAAACCGGCCCACTGAGCCATCGGCCCACCGGGAAACTCCCTGTAGTCCCTATGGCCAGTCCAAGCCTGCCCTGTCCTATTGACTCCTATACACTGTCCTGCTGATCCCGTGCCCTGTCCTATTGAATCCTATACACTGCCCTGCTGATCCCCTGTGCCCTGTCCTGTTGACTCCTATACACTGCCCAGCTGATCCCCTATGCCCTGTCCTATTGACTCCTATACACTGCCCTGCTGATCCCCTGTGCCCTGTCCTGTTGACTCCTATACACTGCCCAGCTGATCCCCTGTGCCCTGTCCTATTGAATCCTATACACTGCCCTGCTGATCCCATGTGCCCTGTCCTATTGAATCCTATACACTGCCCTTCTGATCCCCTGTGCCTTGTCCTATTAAATCCTATACACTGCCCTGCTGATCCCATGTGCCCTGTCCTATTAAATCATATACACTGCCCTTCTGATGCCCTGTGCCTTGTCCTATTAAATCCTATACACTGCCCTTCTGATCCCCTGTGCCTTGTCCTCTTGACTCCTATACACTGCCCTGCCGAACCCCCTGTGCCCTGTCCTGTTGACTCCTATACACTGCCCTGGTGATCCCCTGTGTCCTGTCGACTCCTGGACACTGCCCTGCTGATCCCCTGTGCCCTGTCGACTCCTATACACTGCCCTGCTGATCCCCTGTGCCCTGTCCTGTTAACTCCTATACACTGCCCTGCTGATCCCTGTGCCCTGTCCTATTGACTCCTATACACTGCCCTGCTGATCCCCTGTGCCCTGTCGACTCCTATACACTGCCCTGCTGATCCCCTGTGCCCTGTCCTATTGACTCCTATACACTGCCCTGCTGATCCCCTGTGCCCTGTCCTGTTGACTCCAATACACTGCCCTGCTGACCTTGAATCCTCTGCCCCCCACCCCGACATATTTAATTGCACCCCCACATCAGACAGGCCAGATCTGTCACTGCTGCGACACTGATTGGTGTATTCTGACAGCCAAGGGGTCCCCACTGTCAGAATATAATGGTACACCAGGGGGGGAAGGATTCCTCCATCAACCTTATTTGTGTTTGTTTATTTACCTTGTGATCAGCTTCGCTGGCAGATCAATAAGGGATGAAGCATCTATAGGCAGCCTTAGTATAAGGAAAATTATAAAGAATATAATAATATGCAGTAACAAAGTGTCTTTGTATAGAGACCTGTGTGATTCCAATGTCACATACTACAATGATCTCACCCTCTGGACAGACATAATTCATAAAATGATGATTATTTCCCTAGGAGAGATCAATAAAAGTCCACATTCCAGGATGTGTGATGGCAATGACTGCTCACCCTCCATGTGCACAGCCCACCTGTCAGCTGACAATACATACAGATTAGAGCCAATCATAATGCATACAGATAAGAGCCAATCATAGGACTTACCAAGAAGCGGGTGGACCCCGTGCCCTGATCGATGGCCCCCACTAGTGGCCCCAGGGCGATTCTATTGGAGGCAGCCATTCTCCTTGTAGTGTGACCCGGGATGACTGATCGGCCGACCTCTCCACTACACGCTGCCGGGTGTGCCGGGCTTCCACACAACCATGCCACACAGCTCGTGACATCAATGGGCGCTGACTCGGCTCTGCCAATCAGAGACCGGGGGTGTGCGAGCGCCGACGTCACCCGGCTTCCCACTGGCTCTTCGTCCATGCTGGCTGCTCGCCTGTGTGTGTGTATAGGTGTGACGTCACTCAGCACACAGCCAGCCGGGGATCAGGACACAGAGGGCAAAGTGCTAGGAGCTGTGTGTAGGAGATGTCTGTGGGTGCAAGCACTGGCATTCTTCCTTGCCAATAAACAGAGGGCATCAAATAAACCCTCTGCCAGGAGCTGCCACAAAAATGCAGTGTAAAAAATGTATTGAAAACGTGCAAAATTATAAAAATGTTGTGCACATTTATGAAATGAACAAAAGCGCCTGTTGCTCTTCTGGTGTGATGTTCAGTGTTAATAGCATCTCTAACATGTCCCCCCTTGTCTCCTTCTCCCATGCTCGCCTACAGCACGTGATTTCATAAATTTCACTGCCTTAGTAATTACCACAGCCATTTCCTCTGAGGGAAACCCTGAAAACATGACCTGTTGGGGTGCCTTGAGGACTGGAGTTGAGAAATACTGGCCTACGGGACTTCTCCAGAGTCTCACTCCCTGTGATTAGCGCAGCGCAGTGCCGTGCCAACATCCTCTGCACGTGGGCTGTGCGAACACGCCAGAGCTCATCCTTACTCCAGAGCCTCTCCCATCCTCTGGAACTCCCTGTCCCAGTATGTTCGGTCAGCTCCTACCTCTTGAAAACCCACTTGTTTAGGGAAGCCTACCCCACCTCCACCTAAGAGCCATTCCCATCAGATAATCCCCCACGGCTATTACCTTTTGTTTTTTCTCCCCCTCCTTTTAGATCAGTTGTTTTCAACCCCTGTACTCAGGACCCACTAGGCAGTTGTAAATAAAAATATTTTTTTGGTGAAATGACTGTTTACAGGGTATAGAGACATAATAGTTAACTGATTCCTTTCAAAAATCATTAAAAATAGATAAACATCAATCATATAATGTACCTGTATTTTCTAGTTTCGTTTTTGCATGTTGTTTCCTGCCTTTCTGCTGTACAGAGCCACAGAGCAGTGATGGTTTGGAAAACGAAACTGGAAACTGGACACACAGTAATCACATCTCCTTGAAGTTAGTGACCACAGAGAGAAAGCTCCCAGCACTGTGGTCATCAGGAAACAGACAACCAGGAAGTGTGAAGATCAGAGAAGAATTACAGTAACTTGAGAGCAAAAACGAACAATGAGGACATGAAAACAACACTGCATTAAAGAGGTGGTTCACCCTAAATATACTCTTTCCCATGTGATCCAGCATACTGGCGTCAGCCCCACTTACTATGTAATCCTTAATTTTGATTTATTTCCCCTGCGGTGGATGGCGCCTGTATAGCCCGTCACGGCTTCCGAAAATGCCCGATTTAGGACTCGGGTATTTCTGGCTCTATGCGTCGCCTGCGCACAGACCCTAGGAGCTGACTGTGCAGGCGCCGTATTTCTCCGAGTCCTATTTCGGCTTTTTTCGGAGGGCGTGACGCGCCATAGCTATAGGACTCGGAGAAATACGGCACCTGCGCAGTCAGCTCCTAGGTCTGTGCGCAGGCGCCGGAAATACCCGAGTCCTAAATCGGGTATTTTCGGAAGCCGTGACGGGCTATACAGGCGCCATCCACCGCGGGGGAAATTAATCAAAATTAAGGATTACACAGTAAGTGGGGCATTTAAAAAAAAAAAAGCATACTGGCGCTGACGCCAGTATGCTGGATCACATGGGAAAGAGTAGATTTAGGGTGAACCTCCGCTTTAAGTAAAGGAAGCTATTAAGATAAAAAAAAATCCTTTACAAATCCTTTAAGTATCACCTTGGGGAGATGCAGACTAGAATACTGTGTATCGCCTGGTTACTTCACAGCGCCCCGGCGTTATGGCCTACCTGGCCGGGGCGTGCGTGCCACGTGGTGTTCCGGGACCCTGTTGCTCCGGAACATTTGAGCAGCGGCTGGGACCCAGTGATCGACTGGGTTCCCATTCTTGAAGATCCCAAGCGGTATAGCTGTTCGGTGGGGAGTCCATCTGCGGAGAGCCATTGAGAGACTGGCGATCCAAAAGGATTACGACAAACCACCGGGGATCAAGGTAGCCGGATACTGAAGGATTGATTACCTGTCAGTCGGTACCTGAGCAATTATAAGGAGGAGTTCCAGGCGCAATTATTCAAGGAGGGTTGTCTCCGTATTTCTAATCAGTGAGGGCCTGTGGCAGACGTTTCTCCCTGAGTCCATTCCAGGAGGATCTGTGGCAGAGACTTTTCCCCCAAAAAAGTTTGAGTGATACTCCGGCTGCCAGGTCAGTGAGAGAGGCCTGTCCGGGTACGCTAATCCCACTCAGGCAGGAGTGGTGCGGAAAGTGTTATCTATGGGAGCAGGACTGTTCCAAACACTACGCCTGAATTTGCTGTTCTCCTTCTTGCTTCAACTCTATCCTTTCACCACCAGTTTAGTGTTTTTACCGTCTGGGTAATAAAGAGCACAGCAAAAGACACTTGTTGCGTACTTTCCTTTACTACTGCTATATGCACCATACACCCCTAGGAATTCCGAGAGCCATGAGGTAAATGTGCCACCCAAAACAAACCAGCAGCTCCTCCGGGGTAATGCTACAAATGCAATCACTGAGCAGAAAATGATATTCCCATGATGTTATCTTGCAAACCTGGCATGTTAGTGGATCCTGAGAACAGGAGTTGAGAACCACTGCTTTAGATTGTAAGCTCCATGAGCAGGACCCTCCTATTCTTTTTGTATTGGACTGTATTGTAATTGTACCGTCCCCTTTTTTATAGAAAAACACTGCGTAAACTGTTAGCGCAATATAAAGCCTGTATATCAGTGGTTCTCAACCTGGGGGTCGAATGAGGATTTGCCAGGGGTCACTGAATCCTGAGCTGTTCCTGAATCCCGCACTGCTCTCCCAGCCTTTTCGCGGCCGCCCAGCAGGGCTGTCCCTGGAGCCTGTGGCTGCCCACTTAGCTTCTTCGCAGCCACCCATTCATTTCATGGCATGGCTGGGGGGCAGAGACTAGAGGCCAGCTGACTGGTGAGGGATGTGAATTGGGCAGGGCTGGAGGAGACCATATCTCCTGATTTTGGCATAGGCGTCACTGTTGTGAGACACCACAGAGCTGGAGACACAATGAAGCCAGAGACACAATGAGCAACACTAGATGTGATTAGAGTTGCCATTAAAAGTCCCCACTACAGTTCTCAGATCAGCAGATGACCTTGATAAAGAGCACCTAAGTTGGCTGATCAGAACTCCCCCCAGCACTGTCACTGATCCCACCCCCCCCCCCCCCCACCAGCACTGCCGCTCTTTCACACTCCCTGCCAGCACTTCCACTCTTCCCAACTCCCCGCCAGCACTGCCACTCTTCCCACTCTTCCCACCCCCAAGAAATTAGGATAGAGAAAGATAAAAGGGAAAGAAAGGAGAACAGAGAGTGTGATACATCCTAAAATTTACCATAAGGGGTTTTAATACTGGAAGGGACTCAGGGAGCGCTAAATGTCCATGGGTTAGTGGTGCAAATTACTTGTCTTGCCTTGGGTGCTAAAAACTAACGTTACAAAAATGTTACTGCAGGGTCCCCACAACTTGGGAAATTTTATCAAGGGGTCACAGCACTAGAGAGATTGCGAACCACTTCTGTATATTGTGACGAAATTCACAATTAAAAATGAAAAGAGCCTAAAAAGGTGCAGAAATGACTGTGCTGTGTTTCTCAAGCGTAAGGTAGCCCATTGAAATGAATGGGGCTGCCTTATGTCAATAGAGCAAATGTACAACCCCTATTGTCACATGTTATAGTGTATAGGATATTATAGAAGAGAAGGGCAGTACTAACTATACAAGGAGAAGAGTTCTTTGGGTGTAAAAACACACTTTGGTTTTTTTTATGGGCACAGATATTAACAACATTAATGGAGCCAAAAACACCTGAACATGCTTTTAAAAGCACAGGGCAACCACATGTCTGATCAGCCGGTGGAAGTGCTAGCTGGTCATTTAGAACTCAAAGTTCGACAGGAGATCCTGGTAAAGCCACATAAGGCAGCAGAAGGGGGGTGCCCCCTTTAACTGCTTGTAAAAGCAATCTAGCAGCTAGTTAGCTGTTTGAATTGCTTTTAAAAGATAGATGACAGTCAGCTGTAAAACACGGTACCGGGATGATGCCTGCAGCTGTAGGCATCATCCCGGTAAAACCACTTGAATTCCAGCAATATACAGGTATGTCACTGGTCAACAAGTTAATATGGTGGTGGCTGTAACACTGAAGTTGGTGAAGGGGATTTCAAGTTAAAGAGGAGCTTCCGGCACCTTCAGAAAAAAATACTGTAGCTGCTGACTTTTAATATAAGGACACTTACCTGTCCAGGGATCCCACAATGTCCTCACCCGAGCCGATTCTTCAATTGGGTTTGGGTGCAGGAGCTAGCATCTCTAGTAAGGGAAACAGAACATGAAGCTTTGCACGGGTCACACTGCACCTTGTGAATGGTCTCGTAGTCTTCTAGGACATGATGTGTGTCCCAGAAGATTGTGGGGGAAGGAGGGGGACCCAAATTCCAGCTCAGTTCGCCAGGCACATTTGGAACGGTTATGGGGGAGGGGGGTGCAAACAAGCAGCACTTCTCCTTCTGGGTGGAGATAGGCTTTAAGCGACTCAAGTTTGGACTTAAGTCTTTATGGTTGATTTGGGATATTTAAATGTAACAGCGCAACACATTATTTTTATGTATTTTTTGGTAGATATTACAGTATTCAGATGTCCATTGGTGCTGCTGTTTTCACTGAGTGTTATATAGATTTTTATTTTATATTTTATTCAGCACTAAGCACAGCTTGCTCTTTTTTTACTATATCTAAGCCAAATCAGGCTGCTGCTGTCATTCACACATAGAACAAATGAGATGACCCAGATTCAGGGCTTTCAAGAATCTTTTAAATAAAGTGTTGAGCTGAAAGGTAAGGAAGGCCCATCTTGCTGAATAAACAAAAAACCTTGTCAGTGTTAGGACTCATGCCGCGTACACACGGTCGTTTTTTGCGATGAAAAAAAACGTCATTTTTTAAAACGTCATTTAAATTGATTGTGTGTGGGCAAAACGTCGTTTTTTGTCTTCAAAAAAACGACCAAAAAAAAATTCCAACATTCTTGAATTTTTTGTGTCGTTTTTCAAAATGTCGTTTTTTGTTTCACAAAAAGTCACCGTGTGTAGCAAAAACGTCGTTCAAAACAAAGTTTTTCAACCCGCGCATGCCCAGAAGCTAGTTATAAAGCGAGCTTCAATGGAAAAGAGTGGTGAACGTAACCTCGCTTTTTGTGAAAAAACGATGGTGTGTAGGCAACATCATCTTTGAAAAGTGACGTTTCAAAAACGTCGTTTTTTACTTCACAGAAAACGTCGTTTTTTTTCATCACAAAAAATGATCGTGTGTACGCGGCATTACCTTATATCCCTACTAGAAACATGGGCAAATAGGAGAACCAGGAAATGTAATAAAGCTGAATTCCATTTCACACTCCATCGCTTTTTGAGCTTCTGATTAAAATCCTACCTGTCATCCCCAAAAAAAAACACAATTTGCAAAAAACACCTGACTTACATTCTTTATTAAAAAAAAGCTATCTCCAAAATACTCGACCATGTGAAGAAGATAGTGACTGGGCAAAGCGTAGAAAAAATAGTTGTAATGCGATTCCTGTCATCTGTTATAAAAGTATCTCTCTTGTATCCAAAGGTTGTCTCACTAAAAAGAAACTGTTGCAAGAAGGTGTTTTTTATAATTTCAAGAAAAAAATAGATACCTGCTAGAGATTTGTTAATGTGAGCCCAGTAATTAACCCTTGCATATATAAAAAAAAGCTTAAAATGACAAAACTTAGGCCGCATACACACGATAGGTTAACCAGAGGACAATGGTCTGATGGACAGTTTTCATCGATCAAAACCGATCGTGTGTAGGCCCGATAGGTTATTTAACCTTCGGTTAAAAAAAAGCCAAACCGATAGGTCAAAACGAACGTTAGTAGGCACGACCATCAGTTAAAAATCCACGCATGCTCAGAATCAAGTCAACGCATGCTTGGAAGCATTGAACTTAATTTTTTTCAGCACGCCGTTGTGTTTTACGTCACCGCATTCTAACACGATCGTTTTTTTAAACCAATGGTGTGTAGGCACATCAGACCATCAGTCAGCTTCATCAGTTAGCCGATGACAACGGTGATCGTGTGTACGAGGCTTTAGTGCTCAAAAAAATATAAATGTTCTACATTTAATGATCTAAAAAATGAAAGCCATAGAAAGTAAGCAGCCAGCTTTGAAGGAACAATAGATCTTTCAATATTTTCAGAAATGGTACCTAGATCAAATCCCAAAGATGCTGAAGACAACACATCTCGTCCCCATCTGGACAAAGCAATCTGAATGTCAGGAAAGGTCCCCCTGCTGGGGATACTGCCTGATATTTGGGCTGCAGTACTGGCCTCCACCAGCGGGGGGTTCTTGGCAGTATGGAGCATACAGCCCTTCCTGCGCTCAGCTGTAACCTGAACTCAATCATCATCTCTATTTATACCCGGCGAGTTCAAGCAGAGCTGGCCCTGGTATCGTCATATCTTCCAGACCCGAGCCTGTATCCTGACCCTGTCTTTTGGATCCTGATTGTGAGCCTTGATCCTGTTCCGTGATTCTGATCCTTGATCCTGATCCCTGCCTGGACTTTTCCGCCCTGTTTCCTGGTTCCTGTCTTACCTGGATTCTTACCCCGCAGCTTGTCCATCCATCCGCTCCCTGCTCTGTTTTGTACCCATCCTCACCCATCTGCTGACCAGCTCGACGACCCGGAGTCTGCTGCCCAGCTTGATTTGCCCCTGTCTGCTTCCCAGCTTGATGTGCTTTTTGCCCAGCCTGAGATGTCTGTACCCGCTGCCCAGCTTGAGCTGTACTTTGCCCAGTTTAAAGTCATGGACCTTCCTCCGGCCCAACCTGATGTGACTTTATCTGCTGCCCGGCTTGACACCATGGGCTTTCCCCAGCAACAGCTAGTTGGAGCGTCCGGAGGCCGCTCCTTTGAGGGGGGGTACTGTCAGGAAAGGTCCCCCCTGCTGGTGATACTGTGTCAGGGATTCTAGATGGACCAGGACTGTGTGCCTACACTGAGGAGACCAATACTGTATATAGTGGAAAAAAGGTGTTTATTTACAAAGGTGAGACAACAAGTGAAAACAGTGCACGAATAACACAAAGGCTATATACAGGTTTAGGGGAAATGCAATAATCATAAGCCAGAGCCAAGCCGGGGTCAAATACCAGAAATCATCAAAAGAGGCTGCAGACAGGGAAGGGGCAGGAAGGAAATGTCCAGGAGAGGGATCGGGATCAGGTCAGGACAGATCAGGTCAGGTCAGAGGTTCAGGGTCCGGTTAGTAAACAGATACCAGGGCGAGTTCTATTTGAACTCGCCGGGTATTTATAGTGGGTGTACTGATTGGGTTCAGGTCACACCTGAACGGAGCAAAGGCCAGGTGTTCCACACTGCCAGGGTCCATCCGCTGGTGGAGGTCAGTACTGCAAGACAGAATATCAATAGTACCCCCTCAAAGGAGCAGCCTCTGGACGCTCCAACTATCCGTTGCCGGGGAAAGTCCAGAGTGACCAACTGGGCAATGGGAGGCTTGAGCCGAGAGGTGGGTACATCCGGGTCGTTGAGCTGGGCAGCAGGCACCGGGTCAGCGAACTGGGCAGCAGGCACCGGGTCAGCGAACTGGACAGCAGGCTCCGGGTCAGCGAACTGGACAGCAGGCTCCGGGTCAGCGAACTGGGCAGCAGGCTCCGGGTCAGCGAACTGGGCAGCAGGCTCCGGGTCAGCGAACTGGGCAGCAGGCTCCGGGTCAGCGAACTGGGCAGCAGGCTCCGGGTCATCGAGCTGGGCAGCAGGCTCCGGGTCATCGAGCTGGGCAGCAGGCTCCGGGTCATCGAGCTGGGCAGCAGGCTCCGGGTCATCGAGCTGGGCAGCAGGCTCCGGGTCATCGAGCTGGGCAGCAGGCTCCGCGTCATCGAGCTGGGCAGCAGGCTCCGGGTCATCGAGCTGGGCAGCAGGCTCCGGGTCCTCGAGCTGGGCAGCAGGCTCCGGGTCATCGAGCTGGGCAGCAGGCTCCGGGTCATCGAGGTGGGCAGCAGGCTCCGGGTCATCGAGCTGGGCAGGAGGCTGGCAGACTGGCACAGGAACAGCAGGCTGGGCAGCGGACTGGAGGTCATCAACCTGGGCAGCACACTGGAAGTCATCAACCTGGGCAGCACACTGGAAGTCATCAACCTGGGCAGCACACTGGAAGTCATCAACCTGGGCAGCACACTGGAAGTCATCAACCGGGGCAGCAGACTGGAAGTCATCAACCGGGGCAGCAGACTGGAAGTCATCAACCGGGGCAGCAGACTGGAAGTCATCAACCGGGGCAGCAGACTGGAAGTTATCAACCTGGGCAGCAGACTGGAAGTCATCAACCGGGGCAGCAGACTGGAAGTCATCAACCGGGGCAGCAGACTGGAAGTCATCAACCGGGGCAGCAGACTGGAAGTCATCAACCGGGGCAGCGGACTGGAAGTCATCAACCGGGGCAGCGGACTGGAAGTCATCAACCGGGGCAGCGGACTGGAAGTCATCAACCGGGGCAGCGGACTGGAAGTCATCAAGCTGGGCAGCGGACTGGAAGTCATCATGCTGGGCAGCGGACTGGAAGTCATCAAGCTGGGCAGCGGACTGGAAGTCATCAAGCTGGGCAGCGGACTGGAAGTCATCAAGCTGGGCAGCGGACTGAAAGTCATCAAGCTGGGCAGCGGACTGGAAGTCATCAAGCTGGGCAGCGGACTGGAAGTCATCAAGCTGGGCAGCGGACTGGAAGTCATCAAGCTGGGCAGCGGACTGGAAGTCATCAAGCTGGGCAGCGGACTGGAAGTCATCAAGCTGGGCAGCGGACTGGAAGTCATCAAGCTGGGCAGCGGACTGGAAGTCATCAAGCTGGGCAGCGGACTGGAAGTCATCAAGCTGGACAGCGGACTGGAAGTCATCAAGCTGGACAGCGGACTGGAAGTCATCAAGCTGGACAGCGGACTGGAAGTCATCAAGCTGGGCAGCGGACTGGAAGTCATCAAGCTGGGCAGCGGACTGGAAGTCATCAAGCTGGCCAGCGGACTGGAAGTCATCAAGCTGGGCAGCGGACTGGAAGTCATCAAGCTGGGCAGCGGACTGGAAGTCATCAAGCTGGGCAGCGGACTGGAAGTCATCAAGCTGGGCAGCTGACTGGAAGTCATCGGACTGGCAAGCTGGCACAGCAACATCTGGTTGGCAAGCTGGCACAGGAACGTCAAACCAACAAACCTGGGGAAAATGTTTATAACATTTTTATAAGCAAAAAGGTTGTCACCTGGGGCCCTCTGGGAGCTTTCATAATTATATTATATATATATGTTAAAAAAATAACCAAAAAATATATAAAAATATATATATATATATATTTTTTTTTTTTTTTTTAAAGGTGGGGGGTTGTCATCTGGAGCCCTGGGGATCTCCGGGCCACTGGGGACCTCCAGACCCCTAAAACAAAACATTGGCCCTTTAATAACAAAAAATATGGGGTGTTGCCACCCGGGGCCCTGGGGGCCTCTGGGCCCCTGGGGACCTCCGGACTGCTAAAAAATATTAAATTCCAAAAATTGGCCCTTTAATAAAAAAATCCTACAAAAACCAACTAAAAAATATATATACAAAAAAAAAAAGAGGGGGGTTACCATCTGGGGCGCTGGGGGGCCTCCAGGCATCTGGGCACCTCCGGACCCCCGGGCCCCTTACAGGTGTACAGGGCCGCCATCAGGAATTTTGGGGCCCCTTACACAGCTTCAGGCATGGGCCCCCTGGAGCAGAGAACGGGGGGGGGGGTGCTGCCGCATGAAATTGAGAAGCGGGGGGAGGGGGGTGCTGCCGCAAATTGAGGAGCGGGGGGGCCCTTTACAATTTTTGGAATTTAAAATTTAGACAGAAATAAGAAATAAAGAAAAATATATATAAAAAAGGGGGGTAGCCATCCGGGGCCCTGGGGACCTCTGTGCTCTTTATAAAATAAAAAGAAACAAGAGAGAAAATATATATATATATTTTTTTTAAATATAACATTTATCTCAAAAAATTAAAAAACAAGGGGGTTGCCTTCCAGGGCCCTGGGGACCTCTGGGCCCTTTCATAAAAAAAAAAATGTTATCAAAAAAAATGTATACAAAAATAAAAACAATAAACAATTATAAAAAAAGGGGGTTTGACACATGGGGCCCTGGGGACCTCTGGGCCCTTTAATAATATATATATATATATATATATATATATATATATATATATATATATATATATATATAAATAAATAAAAGAAATAAAAAATTATAAAAAAAACATTTTTCTTTTAGAAAAAAAGGGGGGTTGTCATCTGGGGCCCTTGAGATCTCCAGGTCCCTGTGGACCTCCGGACCTCTAAAAAACTAAAAGAAAAAAAATTGGCCCTTTAATAAAAAAAAAAGACAAATATATAAAAAAAATATATATTTTTTTTAAATATATATATTTTTTGATAAAAAAAAGGGCTTGCCATCTGGGGCCCTTAGTGGCCTCCGGGCCCCTGGGGACCTTCAGAGCCCTTAAAAAAATAAAAATAAAAAAAAATGTTTTTTTTTTTTTAGGGTGGTTCCCATCCGGGCCCCTGGGGACCCCCGGGCGGTGTAATGCCTGTACCCCCCTAATGGCGGCCCTGCAGGTGTACTGCCTGTACCCCCCTGATGGCGGCCCTGGGTGTAATGTCAGCATGTGAAAAATGACATTCTGAAGGAAAAAAGCCATTTAAAACTGACTCGCGGCAATAATGAATTGTCGGCTCCCAGCAATTGCAGGAGAATTCATTCATTAAAAACACCAAAAAAAGCGTGGGGGTCCCCCCAAATTCTATAACCAGACCCTTTAGGTCTGGTATGGATATTAAGGGGAACCCCGCCGTCAATAGTAAAAAAAAAATGACGTGGGGTTCCCTCCAAATATCCATAACCAGACCCTTCAGGTCTGGTGTGGAATTTAAGGGGAACTCCACCCCAAATTAAAAAAAAAAATGGCGTGGAGTCCCCCCTAAAATCCACACCAGACCCCTTATCCGAGCACGTTGACCTGGCCGGCCGCAGAAAAGAGGGGGGGACAGAGCGCGGCCCCCCCCTCTCCTGAACCGCACCAGGCCACATGCCCTCAACATTGGGAGGGTGTTTTGGGGTGCCCCCCAAAACACCTTGTCCCCATGTTGATGAGGACAAGGGTCTCTTCCCCACAACCCTTGCCCGGTGGTTGTGGGGGTCTGCGGGCAGGAGGCTTATCGAAATCTGGAAGACCCCTTTAACAAAGGGGCCCCCCAGATCCCGGCCCCCCCCCTGTGTGAAATGGTAATGGGGTACACTGTACCTCTACCATTTCACGAGAAAAAAAAATGTAAAGGGTTAAAAACGACAAGAGACGGTTTTTGACAAGTCCTTTATTATCTTCTTTCTTCTTTCCTTCGGGTTTCTTCTTCCTCCTCCTTCTTCTTCCTCTGCTTCTGTCTTGGGTCTTCTATTCCCGCATCTTGCCCGGCGTGTTCTTCCATCTTCTTCTCCTTCCGCTGTCCTTCTCGTCCGCATCTCCTTCTTCTTCGCCGGAGGCGCCGCTTCCAATTGAAATCCCCGCTGTCTGCCGGACCACGCCCCCCCCCTCTGAAGCCACGGGCAAGCTCTTAGGAAAGTCCCCGTGTGGTGCCTGTGCGTCAGAGGGGGGCGTGGTCACATGTTCCAGAAAGCGGGCAATTCAATTGGAAGCGGCGACTCCGGCAAAGAAAAAGCCGCGCACAAGCTTCAAATTGAATTGCCCGCCCTCTCACTTGTGACCACGCCCCCCTCTGACGCACTTGCAGCACACTCCTAAGAGCTTGCCCGTGGCGTCAGAGGGGGGGGCGTGGTCCGGCAGACCGCGGGGATTTCAATTGGAAGCGGCGCCTCCGGCGAAGAAGGAGAAGATGCGGACGAGAAGGACAGCGGAAGGAGAAGAAGATGGAAGAACACGCCGGGCAAGATGCGGGAATAGAAGACCCAAGAAAGAAGCAGAGGAAGAAGAAGATGGAGGAAGAAACCCGAAGGAAAGAAGAAAAGAAGATAATAAAGGACTTGTCAAAAAACGGCTCTTGTCTTTTTTTACACTGACACTTTTTTTTCTCGTGAAATGGTAGAGGTACAGTGTACCCCATTACCATTTCACACAGGGGGGGGGCCGGGATCTGGGGGGCCCCTTTGTTAAAGGGGTCTTCCAGATTTCGATAAGCCTCCTGCCCGCAGACCCCCACAACCACCGGGCAAGGGTTGTGGGGAAGAGACCCTTGTCCTCATCAACATGGGGACAAGGTGTTTTGGGGGGCACCCCAAAACACCCTCCCAATGTTGAGGGCATGTGGCCTGGTGCGGTTCTGGAGAGGGGGGGGGCCGCGCTCTGTCCCCCCCTCTTTTCTGCGGCCGGCCAGGTCAACGTGCTCGGATAAGGGGTCTGGTGTGGATTTTAGGGGGGACTCCACGCCATTTTTTTTTAAATTTGGGGTGGAGTTCCCCTTAAATTCCACACCAGACCTGAAGGGTCTGGTTATGGATATTTGGGGGGAACCCCACGTCATTTTTTTTTTTAATTGACGGCGGGGTTCCCCTTAATATCCATACCAGACCTAAAGGGTCTGGTTATTGAATTTCGGGGGACCCCCACGCTTTTTTTTTGGTGTTTTTAATGAATGAATTCTCCTGCAATTGCCGGGAGCCGACAATTCATTATTGCCGCGAGTCAGTTTTAAATGTTTTTTTTTTTTTTTTTTTTTTTCAGAATGTCACTTTGTGCAAAGACATATTTCTAACCACGGGAAAAGTGTGCTTTATTCACCTGCTGACATTCCTCCCCCCCTCCCCCCCCCCATGGTACGAATTTTAAAATAATTATTCAAATGACGTGGGGTTCCCCCCAAATTCCATTACAGGCCCTTCAGGTCTGATATGGATATTAAGGGGAACCCCGCCGTCAATTTAAAAAAAAAATGACGTGGGGTTCCCCCCAAATTCAATAACCAGACCCTTCAGGTCTGGTGTGGAATTTAAGGGGAACTCCACCCCAAATTTAAAAAAAAAATGGCGTGGAGTCCCCCCTAAAATCCACACCAGACCCCTTATCCGAGCACGTTGACCTGGCCGGCCGCAGAAAAGAGGGGGGGACAGAGCGCGGCCCCCCCCCTCTCCTGAACCGCACCAGGCCACATGCCCTCAACATTGGGAGGGTGTTTTGGGGTGCCCCCCAAAACACCTTGTCCCCATGTTGATGAGGACAAGGGTCTCTTCCCCACAACCCTTGCCCGGTGGTTGTGGGGGTCTGCGGGCAGGAGGCTTATCGAAATCTGGAAGACCCCTTTAACAAAGGGGCCCCCCAGATCCCGACCCCCCCCCTGTGTGAAATGGTAATGGGGTACCTTGTACCTCTACCATTTCACGAGAAAAAAAAAGTGTCAGTGTAAAAAAAGACAAGAGCCGGTTTTTGACAAGTCCTTTATTATCTTCTTTTCTTCTTTCCTTCGGGTTTCTTCCTCCATCTTCTTCTTCCTCTGCTTCTGTCTTGGGTCTTCTATTCCCGCATCTTGCCCGGCGTGTTCTTCCATCTTCTTCTCCTTCCGCTGTCCTTCTCGTCCGCATCTTCTTCTTGTTTTTCTTCGCCGGAGGCGCCGCTTCCAATTGAAATCCCCGCTGTCTGCCGGACCACGCCCCCCCTCTGACGCCACGGACAAGCTCTTAGGAAAGTCCCCGTGTGGTGCCTGTGCGTCAGAGGGGGGCGTGGTCACATGTTCCAGAAAGCGGGCAATTCAATTGGAAGCGGCGACTCTGGCAAAGAAAAAGCCGCGCACAAGCTTCAAATTGAATTGGCCGCCCTCTGACATGTGACCACGCCCCCCTCTGACGCACTTGCAGCACACTCCTAAGAGCTTGCCCGTGGCGTCAGAGGGGGGCGTGGTCCGGCAGACAGCGGGGATTTCAATTGGAAGCGGCGCCTCCGGCGAAGACCAAGAAGGAGAAGAAGATGCGGACGAGAAGAACAGCGGGAGGAACAGAAGATGGAAGAACACGCCGGGCAAGATGCGGGAATAGAAGACCCAAGACAGAAGCAGAGGAAGAAGAAGGAGGAGGAAGAAGAAACCCGAAGAAAAGAAGAAAGAAGATAATAAAGGACTTGTCAAAAACCGGCTCTTGTCGTTTTTAACCCTTTACATTTTTTTTCTCGTGAAATGGTAGAGGTACAGTGTACCCCATTATCATTTCACACAGGGGGGGGGGCGGGATCTGGGGGGCCCCTTTGTTAAAGGGGTCTTCCAGATTTCGATAAGCCTCCTGCCCGCAGACCCCCCACAACCACCGGGCAAGGGTTGTGGGGAAGAGACCCTTGTCCTCATCAACATGGGGACAAGGTGTTTTGGGGGGCAGTTTATGTTTGTACTGTTACATGCATGAACACCATCCATTTTGGTTCATGTTTATAAACATTTATATATACGTCTGTAGACATTTTCCGTGCAATAAATATTTTTTCTATATACATCACAGTATCTGGCTTTCAAAGTCCCATCTCAGGGGGAACAACCTTTTGTTCTATACTATAGGGATGCGGCCATTCACACTGTGTTAAGTGATATGGCGATTACCCCTCCTTTTTCGTTGTTTCTGAAATGGGATCTCCCATTGGTGTTGAACGTTTTTGCTTTAGATGCCTTCAATCACATTACATCAGCCAGAAGAGTCAGTATTGGCGGCCTTGGGGTTTAAAGAACCCATTCTCCTGTTCTTCCCGGACAGAGAGGTACTCATGCCAATGCTCAAATTTGTGCTTGAATTGACCTTCAGAGTCCATATCACACAAGAGGTTGTCCTTCCTATGTTCCTTTTGGGGAATGCCCAAGTAATTATACCATCGAATGTGGGCCAAGCTTTAAAATGTTTGATCTAGGCGACTTCTGGCATCAGAAAGTCGGATCATATGTTTGTCATTTCAAGTGAAACGCATAATGATTTCACAACCTCCAACAAGACTATTGCCTTTTTGGTTGGTGAGGCTCACTTGCTTGGCCTACAAGTTGAAAGGGTTGGCTGTGCCTGGGGAATCACGGCACTCTTCATTAGAAGGGTCTCGACCTTGAGAGTGACAGTATGCCGGGTGTCCCAGAGACGAGCAGCTTCTTGGGCATCAAAATATATATGGCTCATTACTTTATAGAAGCAGCCTTAATGACAGTTGAGTTTGGCATCTTGGCTTCTGTTTTTAGCCAGCATTGAGGAGTGTGTAGCATTATTCCTCCCCTGTGTGGCTAGTTAGTTCCCAGCTGTGCTGACATGGAGCCATCAGGAAAGCGGAAAATTGAATGACAAATACTGTAATTTTTCTTTCCTGACAAGCTCCATGGCAGCACACATCCCACTCAGCTTGGTAGGACTAGTTACAGAACGCCAAGGCTGTAGGTGGATTCAAATTTATGAGTTAGGTCCTGGAAGCATGGGGGGCGGAGCCTATACCCAGCTGTGCTGCCATGGAGCTTGCCAGGAAAGGAAAATTACTGTATAAGTATTTGTCATTCAACTATGTTATGTTTGCTGTGGCTTCTATGTAAAATAATGTGCCAGTAAATACTGCATAAAAAGCTCTTAAAAGGGTTGTAAAGGAAAACATTTTTTTTCATAATAAGCATCCTTTACCTGCAGACATTCCTCTTTTCACTTCCTCATTGTTCGTTTTTGCTCAGAAGTTGCTCTATTTCTTCTCTGTTCTGTTCACTTCCTGTTTGTCTGATTTTACTGAAGGGAGACTTTACTGCGGTGGTCAGTAACGTGCTCGCCCCCTCCTGGGAACTACATCTGTGTGGCAGGACGCTCTCTACGTGTGATGCCGCGTACACATGATCACTTTTCGACATGAAAAAAAACAACGTTTTTAAAAACGTCATTTAAAATGATCGTGTGTGGGCTTCACATTGTTTTTCATCTTCATCTTCATCTTCTGAAAAACGTCAAAAAAAAAATTCGAGCATGCTGCATTTTTTAACGTCATTTAAAAAAAAAAAAGTTTTTTGGGTTGTAAAAAATTATTGTGTGTGGGCTAAAACGACGTTAAAAACGACGTTTTAAACCCACGCATGCTCAGAAGCAAGTTCTGAAAAACTGAATGCAACTTCCCCTTTACTGTAGTCCGCGTACACACGATCGAATATATCTGCTGAAACTGGTCCGCAGACCAGTTTCAGCAGACAGATTCGATTGTGTGTACAGACTAGCAGACAGGTTTCCAGCAGACAAAAGTTTTAAAGCATGCTGGAAATCCGTCTGTCCGACATGCCCGCTGGTTAGTACGCCTAACCAGCGGACCAAAATCTCCTGCATGCGTCGTATGGATTCGACGCATGCGTGGAAGTATTTTACTTCCTGGTTTGGTGACGTGGCAGCGTCAACGTCACGTCACTGCGCTGTCTGTCTGCGGGGATTTTGGTTTGATCGTGTGTACACGGATCAAACCAAATCATCCCAGGAGACATGTCCGACAGACCGTTTTCATCGGATTTGTCTCCTCAGAGTGCCGTTGTACGTGTTGTACGTCACCGCGCTTTGCTCATCATTTTTTTTAAAACGATGGTGTGTGGGCAACATCGTTTTTAATGATGAAGTTGGAAAAACGTTATTTTTTCTACATGCTGAAAAAATATGTTTTTTTTCATGCCAAAAAGTGATCGTGTGTACGCGGCATTAGAGACTTCAAGGAGGTGTGAATTACTGGGCGTGCTGCAATTCATACTAGGAAATGTAGTTCTTACATGAACAAGTGATGCAAACCAGGAAATGAATGAGAGAAGAGAAACTAAAACGCCGGAGGCGATATAGATGAAGAAATTTAATAGGTATTTACTCATTTGTTAACAGAATCATTACACTATTCTGTCTGTCTACCTCTCAGACAAAATTTCCTTTACAACTCCTTTAACCACTTCCTGATGGCCGTACGACTATATACGGCCGCAGGGTGGTTCCAAATCTCTGAGTCGCCATCTTTTTACGGCCTCAACTCCTCCTCATTGACACCAATAATGGGGCCCAATGACACCAATGATGTAACACAATTCCTCCCACTGACGCCAGCTATAGGACATTGTTTTTTTCCCCACTGCCTTATGCCGCGTACACATGATCGCATTTTCCGGCCGAAAAAAAATTTGAAAGGTTTTTCCAACGGAATTCTGCTCAAGCTTGGCTTGCATACACACGCTCACACAAAAGTTCTCTGAACTTTTGTCCGTCAAGAACGTCAAGAACGCAGTGACGTACAACACTACGATGAGCCGAGATAATTAAGTTCAATGCTTCCGAGCATGCATCTAATTGTTTCCGAGCATACGTCGGAATTTTGCACGTCGGAATTGCTACAGACGATCGAATTTTACAATAGGAATTTGTTCCGTCGGGAAAATTTGAGAACCAGCTCTCAATCTTTTGTTGGTGGGAATTCCGACAGCAAAAGTCCGATGGAGCATAGACACGGTCGGAATTTCCGTTCAAAAGCTCACATCAGACTTCTGCTGTCGGAATTTCAAATCGTGTGTACGGGGCATAAGGCACTTTTCTACTCCCAGTGACCACAGTCTGGCCCCCCTAAAGTCTGAAGGACAGTAAACTGGCCCTTTGTTTATAAAGTCTGGAGACCACTGGTCTAGGGGAATGATGTGCACAGGGGGTGGCCCAATCCCTTTTTTTTTTGTATTATTTTGATTTTTAAGGGGAAAAAAACAGTGCTATTTAGGAAGAGGAGCAAAGGAGAATATGCAAGATTGTCTAGAGGGTGAAGATCCACTTCAAGAATTAGGTTGAGTCCCCAGAGTATTATTATTATTATTACAGTTTGCACTTAACCCAACCCTCAACCTTGGCAGATAGATGCTTTCAATTACACAGGACAGCCTCTTAACAGGTCACACTGGTTTCTGATGAGGCTTCATAGGTACTTGCTGCAACATGTGAACATATGTTGATTTTCTGCCACTTACTTCATGGCAGTCATACAGTTTCTGAACTGTGGGCATTGTAGTTAGATAACTCTCCTACGTTTGAAGTAACAGTTCCTGATTTTGCAGATTCATCCTTTGAATTGGCTATCATTTTAAATGTTAAGCAATTTCTTAAAAAAATATATAATATAAACATCAGTTTTTTTCATTTATTTCTAAGGTTAAGTAAATGGGTATTGCAATACTATTGAAAGCACAAATATAAATATCCTGCACACAACCATGTTCCAGTTTCAGAAGGCAAGCGCTAGACCGATTAGTGGCTGAAGAACTTAAAGGGGTTGTAAAGGTAGGTTTTTTATTTTTTAAATAGGTTCCTTTAAGTGCAATGTTGGTACACTAACCCTTTCCTTCGATTTCCCTTCTAAATGTTTTTTTTCTTTGTTTTCTTTGTCTGAATTTCTCACTTCCTGATCCTCCTCAGTAAGCTGTTCTGCCTGACTAACCCCCAGCCAGAACGGCTCAGATGATGGGGGCAAGATTACTGAGGAGGAACAGGATGTGAGAAATTCAGCCAAAGAAAGAAAATATTTAGAAGGGAAATCGAAGAAAAAGGTAAGTGAACCAACAATGCACTAACTTAAAGGAACCTAATTTAGAAAATAAAAAACAAACCTTTACAACAACTTTATTATACTGTCACATGTTGAAGTAAATGGTAGTACCTACATAAATAAGCAAATGGAGAATTAGTTCAATAATAGCTCACTAGACACTGTAATCACCATGTTCTAGCAGCTTAGAATAGAGTTTTATACCACTAGATTAAAAAAAACTTAGCAACCAACAATATCAGCAGTAAGCAGTAGCATTAGTAAACAGTAACAGCAAATGTTTTCTCTTTGGGATCTCGGAAATCCCCACAGGCTGCGTGCGCCTTTCCAGTTCATCCCTTGCTGGAGAAACTGATGTATGATGACTGGGTTCACCCAGACAAACAGTTTTCTCCTCCTAGGCAGTTTTCCCTCCTTTATCCTAAGAAAGAAGGTTTCACTAAGAAATGTGGGGTACCTGCTATAGATGCAGCTATTTCTTGTGCAAACAAAACCTGAACTGTCCTATATAGACAATGCGCAGTGTTTTAAGGATCCAACTGATAAAAAGCTGGAGCTGGAGTCCCATATTGAAAGCCTCCTCTTCCATGGCTGGGGCTGTAGTACAACCTGCAGTTGCCGGTTTAAAAGAAGAGTAACGTCCTTCATTTAAGCGTTCTCTTTCTCCAGCCCCTGGAACGTCATTCTCCAGCAGTGGCGACGTCCTCCCCAGTCCAACACTAGGGGAAAGGCCCAGAGCCAAGCCCAAGGGCAGAAAAGGACTTGGGATTCAAAGCCTAAGCAGACCCCCAAAACTTCCCTATGAAGAGATGCCCCCGCTTGGCCGAGTGGGGGGAAGGCTGCTGCAATTTGCACTGCCTGGCGGAACGAAGTTCAGGACAAGTGGGTCATCTCCACAGTGTCCTCAGGCTACAAGCTAGAATTCAGAGAACTTCCGCCACCCTGTTTTCTGAGATCAAGAGTTGTTCCAAGGTGTAATCTTGGAATTAGCCCCAAAGGATCAGGGATCAGGATTCTATTTAAACCTTTGTGTAGCACCCCCTTACTTTCAGTATGGGCGCTACGCTAAAGTTAATAGGAATGGGAGAGTTATTTTTTCTCCCATTCATAATTGTGCAAAATTTGGGCTGCTGTCATTCAGAACTGTCCTGTGGGCTAGTCTACACTCCAGGGGTGATGTTCACACCCCTGGGTTGTAGGTGGTGCTAGAGGGGTTCTGACGGAGCCACTTTTCCCCAGCAGCCAATTGGAGGAGTTTTCCCTTGTGGGGCATACTCGGGGAGGGTATATCTGTGGCAGACGCCATTTTCTTGGGTTCTTCGCGGGTTCCAGGTTCCAGGTGCGGCACCCACCTTTAGGGTGTGCGCATCCAACGAGCCCTGGCGATATGGCCTACCAGGCCGGGGCCACATGCTACGCAGAGTTCCATACAAATGCTAAAAGGGGCCCCAGTGACTTACTGGGTCCCCAGCTACACTAAGAAGGATCCCAGGCTGGGTGCAGCTCGGTGGGGGATCGGCTTGAGGTGAACCCGGAGGCAGGTGATCCAAAAGGGCTGTAACGAACCATCAGGGATCAGGTGACTCTGACTGAACTTATTGGGAGGATTCGCTCAAGAATCCATTTAGCTCACTCAAGTACTAGGCCTGTGGCAGAGACCCGAGCCAGGCCTGTGGCAGAGGTCTGTTCCTCCCAGCAATCTAAGTGACACTCCGGCTGCCAGGCTTGTGGCAGGAGTCTGTCCGGAGGCACTTCACCCACTCTGGCTAGAGTGGCGACGAACCATGCTACTGATGAAAGCAGGCTTGCTTTCCATAACTATCCTGGGCCGGATACTGCAAATGTTCTTCTTCTGCTTCATCAACCCGTTCTATCCCACTGTTGATGTTGGCTGTGTTGGGCCTTGGAAATAAAGCATTTGAAAACTCCATTGCTGACTGGACATTCGCTCACTACATGTACTCACTGCTATCACCCCACCGAGGGTAACTTAATATGCCGATCCCAAAAACAACCAGCGGCTCCTGAATGGGGTAGCGCTACATTTGCAAAACCAGGTTCCAACACCAAATGGGGATGTCAGACCTATCCTAGATCTTAAAAGCCTGAATCAATTCCTGAACATTTGCTCCTTCTGCATGGAGTCTGTCCTTTCAGTTGTTTCCACCCCTCAGGGAGGAGAATTCCTGGCATCAATAGACATCAGAGATGCATATCTACATGTGCCAATATTCCCCGCATACCAAATATTTCTAAGGTTTGCGGTGGATCAGCGCCACTTTCAGTTTGTGGCCCTTCCTTTTGGGCTGGCTACAGCACCTCGAGTGTTCACAAAAATACTGGCCCCGGCCCTAGCAAGGCTAAGGGCACAAGGCATAGCAGTAACAGCCTACCTGGACGATCTGTTGATCATAGTTCAGTCTGCTGCACGCTTGGGCCACAATGTGCATAGCACAGTGGAATATTTAGAGTACCTAGGCTGGGTCCTCAATCTGGAAAAATCCTCCTTGCAGCCTCAAAGAAGGCTGGAGTATTTGGGCATGATTATAGACACGTCCCAAAGCAAAGTATTACTTCCCAAGCCAAAGGCAAAAGCCATAGGAGACTTGGTCCGAGTGATAAAGGCAAAAAGAAGACCTTCCATATGCATGAGATTATTGGGTAAGATGGTAGCCCCATTTGAGGCTGTCCCTTATGCCCAGTTTCACTCAAGGCCGTTACAGGGCAGAATTCTGTCAGCTTGGAACAAAGATGTTCAGGTCCTGGATCTTCCTATGATTTTATCTCCAAAGGTTCGCCAGAGCCTCAATTGGTGGTTGCTCCCCGAAAATCTGTCAGAAGGAAAATCCTTCACTTCGGTTACCTGGAAAGTGGTGACCACAGACAATAGCCTTCTTGACTGGGGGCAGTTCTAGAAGAATTTGAGAGCTGGTTCTCAAATTTTTCGACTGAAAAAGTTCTTGTCGGAAATTCCAATCGTCTGTATGCAATTCCGACGCGCAAAAAAATGCATGCTTGGAATCAATTCAACGAATGCTCGGAATCATTGAACTTCATTTTTTTGCGACTCATTGTAGTGTTGTACGTCAATGCGTTCTTCACGATTGGAATTTTGTGTGACCTTGTCTATGCAACTCAAGTTTGAGCCAAAATTCTGTCTGAAAAAAATCCACGGTTTTCTTGTCGGAATTTCCGATTTCACACTGAAGGCGGGTTTAAAATCATGCAAATTCAGCTGAACTCGCGATTTGAAAGATATCTGTGCGGGTTCATGCACTGATGTCTATTGAAATCGCCCCCGAAGTCTCCAAAAGTAATGCAGCAAACTACTTTTGTCAATTGGTTCAGCTTTGGCGTCGCACTGATTGGGACAGTGCCGTTGCCGGCAATAGGCTGTGGTTTGGCATGTGATTTGGCATGTCAAATTGCGTCTATGTGAACAGGGGCTTAGGATGTTCAGCATGCAAATGCAGTCTAAATATTAAAAGCCACTATCTCAGACTGACTACTGCCCATGGGGAGGCATTTTTATATTTGCATAATGATACCCAAGAACCAACCCACTACTTGCACCAAGGCTGAGAACTCTTCAGAAGAATGCTAAGGCAGGATGATGTGATGTTTTCAGGAAGCTATGTACAATACCATGCCAGGCAGTGGCGGCTGGTGCTCAAAATTTTTGGGGGGGCGCAAACGAAAAAAAAAATTGCAGCCTCACTGTGCTCATCAAATGCAGCCACTGTGCCATGCCATCAAACGCAGCCACTGTGCCATCAATTCGCACCACTGTGCCATGCCATCAAATGCAGCCACTGTGCCATCAATTGTCACCACTGTGCCATGCCATCAAATGCAGTCACTGTGCCATGCCATCAAACGCAGCCACTGTGCCATCAATTCGCACCACTGTGCCATGCCATTAAACGCAGCCACTGTGCAATCAATTGTCACCACTGTGCCCTTTAACGGTCGCCGCTGTGCCCATTGTCCCCACTGTGCCTATTGTCCCCACTGTGCCTATTGTCATCACTGTGCCCTTTAATTGTTGCCACTGTGCCTATTCACCCTGCTGTGACAATTGTCCCCACTGTGCCCATTGATGTTGCCGCTGTGCCCTGTAAAGTGCTCCTTCCCCCCCCCCCTGCCCGGCATTTACCTTTACTGGAGTCAGGCATCCACATCCCACAATGTCTTCTCCCGCCCTCGATGACTGACAGGCGTCTCAGCCAATTAGGTTACCGGTAGCCAGAACTGGCCAACCTGATTGGCTGAGACGCCTGTCAGTCTTATCCAAGGAACGCACAGCTTGTGCGTCCTGAGGATAAGCTTCCGGGACCCGAGGGCTGTACTGGAAAAGCCTATCAGAGCCGCTGGCTCTGAAAGACACTTCCGTAAACCAACCAGCTGCCGTTATTCAGATGGTCGGACATGAGCGCCGACCATCTGAATAGAACAGCGGCAGCGGCGATAATAACATCGATTTGTGCAATGCGTGAATCTATGTTATTAGACTCAGTGGTGGTGAGAGCCAGAGGGGGCGGCGCTCCAGCGCCCTCTATGGACGAACCGCCACTATTGCCAGGCCATCCCACCAGCAATGATGGGCCTGCATTACATAGAGAAGCATAGAGACCTAGTGGTGACATAACTGGCACTAGAATCATTTGTGTAATAAAATTGAAAAGCTTTATTAAAAAAATAAAAAAATCATTAGCATGTTTGTGAGGGGGAAAGAAAAAAAAAAAAGGTAAAGCAAAATATAAACAGACTAAACATCAGCTTTAGACGAATGTCAGGAAGTTTGATTATTTTGCCACAATAGAAATACATTTTAATTACTTTATTTGTTCTTTATTATGCTTTTTCATCCAGGCATGTATGACTGCAATTGTACATAGCGTGAAAGTTCTGCATTCACCAAACGGAAAAAAGAGGAACTTCATCTCACTGAACATCAATATTAAAATGTGCGCAATGACAACTTCCTTTTCCGTGCTAACAGATCCTCAGAGGGATAGTACAACTATCATACTGATCAGAACCCTTGGCTCAGCAAAGAGATAGGCAACCAATATATGCTTCTATTTTCTTGGAATACAGGACGGATATTTCCAGGTAGGAAACAAAATACGTTCTCTAATTCATATAAATGGTGTCACTAACAGAGATTTTCTTTTTCCAGTGTACATTAATAGTGGAGCCATGTGGGCTGTAGGTGACAACAAGTGCAAATGCAATTAGGCTTGGGCTGATTGTGACATTTTGTTCTTGTTAGCCAAAGACTGCACACTTTGTTGACTTCATTGGCAGAATATTGATTTCAGCTGAAAAAGTGGTCAGTTGGTGGTCCGGAATCTCTGGATAACAAATCATATGCATGCACAGACAAATTTTTCTCTTGATTGATCGCAGTATAGCTACCTTTGTGACGGCTGCCCCCCTTCAGAATTGATACAAAACAAAAAGTCATCCTAATCACATTTCTAATCTCAAACTGATAACATTATAATTTTATACTGTATTGTTTTGCCTAAAGCCTGGTACACACGATCGGATTTTCCGTGGACAAAGCGTAGGACTTTTGTCCAAAGGGCTTTGGCCGTGAACTTGTCTTGCATACAAACAGTAGAGAATTGTCAGCCAACAAATACGAAACTACGTGTTTTTTCAGTTCTTTAGCGCCATCCTTTGGGCAACTTCTGCTAATGTTGTGTCATGGTGAGCATGTGTGTTTTTACTTTGGATTTTTTTTCCGAAGGACTTGTGTACACACGGTTGGATAATCCAACAACACGCATTTGTTGTCGGAAAATTTTAAAGGATGCTATCCAACATTTGTTGTTCCTGGAAATTCCGACAACAATTGTCCCATGGAGCATACAAACGGTCGGATTTTCCGACAACAGCCTGTCATTAAACAATTCCCGTCGGAAAATCCAATCGTGATTACAGGCCTTAAGGCCCCTTTCATATGGAGTGGATCCGAGCGGGCCAATCGTGCGAAAGGGACCTAATTTGTCTATTGACTAGTAGGTTATATAAAACTGAACTATCTTTCTTACTAGTAAAAATTAAGTTATTAGGTTTACTAGAAAAAAATATGTGAATTAATATTATTTACCGTATATGTTCTAGTATAAGCAGACCCGAAAATAAGCCGAGGCACCTAATTTTACCACAAAAAAATGGGAAAACGTATTGACAAGAGTATAAGCCTAGGGTGTCCATCTGCATGCCTCACTGTGCCTCACTTTGCCTCACTGTGTCCATGTGCATTCCTCACTGTGTCCATGCCTCGCTGTGTCCATGCCTCATTGTGCCCATGCCTCACTATGCCCATGCCTCACTATGCCCATGCCTCACTGTGCCCATGCCTCACTATGCCTATGCCTCACTGTGTCCATGACTAGACTGACGTTTAACATGGGAGTCTATGGAAGGGGTGCCTGGCTTTGAAAAATCGGTGCTCCCCAGCTGTAGGTCCCCTAGACAACAAACTTTGCACACTTGTAGGGGAGAAATGGGGCTACATGTGTGCCAAGCTCCGGGTCCAGGGGACCTACGACTGGCCGGTAACGGGTCCCCAAATTCACCAGAGAAATGACCGTTTAACATGGAAGTCTATGGAAGGGGTGCCGGTTTTGAAAAATCAGTGCTCTCCGGCCATAGGTCCCCCAGACAATAAACTTTGCACACTTGTGTAGAAAGAGTGGGGCTACATGGGTGCCAAGGTAAAGTTAAAAACTCACCTAAAGCAACAATTGTTCGATGTAGCGTACAAATGGGCAGATTTTCCACCAACAGCCTGCCTTCGCAAAATTCCCGTTGGAAAATCCGATTGTGTGTACGAGACTTAAAGCAGGCGTTTGAGAGTTTTGAGAGAGTTGTGTTCATGAGTACCCTATTTAATTTCTCTCATATGACATGACATGTTTTTACAAGGAAAAAAATATTCTTATCCCTAAAATGTTATCCATCGCTGGCCTGTTTGTTATTTTTTGATAAAATTAAAAGGTTGGTTCCTGACTACAAACACACATTTTGGTCTGAAGCCCCAAATACAAATGTAGACAACTGTCTGCCAATGAACGCCAATAGATCTACAATACTGATCATGACATTAAAGGATAGTGATAAAAACTTTACAGTTTCACAATTTGCATATTGAATTATTCACCTTGCAATATTTTACCAAATCTTTAATTTTTCCACTCTTTAGATTGAAAAAGCCATGACGATTTTCCAACCAAATTGTAAATATAAGTATAAACAGCTCCAAAAACTCAAGAAATTTGAAGAATACACCCAGGAATAATATTAACCCAGGAACTAGTCACATTAATAGCAACATAGTGGCTAGAGTTCACAATGTTTAATATAATGTCATTCTGAAGACATTACAGCATTTATTTGGTACATCATGTTAAATTGTTAACTGCTCATGGAGTACTAATGAACATTTTGTAAAAAATGTGCATGGATTACAGCCAAACCCAACATTGCACAAGCTGTGTGATGGTGCTGGGTGTAGAGCAACCTGTGAGGGAGTCAAAGATGTTTATCTTTATATTATACATTTAATTTTATTATAACAGTACACATCATTTTAGTGAACCCCTGTTTTTTTTTTTTTTTACACATCTACTCCATCCCCCCTAGTCTCTATCAAAACGATCTACTATTATACAATGCAACAGCAATTGCAAAATGCAGTGTGTCCCCTGGGGCACACAGTGGTGCAATGTCCAACTGCTGTGTGCATCGTGTTTGATATCAGGCCGCTGTAAATGACTCAGATACCATGTGATTGCTGTGCGATCCCATGTTACATAGTAAACAATAGTCATGAATTAAATCATTGTTTACTACTGTGTGTGATCTGTGATTTGTCACCAGTGATTACATGGTACCGGGGCTTTTTCTTATAATTACTGGGGGCTTTTTGTCTTTTATTTTATTTATAAATTGATTTGAGGTCAGTGGTCTCTTTTAGCTGCTGTCATAGCAAACTTTTTTTGTGCAGCAATTTTCCCTTTAAAAAATAAGTTCTGAAGGGGTGGCTTTTTCAAAGTTTCATTTATTTTTGGCATATATTGGTTTCATTTTATGTTGCTAGGGCATTTATTTTAGGTTAAACTCTTTTTTTCATTCGATTTTTAGTTATTTTGATTTAGTTTTAATATGGTTGTTTGGGGTGACTAAGGCAGAGCATTTACCTGTTACTGTCTATCTTTTTTTAAAGCAGAATTAGGCCCCTTTTACACTTGTGCAACCTGAAAGTCGCCAACTTTGACGCAACTTGAGGCAATGCCTGTGTGATTTTGAGGTCTATGGACCTCAAGTTGCATTACAGGCACACCAAAGTAGTGCAAGGACTACTTTGAAGTTACTGCGACTTGAAGTCACACAGATATTAATGGTACACTTTGGAAATCATGGCGTACGACTTGTCATGTGACTTTGCAGTCCCAAGTCGCAGGACAAGTCGCACAAGTGTGAAAGGGATCTTAAACCCAAAAGCAAATATTTATTATATTGCACCTTACCAATTCTTAGATCTGATGGCTGCATTTGTTTATTTTTTAGGCTTTCTTTATTTTTTTTTTCACCTGGTGATCCTGCCAGTTAGTCTGTTGCTTTTTCAAAAGAACACACTGTCATGCAGATGTAGCAGTTAGGGTTTTTCAGAAAGACATTTAACACTGACAGGGGCACCAATTATTTACTGTATTTATTTACGTAAAACTTCTATCCCAAAGGGAAAACAAAATGTTAATGTTTATAAAGTGTTAACTGAAGCTTGGCTCAATTTGTTAATGTATCTAAATTTGTTAGTCCATCTAACACTACTCTTTCTCCAGGGTGAAACAAAATATGAAGTAAAAAGTTCCCTAATATAGTACAGCGCTATCATCATTCTAAAACCATATCATAGAATCCAAATTAATAAACTTATGCTAATGTGCAAAAACAAATATAATATACACACAAAAGTGAAAATCCACATACAAAGAGCTGAGTGATAATTAGTGTCCATGTACCATATACAAGAATAATTTTGAAAAGGCCTTTTGTCCCTCTGTTAAGGGTTTACTTTTTAAAATTGTATGTGACGAAACATGCGGGGGGAGTCAGACAGTGCAGGTGGATCTTTTCTAAGCAGTGTGTGAGACCAGGAGCACTTCTTCACTGATCAGTCAGTACTTTCCTCTGTTGAGGAATGAGCGCCCAGCTAGCTGCAGGTTTTTGCTCAGTTTCATTTGCAATGCAACCTTGTATTATTGCGAGTGCATAGATGTGTTTTACAATAAATGTATTTTTAAGCAATATCAGGCTATTTTTTTTGGTGACCACCCATCTATCCCTGCTGCATGCAGATAGTGGAGAATCACTTCCTTGGATTTTTATGTGGTTCTAAAGGCAATATGTTTTTTACCTTGATGCATTCTCTGCATTAGGATAAAAAAAACTTCTGCATGCAGCTGCCTCCTAGCCCCCCAATACTTATTTGAGCCCCCTCTTGATCCAGCGATGTGCCTGAGAGAGCAGCATTTCTCACTACTCTCTCCATCCTCATAGACTCAGAGATCGCAGTGGGAGCATAGCCATCTCGGAGTGAGCCCACACGAGTGCCCATGCTATGGTGGGCACTTGGTGGGGGGGAAAGCCAGGAGGACCGGTGGGGATCCAAGAAGAGGAGGATTGGGGCTGCTCTGTGTAAAACCACTGCACAGAGCAGGTAAGTATGACATGTTTGTTATTTTAAAAAATTACTTCAACGGAAACTCAGCTTGCCCATCTTGAGTAAAAACAGGTATGTTCTGTTGGGGAGCGCAATCTTCATTGTAAAGTGAAGGAATCACTAAGAAACGGTGTTGAGTCAACAGTTTTTTAGGGGTCACCTAAGAGAAAGAATTTTATTATACTTTGTATTATGCTGGACCCTTTTCTTATTCTTTGACTTTTACTTGGACCTTTTTTTATTATTTCTGGGTGGTAAAGCCCTCTCTTTCGACCACTAGCGGGGCGCATTTAACCCCAAAGAAGGGGTTAAAAGTGCGGCTGTTGCGGCTCTTCCGAAACACTTTTCAGGTGCTTTTGAAGTGCTGCCGGAACTCTAGGAAGTTATGACCATATAAAAGAACACGCAGACGCGTTTCGGCACAAGCCTCGTTCACAGCATATTCTAAAATGAAACAGATCTATGGAACAGTAAAAATATATACATTCATTTGAAAAAACTGAAAACAAAAGGAAAAAATGTACATGTTCAGCACAAGATATCCATACTTATAAAGGCATATCGGAGGAACAAATCAACATCGTATCTATGATTCATACCATGTGGAGTCCTAGTATGAAGGTTAAAGATCTACAATACTTCACGTTCGAGGATTTTACAATGTGTATCACCACCCCGAGGTGGACTTCTAACCTTCTGCAAACCATAAAATGTAAAAGATGACATATTACCTGAATGGTGATATTTAAAATGTTTGGACACATTGGATAAACCTTTGTCCTTCTCATATGATGCTCGCTTTTTCTGCGTACACACATTCGGACATTCCGACAACAAAACCATGGATTTTTTTTCCGACGGATTGTTGGCTCAAACTTGTCTTACATACACACAGTCACACAAATGTTGTCGGAAATTCCCAACTTCGAGAACGTGGTGACGTACAACACTACGACTAGAGCCGAGAAAATTGAAGTTCAATGATTCAGAGCATGCGTCAAATTGATTCCGAGCATGCGTAGGATTTTTGTGTGTCGAAATTGCATACAGACAGTGGGAAGTTCCGAAGAACTTTTGTTGTCAGAAAAATTGAGAACCAGTTATCAAACATTTGTTGTCGGAAATTCTGACAGCAAATGTCCGATAAACTCGCGCATGCACAGAAGCAAGTTATGAGACGGGAGCTTGAATGGAACTTCCCCTTTAGAGTGCCGGCGTACGTCACCGCGCTTTGCTCATCATTTTTTTTTTAACCACTTACCTACTGTGCACCTACACCCCCTTCCTGCCCAGACAAAATATAAGCTTCCCGCACTGCGTCGCTTTAACTGACAATTGCGCGGTCGTGCGACGTGGCTCCCAAACAAAATTGGCGTCCTTTTTTTCCCACAAATAGAGCTTTCTTTTGGTGGTATTTGATCACCTCTGCGGTTTTTATTTTTTGCGCTATAAACAAAAATAGAGCGTCAATTTTTAAAAAAATGCAATATTTTTTCCTTTTTGCTATAATAAATAACCCCAAAAAATATATAAAAAAAATATTTTTTCCCTCAGTTTAGGCCGATACGTATTCTTCTACATATTTTTGGTAAAAAAAAATGCAATAAGCGTTTATCGGTTGGTTTGCGCAAAATTTATAGCGTTTACAAAATAGGGGATAGTTTATGGCATTTTTTTTTTTTTTTTTTTTACTATTAATGGCGGCGATCTGCGATTTTTTTATTGGGACTGCGACGTTATGGCGGACATTTCGGACACTTTTCTGACATTTTTGGGACCATTTACATTTATACAGTGAAAAATGCTATAAATATGCATTGATTACTGTATAAATGTGACTGGCAGTGAAGGGGTTAACCACTAGGGGGCGGGGAAGGGGTTAAATGTGTGTCCTATGAGTGTTCTAACTGTAGGGGGAGGTGGGGGTGACTGGGGGAGGTGACCGATTGTGTCCCTATGTACAAGGAACACAATCTGTCACCTCTCTCCCTGACAGGGACGTGCAGCTCTGTGTTTACATACAGAGCTGCACGTCCCAGCTCACTTACAGAGCAATCGCGTGTGCCCGGCGGCGATCGTTGCCGCCGGGCACTCGCACGGGATCCCCGCGGAGCGGCGGGTGCGCGCGCGCGCGCGCCGCCGGCGACGCGCGCGCGCGCCCGCCCGCGGCTTTAAAGGGACATCACGTCATATGACGTGATGTCAGAACAATGGAGTCGTCTGCCCGCCGTCAATTGACGGCGGGCAGATGACAAGTGGTTAAAAGATGGTGTGTAGGCAACATCGTTTTTAATGATGAAGTTGGAAAAACTTTTTCTACATGCTGAAAAACAATGTTTTTTTTTAATGCCGAAAAACGATTGTGTGTACGCGGTATTAGAGGCACCTCTCTTCTCTTTTATACTCTGTAGATCCTCCTGGATTCTAATACCCTTGTGGAGGCTTCCATTTGTGGATGGACATTTTATAGTTACACAACCTATCACATTGCTATAATCTTTTTATATGGACTATAAGCTGAAGGATTTATGAATAAATGGTTGTGGAACAAATCATTTGAGTTTCCATTATTTCCTATGGGGAAATTTGCTTTGTTATACAAGTGCTTTGAATTACACGTATGTTTTCAGAACTAATTATGTTTGCAATCCAAAGTTTTACTGTATATTATTTTGTATTACACGATATGGTTTTAGAATGATGATAGTGCTGTACTATATGATGGAACCTTTCACCTTCATAGCTAGGTTAGTAATTTAAAACGCTGCGCAAACTGTTGGCGCTATATAAATCCTGTATGATAATAATAATAATTTACACAAATTATTCTGAATTTCTGATGGACTTTTTCCATCGGATATTCCGATCGTGTGTAGCCCCATCTGAGTTTTTTCATCGGAAATTCCGATGAATTATATCAGAGTTTAGATATAGAACTGATGTTCTATATTTTTCCGATGGAATTCCGTCGGAATTCCGATGTGATTTGGCTGGGCAAAAGCCAGATCGTGTGTACGCAGCATCATTGAATACTTCTCGCATAAGTTTGAAGCATCGTGGAACAAAGAATATGAATATATTATGGTGAGTTTAGAGTATCATAATACACAGCGCGTAAGTAGATCTTTAGATAATATAGCCACTAGAGTTATTTTGAAGGGTGAAACTAGTGTGCAATCCACAGTCACCCTTTCGAAAGCACTACTTCCCAATTTATGTGGTTACATTGAAGTGTACAGGTGGCACAGAAATTCACAACTATCCTTTTTTTGATGAAGTGAAACAATATTAACTGTCTAAGGGATTTTTTTTGGAGTATTTACATGCGGTTTACAGTTTTGTGACGTTATTTGCATGTCACATATGCTATATAACTTTCATATTGGTCATTGCAAGTGGTGACCCAGCGCTTATAGACTCCATGATGTCAGTCACCTTCTAACCCAGTCCTGTCTGGTAGGAATAGCAGGGCATTTTCAGAATGAAGCAATTAATCATTTAGCAGTTTTCAGGAAATGTGCAAAAGTATATTTCCTTTGATGTTTGCTGGGCATAGAGGGGGGCATGAAACAAAAAGAATAATGGAGAAGCAGTGAGAGCGATGTCCAGATTTTCTTAATCTGTAATCTGACATACTGCCAAAAAGGTTGTATTTTAGGGCATTGTCAAAAACAATAAGTATAATGCCCTGTACACACGAACGGTTTACACATATAGCAGCAGAAGAGTGATGTTTGGCAGCATGGGCAGCAGGAAAAGAATGTATTCCTATTTTCATTCGCTTTAACTGACAATTGCGCGGTCTTAGGACGTGGCTCCCAAACAAAATTTGCGTCCTTTTCTTCACAAAAATAGAGCTTTCTTTTGGTGGAATTTGATCGCCTCTGCGATTTTTTATTTGTTGCGCTATATACAAAAATAGAGCGACATTTTTGAAAAAAAATCTATATTTTTTAATTTTTGTTATAAGAAAAATCAAATAAACTACATTTTAGTCAAACAATTAGCCCAAAATTTATTTAGCCACATGTCTTTAGTAAAAAAAAAAAATCGCAATCAAAAAAAAATTTGAACAGCGACACTAATACAGCGATCAGAAAAATGATCGCTTAGTGACGCTGGCAATAGGGAGTGAAAGGGTTAACTAGGGCGGTGATCAAGGGGTTAACACTTTATTAGGGGGGGTACAGGGGGCTTCCCTGAACCTAACACTAACTGCCTGTCACACTGACACTAACTGCAGTGATCATACATATAATCACTGCATTCAGTGACACTGTGACAGGGGGGAGGGGGTGGGGGGGTGATCGCAAGGGGTTAATGTGCCTACATGTCCTGGTGTCAGTGTAGTGTTGTGCAGACTTACTATGTGATGTGATCTCTCCTCAGCGGTGGTTGAAAAAACCGCCGAGGGAGAGACCACATCACTTTCTCCTTCCTGTGTTTACACAGGAGGAGGAAGTGCAGAGCGGGGGGGGGGGGGGCGCGCATTGGCTGGGAGCAATCGTGAGGGGGTGGACAAAAACGAATAGCCGCCCCCTCATCCCGGATCATCAGGACCGTCGCATGTACCGGGGGGGGGGGGGGTCCCGATCGGACCCCCGACCCACGTCAAGGCAGGGACATACAGGTAAGCCAATGTGCCTGTACGTGCCATTCTGCCGACGTAAATGTACATGCGGCGGTCCGCAAGTGGTTAATCAGTGACAGATTTACTTTATTATCAGCTTTGGGTTGACTTGCCCTTTGAAACCCCATGTGCATTTACCCCTATGGAAAATTCAATCTCTAATGTACACACACAGTGGACAATGCATAGCACTTAGAAACATAAACATAGAAAAGATATGGCAGAAAAAAAGCAGAGTTGTGCATCAAGCCTGCCCATTTGTTTTTTGTTCTTTTTATACAATGGGGAAAATAATAGTAAGTTTGCCCACTTACAAAGAAATGAAGGGTCTATTTGTTATCATAGGCGTATTTTAAAAGATAGAGACAGAATATCAACCAAAAATACAGAAAAAGTACATGATACAAATGTTATAAATTGAGTTTCAGTTCAGTGAGTAAAATAAGCATTTGATCCCCTACCAACCAATAATAATTATGGCTCCCACAGACTGGCTATAGTATGTCCCGCAAATTTAAAACATAATCTACATAATCTTTCTTCCATTCAAACCTCTCAATCATGGACAAGACCAAAGAGCTGTCAAAGGACGTCAGGGACAAGATTGTAGACTTGGACTGGCTGGAATGGGCTACAAGACCATCAGCAAGAAGCTTGGTGAGAAGGAGACAACTGTTGAAGTGATTATTCGCGATTATTCGCAAATGGAAAAAATACAAAATAACTTGTAATAGCCCTCGGTCTGTAGCTCCATGCAAGATTTCGCCTCATGGGGTAAGGATGATCATGAGAAAGGTGAAGGATCAGCCCAGAACTACAAGGAGCCTGTGAATGATCTCAAGGCAGTTGGGACCACAGTCACCAAACCATTGGTAACACAATACGCCACCATCAATTGAAATTCTGCAGCGCTGCGAGGTCCGAGGTCCCCCTCCCTCCTCAACAAGGCACATGTACAGGCCCATCTGAAGTTTTCCAATATTTATCCAAATGATTCAGAGAAGGAATGGGAAAAGGAGCTGTGGTCAGATAAGTTGAGCCCTAAATTTAGCTCTTTGGCATTAACTGGACTCGCCATGTTTGGAGGAAGAAAAATGCTGATCCCTACAGTCTAGCACGAAGGTGTAAACATTATGCTTTGGGGCTGTTTCTCTGCTAAAGTTACAGGTGGACTTTGTCCCAAACATACCGCCAAGACAACAAAGTAGTGGCTCAAGAAGAAGCACATTAAGGTCATGGAGTGGCCTAGTCAGGCTCCAGACCTTAATCCATTAGAAAATTTATGGAGGGATCTGAAACTTCGAGTTGCCAAGCAACAGCCAAGAAACCTTAAGGATTTTGAGAGGATAAGTAAAGAAGAGTGGATTAAAATTCATCCTGAGATGTGTGCAAACCTGGTAACCAACTACAAAAAGTTTTACCTCTGTGCTTGCCAACAAGGGTTTCTCCACCAAGTACGAAGTCATGTTTTGCTTGGCGATCAAAAACATATTTTACTCGCTGAAATGCAACTCAATTTAAAACATTTGTATCATGTTTTTTTCAGAATTTTTGGCTAATATCCTGTCTATTTAATTTAACCACTTACCTACTGTGCACCTACACCCCCTTCCTGCCCAGACAAAATATAAGCTTCTGGCACTGCGTCGCTTTAACTGACAATTGCGCGGCCGTGCGACGTGGCTCCCAAACAAAATTGGCGTCCTTTTTTCCCCACAAATAGAGCTTTCTTTTGGTGGTATTTGATCACCTCTGCGGTTTTTATTTTTTGCGCTATAAACAAAAATAGAGCGTCAATTTTTAAAAAAATGCAATATTTTTTCCTTTTTGCTATAATAAATAACCCCAAAAAATATATAAAATTTTTTTTTTTCCCTCAGTTTAGGCCGATACGTATTCTTCTACATATTTTTGGTGAAAAAAAAATGCAATAAGCGTGTACAAGGAACTATGTACAACTATGTACAAGGAACACAATCTGTCACCTCTCTCCCTGACAGGGACGTGCAGCTCTGTGTTTACATACAGAGCTGCACGTCCCAGCTCACTTACAGAGCAATCGCGTGTGCCCGGCAGCGATCGTTGCCGCCGGGCACTCGCACGGGATCCCCGCGGAGCGGCGGGTGCGCGCGCGCGCCGCCGGCGACGCGCGCGCGCCCGCCAGCGGCTTTAAAGGGACATCACGTCATATGACGTGATGTCAGAACAATGGAGTCGTCTGCCCGCCGTCAATTGACGGCGGGCAGATGACAAGTGGTTAAAGTACACCTTTAATAAAAACATAATGACCAATCATTGCTTTGTAAGTAGGCAAACTTAAAAAAGCTTCAGGGGATCAAATAATTATTTTCTCCACGGTATGTTTTGTAATTTTTTTGTTTTTGTTTTTTTCAGCAATGTTTTGTATAGTATAGATCTATGTTTGTTCCAAGCATGTTTGAAGCCATTTACTGTTGACTGTCTTACTACCTCTGCAGGAAGTCTATTCCAAACATCAACTTCCCTTTCAGTAAAATAATACTTTCTAATGCCGCGTACACACGGCAGAGAAACTCGACGGGCGTAACACATCGTTCCGCCCGTCGAGGTTCTCTGCCGGCCGTCAGATTCGGCGACCCGCCTGTCGGGAAAGGCAACCAGCCATTCATCCTGACGGGCCATCGAGCAAATAGAGAACCTGTTCTCTATTTGCTCGACGGGTCTCCCGACGGGCGGGGCTCGCCGAGAGCGTACACACGGCCGAGGTTCTCGGCAGAATGCGGCTCCCAGCGAGGTTCTCGCTGGTTTCTGCTGAGAACCTCGGCCGTGTGTACAGGGCTTAAGACTAGTTTTGAACCTTCCTCCAGTTAGCTTGAGGTCATGTCACAGTGTTCTTGAATTTGGTTTCATATTAAAAATACTGTCCTCCTGAACCTCATTCACCCCTTGATGTATTTAAAAGTTTCAGTCATGTCTCCCCTTTCCCTTCTTTTCTCCAGGCTATACTGTACATATTAAGTTCTGAAAGTCACATTTGATATGTTGTATCCCCCAGACCTTCCACCATTTTTGTTACACGTCTCCAGACTCGTTCTATCTTTTAATTTATTTTTGTAAGTAAGGTCTCCAGAACTGGATGCAGTATTCTAAATGAAATCTCACTAAAGATCTCTATATGTGCAGAATAGAAAAAATGTATTTAGTTTTGGATATACTTGTTATGTTACTAATTTTGTTTTGTTTTGTGTCTGACAGCTGATAAATCCTCAGTTGTTAAGGATGCAGCGGCTGGCTTCCGGGCCCGCTGCTTAGCAACCAGCTATTCTTCACACAGAATTTGAATCGGTTGATAATTTTTCAACCAATCTGGATTCTAATCTTTCTGAAAATTTGGAAATAGTTAGTAAACTAATAAACAAAATGACTTTTAACGGATTTCAATGATTCATCTCAAATAAGTACCCCCAAATCTTTATCCTCTGTAGTGCTTAAAAGCTGACATCCGAAATTGACTAGCTGGGTTATATTTATTTATATGATTTTGTTTTTATAAACATTTTCTGGCTGCTGGATTCAGAGTGCTGTATTTAGATGGATACAAAACTGTACGCTGTACGTATCTAAATGTGGTGGTTTAGATGTCTGTGCGAGCAAGATGGGATTTTAAGCTCCTAACAATTACCATAAAAGTAGACAGTTTTTTTTAGATGTTATTAAGAAATAACAGAACTTTTGAGTTGACTCTTTTTTTATTGTGGATTGCAGAGATTTATGAATCCTATTTCTTCCTTGCAGATATGTTATCCGAGGGATACCTTTGCAAAATTCAGTCATGGTATGAAGATGGCATAGCAAAACTGCATTCAAAGGAGGTGACAGTGACTAGAGAAAGAAAAGAACTGGCCGGGGTGTGTACTCTAAATTGTACAGTTGCATATGAGACCGGAAGCAGAAGAGTTTTTAGGAGATATGGGTCTGTTGAAAAAAAAGCTCCAAAAACACAAGGGGAAGATACTGCCCAAAGCGCCATGGAGACACAGTTGTTGCAAGAAATGGAAAATCCTGTGTATGAAACTGATCAATCATCCTCTGGCAGTGTAAGTGCAAACTCACAGTCTAATAAAGATACATATCTGGTGCCATCATCCTGTAAAAATATCTGTAGAGACTATAGTGACTTGCATGTAGCCGGGGATCAGGTCATGGCTATAAACTCAGTAATGACTGACTTCACTTGTGAACCCAGCTTTGAATTTGGTGAAGGGCCATTTCTTCAATCTTCTCAGATTCCCTCAGCTATGGATTCTGTATGTGTAGCAACAAATGATTTGCCGCGTAAGCTTTCTAAACACGAGTCCTCTAACTGGAAAGCGAGCAGCACTAAAGACAAGAGCATCATGAACCAAGAGCAACCCTTGTCCAATTCCATACTCAATGAATACTTGGAGCGGAAAGTCATTGAACTCTACAAGCAGTACATGATGGACATGAGCTGCAGTACATCTGCTCATATTATGGAATCAGAGCTCATCATGAATAATGTGCAGCAGATCAGTATGCAGCTGTCACGAGAACAAAATATGGAAACCGACAAAGCTAAAGACATGGTCATCAGTTTTCTTCTCAGGCTTGCAAGTGAAAAACAATCTAATGTTATCAGTACTCCTGATCTGCAGATATCATCCAATTTAGCCTAATCACAGGCATTTACAGGGGTTGGCAGTTACATGCAGACATCAGATTTGTGTAAAAATACACATGCTCACATTGCTCTAGTGTGTTTTGTGAATGGGACATGCCATTTGAGGTGACCCTGTGTTACAGGGAAGCAGAAGTATGGTTTTTGTTCCTGCAAAATATTATAGCGTGTCCCCACCATATATGTCACAAAAATGTAAACTGTACTGTGTATCTGACTTTAGGGCATGTTTATGGTTAATTTTCTTGCTTCTTTTTCTCTTTCTCTCTCTTCAAATGTATGTTAATTGTCTTCAATGCATGCTGTTTTTATTTTTAAATGATAAATATTTTCGGCAACTGGTTATTGTTCATTCATATTCTAGCACCCATTCTGTATAGAGCAGGGGTATTAAATAAAAATTCACGGAGGTTCGATCAGTACAATTTTCTTCCAGCAAAGGTTCGAATCACACGTTTGGCCAATGACTCAGGTCCTTCCTATCACAGCCCCCATCCTTTTATATCACAATCATGTTATTACATCAGTGTCCTCTGTTGTGTTCTGTACCCCCATTCACATCACCCCCATAGAGCACTGTCCCCCATAGCAGTGTTCTGTGCCCCTCTCAAATCACCTCCCCTCCCTCCACCACAGCAGTGTCTCTGCCCCTCTCAAATCACCCACCTCCCCCACAGCAGTGTCCTGTGTCCCTCTCATATTACCCCCCCACCACAGCAGTGTCCTCTGCCCCTCTCACATAACTCCCACAGTAGTGTTCTCTGCCCCTCTCATATCACCCCCCACCCCCACCACAGGAGTGTCCTCTGCCCCTTTCACATAGCCCCCACAGTAGTGTTCTCTGCCTCCTTTACATCTCTCCCCCCTTTACATTACCCCCTCAACAACACTGCCCCCCTCACCCCCTACAGCTGTGGTCTCTGCCCCCTTACATACCCTCACACACAGTAGGGCTCTCTGTCCCTTTACATAACACCCCTCACAGTTATGTGCCCTGCTCCTTTACCGTGGTCCGCTATTTAGTGATGCCTGGTATAGAGGTTTATATTTGACTGATGAAGGCACTCTTTTCAGTTTACCTCATATTTAAGTCCGTTTTGTCCATGCTCTAGGCCACCAGTTTGTGCATGTCTGCAACTTAAACTGATTTAATTTAATACCTGTAATCATTTCAGAAAAAAAGACATGCAAAAAATAAAATAGTTTAGCTTATCGTAGAAGTGTTAAGTCAAAGAAAAATTGAATAACACATAGTCAAAGAATCTGCAAGATTATATTTAGATTCAGTGATCAGTATTTAGGAAAATCCAAGCAGCAACTGAACTCAATCCACAATATACAAGAACTGGTTTTGTTTTTCCCTTATGTTATCTCTATAAAATTAAACTTAAAAAAAAAAAAAAAAAACTTCTGTACACACAAAAATGTGCATCTGGATAGATTGATTCCAGAGCTTCTACATTGTTTGGACAAGTTTTATTTTTTTTCTCGTGCTCATGTAAGTAAATGACACTGCAGTGGCTCTGACCCAATAAGCTTTATCAGTACTGTTCAGGGGAGTGGTGATTGTTCTTTAGTAAATAAGGGAAATCTTTCTTTGCATACTTTTCCAAGGCAACCTAACATGATATTCTATTACCTGTTACCTTTGTACTCCAAAAAGTTTCAAACAAGTATGTTTACATTGGGTCGTCTATTATGCCTAATGCTTTTATATTATGTTAATTTATTTAATGAAACAAAAGAAAAAAGAATGTAAGGCATTAGAATGTGAATATTGGGTACCGACACTTGTACATACATTCACCCCCTAAAGGAAATGTACTTTGTTGAACAAGAGCTATATAATAAATATGTAATAAAGACTCTACCATGATTAAAGCAAAATTATATTTGTTTTTGGTCAATGTATTCACATGTATTTTTTTGCCTTTTTTTAATGTTTCTACTTTTTTTTCTAAATTTATGTTACTATTTATAATAATTAATTTTATTAAAAAAAAACTATATTGTTGTTTTAAAAATTAACAGGTTCACCATGTGAAAAAAAAAAAGAGAACAAGAGAGCACAGCAGAACTAAAGCAATGTGGTGGATTTACTAAAGACAAACACACTGTGAACTTTGCAAGTGCAGTTGCACTCATTTTCCGAGAGTTTCCATCATCCAATCATGTGCAAGCAAAAATGCATTTTTTTTTTTGTCCTTGCACCTGACTGGGCATTCTTTACAAGGTAAAGCGTTACCACATTTGCAAAGTGCACAGTCTAATTGCCTTTAGTAAATCTTCCACATGGTGTTGTGCTCTGCTCTGCGCCCCGAGCCCACCCTGTTTTAAGCCTCTGACTTTAATCACGTGCTTAAAAAAATGAAAACCCCCCTCATTGGAATCTATGTGTCCGGTGCCCTGCATGTAGACGCATGGATAGAGGGGTCGGTGACCGAGCACTCCTAATGGATGGGCCGCCACAGCCTACTGGTAAAATACTGGTGTAAAAAATACTGGTAATCCTACCATTGCTATATGTAACCATTCCAGCTCATCCAATGACTCATCCCTGCAGTGCTCATTCAGCTGTCCGCCTGGGATTCCCGGCTGACAGGGGAATATAAACAGTTCAGACCCCTGGATACAGACAACCCCCCTCCCAGTATAGATCCCTCATTAATATAACCCCCCCCCCCTCCCAGCACAGGTTCAGTGCAAGTGAACTGTTGTGTCCCCCTCCAGAACAATCTCATGCTATGGTATCCTAAGCACAGCAGTGCCCACAACCCGGGCAAAGTGTGCACCCAGTTGCAGGTACAATGTGAGTGGGGCGGTGAAATGGGCAGGGTCTGAAAGAATGGGACAGAAGTAGGGGGTGAACTCAGCAGCTTTCAGAGATTGAGCACAGTTGGAAGATGGAAGGAGCCTTGTTCTAAACAAAGTAGGGAGGAGTCTGGGCACTGTACAGACAGAGCCCTGATGCCGGGACACAGACATCTCAGTTCTGAATATCAGGACTGTCCCAGCAAATCCGGGACTGTTGGTAAGTATGGAACAGCGATCAGCACAATAGTGGTATCAGCAAATTTCAATTCAGTTCCCCAGAAACTAGCAGTCAGAGGCAACAGTGTCTTAGACATTATAGTAAAGATCTAAGAACAGGAATGCTTATAGGCACACTCATATGTCAGACAGTGCTCTGCTATTTTTCAGGAATTCATGACAAAGGGTAAAACTTTTGGCGCAAAGGGTAAAACTACTTAGGCACAATTACCACTTCTAGATGTTGCCTATAAAACACTAAATAATTCACTTTTTGAGTTCAGTTCCACTTTAACCCCAACATTTTCTTTACCCTCCTAATCCTTAAACTGCCTCTTGGAGCAGCGGGCTCACAGTATAAACATTTCTGTACCACTGTGTGTCAATATGCAAAATGGAAATGTCGCTTATTATCAGTGGAACATAGATAAACTTTATTGCTTGGCAACAGAAAACTGTAAGAAAGACAATTCAACATATCTAATCTTTTCAATTTCCTCCATTAAATGGATTGAGTTCTGAGATGAAAATGAAGGCTGTAAGTGTTAATCTCTTTCTAATATACTAGTCGCCTCGCTGTACTGCTAAAATACATCACTGACCTTAAAGGCACATTTACTGTTGTGCTGTGTTGGCGTCATAATGGAGGGTGATTTACTAAAGGCAAATCCACTTTGCACTACAAAGTGCACTTGGAAGTACAGTGGGAGCAAGGAAAATAAAAAAAACAGCATTTTAGCTTGCACATGATTGGATAATAAAATCAGCAGAGCTTCCCCTCATTTCAGATCTACCCCTCAGATTTACAGCGACTGCACCTCCAAGTGCACTTTCAGTGCAATTTTAAGTGCACTTTTCACTTGTAGTGCAAAGTGGCTTTGCCTTTTGTAAATAACCCCCTTTGTACAATAAAGCAGCCTTTTCTTAGTATCTATTGCACCAAAAAAAACTTGCCTGTACGTTTTCTTGCAACACAATGCACTACAATGCATGGTAATGTGTTTGCTTTGTGGTGCACTGCAATGTTCAATGTGTGTCCATTGACAAGGCTAGTCGGGGTGTCATTCAGATTAAAGGGCACCACTTTGCATAGCATACATTGCTGTTCGTTACTGTAATGCACGCTACTACAGCCTGATAAAGTGAGCAAGCCCTAAACAATAATGCAGCAAGTAATGGCAGAGTAAACAGTTCCTGGTCAGTGACACAAACCAATAAATACATTGGGGATATTTATGAAATGCAAATCCAGTTTGCACTACAAGTGCACTTGGAAGTGCAGTCGCTGTAGATCTGAGGGCTATATCTGAAATGAGGGGAAGCTCTGCTGATTTGATCATCCAATCATGTGCAAGCTAAAATGCTGCTTTTTATTTTCATTGCATGTCCCCCTCGGATCTACAGCGACTTCACTTCCAAGTGCACATGTAGTGCAAAGTGGATTTGCCTTTTGTAAATAACCCCCAATTGCGTCAGCATAACATTCTAAAGAGAATGCAAGCAATGGCAGTCTCCCTATTGCTCACAGTATGAATGCCCTTTCATAGGTCTTGTCCTTTACCTCTCGTAGACTTTGTAGGTCCCCTTGTGAGACATCTATTTCTGTAAAAATGCTTAACATAAAAAAGTATTAATGCATACATATCTACTCTTGCAGTTAAGTGGGGACAATGAATTTGTACAGCAGCTAACATTCATATATTTCTGTAATATACATTTTTCCCACTAGGTGGCATCTAAAACTTAAAAATAAATGACATATGCTGACTTTAGCACACATTGGATCAGAAGAAGCTTTTTGCTTTAATGTAGCCTGGATGATGTATGAAGAAATCAGTTCAATCCGTTGTCACGTAGTATGAATTATAGATATGACACATTGCTCATAAATATTATATTGAATAATTATGTAAAGAATAATGATGTGTTGCCTATAGTTTCACAGAGCTGTGTTGAAATGTTGCTTAGTAAGCACTAAACTATTCCTGTAAAATACAGTCATTTGTCCTAACTTTGAGTAATGAGCATATGGTCTACTTACCAACAGTGCACTCACCTGCTGACATGTAGGCCTGGTTCACACCTATGCATTTTTTAGTGCATTTTTAGTTTTGCAGAAACACAGTACAGTCCATTTAATATGGTTGTCTATGGATATAGTTCACATCTGTGCATTTTATGTAAAGGGCCAGGGTTTTTTTTCTGTTTTTTGGTTCCATAGACTTCAATGGTTTAAAGATGTGTATTGAACAATGCAAAATGCACCTGGAATATGTGCATAGGTGTGAATCAGGCCTTAAGACTTGATTCATACCTTTGTGTTTCTCTATGTATTTTTCACATTATTTCATTTCCATTAAGGCTGAATTCACACCTTTGCATTTTTAGTGCTTTTTTGCATTTTACAGATTTGCACTACAGTCCGTTTACAATGGTTTCCTATGGGACCCTTTGCACATTTGGAAATGTGTATTTGCTTGTATGCAATCTGCCTTGTTTATGTTGTCCAATTAAAAACGTACGCTTAGTACATGGGGCTAAAAGAAATATGTAAAACATCATACGTGAGTTTCATTATTTACCATTGACTTCTATAGGCCCAGGGCCGTCTTTAATATGGTTTGGGCCCTGGGCAAAACATTTTTTGGGCCCCCCTCCAGATTATTTTGGGCCTGGCTGGTTCACATGTATGTGTTTTGGCGGCCCTCATTTGTGCAAGCACAGCAGCCCATTGATTTAAATGGGCTGCATTCAGCATTTTAAAAATACAAAAGATATTAACCAGAAACTTGGCACACATGTTACTTATATGTCAGCAACAAACATAGGATAGGTGGTTTAACCCTTACCCACCCCCATTTGCCATGGTCGGGGTTTTTCTTTAAAGTCCCATTCAACTCTATGGGAAAGGGTTTTTCTTTAAAGTCCCATTCAACTCTATGGGAAATATATTTTCCTCTCCAAAAGGTTAAGATAGGAAGACCGGGCAACGCCGGGTATTCAGCTAGTAAAAAGAAAAAAATAAATAAAAAATATATATAAAAAATATATTATTTTTTTTTTTAAAAAGGGGTTGCCATCTGGGGACCTCTGGGCCCTTTAATATTTTTTTTTTTTATAAAAATAAATTACAAAAAAAGAGGGGCTGCCACCCGGGACCTCTGGGCCCTTTAATAAAAAATAAAATAAAAAAATATATATTAAAAATAAACATTTATATAAAAAAAAGGGGGGTTGCCATCCAGGGCCCTGGGGACCTCTGGGCCCTTTAATAAAAAAAATATATAAACAAAAATAAAAAAGTAAACATTTATAAAAAAAAAAAGGGTGTTTGCCACATGGGGCCCTCTGAGCCCTTTAATAAAAAATATATATATATAATATATATATAAAAATATATATAATATATATAAAAAAATTATAAAAAAAAAGGGGGGTTGCCATCTGGGGCCCTGGGGAACTACGGGCCCCAGGGGACCTCCAGACTTCTAAAAAAGAAATTGGCCCTTTAATAAAAAATAAAATAAAAATATATAAAATAAATATATTTTATTTTATTTAAAAATAAAAAGGGGGGGTTTTCATCTGGGGCCCTGGGGTCCTCCGGGCCCCTGGGGACCCCTAAAAAAAATTGGACCTCCGGACCCCTAAAAAAAAAAAAGATGATTTTTTTTTTCAAAGGGGGTTGCTTTGGGCCCCCAACAGTGACAGGGCCCTGGGCAGCTGCCCCTGTTTGCCCTATGGCAAAGACGGCCCTGTATAGGCCTCAAAATGCATAAAAACAGACCTTAGCTTTTTTTTTTTATTGCTGCAGCACAGCATACAGATATGAACAGCAAGAGGAATATATCAAAACTGAGGCAGGAACAATCTGGAGCAGCTGTGTATTACAACCAATCGGCTTCTATCTTCAGCTTGTTCAGTTTGGAAAGTTAAAGCTAGAAGCTGATTGGTTGACATGCATAATTTCCCCAGAATATGTCTGCTCCAGTACTACTAAATTGCCCTTTCTATCTATAACATTGTCTTTGTTTATACGTGCATTTTAGTACGTTCCCATGCATGCATGTGTGGACAGGATTTAAACTGTTTCATGTTTGTAGGTCAATGTGTTAAAATAACACATTGGTTATACAGACATCTATTACACTATTTGTTTTCTGACTCCAATTGTTGTAATAGTGACTTATCCTTTTTGCCTGGCCTAAATATAGCAAAGACAATCATTGCAGACAATTTCCCTTAGATAGCTGAACTCGCCAAACACTTGGCATCCACAAATATCTTTATTGCATGTAAAGGGTTCAGCCAAACAATGTGATTCAGTAGATGTTGGAATGTTAATGGAATGGAATGGAATGTTAATAGTTGGAAGGTCAAAATGAATATTTTATTTCAAGCCTTAATGTGCATTTAGCAGGAACAATACAGGAAATCACAATGGGGAAGAAAGGAAGTGACATCATCTAAGGCCTCGTACACACGACCAGGTTTCTCGGCAAAAACCAGCAAGAAAACTTCTTCTTGCCGAGATTCCCGTTCGTGTGTATGAGGCATTTAGGTTTCTCGACTGGAAATCTGGCCAGAATCTCGACGAGAAAAAAAGAGAACCTGCTCTCTTTTTTCTCGTCGAGATTCTTGTCGGCATCGAATGTGACAAGCGCATGCTAGTCATACGCAATGACGTCACCGTGTTCTTTCCTTTCAAGAGAACCGCGGTTCTTTTGAAATGAAAGTCAGTACACTCCGGCGGCAAGAGTTTCTTGCCAAGAATCTTGTCAGGGAAAACGACAAGTATTTCCTGACGAGATTCTTGGACGTGTGTACGAGGCCTTAGAGCAGGGGTGGCAAACTCAAATTCATCGGGGGCCGCATTAGCAATATGGTTGCCCTCAAAGGGCCGGTTGTATCTGTAGGACTATGTGTTCACTATTATCATAAATAATTGTCACTGCATTACTGGTTTTATGGAGCGCAGGCCTCAGGAGTTTGCTGCGTACGGAATGCAGGATACAGGAGTATGCTATGGACCGTGTGCAATATCTGACCTCTGCACCCTCCTTAAATCCTCCCATCCACCCTGGGATGAGATGGGATGGGATGGGGTGTGGTAGGATGGGGTGGTATAGGATGGGATGGGGTGGGGTAGGGTGGGGGTGGAGTGGGGTGAGATGGGGTGGGGTGGATGAGATGGGATGGGGGTGGAGTGGGGTAGGCTGGGATGATGGTGGAGTAGGGTATGATAGGGGTGGATGGGATGGGATGGGGATAGGATGGGGGTGGGGTGGAGTGGGGTAGGATGGGATAGAGACAGGATGGGATGGGATAAGATGGGATGGGGTTTTGTGTGTGTGGAAGTCTTCCAGATCTCACTCATGACCAATAGAGCACGCAGTAAGTATCCATGCCCCCAACCCTTGTGTGTTGTAACTTGCACTGACCTGCTGCTGCACGATGACTGCTTCCTCCACCGGCTCGCTATTGCTAGAGATCATAACCTCCCCCACCTCCTGTGTGTTCACTGCACTGCCGCTGCCTCTTTCTGAGCTGTGATGAACGAGGGGACACTTGTACCTGAAAGAGCCTGTACGATGTAACCTGGGCTAATCCTGTGCCCCTCACCCGCTACACCGCTGTCTTCACTCTGCAGAAAAGTATCCTCTGACAGTCACATGGCGCTCGGAGATGGAAAGGACACTTCACCAGGGGTGAACACATACCCCCAGCCCGCACACATATCTGCTAGTATTCCAGGCTTAGCAGCATCCCCTCAATCCCGGAAATGAATACAGTGACAGACAGAGATAGTGAGAGAGGGGAGGTGAGGTGACAGGGGCAGGTTCTGTGCCGGCTGGTAAAAACAGTCTCCAGAAAGCCTGCATAGAGGAAGCCACCATCCGGTCCGAATGTGTTTCCGGGTTTTGAGCGCGCTGAAAACCAGATACATGACTCAAAAACCGAACGGAGGATGTTAACTTGTGTTGCCTGGGAGACCTGCTGGTCGTTGCGCAGGGCCACATGGCAAGGTCTGGCGGGCCGGATTCGGCCCGCGGGCCTTGTGTTTGCCACCCCTGCCTTAGAGGGTCGATAAAAAGAAAATTAAGTGCAATTAAACAATGACCACAGGGTGGCAGCAGAAGCTGTGAGTTTTTTATGCAGTTTAGGTGTCTATTTAATACACTAAAATAAGCCACAATGGTGACTATGGTGGCTTATCTCAACTGTACATTAGTTTAATACGCTACGATGAAAAGTGAAAATGTTCTCTGCTTTTCACTGTAACTAAATGAGAATTTGTCAGTAAAGTCAATGCAAACGGCCACTTTAATAGGGTGTTCCCAGTAAGGGAAGCACCTCATTGGCCATTTGTGTAATTTACCTTGCTTCCTGCTTCACCACCTCAGCAGTGGTAGGGAGAGAAGAGGGAAATTGCTGTATTATGATAATGTATACTGTATATACAGTGCCACCCTCAAAAACCATCACTCCCCCCTATGGAGGAAAGGACTGATGCGCTACTAGGAGTAAACAAAAGTGAACTAGAGTCACATGAACTGGTCTGTAGCGGCTCAATCTGGAGTGTCCACAAAACACTGGTGTAAAAATATGAAAATGAAAAAGTGATAAGCGCTTCAGAAAATGAAAATGTGCAAACACCAAAAAATTAACAACTGAAAATAAACCATACAATGTGCAAGCACCAAATAATAAACTGGTAATGGACCATAAAAGGCACTAGTAGGCTGAAATGGTCGAGACCACAATGTAAATAATGTTAGATGGTCAAACAAACAGTTCCTTATGCCTGGTGCATCTGTGTGTCAGTATATGACCTTTTCATTGACCAATAAAGGTGACGCTAAGTGTCAAGTGTGACACTAATTGACAGTCTGTGTGAAGTGATAGAGGAATGGACTGGGTGAGATGTAATCGGAGTCTTCCTTTAAGATGCTGTACAGAATCTATTCAATCCTTAAGGAGTGTTGTAGTCCCCTTACCTTAGGGTGGCTATATATGGGCATATAGTGCTGTATCCTGCTGTATTCGTGGCCTCGGTCTCTCAATATAGTTCCCTCTTCCTGTTACCCTCTGTTCAAGATGGTCCGGATTCGGTGCTCCATGGATGGAGTGTAGGGAAATGAGGTAAAAGAGAGAAAAAGATTGCCTCCAATGGTGAAGTATATCAGTGCCAAAACAGGGGGTATTTATTAAAAATCGGTAAAAGTTGACAATGTAAAGTCCGAACTAAGTTGGACTAGATGCAAAAATCAATTGGATAAAAGTTCAGCATAAAATAAAAAATAAAAATAGAACGGAGACGGAGCGGAGCGATCGTTGTACCACTACCGCTTGATCTGTTGGCCTCCGGCTTGTGCGGGTGTCACGTGATCTCAGTATCCCTACGTCGTCGTTACGTCACGTGCCTCGTGACTTCATCAGGGGATTCCCATTGGTTGACGGATCACGGCTTATATTTACTACTGGCCGGAAGTAAACAGGCCGCCATTTTCTTGGAGTCCCGTTTATGGGACGGATGCGGGCTATGTTAGGGCCATACTTGGATTTACGGAGGAACAAAAATAAAAATAAAAATGTGAAAGTATATATAAACAGCGAACTGGTGTGCTCACTGCTGGATCATTACAAGGCTTCCACACCGTCCCTGTTAATGATGTTAAATTCACATGGGGTGTTATGGAAGCTATAATGTGGTTTCACACATATTTTGGGTATTCCCTTGGATCAGTAAGAAAGGTCTAATAGTTAAAATATGAATCAAGCATATAAACGGATAATGAATGCTGGGTATGTTACTAATATGTCCCATACTGAAAGATGGCAAGGTTGCCATCCTTTACTGGGTCCATCCATACAGTGAAAAATGCATGCAGTCAGTAACTACATAGTATGTGTATTAGGGTCTTGTTGGCCTAGTAGTATGCTAAGGACACCATTCACAGGTTGTTAGGCAAACAAATCTGATAGACCTTGGACTCGCGTGCAAAACAGACTCATGTATAAATATATTCCAATTGGTGTGAGTGAGACAGTGAGCATAGGGTGAGGGAATATCCAGCACCTATATAGTCCCTAACACCCTCGCAAGACCAAAGCCATCAGACCAAATTATGGTACATGGACTACAATAGATGGATAGCAGTACATGATGTAATTATACTTCTATAATATCTACGTCCTGCATAGGATGATCCTATGAGATCCTTATTATAGCCTAGATACACAGGGTAATCGACCAAGTGCAGTGGTGGAATAATAAATTATTACTATACATTCCCATTGGAATCGCATCCAAAATGGGGTAGTTACGTTATGTATGTAAACTGGAGGTTAGAAGTTATTGAGAAAGCAGTTTAAATCGAAGTCAACGTTCAGGCCCCCTGGTGTCAAAGTATTGAGGGTATGTATCCAACGTGATTCTTTCTGACTGATGACTCGTATTTTATGGCTACCTCTCCAAGATGGTTTGAATTTTTCAATGCCCCAAAATTGTAATGAAGAGGGGTCTTCATTGTGTACTTTTAGAAAGTGTCGTGACACACTATGTTTGGTGTATCCATTGGATATATTCCGTATATGCTCTTCTATTCTCAGTTTGAGTTTTCTTTTTGTCCTACCCACATATTGCAATTTGCAATCACATTGTAGTACGTATATGACACCTTCAGTGTGACATCCAATAAATTCATTGATTTGATGGGTCTGGCCTGTATTGCAGCTGACAAAGTCTAGCCTTTTACCTTGGAATAATTTAGCATGCCTGCAGGCAAAACAGTTCCTGCAGGGATAGAACCCCTTACCATTGAAAAAGGAGAACATAGGTTTCGGGGGTGGAGCAATGACCGATTTGACCAATAGGTCTCTTAGAGTGGGGGCTCTTTTATAAATGATTCTGGGTTTAGAAGGGAGTATAGGTTTCAGATCTTTATCTCCTAATAGTACATGCCAGTGTCGCTGGATGACTTTATTTATGTCTTTATGCTGGACGTTATAGTCCAGTATAAGGCTAGGTATTAGTTCCATTGGGTTTTTCTTTCTTCTTATTTTCTAGCATAGGTTTTCTATCGAGCGTTTCAACTTTGCGGATTTGTTCTTCTATCCAAAAGGGTTCGTATCCTTTCTCTTCAAACCTTTTGCCGATGAATTTGGCCTGTATTTTGAAGTCCTCCTCTTTGGTACAATTTCTTCTTAATCTGATCAGTTGACCTTTTGGTATGTTGTAGAGCCACGGTTTATGGTGGCAGCTTTCTACTGAGAGATAGCTGTTGGTATCCACTGCCTTAAAGTAGGTTTTAGTAGCGATTTTGTTTCCTTCTAGCGTGATGTTCAAGTCTAGAAAGTCAACTGTTTTATTGTCAATCTTCCAAATGAGATTGATGTTTTTCCCATTGTCGTTGAGGCCCAACATATACTTCTCCAAGCTGTCTTTGTTGCCATTCCATAGAATGATGACATCATCTATGTACCTTTTGTACAGTATAAGTTCCTCTGGCTTATGGGCATATATGGCCATTTCTTCCCATTGGGCCATAAAGGCATTTGCCACACTAGGGGCAAACTTCGCGCCCATAGCGATGCCTATGGCTTGTTTGAAGTAGTTCTGGTCATGCCAGAAATAATTAAATTTAAGGCAAAACTCAAGGCATTTAATGAGGTATTTGCGCTGCTTGCATGCCAAATTGCTATGCATCCCCCCTATGGCCTTTAATAGCTCTTTAACCTCTAAAAAATATATATATATATTCCCACACTAGGCCCTCATTACATTCCCTTATTATAAAGTTAGAGCGACCATTTATAAATAATTGTATTTTTATTTATCAAGACATTCATATGACAGTTATAACTGAGTGTATTTATGGCTGTACAAGTGTCACAGAGAGGTCTATAAATATATAAAAACACAATTATTTATAAATGGTCCCACTCACATAGGCCTATAATTACCTTTGCACACAGCGGAAACCAATCAGTAGGTCCAGTGGCCACGATGTATGCCGGGACCCGCCGTTTATTCAGAGGAGAGACAGAACAGCATTCTGCCTATGTAAACAAGGCAGATCACCATTCTATGAGGGAGGAAGATGGAGATCTTGTGTTTCTGCTAGAAACATGGATCTCTGTTTTCCTTCAGTGTCAGCATTCCCCCCACAGTTAGAAAGCACTCCCTAGGAGCACACCTAACCCTTTGATCGCCCCTGATGTTGACCCCTTCCCTGTCAGTGTCATTTATACAGTGAGTGATATATAGTGATACATTTTAGCACTATGAAAAAGAGGGGTGTACTGTGCTAATTCGATAAATAGTAAAGCGGCAACTAAAAGGTTATGCAACACTAATAATAATGGTCAAAGGAAGAGCTGCGCTGTTGTAAGCTAAAATGTGACACTAGTGATAATGAAATGCTAGATAAATATCAATTAAAATTATGAAACACCGACTGAGTGAAAAGAATTATATTTGTAAATAGGTCTGTGAGACCTCAATAGGATAACAAGAAGGGGTTAATTACTAGGGATGAGTTTTGTGTTCAACTCGAACGTATGTTCGACTCAAACATTGCATGTTCGACCGTTCATCGAAATACGAACAAAACGGGTCGTTCGCGCCAAATTCGAGTGACAGCCACGGCCGATAATTCACTGCGACATTGCGCGCTGATGATTGGCCAAGCATGCACTATGACCCGCATGCTTGGCCAATCACAGCGCGCAAAAAACGGAGAGACATAATTGGCCAAAGCCAGGGTGGCTTTGGCCAATTATGGCTCAGGGCTTTAGCACACGCCCCACACTATAAAAGGCCGCCTGCTGGGCGACCTCGTGTAGTGTGTTCCAGCGCTAGTTACAGATTGGAGAGAGATTGTCTTTTTCTCTAGCTAGATAGAGCAGGCGGGCTAGTCAGTTAAATTTACATATAGTGTAGAGGATATATATACATCCCAGGAGTTGTACATATATTATACACTGTATAGTTTAGTTAGATTACTTCCTCCTAGTCTGTCAGGCAGTTGAATGTGCTAGCTGTTGTATTGCCTGTGTACTGCAAGTTTGCTCATTACTTTGCAACTAAACCCACTTAGTGGTGCATAGAGCAAGTGTGCTCAGTACTTTGCAACTGAACCCACTTGGTGGTGCATAGTGCAAGTGTGCTCATTATAAAAGTGTAATGATGAGCGCAGCTAAAACTAAACTAAATAATCAATCCCAGATAAACAAGTGAGCATCGCTATGGAAACAGTGATAATAATGCAAAATAAATAAATAATCCAAATAAGTGCAGTACAGTGCAGCAACAAATGTCCCAAATAAGCAGTGTTGCTCATCTTACTTTAAAAAAGTAATTAGTTACATTTACAAATTACTTCTCCGAAAAAGTAATTGCGTTAGTGTTAGTGATTCAGTTACTACGTTGAAAAAGTAATTAGTTACTTAGCAAAGTAACTGAATTTTTTTAAATATTCTACAATGCTTTGTTGAGAAGCAGATGACGGGCGCTTGCCAGGGAGATCTCGTGTATATCCCAGCCTAAGTGCATCCGTCCCACCATGTATGTGTAGCTAATAGGACTTAAAACCCTTATCCATCTGCTACATATAACATCCAAATTATAAGCTGGATTAAAATGTATGTTTATAATATACATTCCCTTGACGTTTACAGAGTCTGTAATTTAAAATCTTATATTAGGCTTTATTAGAATTTTCTATAGTTTATTATTTAATTTATCTTATATAAGCTTTATTAGATGCAAGGGATCTGGAATGGGGATGTCAGATTTTTCTTTGGTGTCTGATGAAGAGATGAAATCACTGATCAAAAATAACCTGCTGATCATTGGTCTGTATAGGTGTCCTGCACTTACCATGTTGACCACTAGATGTCGATGTGTACACTGTGATGTATAGGGAACGTTTGTTCTGTGGAAAATTTTGTTCCGGCCATGTGTTCCCCGGATCATTGATCAGGTTTCGCACACAGTGTGTGTGATCGATGTGAGTTGTTCCCCGGTGATAGGTCAGTGTGAGGTGGGTAGGGCTCATTGTATCCAGGGCTCCTTGCGATTGGGAGTTTTCAGACCGCTGTGACAGCAGTCACATGATTCTAAAGCGGAGTTCCACCCATACTTATGTTCACAGCGCCGGTTGAAGCAATTACTCTGCTGCCATCTAGTAGCGGTAGATGTAATTGAGGTAATGCCGCCCAAGTAATGGGAACTGCGTTACCATGAGGGGAAGAGTAATCAGGTAGATTACTCGTTACCCTCAAAAGGGGCTGCATTAGGTAACTGCGTTTATTGTAACTCCGTTACTTACAACACTGCAAATAAGTGAAATCCAGTGGGGAGACAAATGTGAATCAATCAGTGACAAGGCTTCTGTCCATGTAAACAACGAAATCATCCAGATGAGACTTCACAGATGAACGTGCTCACAGAGCGCTTACCTTCCACCAGGAAGAAAAGGGGCATCAAACACATACACCGATGGTCCTGTAGACAGCCGTCTCTGATATAATCATTATCACTGTTTCCATAGCGATGCTCACTTGTTTATCTGGGATTGATTATTTAGTTTAGTTTTAGCTGCGCTCATCATTACACTTTTATATCTATTTTTTGTTGTTAGCACATACCAGATTTGAGCTGCATGTAATTAGTTTAATTTTTTTCTCATATTGGGTCTATTCACGGTTGGCTAGCGCTTTAGTTTTCCTTTTTATACCAAGTGTGCTCATTACTTTGCAACTGAACCCAGTTGGTGGTGCATAGTGCAAGTGTGCTCATTACTTTGCAACTGAACCCAGTTGGTGTTGCATAGTGCAAGTGGGCTCATTACTTTGCAACTAAACCCACTTAGTGGTGCATAGTGCAAGTGTGCTCATTACTTACTTTGCAACTAAACCCACTTGGTGGTGCATAGTGCAAGTGTGCTCATTACTTTGCAACTGAACCCACTTGGTGGTGCCTAGTGCAAGTGTGCTCATTACTTTGCAACTAAACCCACTTGGTGGTGCATATGCAAGTGTGCGCGTTACTTTGGAACTGAACCCACTTGGTGGGTCATAGTGCAAGTGTGCTCATTACTTTGTAACTAAACCCACTTGGAAATTGTGCATTATGCAGCAGCAAAGTATGACATGGTTCAGATTCTACTTAACAAACCTACAGTGTTTGTCTTGTTTGCACCGCCTGTATACTGCTGTATACTGCTGTTCAAAGTATATAGGGCCAAAGGGTCTTGTAATGACCTGGGGGAGTGGTGGCGGGGACACCCATGCTATTTTTTCAGTGATTTTCATCCATATTGCAGGGACCAAGCATTACATTAAAGCCGCAAGCAGTATTAACCACTTAAGACCCGGACCAAAATGCTGCTAAAGGACCTTTCCGCTTTTTGCGATTCGGCACTGCGTCGTTTTAACTGACAATTGCGCGGTCGTGCGATGTGGCTCCCAAACAAAATTGGCGTCCTTTTTTCCCCACAAATAGAGCTTTCTTTTGGTGGTATTTGATCACTTCTGCGGTTTTTATTTTTTGCGCTATAAACAAAAATAGAGCGACAATTTTGAAAAAAATTCAATATTTTTTACTTTTTGCTATAATAAATATCCCCCCAAAATATATATACTCAATTTGACACAATAAAGAAAACCATCTCTCTCCCATTAGAGAAGATCCCTGTGGTTCAGGAGAGGATTTCCCAGGCCCTGGAGGCTCGTCACCTGAAAGCTTCCCAGTGCCCGAGAATCATCGGCACGATGGTTTCTACAACTCCAATGGTAAAATGGGCACTGTGGAGGTTACGTCCCTTCCAGTTCGGCTTCCTTAAGCAGTGAAAGTCGGGGAACAAGAATCAACAAATTCTCATCTCAGCGTCTATGAGGAGCGGCCTCTTTTGGTGGCTTCAACGGAAGAACCTACAAAATTGCCATTCTATTGCTCCGGTGTCATGGGTCACACTGAAGACCGATGCCAGCGGCTCCGGCTGGGGAGCCCTTTGCGGCACAGAAATTGCACAGGGCAAATGGGATGCCCGCCTTCGCAATCCGGGCTCGAACGTCCTGGAGATTTGAGCAGCCTGGTGTGCCCTCCAGTCCTTCTCCCAACTATTGAAGGGGGAATCTGTGCTGTTGAGGTTGGACAACACCACGGCAGTGTCCTATGTCAAGAGGCAGGGGGGGACACGGAGTTCAACTCTTCTACGGGAGGTCGAACCCATCTTGAGGTGGGCACAGAAGAACCTGGCCAACCTGTCGGCTGTCTTTATCCCTGGAACTCAGAACACCCAGGCGGATTTTCTGTCACGCACCCAGATAGACATCAACGAGTGATCCCTCCACGATCAATCTTTCCAGTGGATCCTGTCCCTGGGGATCGTTCCCCAAGTGGATCTCTTTGCTTCCATACACAACTCCAAGTTGAAGAAGTTCTATACGAGGGGTCGTTGCATTCAGGCGATTGGGACGGATGCCCTGAGAGATCGGTGAAGATTCGAGAGGGCATATGCCTTTCCCCTGATCCCCATAATCCTCAAATTCTTACGGAGAATCCAAGCAGAGGCAGTCGAAGTGACGATGGTGGCTCTCTACTGGCATAACAGACCGTGGTTCCCCCTTCTGGTTCAACTGAGCTATCAGGACCCAGTACCTCTACCAGTCAGACCGGATCTTCTCTCCCAAGGATCATTCCTTCACCCTCCCCGGCTCTGATGAAGCTAACGGTCTGGTTCTTGAGAGGAAGAGGTTGGAATCCCTCGGTTGCGCTCCTAGAGTGATCTCCACACTGATAAGTTCGAGAAGGGCAAGCACGAAAGTTTACGGAAGAATTTTTTACTGTTTCTAGAATTTTCCTCGGCCTCAGGCAGGTCCTTTAGGAATCCAGAGGTTCAAGACATTCTGAGCTTCCTCCAAACGGGGTTAGATCTTCCCCTATCTGTGAGTTCTTTTCTCAGCCTTATCTGCCTTCTCTGGGATCTCATGGGCAGTACACCCACTGGTCAGGCAGTTCTTCAGAGGAGCATCAAGTCTAAGGCCTCAAAGGAAGCCGAGATTCCCCAAATGGGATCTCCCCCTAGTTCTTGATTTCCTGAGTGGGCTCAGTTCAATGGGGCCTTCCCAATCCTCCATAAAGAATCTTTTGGCTAAGGTTGCTTTTTTGGTCGCCATCAACTCGGCTAAAAGAGTCTCGGAGATCGGGTCTCTCGGCCACAAAGAGCGATTTCTAACGTCCTTCCCGGACAGAGTGGTTTTGATACCCATGCTGGGCTCAAATCCGAAAGTTTCATCAGTGTTTCACTAAAAACAAAAGACAATCCGCGCTAACACCCCTAAAACTAGTTAATATATAGATATAAAAACCGTAAAACCGTGAACAATAATAAATGAAAATATGCTGCACCTTAATACAAAGAAGCCCAATATAAGGCTCCACAAAACATATATAGACAAAAGACAAAAGTGCGCAACAATGTAACATATATATAAAAAAATATGTGTAGGTACTTCCACAGCAAACTAATAATGATGGAAGAAAAGTAAAATAGAAATATATAGGTGCAAATACAAAAAAAATAAATAAAATGCAATGTCCCAAATAAGATTCCAATTGATGGGTGTAGAAAAACTTATTTCATAAAAAGCCTTTGAAAACACAGTTCATAGGGAATTTCCAATGTAGTATTTGCAGAGAATTCCAATACTGTTGCTTAGCTGTTCCTATGTAGGTTAGTAATAGGTGGCCGCTTACCGCAATGTTGGACCCTTCCAGGGGTCAGTAAGGCATTCAGAAACACTTATCCCAAGCTGGGTCCTGAAGATCCCTCCGCTGCTGACAGCTCAAAAAATACTTCGGACAGCTGAAAGGATTTTCCACTTCAAAGGGTTAACTCACTCCAAATTGTGGCTCAAGCTTTCAGCTTGTTTAGGATATCGTGGAAGATAAAGAAAAAAAGGAACTCCATAGTGTAACAAGTTTAAAAGAAACTGACAGTTTTATTCAGTTGACACTGACATGATTAAAAAACAGACAGTCCTTCATCCTGCATAAATCCAAGTTTCTTGGCGTAGATACAAAAAGCAATGTGCAGATGCTTCCAGCTAGGCGTGCAAACGATCAGATCAGCCAGCTGGCAAGCTCATGAACGTGGTGACGTCTGCGATACTTAGCTCCACCCGACGCAGCGTTTCATCCAAACGGGCTTCTACGGGGAAAGGAGGCTCAAGTGTCGGACGTCACACACCTCGTTCTTATTTATGCGATCACGCAGGAGAGTGACACCGGAACAAGCAAATGCCGGGATCTGCTCTACTCTGCAACCAACTTGGTTTTGTATAGGAGCGAGATCTCTACATTAAAGAAGCGAGACGTCACTCATAGCAAAACCATCAATGGGAATCAGTGCATCGTGTTGTTAGAAAACAAATTACTGTAAACAACAACATAATGCTACCTGGGAAGGTATATAGTTTGAGGAAAAATATCTGTTATTTTTAAAAGACAAAAAATATAAAATAAATAATACATAAAGATAGACATATGGACCATTACTGAATGTGCAGCCTAATATCACATAATAACAAACATAGGATGCCACATTACATTCACTGTGGGACAAGCCCAATGGGAGGATGGGGGAGGGGGTCAACGTATATTATTACTTGTGACTGCATATTAAAGGGGAAGGCTAGGAGGAGGAAAAAGTGTCAATGGGACTCAGCTGTTATCTATGTAACAGTTGACGTCCCATTCTATGTTGAAACCTAGGGGGCTGTAACAGGCCATATCAAAGATCCAGCGTGTTTCTCTACGGGATATTTGCCGTACTAGGTCGCTCCCCCTCCAGTGTGGGGTATATTTTTCAATACCAATGACTTTGAGTCCGGAGGGGTCACGATTATGGTGTTGGTCAAAATGTAGAGACACACTGTGTTCGGTAAAACCGCTACGTATGCGAGAGAGGTGTTCCCCTATCCTTATCTTCAGGGCCCTACATGTTCTCCCAACGTATTGGAGCCCGCAAGGGCACCCCAAAAGGTAGATCACCCCCACTGTATCACAGGTAATGAATTCAGAAATAGAATATGTTCTAGAAGTTACGTGTGAGGTGAATGCAGATGTTCTAGTTGTCTTACAAGAGGCACAAACTTTACATCTCTTGCACGGGTAGAAACCTTTCAGATTCCCAAACATAACCACTTTTGGTGGGGGGTCAACTACACTGGGTGCCAGTAGGTCCTTTAGATTTTTATTTCTCCTGAACAAAACTTTTGGGGTGTCAGGAAGCCGGGGGCCCATGATCTTATCACTTTTCAGAACTGCCCAGTGTTTCTTCATTATTTTTCTGACCCACCAATGTTGCAATGAAAAAGTGGTCAGAAAAGCCCACTCAAAAGAATCTCTGCTTGTCTCTATTTTACTAGCTTTAGGGACTAGCATATCTGCTCTGTCCATAGCGGCCACTTCCTTAATGTCCTTCTCTAAGACCTCTGTCACGTACCCTTTTTCCTCAAACCGTTGCTTGAGAATTTGGACTTGGGAATGGTAATCTTCTGTTTTAGAGCAATTCCTCCTGATTCTTTGAAACTGGCTTTTTGGAATAGCTTTAAGCCAGTTAGGGTGATGACCACTATCCCTGGGAATGTAACCATTCCGGTCCGTGGTTTTGAAAAAAGCCTTAGTGAGGAGGGAATTCTGTTCTCTAAAGATTACTAAATCAAGGAAATTGACAGACACTGGGCTAGACTCATGTGTAAATTTAATACCCCAGTTGTTATTATTGAGACTAGACATGAAGTCCACCAAGGAAGGTGTATCCCCCTTCCACAGAAAGAAGGCATCATCAATGTAGCGCCGCCAAAATAGGAGGCGGGGCTCCCCTCGGGAAAAAAGGCAATCATTTTCCCACAGGGCCATGAAGAGTCCAGCGAGGCTGGGGGCAAATTTGGCCCCCATAGCAACGCCAGTACATTGCAAATAGAAGGATCCACCATAATAAAAATAATTATGTTCCATGGCGAAATTAAGTAATTTCATCACAAACTCTAAGGTTGAAGGTTTGAGAGTGGGATCTTTCCTTAGGAAATGTTCGGCTGCAAGATACCCCAAATGATGGGGGATTATGGTATATAAGGAGGAAACATCCGCTGTTACCAGCAGGACGTCCTCCTCAATATTGAGCACTGATATTTCCTTAATAATCTGCATTGAATCTCTTAGAAACGCAGGGGTCTTGGCTACTGCGGGTTGCAAGAAATGGTCCACATATTTCCCTACTCTTGAAGTAAGGGAGTCTATGCCACTTACGATAGGGCGACCGGGGGGATGGGTGGAATTTTTATGTATCTTGGGAATGTAGTACATAATAGGTGTTTTTGGTGCCAATGGGATCAGGAAATCTTTTTCTTTTTCATTTAGAATTCCCTTCTTATGACCTTCCTTTACCAAACCCATGAGAATTTTTTGATATTTACCCAAAGGGTCATTCCCAAGAATAGTATATGTGGCCCTATCTGATAATAAATTGTCCATTTCTTTGAGATAATCTGCCTTCTTAAGTAGGACTATCCCTCCCCCCTTATCTGCAGGTCTGATAATCAGATCTTTCCTTTTGCATAGAGTTTTGATGCCTTCCTCTGTGTTTTTGGTTCTATCCTTCCTGAACTTGGCCTTCGTTAAATCCTGTAACACCAAATTTTTAAATACAGTGATACTGGCAGCTGTTTTGGTTGAGGGATTAAACAAAGAGGCATTTCTCAGTCCTGTCCCTGCTTGCTGGCCGATATCACTACTGTTCCTAAGGATAGGATTGGTCATAAAATGCCGCTTGATGCTTAATTTCCTAATGAATTTTTGAAGATCTATGAACATTTGGAATTTGTCCATTGATCTTCTGGGGGCATATTTCAATCCTTGATTCAATGTTAGGGTTTCTGCTCTGGATAGTACCTCCCCACTAAGATTAAACACGCCTTCGCATGTTAGTTGCGACTTTTCTTTGGAGTGGCACCGTTGCCCTCCCCTGACTCCTCTCTTCGTCTTCCCTTTTTTCCCATACCCCTTCCTAAAAAACTATCCTTTTTATTTCTTAAGGGAGCTGGACCTGGTGGGCCCTCATGTGTCACACTATATGGATGATAGGAGCCATTACCATAGGAGTTGGTGCGCGACGTGCCCTCTCCAGTTCCCTGTAGCGGCTCATACCTATTCTCTACTGGTAGGTCATAACCCCATGGTGCCCGATACGGGGGCTGGATTTCTCCTCTATATCCATAATCTTCATGATTATTATAGTGGTCATGATATTCCGTATATGCGGGCCTATTATGATGGTACGAATTCGGATGACTGTACGGAATTCCCTCTGGTTGTCTAGGACCTTTAGTACCCCCCTGGATAGAGTACCTCCCATGATTTCCATTGGCTGTATTTGATGGAGGGTGGGTGTTGGTAGAACTAGACTTGGGCTGATGTCCATTGTGTTTCCGCTTGGTGGAATGGGGTGTTTTATTTGTCCCTGTTCTATTGGGTTCCCGTTCCCTGAACCCCACCTTAGGAGTAGAAGGACCCAAAAGGGGCCTGATGGGTTCAGAGGACTGAGATACCAGGCCACTGGAGGTGGCTCCCCCCACTTCCATTTGTAAATCATCATTGTGTTGGCTTGTATTGCGATTGTTTTCCTGCCACTTGAAGACATTGTGTGCTTTATAGTCCTCAACGTCTCTCAAGTACTTTTTCCTTTTCTTAATTCTCTGCTCTTCCTCTTCCTCAATCATAATTTCTCTAAGTTCTTTAGAATAAACTTGGTAGAGTCCCTCCTTGGCCATGGGGGTCAGTTTTTCTTGGATTTCACTAATTTCTAGTTGCAATCTAGAGACCTTAGCCTGTTTACGGGCTACCAGAAAGCCAAGGAAGGATATACCAACGTCATTAAAATATAGATACCAATCTGCCAGATCTCTCGCATACGTAGCGGTTTTACCGAACACAGTGTGTCTCTACATTTTGACCAACACCATAATCGTGACCCCTCCGGACTCAAAGTCATTGGTATTGAAAAATATACCCCACACTGGAGGGGGAGCGACCTAGTACGGCAAATATCCCGTAGAGAAACACGCTGGATCTTTGATATGGCCTGTTACAGCCCCCTAGGTTTCAACATAGAATGGGACGTCAACTGTTACATAGATAACAGCTGAGTCCCATTGACACTTTTTCCTCCTCCTAGCCTTCCCCTTTAATATGCAGTCACAAGTAATAATATACGTTGACCCCCTCCCCCATCCTCCCATTGGGCTTGTCCCACAGTGAATGTAATGTGGCATCCTATGTTTGTTATTATGTGATATTAGGCTGCACATTCAGTAATGGTCCATATGTCTATCTTTATGTATTATTTATTTTATATTTTTTGTCTTTTAAAAATAACAGATATTTTTCCTCAAACTATATACCTTCCCAGGTAGCATTATGTTGTTGTTTACAGTAATTTGTTTTCTAACAACACGATGCACTGATTCCCATTGATGGTTTTGCTATGAGTGACGTCTCGCTTCTTTAATGTAGAGATCTCGCTCCTATACAAAACCAAGTTGGTTGCAGAGTAGAGCAGATCCCGGCATTTGCTTGTTCCGGTGTCACTCTCCTGCGTGATCGCATAAATAAGAACGAGGTGTGTGACGTCCGACACTTGAGCCTCCTTTCCCCGTAGAAGCCCGTTTGGATGAAACGCTGCGTCGGGTGGAGCTAAGTATCGCAGACGTCACCACGTTCATGAGCTTGCCAGCTGGCTGATCTGATCGTTTGCACGCCTAGCTGGAAGCATCTGCACATTGCTTTTTGTATCTACGCCAAGAAACTTGGATTTATGCAGGATGAAGGACTGTCTGTTTTTTAATCATGTCAGTGTCAACTGAATAAAACTGTCAGTTTCTTTTAAACTTGTTACACTATGGAGTTCCTTTTTTTCTTTATCTTCCACGATATCCTAAACAAGCTGAAAGCTTGAGCCACAATTTGGAGTGAGTTAACCCTTTGAAGTGGAAAATCCTTTCAGCTGTCCGAAGTATTTTTTGAGCTGTCAGCAGCGGAGGGATCTTCAGGACCCAGCTTGGGATAAGTGTTTCTGAATGCCTTACTGACCCCTGGAAGGGTCCAACATTGCGGTAAGCGGCCACCTATTACTAACCTACATAGGAACAGCTAAGCAACAGTATTGGAATTCTCTGCAAATACTACATTGGAAATTCCCTATGAACTGTGTTTTCAAAGGCTTTTTATGAAATAAGTTTTTCTACACCCATCAATTGGAATCTTATTTGGGACATTGCATTTTATTTTTATTTTTTTGTATTTGCACCTATATATTTCTATTTTACTTTTCTTCCATCATTATTAGTTTGCTGTGGAAGTACCTACACATATTTTTTTATATATATGTTACATTGTTGCGCACTTTTGTCTTTTGTCTATATATGTTTTGTGGAGCCTTATATTGGGCTTCTTTGTATTAAGGTGCAGCATATTTTCATTTATTATTGTTCACGGTTTCACGGTTTTTATATCTATATATTAACTAGTTTTAGGGGTGTTAGCGCGGATTGTCTTTTGTTTTTAGTGTTTGTTTGAAATATTTCTATCCCGCAGCTTCCCCCGCCCCCACAGAATTCACTTTCTGCACTCACCTGGGTAATATATTATCCCTTAATCACTATGGATATTTTTGAGCTACATAAAAATAGGAAAATCAATCCTGATGAGGTATTTGACCAGAGTAGCACAGAAACAGAAGGGATGCGTGGTATTTTCATGAGACTCAAAAATGTACTTATATCTGAATTACACGCTACTTGGGATATCATCTTCTTGGAACGATATATCCAAGAAAGGATGATTCCCCGAAGCCTTAGATGGCATGTCTTCCCAGACAGGGGGGACACTGATCTGGCAGATTGGTATCTATATTTTAATGACGTTGGTATATCCTTCCTTGGCTTTCTGGTAGCCCGTAAACAGGCTAAGGTCTCTAGATTGCAACTAGAAATTAGTGAAATCCAAGAAAAACTGACCCCCATGGCCAAGGAGGGACTCTACCAAGTTTATTCTAAAGAACTTAGAGAAATTATGATTGAGGAAGAGGAAGAGCAGAGAATTAAGAAAAGGAAAAAGTACTTGAGAGACGTTGAGGACTATAAAGCACACAATGTCTTCAAGTGGCAGGAAAACAATCGCAATACAAGCCAACACAATGATGATTTACAAATGGAAGTGGGGGGAGCCACCTCCAGTGGCCTGGTATCTCAGTCCTCTGAACCCATCAGGCCCCTTTTGGGTCCTTCTACTCCTAAGGTGGGGTTCAGGGAACGGGAACCCAATAGAACAGGGACAAATAAAACACCCCATTCCACCAAGCGGAAACACAATGGACATCAGCCCAAGTCTAGTTCTACCAACACCCACCCTCCATCAAATACAGCCAATGGAAATCATGGGAGGTACTCTATCCAGGGGGGTACTAAAGGTCCTAGACAACCAGAGGGAATTCCGTACAGTCATCCGAATTCGTACCATCATAATAGGCCCGCATATACGGAATATCATGACCACTATAATAATCATGAAGATTATGGATATAGAGGAGAAATCCAGCCCCCGTATCGGGCACCATGGGGTTATGACCTACCAGTAGAGAATAGGTATGAGCCGCTACAGGGAACTGGAGAGGGCACGTCGCGCACCAACTCCTATGGTAATGGCTCCTATCATCCATATAGTGTGACACATGAGGGCCCACCAGGTCCAGCTCCCTTAAGAAATAAAAAGGATAGTTTTTTAGGAAGGGGTATGGGAAAAAAGGGAAGACGAAGAGAGGAGTCAGGGGAGGGCAACGGTGCCACTCCAAAGAAAAGTCGCAACTAACATGCGAAGGCGTGTTTAATCTTAGTGGGGAGGTACTATCCAGAGCAGAAACCCTAACATTGAATCAAGGATTGAAATATGCCCCCAGAAGATCAATGGACAAATTCCAAATGTTCATAGATCTTCAAAAATTCATTAGGAAATTAAGCATCAAGCGGCATTTTATGACCAATCCTATCCTTAGGAACAGTAGTGATATCGGCCAGCAAGCAGGGACAGGACTGAGAAATGCCTCTTTGTTTAATCCCTCAACCAAAACAGCTGCCAGTATCACTGTATTTAAAAATTTGGTGTTACAGGATTTAACGAAGGCCAAGTTCAGGAAGGATAGAACCAAAAACACAGAGGAAGGCATCAAAACTCTATGCAAAAGGAAAGATCTGATTATCAGACCTGCAGATAAGGGGGGAGGGATAGTCCTACTTAAGAAGGCAGATTATCTCAAAGAAATGGACAATTTATTATCAGATAGGGCCACATATACTATTCTTGGGAATGACCCTTTGGGTAAATATCAAAAAATTCTCATGGGTTTGGTAAAGGAAGGTCATAAGAAGGGAATTCTAAATGAAAAAGAAAAAGATTTCCTGATCCCATTGGCACCAAAAACACCTATTATGTACTACATTCCCAAGATACATAAAAATTCCACCCATCCCCCCGGTCGCCCTATCGTAAGTGGCATAGACTCCCTTACTTCAAGAGTAGGGAAATATGTGGACCATTTCTTGCAACCCGCAGTAGCCAAGACCCCTGCGTTTCTAAGAGATTCAATGCAGATTATTAAGGAAATATCAGTGCTCAATATTGAGGAGGACGTCCTGCTGGTAACAGCGGATGTTTCCTCCTTATATACCATAATCCCCCATCATTTGGGGTATCTTGCAGCCGAACATTTCCTAAGGAAAGATCCCACTCTCAAACCTTCAACCTTAGAGTTTGTGATGAAATTACTTAATTTCGCCATGGAACATAATTATTTTTATTATGGTGGATCCTTCTATTTGCAATGTACTGGCGTTGCTATGGGGGCCAAATTTGCCCCCAGCCTCGCTGGACTCTTCATGGCCCTGTGGGAAAATGATTGCCTTTTTTCCCGAGGGGAGCCCCGCCTCCTATTTTGGCGGCGCTACATTGATGATGCCTTCTTTCTGTGGAAGGGGGATACACCTTCCTTGGTGGACTTCATGTCTAGTCTCAATAATAACAACTGGGGTATTAAATTTACACATGAGTCTAGCCCAGTGTCTGTCAATTTCCTTGATTTAGTAATCTTTAGAGAACAGAATTCCCTCCTCACTAAGGCTTTTTTCAAAACCACGGACCGGAATGGTTACATTCCCAGGGATAGTGGTCATCACCCTAACTGGCTTAAAGCTATTCCAAAAAGCCAGTTTCAAAGAATCAGGAGGAATTGCTCTAAAACAGAAGATTACCATTCCCAAGTCCAAATTCTCAAGCAACGGTTTGAGGAAAAAGGGTACGTGACAGAGGTCTTAGAGAAGGACATTAAGGAAGTGGCCGCTATGGACAGAGCAGATATGCTAGTCCCTAAAGCTAGTAAAATAGAGACAAGCAGAGATTCTTTTGAGTGGGCTTTTCTGACCACTTTTTCATTGCAACATTGGTGGGTCAGAAAAATAATGAAGAAACACTGGGCAGTTCTGAAAAGTGATAAGATCATGGGCCCCCGGCTTCCTGACACCCCAAAAGTTTTGTTCAGGAGAAATAAAAATCTAAAGGACCTACTGGCACCCAGTGTAGTTGACCCCCCACCAAAAGTGGTTATGTTTGGGAATCTGAAAGGTTTCTACCCGTGCAAGAGATGTAAAGTTTGTGCCTCTTGTAAGACAACTAGAACATCTGCATTCACCTCACACGTAACTTCTAGAACATATTCTATTTCTGAATTCATTACCTGTGATACAGTGGGGGTGATCTACCTTTTGGGGTGCCCTTGCGGGCTCCAATACGTTGGGAGAACATGTAGGGCCCTGAAGATAAGGATAGGGGAACACCTCTCTCGCATACGTAGCGGTTTTACCGAACACAGTGTGTCTCTACATTTTGACCAACACCATAATCGTGACCCCTCCGGACTCAAAGTCATTGGTATTGAAAAATATACCCCACACTGGAGGGGGAGCGACCTAGTACGGCAAATATCCCGTAGAGAAACACGCTGGATCTTTGATATGGCCTGTTACAGCCCCCTAGGTTTCAACATAGAATGGGACGTCAACTGTTACATAGATAACAGCTGAGTCCCATTGACACTTTTTCCTCCTCCTAGCCTTCCCCTTTAATATGCAGTCACAAGTAATAATATACGTTGACCCCCTCCCCCATCCTCCCATTGGGCTTGTCCCACAGTGAATGTAATGTGGCATCCTATGTTTGTTATTATGTGATATTAGGCTGCACATTCAGTAATGGTCCATATGTCTATCTTTATGTATTATTTATTTTATATTTTTTGTCTTTTAAAAATAACAGATATTTTTCCTCAAACTATATACCTTCCCAGGTAGCATTATGTTGTTGTTTACAGTAATTTGTTTTCTAACAACACGATGCACTGATTCCCATTGATGGTTTTGCTATGAGTGACGTCTCGCTTCTTTAATGTAGAGATCTCGCTCCTATACAAAACCAAGTTGGTTGCAGAGTAGAGCAGATCCCGGCATTTGCTTGTTCCGGTGTCACTCTCCTGCGTGATCGCATAAATAAGAACGAGGTGTGTGACGTCCGACACTTGAGCCTCCTTTCCCCGTAGAAGCCCGTTTGGATGAAACGCTGCGTCGGGTGGAGCTAAGTATCGCAGACGTCACCACGTTCATGAGCTTGCCAGCTGGCTGATCTGATCGTTTGCACGCCTAGCTGGAAGCATCTGCACATTGCTTTTTGTATCTACGCCAAGAAACTTGGATTTATGCAGGATGAAGGACTGTCTGTTTTTTAATCATGTCAGTGTCAACTGAATAAAACTGTCAGTTTCTTTTAAACTTGTTACACTATGGAGTTCCTTTTTTTCTTTATCTTCCACGATATCCTAAACAAGCTGAAAGCTTGAGCCACAATTTGGAGTGAGTTAACCCTTTGAAGTGGAAAATCCTTTCAGCTGTCCGAAGTATTTTTTGAGCTGTCAGCAGCGGAGGGATCTTCAGGACCCAGCTTGGGATAAGTGTTTCTGAATGCCTTACTGACCCCTGGAAGGGTCCAACATTGCGGTAAGCGGCCACCTATTACTAACCTACATAGGAACAGCTAAGCAACAGTATTGGAATTCTCTGCAAATACTACATTGGAAATTCCCTATGAACTGTGTTTTCAAAGGCTTTTTATGAAATAAGTTTTTCTACACCCATCAATTGGAATCTTATTTGGGACATTGCATTTTATTTTTTTTTTTGTATTTGCACCTATATATTTCTATTTTACTTTTCTTCCATCATTATTAGTTTGCTGTGGAAGTACCTACACATATTTTTTTATATATATGTTACATTGTTGCGCACTTTTGTCTTTTGTCTATATATCATCAGTGTTTCACGACAACCAAGAAATTGTTCTCCCTACTTTCAAGTCCTCGGAATCCAATGAAGTTCACCCTTTGGACTTGGGCAAGATCCTTACCGAGTACCTCCAAGTTACATCTACCTTCAGACGTTTTGATCATTTGTTTGTCATGCACTCAGGCAGTAATAAAGGGAAGAAGGCCTCTTCAAAAACAATTGCGTCTTGGATCATTCTACACGATTCAGCAGGCGGTGACTGCGCATTCTACCAGAGGGTTAGCAGCCTCCTGGGCAGCAGCTCATCATGTGGCCCCAGATGTCATCTGTAAGGCGGCCTCGTGGACCTCCATAAAGTTTATGTCCCACTATTGTGTTGAGCCTGCATCTCTTTCCTCTGTGAATTTTGGCCTTTCAATCCTGTCGGCCGACAGGACAAATTAATCTATTTAGTTTTTTAATTTTTTTTATTTATTTATTTTTGTTCAGCATACCCACCCGTGTGGTTTGGCTAGTTATTTCCCACACGTAGAATGCCATGGAGTCTGTCAGAAAAAAGGAAAATTTATTATCATACTTACCGTCATTTTCCTTTCCTGATGTAAGCATGGAGTCGGCTAGTTACGAAACACCAGTACTGGGAGGTGAGAAAAGCTTTATGGGTATGGGGTCCTATAGCATTGGAGAGGAGGCGGGATTAACCCACACGTAGACTGCCATGGAGTCCATCAGGAAAGGATAATTACGGTAAGTATGATAATAAATTTTCCTTTATTTGTGCATTTATTTATTCATATATTATTACTATTTGATATATATTTCATTAATTCCTATGGGAATAAAAAAGCTCAAGAAACTCTCAAATCAGCCCACTTTGAGCTACAAAGAAAGCTCCAGAACTTTTTTGAGTTTTAGGCTTTAGGCAACTTGGAGTGGAGATGTAAACCACCTCCATAAAGAATAAGTGATTTTTTTTCACCTCCAGCATTTTGGAGCTTCAAGCTACATGGGTGTGAATGGGACCTTTGTGCTTTTAATTGAGACGCGTACACATTATAGATGGATATGCTTTTTTCATTTTTCATGTCTGAGGTTTACAACCGCTTTCAGCTCTAGAAACCTGCAAAAATATGCGAAAATGCCAATACAAGCATTTGTTTATAAAAAAAAAGGAAAAATGAACAAAAACTCAGCGCTACTGTTTTTTGGTGTGAAGTTCTAAAAGAAGTTAGGGAGACAGAGGCTAGGCTTTGACCTAAATTATGATGATTCATATCTAGGTCTATGCATAGGCTTGTTTAATTGGAGGGACAGAGACTGTTGGTCCCTCAGCAACTCCTAATAATGGCAAACATCTTGGCCCGGATTCTTGTAGAGCGGTGTATATTTATGCCGGTGTAGCGCATCGTCTTCATGCTACGCCGGCACAACGTAGAGAAGCAAGCATGCTATTAACAAAGAATATGCGCTCCACATTGCGCCGGCGTAGCGTATAGTTGGCGGCGTAAGCCGACGTAAGTCAAAGTAGGTGGAAGTGGGCTGGAAGTGGGCGTGATATATATTTTTTTTAACAACAAGGTTGGTCTTTATTGAGTCAAAATAAAAGATCCAAAATACAGAGGAGAGAAAATAAATGAATAAATAATAAAAAAAAAAAAAAAAGGCAACGAACGTGCAGTACATTTGCTAGCATAGTCATAACAAGTTATACATGAAGCAGACTAAGGAGCAGGAAAAACACTCCGGTTCAGCAGTACATTAGCAACTCAGAGCTCACCACCAGGGAAGGGGAGGGGAGTAGGCAGGGGAGAGAGAAGAGGGGAGGAGGAAAGCAAGACGGGCCAGAGGGACCCGCCCGCAACAAAGGGGGACCGTATCAGCACTACTGTAGAGGATCAGTCCACGGCCCCCACACCCGCTCAAATTTTAGAGGACAGCCCCTGTTCAAGTACGTCATTTTATATAAGGGAAGGGCAGCATTCACAGCGTCCATCCACATCCCCAAGGTGGGGGGAGATCTAGAGTTCCATTTAACCAAAATTGCTTTTTTCGCGTAAAAGAACAGCAGCGACAGTAATAACTTGGTATACCTTGGCCTCTGATCATCCTCCTGCACCCCTAGCAGGACCAATTCCGGAGAAGCCGGAAGGTCCAGGTGAAGGCGAACATTGACCGTCTCAATTACTGCAGACCAAAAGTCAGAGAGCTTAGGGCAAGACCAAAACATATGAAGAAAAGTACCCTCCGAAGTATGGCAGCGCGGGCAATCCGGCGACCGTTGCGGATAAATTCTATGCAGTCTCTGGGGGGTAAGGTATACCCTATGCAAAAACTTAGTTTGTAGCAGTTTATCCCTAGAAGAGATCACCAGTTTATAACCATTCTCAAAACATTCCTCCCACCCCTCTCTATCTAGGGACGGAATATCAACCTCCCACTTCCTCCATAGGGAGTCAATCCTAGTAGAATCCCTACAAAGAATTGTAAAGTACAGGGCCGACAGGGTCTTAGTGAGCGAACTCTGAGACAGCAATTCTTCCACCGCGTCGGTCGCAAGGACAGGGGGACTGGGAAACTGTGCCCGGAAGGCATGCCGCAGCTGTAAGTAGCGGAATAGCATCCAGGGCGGCAGACCATACGTACTCACCAGATCCGGAAAGGCGATCAGGGACCCACCTACAACAACATCTCTCAACATCTTAACTCCCCAGCGGGCCCACAACTGTGGGTCAGGCATGGAGCGAAAATGCTCAAGGGAAGGGTTCCCCCATAATGGAGTGAAGGGAGACCAGCGGCCAGGCGACAGAAAACGACGCCTAGCCACACCCCACACCCTGAGCGTAGTCCTAGATGGGACCGGCAACAGGGGGTATTCTGAGGGCCCCCTATAAACCAGATTACCCAGCTCGGAGAGGGAACCCAGAATGGCAGCCTCCAAACAGACTGCCGCATTGGCCCTAGATTGTTCAAACCACCACCTCACTGTTACCAACACGGCCGCCCAGTAGTAGATCTGCAGGTTGGGCAGAGCCAACCCCCCACAGCTAACAGGCAGCTGAAGAGTGGATCTGGCCAATCTAGGAGAAGAACCCCGCCATAGAAAAGAGCCAATGCAGCGATCCAATTCCCTGAACAGTGAGGGGGATATCCACACAGGACAGTTCCGAAATATGTAGTTAAATTTGGGGAGGTATATCATTTTCAAAACGTTAATACGTCCCAGAAGATTCAACGGGAGGTTACTCCAACGCAAGCAGTGATCCTTAAGACGGGCAACAATCGGCCTCAAGTTGAGACGATCGAAAGACCTAATGTCGCGGGAAACTTTAATGCCCAAGTACGTGAATTCGTCAACCCACTGTAGGGCCAATGATGGGGCCATTTCTCTAGCTTTCTCATCTATCGGGAAAAGAACAGACTTGGACCAATTGATACGTATCCCAGAATACCCACCAAACTCATCGAACATCTCCAAGGCAGCAGTTAAAGAATCCCCAGGGTCCTGGAGATACAAAAGGGTGTCGTCCGCGTACAATGAAATTTTCTCCTCCAGAGGGCCAACCCGGAGCCCAATGATACGGTCCGACTCCCGTACCATGACCGCCAAGGGCTCGAGGGCCAAAGCAAAGAGGCTGGGTGACAAGGGACACCCTTGACGAGTTCCCCTCTGGAGGAGAAAATGCTCCGACAGAGAATCATTCACCCGAATCCTGGCTCTTGGGGATCTATACAGCATACGAAGCCACTGGAGAAACCTAGGGCCCAGACCAAATCTCCCCAGTACCTCCCACAGATAACTCCACTCTACAGAGTCGAAGGCCTTCTCTGCATCGAGAGAGGCCACGACTCTAGTCCCCCCATTGCTGTGAGAAGTGGCCAAGTTAAGAAACAAGCGGCGAATATTGATATCGGTACCCTTCCCCGGCATAAACCCAGTCTGATCCACCTGAACCAAATCCTCAATTACCGTACTTAATCTAATGGCCAAAATCTTGGCGAGGAGTTTAGCGTCCGCATTGATTAAGGAGATTGGCCTATAGGAGGCACATTCCTCAGGATCCTTGCCGGGTTTGGGCACCAACACCACTATGGCATCATACATCGAGTCAGGGAGGGATCCCTCAGTGAAGGATTGCCGCAGTAGAGAGGCAAACCTAGGTGCGAGCATCTCCTGATACACTGAATAGAACTCAATCGGAATCTCATCCGGTCCAGGGGATTTCCCGGACTGCATGGAGTTCATGGCCATCTGTATCTCTTCCAGGGAAATATCGGAGTCTAACCGCTCACGCTGCACATCAGACAGCGAGGGGAGAGAGACCCGGTCCAGATACCGGGTCAGATCAAAGCTGTCATAATGAGCCCTAGAGGAATACAAGGCACGGTAAAACTCCAGGAACCGTGCACTCATACCCACAGGGGACGTAATCGGCCCTCCCTCACTATCTCTCAGACTGCCGACATGAGTCATCGGTCTCTGTCCCCGAGCAAGCCAAGCCAGCAGCCTACCGTTCTTGTCCCCATATTCAAAGACCCTCTGTGCACTCTCCAACATCGACTTCTTAGTCAAGTCCACTCTGAGTAAAGATAGATCCCGCAGGGCATCCTGCCAGGGCACATAATGCGCACTGTCAGGGGAACGCACGTATTCGGCCTCCCGCAACCTAGCACGGTCCTCAAGCTCCCTCAGAGACTGCATAGATACCCGCTTCCGCACTGCAACCCGAGCTGTAAAGTCACCCCTTAACCAGGACTTAAATGCGTCCCATTCAACCAGTGCTCCAGCAGAACCCTCATTAGCCAACCAGAATGCACACATGGCCTCCGGCATGTCCTCCTGAATGTCAGGGTCCTCAATCCAATACCTGGACAGCCTCAACAGCCTTACCCCCAGTTCCTGGGCGGTCTGAATCGTGACAGATAGCGGAGCATGGTCCGAAATACCTCTAGAGAGGATCTCGGCATCGACTACCCCTCGTAATAGGCCAGGGGAGGCAAACGCCAGGTCGATGCGTGACATGGTCCGGTAGGTGCTCGAGAGACACGTATAACCTTTAGCTGAGGGATGCACATGCCTCCAGACATCCGTCATATGAAAGGCAGAGGCCCAATTAGCCAGGCCGGGCTGCCGAGGACCAGAGGCATGCAGTCTGTCCAGATCTCTGGACATAACCAGATTGAAGTCCCCCATAATAAGCACATTTTCAACATTATACATAGTGACCTGCTGCATAAGGGAATGGAGGACATCTAGGTCCGCAGGGGGGGGCAAGTACACCCCCACAAAAACAAAAGGGATCTCCGAGACCAGGGCATGCAGGACTACATACCTTCCCCCCGGATCCAGCCTCACATCAATGAGCTTAAAGGGCAAGGATCTATGCACAAGAACACTAACGCCCCTGGCATAATTGGAATATGGCGCGTGGTAGTGTGCACCCACCCACGCCCTCCTTAGACTCAGGACCCGAGACCCCATCAGATGCGTCTCCTGTAGGATACACACCTGGGGGTGGAGCCTCCTCAGATAATTAAGCACCAGAGAGCGCTTTACCGCTGAATTAAGGCCCCTCACGTTCCACGAAACCACCCGACACTTAGCCATAGGGGAGACCCGAGATTAAAACTGCACCACCCTCCCCATGAAGTAGGCCGGCGCTGACATCCCAGGGAGGAGCCAAGCCGCTCATCCCCAATCTGCCAGAGCCGACCCGGTAGCGGCACCGCACCAAGTGAACAGTCAAAGCAACACATGAATATAGCCCAAGACCAGACCAACCCAACCATAACAGAAAGAACAAAAATACAAAGGAAAAGCAAAAGCCCAAGAAACTATAACAACTTCCACCCCCCCACCCCCCACCCCATGCCCCCCGGAACAATAAGGAGCACTTGAGTCCCAAAAACCCCATAGTAAAGAAGCGCACCGTCTCACCATCCACCACCCGCAGCTTCGCCGGGAACAGAACACTATACTTGATCCCCTTGCGACGCAGAGCAGCCTTGACTGCATCGAAAGAGCGGCGTTGTCTCTGGGTCTCCATCGTGTAATCCGGGAACAGCAGCAGCTTCCCATTGCGGTACGGCAAATCACCAGCTGCACGGGAGGCACGCAGAAGTTCATCCCGGTCCCTAAAATTCAACAGCCTGAGTATGAATGTGCGAGGGGGAGACCCCTCCGGACCCGGTTTAGGCGGGACCCGATGAGCGCGCTCCACCGCAAAGTAAGCGGACAGCTGGGCCGCGGGCAGCAGTGACCGGAGCAGCTCTTCCGCGAATGGAGCCGGGGCCCGACCCTCCACTCCCTCCGGCAGTCCCACAATCCGAAGATTGTTGCGACGGCTCCTGTTCTCGGCATCCTCCGCACGATACTCAAGCGCCTTCACCCGTGACTGCAGGGCCCTCAGAGTAGCGTCATGATCCGTCACGGTGTCCTCCACATCACTAACACGCCGTTCAGCTTCCGATACTCTCGAGCGTATCTTATCAAAGTCCTGTCGGATCAAGCTGACATCCAGTTGGACCTCCTCAATTTTATTGGTCAGAGCCGCCTGGCACATTGTAATTGCCGCCATCACTTCGGGGATGCCAGGGGAGGAGGGAGCGGGACCCTCCACAAGGTCCGTCTGCGACGCCATATTACAGCGGCGCGCTGGTCGCGGCGAGGAGACGGCAGCCGGAGGGGGATCCTCAGGTATGCAGGGAGGAAACTTAAGTTTCTTTGCCTTCCTTCTCTTCCCGAAAGCCCTGTACGACATCCAGAGCACCCTAGAGCCCCACAGGCAGGATGTGATAGATAAAAAACGGATCACACTCCAGGAGAGTACAGGGAACACGTCCTCTCAGTCCGCCATCTTGGCCACGCCCCGGGCGTGATATATTTAAAGCGGAAGTAAACCCATCGATTCGTGCATCGGCGTATCTTACTCATTTGCATATTTGAAATGGGAACGTCGAATGCGTCCAGCGTAACTATGTGCCCAGGATACGCCGACGTAGGCAAGTTACGTTGGGCGGCTGAAGCCTTGTTTTACGGCGTATCTAGCTTCGCGAATCGGCGTAACAATACGACGGCGCACATTTGTACTTACGGCGGCGTATTTATAGATACACCGGCGTAAACTGTTTGTGAATCCGGGCTCTTGTCTCAAGCAAGCCTTGGTCAATGTTCTGAGTTTTTTTTTTTTTTATTAAGATATCACACCATAATTGTAAGCCAAATTCTTGGCTCACAGTTGTGGTTCACCCCCTTTGACTTTAAAGGGGTTGTAAAGCTACAATTTTGTTTCCTAAATAGCTTCCTTTACCTTAGTGCAGTCCACCTTCACTTACCTCATCCTTCGATTTTGCTTTTAAATGTCCTTATTTCTTCTGAGAAATCCTCACCTCCTGTTCTTCTGTCTGTAACTACACACAGTAATGCAACACTTTCTCCCTGGTGTGGAGTGTTGTACTCACCCCCCCTCCAGACTACAGGAGAGTCAGGACGCCCACTAACACACAGCTTCTTTCTCTATCTGCAACGTAGAGAGTGTCCTGACTCTCCTTTAGTCCAAGGGAGGGGGCGAGCATGACACTCCACACCAGGGAGAAAGCCTTGCATTACTGTGTGGAGTTACAGACAGAAGAACAGGAAGTGAGGATTTCTCAGAAGAAATAAGGACATTTATAAGCAAAATCGAAGGATGAGGTAAGTGAAGGAGGACTGCACTAAAGTAAAGGAAGCTATTTAGGAAGAAAAAATTGTACCTTTACAACCCCTTTAATGGGCACTTTGACCAGCGGTGCCATCTGTCAAACTCTGAAAGTTGAGTTTAAATGGTCATGGCCCGAAAGCAAAGCATTGCAACTGTGGCATGTGTACAACTCTTTCAAGCTGCAATGGTAGAATTTAGCTGTACAGTTGGGCTGGTAGTAAAACCGCGGCTCATCCACCTGTTTTTACTGCCCTCTAAATGCCCATGTAAAGGGGTCTTAAGCACAAAATATGTAGGCAAAGGACACAGCTCTGCCACATTTTTGGCTATGGGACAGGAAGTGAGGCTGGGTTCACACTTATGCTAACTGGATGTGGGTTTCCCCACATCAAATTTGAATGACAGGGGTGTGACAAACTCTCAATGGAGCCAGTTCAGACATCATCTGGGTGGCTGCGGAGCGCATGGCAGAAGGGTCCTGTGTGGCTCAGTTTCAGGTTCGAATACATGCAAAAATTCAGACCTAATTCGGACCTGAAACCTCCTGTTGTGCCCCACGCCAAACATAGCGTGAACTCAGCTTGAAGGAAAGTCTCAAAGAGACTCTGTCTCAAGGAGACAGAAGACAAAAAAACGGACAGGGGTTGTAACCCTCCTTTTGGCTATCCAAAATTAAAAAAGATGTCTCCTTTATTTTTATTTTAAGTTGAAAACTGTTATCTTGAATTTAAAGAATAATTATAATTAGAGGTTGAAAACCCATCTTGAATCTCCCAGGGGACCCAGTTCACATAGTACTTGGTCATGTTCAGTTCCATGCAGTGATTTGCAAATTAAAGCACATTTCTTTTCTGTTTTTGATGTGCTGTAGCTCCACCCCAGGCTGAAGCCCAATTTAATACTCTCTGCTTTGTACATGAAGGAAAGACTAGAGAGTAAAGTCCAGACCTTTCCATCAGCCACCAGCTATTGTATGGAGAAAGACTAGAGTAGTAGCTGCCAACTTGTGTTCTTGTGAATAACGGCACACTGGAGCCGAGAACCATCACCCATTAAAACACAAGACTTCATCAACACATGCCAGCTACTACTCTACTAATCAACTGATTTCCCCATCCATGCCAGCAGCGAGGGTGAAGGATTCTCCACTGACCGTTATGGTATTCAGGCAACCGCAGCACATGCGGCCACTTGAATACAATTGTGCTACCACGTGGTTGCCTCTCTTTGGACAGAGTCATAATTTAGCCAATAAGTTTCATACATCTCAGTCAAGTCGACTTTAGTCGATTGAGTCAGGTGGTGCCTGCAGGGCCACCCACAGCTTAAATCCTTGAAATTAACCAGTTAAGACCCGGACCATTATGCAGGTTAAGGACCTTGTCCCTTTTTGCGATTCGGCACTTCGTCGCTTTAACTGACAATTGCGTGGCTCCCAAACAAAATTGAAGTCCTTTTTTTCCCACAAATAGAACTTTCTTTTGGTGGTATTTGATCACCTCTGCGTTTTTTATTTTTTGCGCTACAAACTAAAATAGAGCGTCAATTTGGAAAAAAAATGCAATATGTTTTACTTTTTGCTCTAATAAATATCCCCAAAAAAGATATATAAAAAAATGTTTCCTCAGTTTAGGCCGATATGTATTCTTCTACCTATTTTTGGTGGTAAAAAAATCGCAATTATCGTTTATCGATTGGTTTCTAGCGTTTACAAAATAGGGTATAGTTTTATGCCATTTTTATTAATAATTTATTTTTAATACTAATGGCGGCTATCAGTGACATTATGGCAGACACATCGGACACTTTTGACACATTTTTGGGACCATTGTCATTTTCACAGCGAAAGGTGCTATAAAAATGCATTGATTACTGTGAAAATGTCAATGGTAGTGAAGGGGTTAACCACTAGGGGGCGCTGTAGGGCTAAGTGTGACCTCATGTGTGTTTCTTACTGTAGGGGAACAGACGATCACTGACACTGCCACAGAGAAGAACAGGGTTTGTTTACACTCACCTCTCCCCGTTCTTCAGCTTCTGTGACCCGATCGCGGGACACCAGCGGCAATCTGGTCCTTGGGTCCCGCAGGCGTGGTTCATGGAGCTTCGGACCGGGTCGCTCACGACCTACGGCTGGGCTCTTAAAGAGGACGTATATATACGTCCATGTGCCCAGCCATGCCATTCTGTCGACGTATATAGTCGTGCGGCGGTCCTTATTTGGTAAAAGCAGTTTGGGGGGTCTTTAGAAGTACCCTGTGGAACTGTCTAAGAAACAATAATCAGGTGTTTAATAATACGAGACTTCTAGGCAATGGATGGAGTAAGCCCTGCATTCAGGGCTGCTGATAGGGAGGGGGGGCCAGCAGTTATCCTGTAGGGGGCCCAGGCACACACGGGGGGCTAAACACCTGAGAGAAGGAAGGGCAATTACAGGATGCCCTGTGCTGCACTCTGCAGCAGTGGAAAACCCTCCCACCGACTTTTAGCTGTTGCATGGAGCAGGGCCGGACTGGGAATAAAATCCAGCCCTGGAAAAAAATTCATACCAGCCTGATAGCATTTTTATACCAGCCCAACAGCAAAGTCATTATTTTCTTGTTCATAAAAGGGAAAAAAAACATACATTTTAAAGCACATTTGAAGAATGCATTATATATATATATAGAAGACAAATATGAAAGCATATATATATATATATATATATATATATACACTATATATATATATATATATATATATATAAATATAATATATATATATATATATATATATATATATAAATATAATATATATATATATATATATATATATATATATATATATCTAAAAGCAAATTTCAGTTAAGAATGCTAAAAATGGTCAAGCATCAGGGGGACCCCAGGAACTCTGGGAACATGGGGGGGGGGGGGGGGACGCTGTTGACCAGAGACCACCTTCCACAGAAAGAATACACATTTGGGTTACTAATATTGGGGGAAACCTTTATATCAGAACCCCCCTTACATTGTTGTATTCACTCCCCCCTTACATCAGTGACTCCGCCTCAGACTGGCCTTGCGGCACTGTCACTGACCTCCTCTCAGGTGTACCTTGCAGGGATCAGTCAGTCGGCTCCAGCTTGGTTTGGTGGCTCTGGTTTTATCCTATAGTCTTCTCTCCACAATCCACACATCTGACTTCTCCCATGAACCCCATTCCAGCAGCACTCTCTCGTTTGACTCCTCTCCAGACTCTTTCAGAGACTGCAGACATGATATAAGACAAGAGATGGTTAGAGGTTGCGGACATGATACAAAAGATGGTCAGAGACTGCAGACATGATACAAGAGATGGTTGGAGACTGCAAACATAATACAAGAGATGGTCAGAGACTGCAGACATGATACAAAAGATGGTCAGAGACTGCAGACATGATACAAAAGATGGTCAGAGACTGCAGACATGATACAAGAGATGGTCAGAGACTGCAGACATGATACAAGAGATGTTCAGAGAATGCAGACATAGTACAGGAGATGGGCAGACACTGCAGACATGATAAAAGAGATGGTCAGAGACTGAAGACATGGTACAAGAGATGGTCAGAGATCGCAGACATGATACAAGAAATGGTCAGAGAATGCAGACATGGTACAGGAGATGGTCAGAGAATGCAGACATGGTACAGGAGATGGTCAGACACTGCAGATATGGTACAAGAGATGGTCAAAAAATACAGACATGGTACAAGAGATGGTCAGAGACTGCAGACATGGTACAAGAGATGGTCAGAGACTGCAGACATGGTACAAGAGATCAATGCAGCCTCAGTATGCCCATCAATGCAGCCTCACTGTGCCCATCAATGCAGCCTTATTGAGCATATGAATGCAGCCTTACTGTCCATGAATGCAGCCCAGCCTTACTGTCCATGAGAAGGCAGCCCAGCCTTACTGTCCATAAGAATGCAGCCCAGCCTTACTGTCCATGAGAATGCAGCCCAGCCTTACTGACCATGAAAGGAGCCCAGCCTTACTGACCATGAAAGGAGCCCAGCCTTACTGTCTATGAATGCAGCCCAGCCTTACTGTCCATGAAAGCAGCCTTACTGTCCATGAATGCAACCCAGCCTTAGCCCAGGTTCACACTAGGCTGCGGGAGTGAAATTGTGCAAGTTCAGCTGAACTCGCACAATTTCACTCCTGCTGGCAGTCCCGATTTCGGCCGTGATTACAGAGACATCTGTGCAGGTCTCTGCACAGATGTCAAAGTAAATCGCAGGCCGAAATCGCAAAAAGTAGTAAAGAAACTACTAAATCGGTGCAGTGCCGCAGATGCGGTGTCGCACCGATTAGGACGGTGTCATTGCCAGGAAATCGCAAGTCAAAACGCACCAGTGTGAACCAGGGAGTACTGTCCATGAAAGCAGCCCAGCCTTATGTCCATGAAAGCAGCCCAGCCTTACTGTCCATGAAAGCAGCCCAGCCTTACTGTCCATGAAAGCAGCCCAGCCTTACTGTCCATTAAAGCAGCCCAGCCTTACTGTCCATAAATGCAGCCCAGCCCAGCCTGACTGTCCATAAATGCAGCCCAGTCCAGCCTTACTGTCCATAAATGCAGCCCAGCCTTACTGTCCATGAATGCAGCCCAGCCTTACTGTCCATTAAAGCAGCCCAATGCAGCCCAGCTTTACTGTCCATGCATGCAGCCCAGCATTACTGTCCATGCATGCAGCCCAGTCTTACTGTCCATGCATGCAGCCCAGCCTTACTGGCCATGCATGCATCCTTACTGAGCCCATCAAAACATATTTGCCTGGATCATATATACACTGGATATCTCCTGCACTGTGTGTGAGAGCTGGGTCTGTTTTCGATTGCCTATAGGAAGGTCCAATCTGTGTTCCATGATCCATCTACTATCACACGAGCAGGTCTAGAGGGACGGGACCTTTCTTACAGGCAGCACAGCCGAACACAGACCCAGCATTCACACACAGTGTAAGAGATGCCCGATGTATGACACATAGGAGAGAGAGAGGGAGTGCTGCATTCAGCTGCAGCTCAAAGCAGCCACAGGACAGGCAGCCTACCGGGAATTATCCCGCTATCCCGGTGGGCCAGTCCAGCCCTGGCAGGGAAAGACACAGACACAACTGCTGGCTTCCTCGTCCTGTTAAAAGAAAGAACACATTTTAACCCTGTATTGTTTTAATCCCTTGTAAGAAAAAAAATTGTAAAAAAATAATTTGTAAAAATTATAATATAAAACAATTTTAAAACATTTCAACTTTTTTTTTAAATGTAAGTTTTTGTTCAAAATTTTTAGAGACAATTTAAAAAAAGGCTAATTCACACAGCTGTTCTGTCCACTAAAAATGATTTTAGTATATTATATATGAAAATGTTTTTTTTTTGAATATACATATTTGAGGGGGGGGGGGGTAGGGGCCCTGCAGGTAGGCTGTATGGGGCCCTGTGATTTCTAACAACTGCCTGCTATTATCATATATATTAGATTGATATATTACAGACCTTTTCCATTAGAGATTCCTGACTTTGTTACTGCACAATTGAAAACCACAGACTTTAAAAGTAAATTCATGGGATTCTTTTAGAGCTGGTTTGCATCAGAAAAGAATGCACATGCAAGAGAAAATCCATTATTTTTTAAATGGATCTGTTCAGAGCACTGTGTTTCAAAAAATCCCTGAATGCTGAATATTGAGTGGTTTACCTGTATCTTGCCATTCACACATAGGCATTTTAATGCACTTCAAAGCAAGTACAGGGGTTTGCCATTGTTTTTAAATGATGCTAATTTACATCTGTGTGATGTGCTGACCTCTATTGTCCAGTATTTCATCCGCGGCTTATCGATTACAGTGGAAAGGCATTACAATTCGTGATTATTTATAACACACATAAGAGGGTGTGATTCCAGCCTTAAATGTAATAGATGCTTGGATTGCTCTACAGTGACTTAACCCCTTTACTGACTCTGATGTAAGAGTTATGGTAATGATTACCAAAGCTACTAAAAAAGTTGGGCCCATCTGCTGGCTTTCTTGTAATAGTGATTCGGATAGCTGCTGGAAAAGGGGACACTTCATCCTCTGCCTTGTGTCTAAGGCCACGTACACACGATCGAACATGTCCGCTGAAACTGGTCCGCAGACCAGTTTCAGCAGACATATCCGATCGTTGTGTACGACTTAGCGGACACATTTCCAGCGGACAAAAGTTTTAAAACATGCTTTAAAACTTGTCCGCTGGAAACCTGTCCGTCGGACATGTTCGCTGGTTAGTACGCCTAACCCGCGGACCAAAATCTCCCGCATGCATGGAATGGATTGGACGCATGCGTGGAAGCATTTTACTTCCTAGTTTGCTGATGTGGCGGTGTCAACGTCACCGCCACGTCAGCGCGCTGTCTGTCCACGGGGATTTTGGTTTGATCATGTGTACACACATCAGACCAAAATCTCCCAGGAGACATGTCCGATGAAAACGGTCCGTCGGACCATTTTCATCGGATATGTCTCCTCGTGTGTACGCGGCCTAAGGCTCACCTATCCCTTCTGATGGTTTAGGACCTCTATGGAGGATGTCCGCAGAAAAAAAAGTGGAAGATAAAGTGACCATTCATTTGCTGATCTCCCCTGTATAGTATGAACCCAGAAGGACTCAACTCCAAACATGTCCTGGATTCAGAGCTGACAGACAACTATAACATGGAAAAAAGCCAATCAAGCACAGTCTGTGCTTGATCAGCTTCAACAGAGTGCAGAGGTGACACTGGGGGGTCTAATAGACTATGTATGTCTCCTTTATGAGAACTTGTCATCTGCACTATTCTATCACATAAGGGGCTAAACAGCCCTCTTGTAATAGTAATTAAGTTAAAGCGGAGTTCCACCCTTAAAATCACTTTGTTTCATTCCATCCAGCATACCGGTGTCAGCGCCAGTATGCTGTTTTTTTTTTTTTTTAATGCACGTACTTACTTTATATAAAATCATTTAATTTCAGGCGCACCGCGGTATGTCGCCGCTATAAGGCGTCACGCCTTCCGGAAACAGCTGATTAGCATTCAGCTCTTCTCGGCGCCTGCGCACAGACCCAGGAGCTGACTGCGCAGGCGCCGTATATAGCCGCGTCACGCCCTCCGAAAAAAGCCGAACTAGGACCGGCTATTTTCGGCGCCTGCGCAGTCAGCTCCTGGGTCTGTGCGCAGGCGCCGAGAAGAGCCGAATGCTAATCGGCTGTTTCCGGAAGGCGTCACGCCTTATAGCGGCGACATACCGCGGTGCGCCTGAAATTCAATGATTTTATATAAAGTAAGTACATGCATTAAAAAAAAAAAAAAACAGCATACTGGCGCTGACGTCAGTATGCTGGATGGAATGAAACAAAGTGATTTTAAGGGTGGAACTCCGCTTTAAGTTAATTTGTGAAACAAATAAAAAAGTTAAGTTAAAAATTGATTTGTTTTACTTAAAAGTTTAATTTGAAAAAAAAAATCTGATTTTTTTTTTAAAGTGGCTCTAAAAGCAATTTGTTTATTAAAATAAAAAACATCTTCTTTGACGGTCCCCCGCTGGCGCTTTCCTGTCCTTTTTACAAGCAAGCTGTGTGCTATGGGGCAACCTGGGGGGGGCATCAATAGGCACACACTGTAGCTCCTCCAAGTCCTCCTGACAGGATTTGAATGACAGCAGAAGGAGCCAATGGTCCCACTGCTGTCGGTGAAGCCTGTGAGAGCAGGAAGAGGGGACAGAAAAGCTGCAGCTGGGCACAGAGCTGAAATGAGAGAAGACTTAACTACGTGTTTAGAGCCAGTGGCTCCCACAGCTGTATCTGAGCGAGTGTGAAGGGAGAGGGCCCAAACAGCCCCCGCTCTTGTGCACTTTAAAATCACTTTAAGTTTTTTTTACCTTTATCCTGCTCACACCATGGTGCAGAGACGTCAGTTTTTCTGCAAGTGTTCTGCAAGGGCACAAAAAACAACGGTTCTTTATGTGCCCTGTTCACACCCCGCCGTGCAGATCTGCAGGGGAATCTGCAATGTGTATACAGTTTTCTGCACAGGAAAAAACCTGACATAACAACATTGGTGTGAACAGGGCACGTAACTGACGTACTTGAAAACTGATGTAAACCGATGTCTCTGCAATTGAAATCTGCACAGTTTTTCCATCAGTTTTCATGCACGTATGGTGTGAACGAGACCTTAAAGTGGTTTTAAATCCTTCTATATACTCCTTGAAGTGACTGGCCTCAGGTGATACACAGAGATGAAACAAATCCTTCTACATAATTTGTACCTAGGGTTGCCACCTGTACGGGATTCCCCCGTACAGTACGGGTCTGGAATCATGTGCCCGGGTTTTGTACTCCCTGTGACCCGGGCACATGACTCAGCCCAGAACAGGGGCAGACCATCCAGACAGGTGGGACCATCAGCACACCTTTCACTGTAAAACAGCGGCAGCATTGTAATTAATACACTGTGTGCCTTCTGTGTGTTCAGGATTCAAAGCTCCTTTCTGTCCCGTCCCCCCTCCTTCCTCCAGTCCCGTGCTGTGCGGGGTCCCTGTTATCTCTCACTCCCCCCCCCCTCCAATCAGCAGTGCAGTGTGCTGTGAGACCTGGGAGGCGGAGCTCACTGTAGCTCCTGTTGGGCGTGCCAGAGGAAGGGAGGAGGTGAGTGAGATGAACTTTGCTGGGAGAAGTTTCCTACTCTAGGGTGGATAGTAGTAGTAGAAACTTTTATGGAGATTTTTTCTTAGGAGAAGAATCAGAGATAGTGAGTTTGAATGTGGGGGAGGGGGGGTGAGGTGTGGTGAGGTGTGCAGCAGCCCCATCGCATGTGACAGATCACTTCCTAGCATGAACAGTCTGTGCAACACTTCTAATTGCACAGACTCAGAGCCTGGATACATGTACAATCAGAATTGTGAACTCACCACATACACACAGGTTACATTAATGGCTATAAATGACCCCACATTATCCACTCTGAACAATTGGATTGGATGCAGAGTGCTAGAAGCTGGATTACATAGATCTGTACTTATATCTAGTAGTACTGTTGTAGGATTCATTGTTGTAAATGTTTTTAGTGGATGAGTTTTTTTTTTTTTGTATACATCGCTATCTGACCACTTCTCAGCCCCCAACTCCCCAGCTTGCATCACCCCCAGATCACCGCATACAGACATCACTCTGAGCTGTTTCCTAACCCCCCCTCCCCCAGCAGAGGGACATTGTTCCATGGTCACTTTCCTTATCTTCCCAACATCACTTCCTGATTACCCCATAGACACCACAAGAAATCCCTCCCCATTCTGCCACCGCCATACCCTCCAACCTCCTCTCCTGTACTAACTGCGCCAATCTTACCTTCCGCACTCCTCTCCTGCACTAACTGCGCCCATCATACCCTCCACACTCCTCTCCAGTACTATCTGCGCCCATCATACTCTCCACACTCCTCTCCCGTACTAACTGCCCCCATCGTACCCTCCACACTCCTCTCCCGTACTAACTGCCCCATCATACCCTCCGCACTCCTCTCCCGTACTAACTGCCCCATCATACCCTCCGCACTCCTCTTCCGTACTAACTGCCCCATCATACTCTCCGCACTCCTCCTCTCCTGTACATACTGCCCCCATCATACCTTCTGCACTCCTCTCCTGTACATATTGCCCCATCATACCCTCTGAACTCCTCTCCTGTACATATTGCCCCATCATACCCTCTGAACTCCTCTCCTGTACATACTGCCCCATCATACCCTCTGCACTCCTCTCCTGTACATACTGCCCCATCATACCCTCTGAACTCCTCTCCTGTACATACTGCCCCATCATACCCTCTGCACTCCTCTTCTGTACATACTGCCCCATCATACCCTCTGCACTCCTCTCCTGTACATACTGCCCCATCATACCCTCTGCACTCCTCTCCTGTACATACTGCCCCATCATACCCTCTGCACTCCTCCTCTCCTGTACATACTGCCCCATCATACCCTCTGCACTCCTCTCCTGTACATACTGCTCCATCATACCCTCTGCACTCCTCCTCTCCCGTACTAACTGCCCCCATCGTACCCTCCACACTCCTCTCCCGTACTAACTGCCCCATCATACCCTCCGCACTCCTCTCCCGTACTAACTGCCCCATCATACCCTCCGCACTCCTCTTCCGTACTAACTGCCCCATCATACTCTCCGCACTCCTCCTCTCCTGTACATACTGCCCCATCATACCCTCTGCACTCCTCTCCTGTACATATTGCCCCATCATACCCTCTGAACTCCTCTCCTGTACATATTGCCCCATCATACCCTCTGCACTCCTCTCCTGTACATACTGCCCCATCATACCCTCTGAACTCCTCTCCTGTACATACTGCCCCATCATACCCTCTGCACTCCTCTTCTGTACATACTGCCCCATCATACCCTCTGCACTCCTCTCCTGTACATACTGCCCCATCATACCCTCTGCACTCCTCTCCTGTACATACTGCCCCATCATACCCTCTGCACTCCTCCTCTCCTGTACATACTGCCCCATCATACCCTCTGCACTCCTCTCCTGTACATACTGCTCCATCATACCCTCTGCACTCCTCCTCTCCTGTACATACTGCCCCCATCATACCCTCTGCACTCCTCCTCTACATACTGCCCCCATCATACCCTCTGCAATCCTCCTCTCCTGTACATACTGCCCCATTATACCCTCTGCACTCCTCCTCTCCTGTACATACTGCCCCATCATACCCTCTGCACTCCTCCTATCCTGTACATACTGCCCCATTATACCCTCTGCACTCCTCTCCTGTACATACTGCCCCATCATACCCTCTGCACTCCTCTCCTGTACATACTGCCCCATTATACCCTCTGCACTCCTCCTCTCCTGTACATATTGCCCCCATCATACCCTCTGCACTCCCCCTCTCCTGTACATACTGGCCCATCATACCGTCTGCGCTTCTCTTCTGCAGAACCCTGTGCATTCAAATGTAATTGGGAACTCTAGATTCAGATCTAAAGGAGAACACGGTTGACTCTGATATAAAAGGGGACTTTTGTGATTAACTCCTTATGATTAGAAATTGTATAAAAAATAGCTGTGCATTGCTTTGTACAGAGGTAATGAATTTAATGTACTACAAAAATAATTATATATATATATATAGGTGTGCGCTGCTAACGTGTTCGGGTTTGGCTTGACAAAAAGGTGGCAACCCTATTTGTACCTGTTTATCTGCAGTCTTCTCTTCTCTACCACCCCTTTAAAGTCCAGAATTTATAAAGCTTGTCTGCGCTGGGGGTGGAGAGATGAAGTTACACTCTGTGGAGCTCTGTGAGGAGAGCTCTGAGAGCTGATTGGAGAGAAGAAACACACCCCCCTTCACACAGCACACAGGAACAGAGCTGATGCTGTTAATCAGCTGGGGGCTCCTGCCATGTCACCTTTTTTCTCTTGGTGTCAGGAAAACTTGTCAGAAGTGATTTATGCTTATATCAGAGGCACACTATAGAGGATTAAGCTTTGTTTATATTTAATGTCTGAGGTTTACAACTACTTTAGTACATTCTCAGCATTAAGGTGCTACAGGATCCCCCAGCCCCTCTTTGGGCGCATGTGCACTACACCTTCTAAACTTGAGTTTTGGAGCCCTTGGCGAGTTTTTTTTTCCAAAGCTCCTAAACTCAACTCTATAAAAGCCTGTGTGTACACATAGGCTTTTAAAAAGAGCTTAGAAGCTGCTGTGGTTAGGTGAGGTTCAACCATGGTCAACCTCTCTCTACTGAACGTGAAAGAATCGCGTTCAAAATTGGAGGTCCCCCTCATGATTCATACCAAATGGGAGGGAGGGGTTTGCCTTAGAGCCGATTCACACTGGGGCGACTTCCTGTAAAGTTGCCTCACTATGAACGGGGATCCGACTTGGAGGTGACCTCCATTGAAATCAATGGGTACAAGTCGCCTAGAAGTCGGATTGAAGTAGTACAGGAACCTTTTTTGAAGTCAGGGCGACTGCAGTTGTGTGCATTAAGACGGCTCCATTCACTTACATTGATTTCTTAATGCAGCGCGACTTGAGGCGACTTGAGGTGACTTGAAGTCGGATCTGTGTGAATGGGCTCTTACTGTTCCGTGTGTGGTTCTCATGAATCTGTTACAACTGATACAATATAAACATTCACAGACGATAGCAGGCAAAAGATCGCTTCCCAAGATACATGCTAATAAAAGAAACAAATGTTACTTTCAATGATACATTTGTATCATTTTCTTTAAAAAGCCAGCACTGTGTCTGGGAGTTGCACTGATCTGCTGTTCTTAGCAATATAACTACAGCTGAAACGTTTTTCATTTTTTTTTTTATTATATATATATATATATATATATATAGAGAGAGAGAGAGAGAGAGAGAGAGAGAGAGAGAGAGAGAGAGAGAGAGAGAGAGAGAGAGAGAGAGAGAGAGAGAGAGAGAGAGAGAGAGAGAGAGAGAGAGAGAGAGAGAGAGAGTGGGAGGGGTTGTTATAGCTCCCTGTGACCCCCATTATCACCTATTTGTGCTTGTTAATATCACAAAAAGGGAAAGAAAATGTTTTGGGTTGACATCAGACAGGAATAGTGGGAAATGTATCCTACGGGGACACTAGTTCATGGATTCCCCATGCTTTGAAGGAATTTCCATTTACTTCCTGTTGTGACTAAAGGATAGGAAGTGAAGGTAAATGTCCTCAATGGAAAACAGATGACATAAAAAAAAAAAACTCATAGGGTTTTTAACTTTCCCTTACTCTATCCAAAATTAAAATAAAAATGGTTTTGCCTCTATTTCTACTTTAACCACTTGCCGACCGCGTTATCTGAATGACTGCTACAGAGGCTGTTATATACCAGACGTGATTGCGCCTAGAGGACACTGCTGATCACAGAATGAGGTAAAGAGCCAATCAGCGGTTCTTTGCCATGTGATCAGCTGTGTCCAATTACAGCTGATCATGATTGTTACCAGAAGGTGGTTATCTACACTCCTTTCATCATGCTGACAGCGTGAGGAGAGGAGAGACGATAACTGGATTCTCTAAAAGGGATGTGTACACTGATAATCAGGGCACAGTCCCAAAAGTGCCAATCAGTGCTCACCAGTGCTGCCAATAAGAACCCACCAGTGCTGCCAATAAGAACCCACCAGTGCTGCTAATCAGTGTCCACCAGTACGGCCAATCTGTGCTCACCGGTGCTGCCAATAGGAACCCACCAGTGCTGCCAATAAGTGTGCACCAGTGCTGCCAATAAGTGCCCACCAGTGCTGCCAATCTGTGCTCAGCAGTGCTGCAAATAAGAACCCACCAGTGCTGCTAATCAGTGCCCACCAGATCAGCCAACAAGACCCCACCAGTGCTGCAAATAAGAACCCACCAGTGCTGCAATTAAGAACCCAGCAGTGCTTCCAATAAGTGCCCACCAGTGCCACCTCATCGATGTCACCTGTCAGTGAAACCTCACCAGTGCCACCTCATCAGTGCAGCCTATCAGTGCCGCCTCATCATTGTCACCTGTCAGTGCCCACCAATGTGGCCTCATCAGTGCCCACCAGTGCCACCTAATCATAGGTGTGCACAGCCAGTTGCATTAGGGTGTGCACCTGAAAGCTCAAAAACATTGTACCGATCTCTCACTGTGTTCATCCAGAAAGGAAAGGGGCCGGTAAATTACATTACCCTTTCCCCCACTCATCCTGAAATATCATCTATGTGTGCCCACTGCAGTAGCCAATGGGAGAAGAGGGAAGCCAGCCCATGCTGTGGGAGGGGACACTGGGCAGCAGGGGGAATCTGCACTGCAGGGATCTATTAGGGTGTGCCTGGGCACATCTGGCACACCCTGTGCGCACACCTATGCACCTAATCAGTGTACATTAGTGCCCACCAGTGCCACCTCATCAGTGCACATTAGTGCCCACCGGTGCCACATCAGTGCCGCCTCATCAGTGAAACAGAAAAATTACCTGTTTGCAAAATTTTAGAACAAACTATGAACAAGTTTTTTTTTTTTTTACTTTTGGATCGTTATTCGTTTATTTAGCAAAAAAATAAAAAAACCAGCAGTGTCTAAATACCACCAAAGAAAGCTAAATTTGTGTGAACAAAGTGATAAAACGTTCCTTTAGTTACAGTGTTGCATGACTGCACAATTCTCATTCAAAGAGCAGGGAGGGGGTAAAAGTATTGAATTGGTTAACAGGCTCTTCCTCCTGTGCTGTGGCTGGGGGGGCACACTGCCCATGGTCTGGGCATTTGGGAATCCAGGAAATTTGAAAGAGCCGCCTGTATACTTAGGCCTCTTACACACTATCGGTTTTTCTTCAGGTTTTTCTCTTCAGGTTTACCAAATCCATCTAATATGAGGTCAAACCTCAAGAGTCTCAATTTGTATGCAATCAGGCAGGCCCTTGTACTACATAGTTTTGGTAAACCTGAAGAGAAAAACCCGAAGGAAAACTGATAGTGTGTAAGAGGCCTAACAAGGAAACCTAAAACTGTTCATTGCAGCTGACAGGATACAGCTGTGACATTGCAAGTCTGGAAGTGTTCTGCAAATACAAGTAACCCTTCCATCCCATAAAGTGTTTGTGTTGAATAAAGTTTGTGTGGATTGAAGAGTTGTGGCCACCGCAGGGAGTGCTGGGAGTGGTAGTTCCGGCTCTCTCCTCCCAGCATCACTCATTGCCTGGCTGGGATTCAGCTCATGGACGGAGCAACGGTAGTGAGAGGAGGCGACATCCCGAGCTGAACTCTATAGACTGGGAGAACCGGGGCTCCGGCTGAGTAGGGAGCAGAGGGCAGCACTACCCCTACTGATCGGTAAGATGGGTTCTGTATTGGGGGGGATAATAGAATAATGTGTGTGTGAGTACTGTGGGATGGAGAGGAGTTGTAGGGATCATTGGTGTGGCTCTACACAAGCCCTCCCCCTCCCGTTACTATATACACATCCTAGAAAACAACATGGGAGAGGTGATGGATCTGTGCTGGGATGGATGGATGGGGATCGGAGTATTAGTCATGTTGTCCTGTAATGATGACACACAAGGGTGGATGATGATGATATTATCCCAGAGCTGGACACAACTAGCTGAATACAGGATGTGTGAGATTGCTAATGGGCCATGTGATCAGTGCCTGCTCTCTTCATATGAATGGACTGTAATGATGACATCCTACATAGTCCTAATTATACGTTTGCCTTCCATTGACTTGGTAAACATTGATTGTCACCCACAACGCTCATTTCATTAATGAACAATTAAGACTAACACCCTGTGTCACTACAGCCTGGGTTTAGAGACTAAAGCCCCGTACACATCATCAGAATATCGTACAAAAAATACCGCTTTTAAAGCGATTGTATGAAAATCTGATTGTTCGTACACCGCTTTCGTCTGAGATTTTCTCGTTCGATATCAGATCGTAATATTTTTATTTAATCAGTACAGTTTTTGTTTGAAAATACAATGCATCACTTCCCGTGTGGGTTTTTTTTTTATTTTGTCGTATGAGAATTTTCGTTCTTTAGTAACCTATTCCATATGGAGACTAGCATGCAAACAAAAAAGACGTAAAATCGTATGATCTGGTATTGCACGATACATTTTGTGTTTGTCACTTTGGAAAATTTCAGATGACAGCTGTGTACTAATGTTGAGATTATCATACGATCAATTTAACAGCTGTGTGTGTGTGTGTATATATATATATATATATATATATATATATATATATGTGCCTTAAGGGGGCTGTCCTCATAGTTCCAGGGTCAAGGCCACTTGGCAGCGACACTAACATGACATTAATGATCTTTTTAGCTGTCTGTAATAGGTTTTTTCTTTCCACTAACCATAGGAGGTAATCTTTTTACTGACCTCCAGTGTAAAGCCTCGTACACACCATCGGATTTTCTGATGGGGAATTGTGTGTTGACAGACTGTTGGCTGAAAATCCAACTGTTTGTATGCTCCAGCGGACAATTGTTGTCGGATTTTCCGCAGACAAATGTTGGTTGGCACTTTAAAATTACGTGGACGGGTGTCTGTTGTCAGATTTTCCGATCATGTGTACACAAGTCCGTCAGACAAAGGTCCAAAGTACAAACACACATTCCCGGCAGGGCTGGCTTCCTGTAATTAATCGATGGCCACCAGTGTAAGGGGCACAGTCTTGTGCTGGCCATACACTATACAAAAAATCGCCTGAACCCATTTAAAAAAAAAAAAAGAACATTTGGCAAACAATAGTGCCATCATGCAATGACTGATAAATCGTTCAGTGGACATAAATGAATACGTTTTTTGTTTGTTTTATGTATCCACCTACTACAAACAGTTCGGATGGGAAACGCATTAACCTTTCAATTTATCGTTCATTGGGCAGAAAATTTCCAAACTTGTTGTGGTTTTTTTTCTGTACCGATTAACCACGTAACGACCGCCCACTGTATATATACGTCGTTTTTTTAAAGATGGATATCTCGGTAACGGCAGCAGCTGCTGCCACAACCGAGATATCCATCTTTACAGTGGGCGGTTCTGTCAACGATAACGGCGGTCTCTGGCGGATTTGCCATTATCTGTGGCGGGAGAGGGGCCCCTCTCCCGCGCCCTCCACCGCTTACCCCGTTGCCGTCGGTAGTGGCGGATGCGATCGGGTCTGCTGTCCGGGGATGCGAGTGAGGGAAAAATGTCCCTCACCCGTCCCCATAGCTCTGCTGGGCGGAAGTGACGTCCAAAACGTCAGTCCCGCCCAGCGTCTTAAAGAGACAATTTCTTTGTTTACCTTTTTTTTTTTTTTTGTCCATTTTAGCCTAAATATGAGATCTGAGGTCTTTTTGACCCCAGATCTCATATTTAAGAGGACCTGTCATGCTTTTTTCTATTACAAGGGATGTTTACATTCCCTGTAATAGGAATAAAAGTGATTATTATTTATTTTTTTATAAAAAATTATAAGATAAAAATCCGAAACCAAAAAAAAGTTTTTTTTTTTTTTTTAAAGCGTCCCGACGAGCTTGTGCGCAGAAGCGAACACATACGCGAGTAGCGCCCGCATATGAAAAGGGTGTTCAAACCACACAAGTGAGGTATGCCCGCGATCGTTGGAGTGAGAGCAATAATTCTAGCCCTAGACCTCCTCTGTATCTCAAAAAAATGCAACCTATAGAATTTTTTAAACGTCGCCTATTGAGATTTTTAAGGGTAAAAGTTTGACGCCATGCCACGAGCGGGCGCAATTTTTAAGCGTGACATGTTGGGCATCATTTTACTCGGCGTAACATAATCTTTCACAATATGTAAAAAAATGGGCCAAATTTATTGTTGTCTTATTTTTTAATTCAAAAAAGTGAATTTTTTTCCCAAAAAAGTGCGCTTGTAAGACCGCTGCGCAAATACGGTGTAACAAAAAGTATTGCAATGACTGCCATTTTATTCTCTAGGGTGTTAGAAAAAAAAAAAATTGTATTGTATTTTTATTCACTGGATATATATGTGTGTGTATGTATGTATATGTGTGTGTTTGGGGGTTTTAAGTAATTTTCTAGCAAAAAAAATGTTTTAGTCTCGTAAACACGAAATCTGAAAAACACCCACGGTACTTAAGTGGTTAAATAGCCAAATGTCTGAATTCAGGGCCAATTTGTCGTATTTTGTATGGCCAGCATTATCGCTGACCACCAGTGTAAGGAACATTTTCCCCTGCTACAAAACAACAAAAAGTGCATACATAAAACCTGTTGCTCTTTCCCTTTAAATCATTGTAACCCAAAAAGTGTAATTGATAACAAAAATACATATTGAGTGTGTGTATATGTATGTGTGTGTGTGTGTGTGTGTGTGTGTGTGTGTGTGTGTGTGTGTGTGTATATATATATATATATATATATATATATATATATATATATATTCTATAGCAAATGAAAATACAATAGCCAACAAATATAGTAATATAAATGAATAAACTCCACAATAGAAACAGTCCATCCACAGGTGAAGAAGTGCTGAATGAAAATCGTACATGATCAGTACTGTGCTCCAACACCAAACGCGGCCTCTTACCAGAGATATCACACCTCTAACATACAAGGTAATAAACCTATGAGGCCTACCCAGAGGAACAGATGAACCCCCTTAGGCAGGCATCGAAACTCCTGGAAATATCCTAAATGATCCAAGGAGAGAGAGAAAAAGGACAGACTCAAGCATTGTACACATGTACAGGATTTCCGGCGGACTTTTTACAGCCGGGAAAACCGAGAACTGCTCGGTAACCTTTTTTTTTTATTTTATTTTTTATTCCCCTTCACACGATCTGCGAGATTTGGTCAGGAATCCTGACCGTGTGTATGCTCCACCGCAGTGTTTACCATAGGAAAACTGCCGGGTTAAACGCCGTTTTTTTTTTTTTTGAAGGTTTTTCTGTCAGGGAAAACTGCAATGGAGCATACACACGGCCGGCTTACCCGGCCAAAAGCTCTCATGGCAGTTTTTCCCAACGTGAAAACCGGTCGTGTGTGTGTGAGGCTTCATAGTGCAATACTGTCATACAGGTGGCACCAATAGGTACTTGCATGAGAAAAAACAAAATGCAGCATGTGTCAGCCAATCGGATTCAATGACATGTTTGGGAAAACACAAGGGCAGACTTCACTTTAAGGCTCGCTTCACACTGCCGAGACATGGAATCCAACATGTGAGGGCCCAAGTCACGTGACGTGAAATCCCATGTTGGTCAATGAGGGCTGTTTTAATTGGCAGTACCGGACGTTGCTCTGACTTCAGAAAAGGTGACTTCTATACTTGTATCAAAGTAGTACTCAAGTCACCAGGAAGTCACCTGGCACTATCGTGGCAGTGTGAACCGAGCCTAAACCAGAAATGTGAGATGGACATAACATGCCCCTGTGATGATGTGATGATAATTTGTGTTGAATGAAGTTCTTGTTCTAATATTTTCTCTTCTTTCCCCTCCAGGGTATGAGTACTCCCTCATACAGGTAAGATTATATACATTAAGAAAAAAAAATTATATATATATATATATATATATATATATAATTTTTTTTTCTTTCTATTTTAAAGGGCGATTGTTACCTATGACTGGCAGTAAACTATAGAAACCAATGGTGGTACTGGTTAAACCAGTTTAAAGTGTGCACAATAGAAACAAGAAATGTACATGTACTGACTGCTGAAAGATCTCATAAATGTGTGTGCTCCCGTCACCTGAGCATGCATGTTAATGGCCTTTGAGGAGGGAGAAAGCAGGAAGACCTTCTTATGCTTTTTTATTTGTATAAGCTGAGGCACCTAATTTTACCACAAAAAATGGGAAAACGTATTGACAAGAGTATAAGCTTAGGGTGTCAATCTGCGTGCCTCACTGTGCCCATGACTAGACTGACGTTTAACATGCGAGTCTATGGAAGGGGTGTCCGGCTTTAAAAAAAAATCGGTGCTCCCCAGCCGTAGGTCGCCCAGACAACAAACTTTGCACACTTGTAGAGGAGAAATTGGGCTATATGTGTCCAGGAGACCTACGACTGGCCGGTACCGGGTCCCTAAAGTCAATGGAGAAATTGCCGTTTAACATGGGAGTCTATGGAAGGGGTGCCCGGCTTTGAAAAATCAACGTTACCTGGACAACAAACTTTGCACACTTGTAGAGGAAGAGTGGTGCTACTTGTGTGCCAAGTTTGGGGTCCAGGGGACCTACAGCCAGCTGGTACCGGGTCCCCAATGACCGGGAGATCATGCGCAAAAAGGTGACTTGAGTATAAGCCGAAAAAAAGCGCTGAATAACTTTGCTTATAATTTAGTTTATACAGGGGCGGACTGACCATTGAGTCACTCGGGCACTGCCTGAGGGCCCCATGCCACTAGGGGGCCCCATCAGGGTTGCCAGGCTCAGTAAAACCAGGGACAGTATGTAAAAAAAAAAAAAAAGATTTTAGCTGCCCCGCCTCTGCACTGCCTCCTGCCGTGGTGGCCACCTGTAAGCCCAGGGGCCCCATAATCTTCTTAGCCCGGGGGCCCCTGGGTGTGTGTGTATTTATTATTATTATTTGAGGGACAGTATTTGTTGGGCTGGCCAGGGATGCCATGGATGTTTCATGGCACCTATAGACAGGTCGCCACCCAATCTGGTAAAAATTACATAGAGCAAGGGCCTGTAAAATAAGTAACCGGTGGCTAAATTGATGCTACTTGCAGTATCTCACAAAAGTGAGTACACCCCTCACATTTTTGTAATATTTTATTATATCTTTTTTCATGTGACAACACTGAAGAAATGACACTTTGCTGCAATGTAAAGTAGTGAGTGTACAGCTTGTATAACGGTGTAAATTTGCTGTCCCCTCAAAATAACTCAACACACAGCTATTAATGTCTAAACCACGGGCAACAAAAGTGAGTACACCCCTAAGTGAAAATGTTCAAATTGTGCCAAATTAGCCATTTTCCCTCCCCGGTGGCATGTGACTCATTAGTGTTACAAGGTCTCAGGTGTGAATGGGGAGCAGGTGTGTTATTGCTCTCACTCTCTCATACTGGACACTGCAAGTTCAATATGGCACCTCATGGCAAAAAACTTTGAGGATCTGAAAAAAAGAATTGTTCTACATAATGATGGCCTAGGCTATAAGAAGATTGCCAAACCATGAAACTGAGTTGCAGCACGGTGGCCAAGACCATACAGTGGTTTAACAGGTTCCACTCAGAACAGGCCCCGCCATGGTCGACCAAAGAAGTTTAATGCACGTGCTCAGCGACATATCCAGAGGTTGACTTTTGATGGCATTGCTGCAGAAGTTGAAGAGGTGGGGGGTCAGCCTGTCAGTGCTTAGACCATGCTCTGCACACTGCATCAAATTGGTCTGCATGGCTGCCGTCCTAGATGGAAGCCTCTTCTAAAGATGATGCACAAGAAAGCCTGCAAACAGTTTGCTGAAGACAAGCAGGCTAAGGACATGGATTACTGGAACCATGTCCTGTGGTCTGATGAGACCAAGATAAACTTATTTGGTTCAGATGGTGTCAAGTGTGTGTGTGTGTGTGTGTGGTGGCAAACCAGGTGAGGAGTACAAAGACAAGTGTGTCTTGCCTACAGTCAAGCAACGGGGTAGGAGTGTCATGGTTTGGGGGCTGCATGAATGCTGCCAGCACTGGGGAGCTACAGTTCAGGGAACCATGAATACCAAGATGTACTGTGACATACTGAAGCAGAGCATGTCCCCCCCTCCCCCCCTCTCCCATCGGAGACTGGGCTGCAGGGCAGTATTCCAACAACATAACGACCCCAAACACACCTCCCAAGATGACCACTGCCTTGCTAAAGAAGCCGAAGGTAAAGGTGATGGACTGGCCAAGCATGTCTCCAGACCTAAACCCTATTGAGTGTCTTTGTAGCATCCTCACAATGGACGGTGGAGGAGCGCAAGGTCTCTAATATCTACCAGCTCTGTGATGTCATTATGGAGGAGTGGAAGAGGACTCCAGTGGCAACCTGTGAAGCTCTGGTGAACTCCATGGCCAAGAGGATTAAGGCAGCGCTGGGAAAATAATGGTGGCCACACAAAATTGTGTCAAAGTGTCGTTTCTTTAGTGTTGTCACATGAAAAGGTATGTGAGGGGTGAACTCACTTTTGTGAGATACTGTAAAGTGGATGTAAACCCTTTCATATACACAGTGAAGTGATCGATCTCAGACGATAGTTAAAACCAATCCTCCTACATAAGTTGTACCGGTTTATCAGCCGTATATACTCCAGTTCAAAGTCCAGAATTTATAAAGCTTGTCTGAATGTTAAGAAAAAAGAGTGCAAGGAGTGGAAGTTGCCCTCCACTGAGCTCAGTGAGGAAAGGTCTGAGAGCTGATTGGAGGGAAGAGACACCCCCCCCCTCCACACAGTACCAGAGCTGAGGCTGTCAATCTGCTGAAACTTCCTCCCTTGTCACTTTTTTTTTTTTTTTTTTCTGTGTCAGGGAAACCTTTCAAAAGGGGTTTAGAGGAACAAAGCAGCACACATAAATTACACTTAGTGCTCTGGGTTGACGCAAGCACACATTATAGAGGGATATGCTTTGTTCATATTTCATGTCTGAGGTTTACAACAGAATATTATGTTGGGTGACATTCCTCAATTCTACATTCCTAGGGTGCCAAGACCTTGCATATCCATTATTAAAGCAAACATACTGTATAGTTTTGTCCATGAAAGCCTAGGGGGGCTGGGGGTTGAAATGGGGGGGGAGACAGACACCTCAGATTGGAGCGTTGTACTAACAAGCCGATATTGGTTACAGCCATATCCCCCTTGCTGAGCTCTTGTTTACCCCCCCCACCAGAACACTCCAGTCAGCGCCATCTGCCATTGGCGAAGAGTGCTGCTCAGGAGCCGCTAAGTTGCTTGTTTTTCAGCATGCTTGTCTGACGGTAGCCATATTGGCTGCCTTACACACAGGTCAAATGTCAGCCATTTTTTTATTGCAGTGGCCAATGTCCCCTGAATTTTGGCCCGTGTGCACGTGGGTAGGGGCTCCGCTGCAAATCTTTTTTCACATTGTGTTTTAGAGCTGGCTCACAAGTGGAGAGATCAATGGTCCCATTGACTTTAGTTAGTGTTTGGCAGGCATAATGCCATTCGAACTTAACATGCCAAGTTAAAACTAGTGTGCTGCATGAATGTGCTATATATTAATTATTCTGTTTCCAAAAAGTACAGTTTTGTTAGTTTATAATAAAAAAAAAAAAGATATTCTAAGGGACACTATTCTGTATCCTACTCCTGGACCCCTCTGCTGCCTTTGATACAGTTGACCACCCCCTCCTCCTCAAAAAAACTCCACAATTTTGGTCTCTGTGACTGTACTCTTCGCTGGTTTTCTACCTACTTATCCAACCGCACTTTCAGCATTGCTTACAACACTACTTCCTCCTCTCCTCTTCCATTCTCTGTTGGGGTCCCCCAAGGTTCTGTTCTTGGACCTCTCCTATTTTCTATCTACACCTCCTTCCTGGGTCAGCTGATAGCCTCCCACGGCTTCCAATACCATCTTTACGCTGATGACACTCAAATCTATTTCTCTCCCCCTCAGCTCACTCCTTCATTCTCCTCACGCTTCACTAATTTACTATCAGATATATCAGTTTGGATGTCGCACCACTTCCTCAAACTCAATTTATCCAAAACAGAACTTATCATTTTCCCTCCCCCACGTGCCTCTTCCCCTGATCTCTCTGTCAAAATTAATGGCACAGCTATCAGCCCATCCCCACGTGTCAAGGTCCTAGGAGTAGTCCTGTACTCTGAACTCTCCTTTAAGCCTCTTGTCCAATCACTCTCCAAATCTTGCTGCCTCAACCTTCGCAACATCTCCAAAATACGCCACTTTCTAACCAATGACACCACAAAACTCTTAACTCACTCCCTGGTCATCTCTCGCCTCAGTTACTGCAACTCCCTCCTCATTGGCTTACCTCAGCATACTCTAACCCCCCTTCAATCTATCATGAATGCTGCTGCCAGACTCATCCACCTTACTAACCGCTTTGTCTCTGCTACTCCCCTCTGTCAATCCCTCCACTGGCTTCCGCTCGCCCAACAAATTAAATTCAAACCACTAACAATTGCCTACAAAGCCATCCACAACTCTTCCCCAGCTACATCACTGACCTAGTTTCTAAATACCAACCTAATTGTTCTCTTCGTTCGTCTCAAGACCTCCTACTCTCTAGCTTTCATTACTGTATCCCATTCTCGTATCCAGGACTTTCTAGAGCCTCTCCAAGCCTATGGAATTCCTTACCCCAATCTATCCATCTATCATCTTCTCTATCAGCTTTTAGAGGATCCCTGAAAACCCTCCTCTTCAGAGAAGCCTACCCTTCCCACACCTAACTATATTTTCATTTTGTCCATCTGATCATCCCCCACAGCTAACTACCCTTTGTTCCACTTGACCTGCCCTTCTAGATTGTAAGCTCTAACGAGCGGGGCCCTCTCATCCCTCCTGTATTTTGTATTGGACTGTACTGTCTTCCCTGATGTAAAGCGCTGCGCAAACGGGCGCTATATAAATTCTGAAGAATAATAACTCAATCATTTAATCAGTTTATACAGATCATTTTTCTAGCTCTCGCTTTTTCGGCAGCAGCAGATTTACCCCAGAATATTTGTGTAGCTTCCTGACACAATCTATAGCTGGAGCCCAGGGCTGGCGCTGACTGTTCCAACTTCAGCAGATTGACGTGCACAAGTGATAGGTCATAAAAAAGCAGTTGCTTCACTTCTGGTGCAAAGAACTTGCAGAGGAGGAATCGGTTGGAGTCTTCACAGATCTGTTGTCAGTACTACACACTGACACAATGACATTTGTTGTAGTTTGCCTTTTGACTTCCACTTCACTAAATCACTGCTCTTACTACACATCATAGTACCAGACGGATCATGGAGGGGGACAGCTTGGTTGGAAGTTGGAACTTACTAGTAATAGCTAGTAATCTATACAGACTGTCTGTATCTATATACAGTATAGTGTCTTCCTCTTTTTTTATTATACACACAATCTAAAACTCGGACAACCTTTTTTTCTTTTTTTTTTTTTTTGGTTGGTTTTTTCATGGTAGTCGCATATTGAAAATGGAGTGGTTACTAAAGTTATAAAAATTTTCGTTTGACAGAATAAAAAAATCAGAAGTGATTTAATATGTTGTGTATTTGTATTTTTGGATGACAACTGTATGAATTAAACTAAAATCGTTTGATCAGGTATCATATGAGAGAATTTTTTTGTGCTTGTCCGATCAGAAGAAATGTTGTGATCGACTCTCAAAAGATCTGTACTAATAAGACGATTATCATATGGACGCTTTTAAAAGCTTTATTTTTATTTTTTGTCCGCTTTTCGGATTGTGTACAGCTCATTTAATCTAAGCATTTTTTTATTCATTTTTTTTATCAGCAGGCTGTGGAACAGGGAAGGCCGGTTTACCAACTTAATGAACAAATCACAGGCCACACCGAGTGCCATTAACTGGTAATCGGTGATGCGAGATGGCTTGCCTATATGGAGAAGGGCATATTAAATATAATGTAAAATTATTTAAATTACATCAATATGCTCCTCGTCTAAGAAATTAATGTCAATAACTGTCGTCATCATATGATGATCAATATGTCTTCCTTCCCTTTTTTTTTTTTTGTTTTTTTTTTTCCTGCCTGCCTCCAAGCCTAGGCCAGCTATACTCCTATGCCCTGACAATGGTATAAGGGGCGCCCTATACCCATTGAGACCTGTGTGGAGGGAATATTTGTTGCTCACTTGTCACTGAAGTTTTAATATATGAGACAAGAAAAAGTATAAAATACAGGTGGGGAGAAAAGGTTGGCATATTTGCTTTTGCATAGTAATACCATAGTTTTGAAAATTTTGTCCTGGCTTTGCTCCAAACAACTGCATTATGTTGTACTGTATTCTATATAAACCTGACTACTGCACTCTGTATGTTACATTGTGTATAACCGAATCATGGCCTCTGCAGTACGTATGTTCATTCTTTGCATTCACTGTTCCAACTGTTGGCTTCCAGTAATTAATCCCCCCCCCCCCCCCCCCCAACTATTTTTTAAAGAAGTTTTCTGGTAAGGTAGGCTCAGTATTAGGCCAGTTTACTTAGGCTTCAGCTTGTAGAAGAGCAGTGTGAACGGCAAGCTTTGACAAAGAGCTTCCCCAAGCCTTAAAGCTTTTAAAGTACCATTAAGCTTCAGTTTGTAAATGTTGTTGAACACCGATCCTAATAGGAGTGTTAATTTTTGCTACTTTAAACAAGCTGCTTATTATACCCCAAAATATAACCTACAATGTCCTGATTAAAATATGGTAGAATAGTAAAGCTCAAAGTGACTGCATGCATTCTATTTTAGGAGCTTTATCCCCCCCTTTAATGCTACATTTGGATGTACTCGTAGAGAAAAAATAAATAACATCTATTTGCGTAAATGATTATCATAACATTAAAATGGATGTAAAGTCACTTTTGCTACTAACTAGAATCCCCTCTGTTATATCAGGTTAAATCGTTCAGTGGCTTTTTGTTTTATAAAAATGATGCAGGGGCAGGACCTTATTTTGCTGCGCCACTGTCAGTCTGCTGATGTCCTGGCGCTCTCCTGCCCTGCTCCGAGGACTACAGAGGGAGGGGCTGAGGTTCCCTCTGATGTCATTGGGCGTTCACATGAACAATCAGTGGCGGTCTTGTATAAGGTATTACGATGCATAAGCAGCTGCTGCCACAACCGAGATATCCATCTCTTCATGGGCCGGTTGTGTTAATGATAATGGCGGTCTCCGGTGGATTTGCCGCAAGATCGCCGTTATCGGTGGCGGGAGAGGTTCCCTCCCCCCCTCCTGCCGCTCTCCTGCGCCCTCCGCCGCTTACCGTTGCCGTCGGTAGCGGCGGAGGCGATCGGGTGTGTGCGGCTCCTCTGCGGGGATACGAGTGAGGGAAAATTCGCCCCCACCAGTCCCCGGAGCTCTGCTGGGCGGAAGTGACGTCAAAACGTCCGTCCCGCCCAGCGTCTTAAAGAGACTTTTTTTTTTTTTTTTTAAATGCCATTTGAAAAAATGACATTTTACATTTCTTTTTTTTTTTTGCATTTAAGCCTAAATATGAGATCTGAGGTCTTTTTGACCACAGATCTCATATTTAAGAGGACCTGTCATGCTTTTTTCTATTACAAGGGATGTTATATATATATTTTATTTTTTATTATTTCAGTGTAAAAAATTATAAACTAAATTAAAATAAATAAGAAAACAAAAAAAACATTTTTTTAAAACGCCCCGTCCCGACAAGCTCGCGCACAGAAGCGAACGCATACGCGAGTAGCGTCCGCATATGAAAACGGTGTTCAAACCACACAAGTGAGGTATCGCCGCGATCGTTAGAGCGAGAGCAATAATTCTAGCCCTAGACCTCCTCTGTATCTCAAAAAATGCAACCTGTAGAATTTTTTTAAACGTCGCCTATCAAGATTTTTAAGGGTAAAAGTTTGACGCCATGCCACGAACGGCGCAATTTTTAAGCGTGACATGTTGGGTATCGTTTTACTCGGCGTAACATTATCTTTCACAATATATAAAAAAATTGGGCCAAATTTATTGTTTTATTTTTTTTTAATTCAAAAAAGTGATTTTTTTTCCAAAAAAAGTGCGCTTGTAAGACCGCTGCGCAAATACGGTGTGACAAAAAGTATTGCAATGACTGCCATTTTATTCTCTAGGGTGTTAGAAAAAAAAATGTATATAATGTTTGGGGGTTTTAAGTAATTTTCTAGCAAAAAAAAAACTGTTTTAGTCTCGTAAAGCGGTTAAAAATGTTTTTTTGTTTTTGCTAGAAAATTACTCAGAACCCCAAAACCCACGCTCCTGTGCATTGGGACCAGGCGCCTTTAATTTTTTGTTTATTTTAATCTTTTTATATATATATTTTTTTTTTTTTCCCTTATACACAAAATGTAACATTCCTTATAATAGGAATAGTGTGTGCCAGGTCCTCTTTATGGAGAGATGTGGGGTCCATAAGACCCTCACATCTCTCTTCCAGGCTGTAAAAGGCTGAGATAAAAAAAAATTACTATCTTTCTTCGCAGCAGAGTCCTCGGCATTGTTTACTTTCACTGTCCGGATGTTTTGTGATGTCATATTGTTGCGCCCGGGTCTCTGAAGGTCAGAGATGTCTGGGGACCATCTGCTCACTGGAAATTCCTGATCAACGTGCGGTGGGGAATTCCTTCTATGGCGAGCCGATTGCACGGGCTGGCTGTAAAAGATATCTGAATGATGCCTGCAGCTGCAGGCAACATTCAGATATCCCCACTCAAAATCCAGGACTTCATATGACTTCCTTGGGCTGGAAATGGTTAAAGAACAAAGGCACTGAACGATTTAACCTGATAGAATCCCCTGTTCTATCTGACCATGGTGTCAGGGCTCTGCAGCCATAATACACCGTGGTCAGTTTACAGGGGGAGAGAAAAACCACGCAGGATCAGACAAGTTTTTTTTTTTTTTTTTTAGGTGACGGGGTCAAATGACACAGCACAAGCACTGTGCTATATAACATGCTTTGTGTGTGTGTGTAAAAATGTGGTTATCATCGCTAATGGCTATAGCAGCTGCTTGCGATAATCTCAAGTGAATCCAGCAGACTGGTTGTGCCCAAGTTGATCGATTTCATTGAGGCCCCAATCACAGTGAACACAACCTTGAAATTGTGCCACTTCATACCTGAACTTGCAAAAAGTAGTGCAGATGGGTCGCTTTCGTTGAAGACAATAGGGTGCGACTTATCATAATAATTCGAAAATATAAAATCGTGTGACCAGGAGCTTATAGTTCAAATTAGGGTTGTACTGATACTAGTATCGGTACCGATACTGAGCATTTACCCGAGTACTTGTACTCGGGGGGGGGGGGGGGGGGGGGGGAAATGCTCCGATGCTTCACCTGATACCTGGGCAGTCAGGGATGATCGGTGCGGCGGGGGAGTAGTGATCGGTGCTTGTAACTCCACCCCCCCCCCCCCAAAGCCGCACCAATCACCACTGACTGTCCCTGTATTCTCCACACTGTCCCGTGTCAGCCTTTGTGATGCTGCTCTCCCGCTCCATGCTCCGTTTCCCCCTCTGTACTCCTCCATGCTATGTGTTCCGTCTCCCCCTTCGTGCTGCTGCTGTCCATGATCCGTGTCTCCCTCCTGCTGCTCTCCCTCTGTCAGGATGGAGAGCGGAGGTCAGAGCCGCTAAACCCGGCTCCTTCTTTTTCCGCATGAACAGTCAGTGATCACTGACTCTGTCCATTCACATAACTGAAACATCGTAACCTGTGTTTACGATGCTTCAGCTTATGAATGGAAAGGAGCCTCTGTCTCCTGTCAATTCATTTTAGCTGTGGCTGCAGAGAAAGGGACTGGGGAATCTGTCCTTGTTTCCTTTCTCTGTCACAGGTTTACAACTGCTAAAAATATCAGTGCTATTACGTTCACTTTTGTGAGCATTTAATGCTTGCGCAGTGAGCACAAAGAACGTTATTGTGAGCTTGGGATTAATTTTTGAAGGAATTCAGACCCCTCATGCAGCTTTGCAGCAGCAGATCACGTCTAAAACTGGTCTATTGCTTGCTACAATCGGCCAATAGTAGAACAGTGATCTACTGCTGTATAGAGAGCCTGAACAGCGTTGCCCAAAGCTGCATACTGGCAGGTGGTGCCGTAATGTCGCTGTGTAAACAATGCTTCCTCATTATGTTTACATGTGACGGCATAGGCCCACAGTAGTCCAGGTGTGGTTTTAAAACAGTGCCTGGTACCCATTAGTTAAGGCAGGGATCCTCAAAACTACGGCCCTCCAGCTGTTGCGGAACTACACATCCCATGAGGCATTGTAAAACTCTGACATTCACAGACATGACAAGGCATGATGGGAATTGTAGTTCCTGAACAACTGGAGGGCCGTAGTTTGAAGACCCATGGGTTAAGGCATATTTTGGCATGCGTGCAGTTTTCTGAAACAAACAAGCTTGTGTATGATCTAATCCAGGGGTCTTCAAACTACGGCCCTCCAGGTGTTCAGGAACTACAATTCCCATCATGCCTAGTCATGTCTGTGAATGTCAGAGTGTTGCAATGCCTCATGGGATTTGTAGTTCTGTAACAGCTGGAGGGCCGTAGTTTGAGGATCCCTGATCTAATCATTCCATTTTAGAACATGCCTGTTGTAAAGCAGGATATGGCCACTCCATTTGTTGCGGTGTGCAAAGCTTTTTTTTTTTTTTTTTCTCCCGCTTGCTTTTCTTTAATGTGCTTAAAGGAGCTACAGTATGTGCTCTTAGTATACTGTAAATGGTTTCTATATATCATTGCATCATTCATTTTCTGACAAACATATCTCATGATCGTGCAGGTAGTCCCCGAGTTACAAAAGAGAAGGTTCTGTTCTGTTTTTTTTTTTTGTGCAACTTCAATTTTTTTTACTTTATTTTTTGGGGATAGCATAGGGGGAAGGGTTAACACCCCTTTCCCATGATAACTCTTACAGGAGACAATTTCCCTTCCCAGGGGTAGATTTTCTCCTCCCTTCCTGTTGTCTCCTTCCGTTTGTAAGTAGGAGTCAGATGTAAGTTGAATGTTTAACTCGGGAGGGGAGGGGGGGCGCCTATATGTCTGCTTTTTTAATGTAACACTTGGGTCCACTTATACTCTCAGCACAGTTTTAAGAAAAATAAAAATTGTCTGGAGCTTCCCCTGCTTACTAAAATGTACAGGGCTGATTAAAACCTTCAAGGTTTGACAACCCCCAAACCTTTTTGTTACCATAACGTAAGCCTTGTTCTCGGCTGTTCCTTTTTTAATATAACCATAATGGCCTTAGGTGTGTGTGTATATATGTGTGTGTGTGTGTGTGTGTGTGTGTGTGTGTGTATATGTGTGTGTGTGTATATATGTGTATATATATATATATATATAATAATAATTTTTTTCCCTTCATGCATGAAGGGAAAAAAAAAAACTTTTCTGTGTAGCAGTCCCCCCCTAATACTTGATCTTACTGCGATGGGCACGCGAGCCTCGGCTCTATGAGAGACTGAGGGCACAGAGCTGTGGCTAGGGAGCACGCCTACTTGGGTGCCCCCATTGCAAGCTGCTTGCTCTGGGGGGCACTTGACAGGAGGGAGGAGCAAGGGGCACCAGCGGGGGACCAGAGAAGAGGATTGGGCTGCTCTGTGCAAAACCATTGCACAGAGCAGTTAAAGTGATTTTGTAAAGTCTTGTTTTTTGCTTAAAAATATCAAATATGTCATATCTACCTGCTCTGTATACTGGTTTTGCACAGAGCAGCCAGATAATCCTCTTCTCGTGTCCAAAAAAATGGTACAACACAACATTTGTAATGCAATGCCGTATGGTGTGTTGCGGCACACCGTAATGCATGTGTGTGTTGCCTTCAAAATGAATGGTAATGTTGTGGTAATTTTTTTTTAAATATGCTTTCAACTTTTTGTCATGTTCTTAGCTGTTGAACTATAAATTGCAACCCGTTTTGATAATTATATAGTCAAGGCTGATAATGTATTGGGTAAAGAGCAAAGTACATTTTTTTTTGGAACTTTATCGAACAAGGCTGGGTAAATATCACTTCTTGGTACGCCTAATGAAAACAAAGAATTCCAACTGCAAAAGCAGTGTGAATTTTAAATGATCTTCCAAGGTGTGTGTGTGTGTGTGTATGTGTATATATATGTGTATATATATGTGTATATATATGTGTATATATATGTGTATATATATATGTATATATATATATATATATATATATATATATTCTCTATTTTTTTTTTTTTTTAGCCCACTTCTAGGGGGTCTATTCAGTGTTGGGGGTGTTTTTTTTTTTTTTTTTTACTGAAATTGGAAGTGTATCTAAATGCTGCAGACTGCTCATAGACCTAGGACCATTTACTGTTAACCTAGGTACTTTTCTTTAACAAAAATGTAACTTCTAAAAGTATACAATGTTGCAGAGCCAACCCAGACAGATTAAGAGACATTTTATATATATATATATATATATATATATATATATATTAATTATTTTTATTTTTTTTGTATATTTAACTTTAGACATAAAAGTGTTTTTGATCTGATGGTCCAAGCAGTGATCTATCCGCTGCTGCAGTGGTTCCCAACCTCCGTTCTGGTGTACCTCCAACTGGTCATGTTTTTGGGAATCTCATTTACATTGTAGATAAAATGACCGCCATAAATGCCAATCCATCGGGGGGTCTGCTCTTCTTCTTCTTCTTCTTCTTTTTTTTTTTTTTAAAGCTCCTGTGCAAGGTGACCTGTTGAGGGTAGTTGTGGACTTACTGTATTTATTGGCGTATAACACTTCTTTTTTTTCTTTTTTTTTTTTTTTTCTGAAAATAAAGGGGGCAACTGTGCTTGCGTGTTATACACGGGGCGGTGGAATGTTTTTCCCTGAAACTTCCCTCTTAAAGTTAGTGTGCGTGTTATACGCCTGTGCATGTTATACACCGATAAATACGGTATGTTTGGAGCCACAGCTTTAGGGCATGTTTCCACGTGCATCGCTCTGTGGGGAGCAATCCCTGGTGGGTTGCTCTTCATAGAGCAGTGCATATGTGGCTAATTGGCATTCAGGAGACAATACTGCTGCCTTCTCTGTGTGTGTGTGTGTGTGTTTTGTTTTTTAAACCCCATTAGAATGAGCTGTTTTGAATGGGATTTGTGGCACAGTAAAAATCTTAAAGTAAATCAAGCCATACCACAACAGCAAGCCAAATGCTAGGCTTGGTTCTGTGGCACGGCTCCATTTCATCAACATGGTGTCAATTTGTACCACCCACAACCGCAAGTGTAGACTAACCCTTATTGTAAGCTGAAATTTGTGACTAGCACAGCCGAACCTGGAAATATGCGTGCTGATTCATTGACATACATATTGTAACATGCTGTGATATCCTTCTTGGAAGGAAGTGATGTTCAATGCAGGGAAGTTGCCTTTGTTTTAACAGTTTTTGCTATTTATTTATTTTTTTATAAGAGACCATTCTCTTACAGAACTTTTCTGGTCATTGCTAAGGAAAAAATAATTTGCTTTTAAATTTACAATAATTGCATTCTCCCTGTAAATTCATGTTTAATCAGTTTGTTTAACCCAGATTTTTATTTTATTTCAGGCTTTTTGTTCTACAGTTGCTGAATTAGTGGAGCTATGGACAGTGGTAAGTAATACATAATTGGTAAATGTCTTTAGGCCTCATTCACTATTGGCTTTTCTAAAAGCAGGGGAAGTGATCTGGGAAGTATAACCACTTAAGGACGAGAGAGACCTTCCTTTTTTTTTTTTTTTTCCTCTCACACCTAGCGTTTACCACTTCACGGGGTGGGGGTTGCTTTTGAAAATATATATATATTTTTTTCACACTCCCTTTACTTGTGATAACAAAGCATGACAAGTCCTCTTTATGGAGACCTCTGGGGTCAATCAGACCCCACATCTCAACTCGCAATGAAAAGCAACAGATCAAAAAAACAGGCCTTGTTTACATTGGCCAATGAACATCGCTCCAGATCTCCTAGGTCCTAGAGATGAGCGGAGGCCATCTTTCTTCTGCTATTCTCTATAGCCAGTCGCCGCAACCGTCGGCTCAGTTACTGGGTTTCCTGATGGGGCAAGGTAAGCCCAAGAACCATCAGAAAGCGTAGGGGGGCTTGGTCCTCCCTAGCTGCAGCCATAACCCTGGTATCCTACTGAAAATGCATGACGTTTTTTCCCAGTTATGCGATTCTCAAATTTTATGCCTCCCATTTTCAATTTTTCCTGTGTTTAGATGTTTCTGCTTTAAAGTATACCTAGGTAAGTTTAGTCACATTTGGGGTACATTCAAACCAAGTGTGGTGAGACTGCATTGGGCAGATATTCCAACGAAGTTCCACTACAAGACGAGGCAAAAGTCCTTTGTCTTACGGTGTAGCCGGTTCACACCATTGTGTTGTGTGCTGACAAACACTGTGCAGCGTAGTCACTGTACAATAGCCAATAGAATTTTATTAAATGTTCCTTTCTTTATCGTACATCACGGGACACAGAGAAGCATAGTAATTACTATGTGGGTTATAGAGCCCACCTTCAGGTGTGGACACTGGTGTAATCAATTAGACAGGAAGTTCCCTCCCTATATAACTCCTCCCATACTGGGAGTACCTCAGTTTTTTCATCAGTGTCTAAGGTGTTGGTCACGAGTGAACATGTGCTCTTAGGAGCTCCACTGGAGGGATCCATGCTGGATGTAAAAAGCCTCCATAAATCCGGATTCGTCCAAGGTGCTTCATAGCCAAAGTGGACGGTACCCGGACCCCGGTTGAGAAGAACGGGGTTTTGCCTGTAATGCTCCTCTTTTGAGGGCTGGATCCTGATTACTCAGTACTTTGGTCAATTTCCTAATACCAAAAGTTTACTGACAGGGTGCGATATGGGTCCAGGTGGTGTGGTGTTCCTGTCCATGGACCCCGATCCCTGAAGGTCTGTAGACTTTGCTCTCCGTGATGGGCGAAGATTGGACTGTCTGTGTGTGCAGAGTCCTGCGGCGTTGGATCAGGTAAGTGCGCATGCGCGCAAAGGGTTCCATCTCAGCAGTTCTCTGAGGCTTGAGATTCCAGGACAGAGCAGGTCAGGTGATTTGCACCTAGTCCATAAAAGCTCAAGTCCACTTCACCCATCCGGCTGACAGTGGACACAGAGAATACTTGTGCACAAGTTTCAGTATTATTGCTGGTTGTTGGACAGTGACACTTGCTTAAGGCACATAGTGGGCTCTGCACCTTGCCGACCATCAAATATCAGCGTCAGTGCTGGTCTATAGGTCCGCAAGTGGTTGCACCTGTTGTAAGGTACCTCCGCTTTATTATGGCCAAAGGCTCAGGAACTAGAAGTACAAAGAGATCTAAAAAGGATTGCCATCAGGCTCGGAGGATCTCGGGCATGCTCCTGCGGCTAATTCCTCTCCTGATAAATTGGAGGAGGCCCAGGGTGAACCATCAGGGCTGTCGGGTGCCTCATCTGCCCTTGTCCCGCCTGCTCCAGTTTTTGTGACACAGGAGTCTCTGGCCTCAGCCAAGGGTGGTCTGGAGCAGAGATTAGCGACCTTGATTGTATCCTCTCTCTCAAGAGCACACAAGGTCTCCTTCTCCCTCTGCAGAGTTCCTCAGTGCGGAACAACTATCCTCATTAGAGGTTGATTTACCCTCTGGGGATCAGGCAGAGGGTCATTCAGAGGTCGGACTCTGAGGATTCCACCCTGGGGGAACCATTTTCGGCGTCTCAGTCCGAGAATTTGTTGGTCCAGTTCCACAAGGAGAGGGTCCGCTCGGCCTTTAAGTTGCCCCTTTTTAGAGCCAGCATAGAGTTCAGTCTCTACTTTAGGCTCTTTAAAAAGCTCCTCATGCTAACTATTCCTTCCCGATTCATCCTCTACTGGAAGGCCTTATCTACAAGGATTAGAACATCCGCATAGATTTTTTTTTTTTCTTCCTCCTAAAAAGTTTTTCGGTTTTATACCCCATGGAGGAACAGTCCACTAAGAAATGGGGTATCACCACAGTGGACGCAGCCGTGTCCTGCGCAAACAAGACCTTGACCTGTCCGGTGGACAACGTTCAAGTTTTTTAAAGACCCGACAGACAAGAGATTAGAGACGCTGTTAAAGACTTTTTTTTTTTTTTTTGGCCCCTTTCATGGAGAATGTTTATTTGTGGAAGATCTGGATGCATACGTTCAGAAAATTTCCAGTGACAAAAGCACACTGCTACCAGTAAAGAAAAGGTTTAGGGGTTCTCCCTCCTTTAAAAAATCTTACGCTACCAGGTGGTTCAGACGGCCTCCCGGACGGGTTAATACAGGTGGGAGGCCGCAGGGCCAGCCTCAGGCTTCCAAAATGGACCCATAAGCCAGGCAAGCCAGCATCTAAGACGGCATTATGAAGGTTCACCCCCCACTCAGCAGGGTGGGGGGAAGACTTCAGCTGTTTGCGGAGGCTTGACAAGGGAGGATCCAAGACAATGGGGTTCTCTCTACGATTCCGAGGGCTACAAGCTGGAGTTGAGCGAATTTCCTCCACCTCGCTTCTGGGCCTCAAGCATCCCGAAAGACCCAGGAAAAGAGGGTCCTTGGCTTCGGCCTTGCATCATCTATTATTCCAAGTAGTAATCGAAGAGCTGCCACTGGAAGAACCGTCCCCAAACCAAACTGAGACGTAAGACCCATTCTGGACCTCAAGGCCTTAAACAAATTCCTAAAGGTCCAGTCTTTTCGGATGGAATCGATCCGGTCAGTGGTTGCCTCCTTAACAAGGAGGGGAGTTTCTGGCGTCCATCGATGTAGGACGCATACTTACACATTCCCATCTTCCTCAACCATCAGAACCTGTTGCGCTTCACGGTAAATCAGCGCCACCTTCAATTCGTGGCCTTACCTTTTGGTCTGGCCACCACACCTCGTGTATTCACGAAAGTTCTGGCCCCACTATTAGCCAATCTAAGATCTCAAGGCATATCTATTGTAGCCTATCTAGACGATCTGTTGTTGAAAAGCCGATCAGTTGCTGATCTAAACGCAGCCTGGGTGCCTGTGCAAAGCCTCGAGTATTTGTGTCTACTCGTAGACACAGACCAAGAAAGATCTGTCTACCCCAGAGAAAGCTCGATGCTTTAAGAGAACTAGTTCAGCTAGTCAAGTCAGGGCCTCGACCCTCCATTCGCCTTTGTACGCAGCTACTGGGGAAAATGGTAGCCTCTTTCGAGGTCGTCCCATTCGCTCTGTTCCACTCAAAGGGGCTTCAATACGCCATCCTGTCGGCTTGGAACAAAAAGGCCAAGGCCTCCCTATGTCCCTCTCCTGGACAGTCTGGCAGAGCCTTGCTGGTGGCTGCTTCCCCAGAACTTACTAAGAGGAAAGTCTCTTTTGTTCCCATCGCTTGGCGGGTTGTGACCACAGATGCCAGTCTTCTGGGCTGGGGTGCAGTCCTGGAGGGCCTGTCTCTCCAAGGAAAATGGTCAATCACGAGAGGTCTCTACCTATCGACCTACTAGAGATTCGGGCAGTTCATCTAGCCCTGTCAACGTGGACGGACAGGTTGAAGGGGCTCCCAGTCAGGATTCAGTCCGACAATGCCACGGCTGTGGCATACATAAATCGCCAGGGGGGCACAAGGAGTCGTGCAGCCCAAAAAGAGGTGGATCGAGTTCTGATCTGGGCGGAAAAGTATGTCCCCTGCATATCTGCGGTTTTCATCCCGGGCATAGACAATTGGCAGGCAGAAGACCTAAGCTGCCAACAATTGCTCCCAGGAGAGTGGACTCTTCACCCCGACATCTTCCAGGGCATTTTTCAGAGGTGGGGAACACCTGATGTGGATCCTTTTGCATCGAGGTTCAATGCAAGGGTGGACAACTTTCTGTCCCGACAAGGGATCCACTCGCTTGCGGCACGGATGCGCTGGTGTTTCCATGGGACCAATTCTCCCTAATGTATGCATTTCCTCCACTGCAATTAGTACCCCGCCTCCTTCGCAGGATAAGGTCGGAAAAGAAACCTGTGATTCTGGTCGCTCTGGTGTGGCCCAGAAGGGCCTGGTACACAGAAATTGTAAGGATGTCCGTGGGGCATACATGGACCCTTCTGATTCGTCCAGACCTACTGTCTCAGGGACCGATATTCCATCCTTCCTTACCGTCTCTAAATGTAACGGTGTGGCTGAGCCCCATATCCTAAAAGGTGGGGTCTCTCTAATTCAGTAGTATCTACTTTAATTAATGCCAGAAAGCCAGCATCCAGGCTTATTTATTACAGAGTTTGGAAATCTTATGTGGCCTGGTGCGAAACCAGGGGGTGGCATCCCTGGAGGTTTCCCAGTAGCAGAATTCTAGATTTTCTGCAGATGGGGGCAGACTTGAAGTTGGCCCTAAGCACCATTAAGGACCAGATCTCGGCCTTATCGATTTTGTTTCAAAAGCCACTGGCTACACATTCTCTGGTCAAACCCTTTTTACAAGGTGTATCCTCCAGTCAAGACCCCCTTGTGTCCGTCGTATCTGAATCTGGTCCTGTCTGTTGTGCAGAAGCAATCCTTTGAGCCTTTGGCTCACATTCCATTGGTCATTCGGCCCAGGAGGTAGTTTTCTTGATAGCCATAACCTCTGCTGGGAGGGTATCGTAGTTGGCGGCCTTAACGTGTAAGGAACCATACCTTACTCTCCATAAGGACAGAGTGGTCCTATGGCCTCACCCGGTTTTCCTTCCTAAGGTTGCCGATGGCTTGAGGGGAGAGGTTCCCCCGTTTAAGGTTAAAGCACATTCCACTAGCGGTGGGTACTTCCTGAGCAGTGCATCACCAAGCCACCTTGGCTCAGGTCTGCATGGCCGCGACGTGGTCGTCTGTCCATACTTTCACAACATTTTACGAAATTGGACATAAGGAAGGTGAGGAAAGCGCCTTTGGGCGCAGTGTGCTGCAGTTTGATTCCTCACGTCTGATGGCGGCCTGCGTTGTTGTCTCCCTCCCCTCAGTAAGCATTTCTTTGGGACGTCCCACATAGTAATTACTATGCTTCTCTGTGTCCCGTGATGTACGATAAAGAAAATAGGATTTTTTTATAACGGCTTACCTGTAAAATCCTTTTCTTGGAGTACATCACGGGACACAGAGCTCCCACCCCTCTTGTTTGGGGATATTGGGACACTTATTGCTTTGCTACAAAAACTGAGGTACTCCCAGTATGGGAGGGGTTATATAGGGAGGGAACTTCCTGTCTAATTGATTACACCAGTGTCCACACCTGAAGGTAGGCTCTATAACCCACATAGTAATTACTATGCTTCTCTGTGTCCCGTGATGTACTCCAAGAAAAGGATTTTACAGGTAAGCTGTTATAAAAAATCCTATTTTTGTGACATTACGATTAAGGTGTGTATGTGTGTTTGTATATAATTAAAAAAACGTTGCGATCTACCAAGCTCCGTGCATCAAAACTGCCTGCACCACTATGCACACCAGGTGCTGCATTGTAATAAAGGGAATGTGAAAAGTTCCAGTCAGATCCAAAATGCACGGAATTCTAATTTATCTGAACACGCCTAAATGCAGATAAAGACACTGTATGAATATCACCATTGAACAATCGCTACTTGATGTTTTGTATGCGTTGTTTTTAGAAATGTTTGTGTATAAATGTATTTTTGAAACTGCCATTAACAAGGAGGCCTTGGACCTCAACACTGGTACTGTAAACCTGCATCTAGAGAACATTTCTAAATGCATGTAATGCTTTTTCAGGGATGCTGTTTACACTAGGCGCTTAAGTGCATTCAGTTTATCTGCGTTTTAGAGTAGATGGATTTCTGTGTCTAGAATTCAATTGGAAGATCTAATCTCGGCTAAACACATGTCAACACGTGGCTAAAGCAATGCAGGCGTGGCTGACGGACATTAAAGCAGGAGCGTCTAAACGCAGGAAAAAGTGATGTGGGAGACACAAAAAAAAAATAGGTTTCTACTTCACAGATCACTTGTGTGCATAGCTACACAGGCGTGCCAGTGTGATTGAAGCCTAAGGCCCCTTTCACACAGGGCGAATCTGCTCGGCAGACTGAGAGATCGCTCTGTTGATCCCTGCTGAGCAGGGGGGTGACAGGTCTGCCTCTGCTCATTGTGCAGACATGGACCTGTCAGAGCCCCGCTGTTCTCTATAGCAGTGGTCATCAACCCTGTCCTCAAAGCCGACTAACAGGCCAGGTTTGCAAGATAACTGAAATACATCATAGATGATATCCTTTGCTGCTCAGTGATTTCAATATTCTAGTCTGCATCTCCCTAAGGTAATGCTGGCCTGTTAGTGGGCTCTGAGGATAGGGTTGATGACCACTGCTCTATAGGAAGATCGGATGAAAATACAGCTTGTCCTTTTTCATACGTTTGCCATCCGTCCAGCAGATCGTATCGCCATCCCTCCTGTTTTCAGCGGATCTTGTCAGATCGGATTGCAGGAGGGTGTCAGTTGACACATCTCCACTGACATCCGCCTGCCCATACCAGTCAATGGGTGGCCCTCAACAGCGGGGCTCTGACAGGTCCATCCCTACACAGTGAGCAGAGATGGACCTGTCATCCGTTGAGCAGGTGGAGCGATCCTCTGCTGAGCCTGTGGAGTCTTCTGTGCGGATCTGCCCCTTGTGAAGTGACGGGTCTATTTTTCAGGTGGATCTAAGCGGGCCACCCATTGACTTGTATGGACAGGCAGATGTCGGCTCTTTTCTTGGACTACAGAAAGATTAGCCTTTGTGTTGTACAGATAAGGAGTGGAAGAGGGAGGTTAAGTAGTTGAACAAAAGACAAGTGGGTGGGCGGACACAACTCAGTCCACAGAAATACTGTTTATTTATTTTTTTTGTCAGACCCAACCAGACATGGGGGCCAGACACAGCAGATCACTCATCGGAGTACCAAGCAGCGGTTCTCTGCACTGGTACCAAGTGATCGCTGTGACCAATTGCAGCAATCGCGTGTCAAGTCATAAAGAGGACTTCATTCAGAACTACTGTGATTTATCGCAGGGATCACATGGTACAGGGCCATTTGTCGGCTCCCTTTACCATGTGATGGTTGTAACCAATCTCAGATTATCACAGGAATGCAAAAAGGAATGCTTATAAATAAATTGCGATAGTATCCTACCGCTGTGGCGGTGATGTGTGCTGGCTGCTCAGATATCACTGATCAGCAGTACATTGTCACCAGACATGCCTTGTTCACACTATATGCACATACACACTGATGGGGGGGAAGACTTTACTTGCAGAAGCATGAGTTTACATGAGTTCAGTGCGTTTTTATGCACATTGACCTCAATTTTCATGCACAGAGACATTGCACTCTGTTATTTTCTCTTCTACCCTGTTCACACCACAATGTTGATGTTGCGTCAGTTTTTTACAGTGCAGAAAACCGCATACATGTTGCAGAATTATGCGCAAAAAAAATAAGCACGTGATGCTAGTGTTGTAAATGGGGCACATTGAAAACAATTGTTATCTTGGTGCCCTTGCAGATCACGTGCAGAAAAGCTCCCGTCTCTGCACATGGTGTGAACAAGGTCTTAAACCCCTGCATGAGTAAGCCTTTACGTTTTCTGATTCATCAAATAAACATGGGTAAGAAGCCTTAAAATCCACTTTTGGCTTGTAAATGAAGTCCTTGAGATTCTCTACTAATCCTTGCAATGTTTACTTGATGCAAATATGTTTGTGCTAATATCTATTCTGAGAACAAATATTCATCCACATGATCCAGCTGCTGAATTCTGTGGGTGATTGCATTGCTTCTCACTCTTGTAAACTACTGCAACAACAAGTGGGCTCAAAAGAAGTCTGCAGTGCGTGTGTGTATATAGGTGGTGGTGCCCATATGTGGGCAACATTTCCAACATTTTAGTATTAACCTCCCTGGCGGTCTTCCCGTGTGTGGCACGGGGTGAGATTTTTAAGCTAAGATCGGTAACCCCGTGCCACACACGGACTTGCCTCGCTGGATGCAGAAAAAAGTTTACTTACCTTTTCTCTGCGATCCAGCGATGAATCCCCGCAGTACACGGCGGCCGGATGTCCGCCTGATGCTGTGTGTACCGCCGATTTCCCTTCCCTGCGAGCGTCGCGACGTAGGGGGGGGAACGGCGCCAAATTCAAAAATGTAAACAAACACTATACATACAGTACACTGTAATCTTATAGATTACAGTACTGTATGTAAAAAATACACACCCCCCATGTCCCTAGTGGTCTGCCCTGTACACTACATGTCATTTTATATAATAAAAACTGTTCTTTCTCCCTGCAAACTGTAGATTGCCCATAGCAACCAAAAGTGTCCCTTTATGGCAAAAATTGTGTTAGAGCAGCTAAAAAACAGCGATAATAAATCAGAATCACTTGCAGAATTTAGCGATAGCGATTTGTGGGGAAATTCGTCATAAAAAGAAAAATAATGACAGCAAAAATTCTGCAACTGAGCAAATTTCAGTGATTTTGATTTGATTACATTATTGAATAATTTTTACTATAATTATATTATTTGTTTATAATTTTTAATAAAAAAAAAAAAATCATACCCGGGATGCCTATTAGACTCTTGTTTGGATATATTTCAGTGAGTTATTCCTAAGAATTACAAGCCTACAGTATAAAACGCCAAATTCCCTTGCAAATAATGGTACCGCTTTAAGCACCTAAAATCTGAAAGAATCATACCGCCAGGGAGGTTAAAGGATAATCAAATGGCCTATGCCCTGCAGTATAAAAATGTTGTTGTCTGGATTAAAAAGATTGAAACCCTGCAGCCTTCTAGCCTTTTGGGGGGTCTGTTTCCATCCATCTCTGCTGGCCTATAAAAAGACAGCAATGTACTCCACTGTTGTCACCATTAAAAGTAGCTACCACCCTGCATAAATGAATATGGGCTGGAGGGGGGTGAGGGGGTCTGCTTACTGGGTCAAGCATGTAAAACATATTTTTCCTTTAAAGTGTGTATTGTGGAAGTAATGGCGCTGTCTGTGCTCCTCCCTAGAGGTATTAAGGGAGAAGAAAAGAAGGGGAGATGATGCTTATACAGTGCTACAAAGAGATATATATATATATATATATATATATATATATATATATATATATAAATTATATTTCACACCAAATTTTGTTTTATATATAAATAAATAGTCTACCTTAATCCTACACCTGACTGACACAGTATCCAATATTGAGACCTAAACCTGGATAAGTGAAAGACATGCACATCAAGCTGCGCCTAAATAAGATATGTGAACCTTCAGTTCAGGTACTTTGTAAATCAACAAAAGATAATAGAAGATATTATCCACTTGTGAAAAATATGTGACAAACCAATATATACTGTGCAAGTAAATATATGCGCATCTGTGTGCGCACCACCACCAACTAGTGGTGTAAATTGGTGCTATAAAAATGAGTGTAGATTTAAAATAAACAAAGGTATGCAATGGTATGCAAAAGTCCCATCACAGGTGTGCATCCAAAAATAAGGTAAGGTAAAAATCTCACAGAAAACAGTCCCAATAAATTATAAAAGGAACATAAAACGTCCAAGCAATAAGTCACTTAAAGTGCAGTGATCCGTGATGGGTAGATAATCAATATATGCAATGTGCGATTCCGATGTGGCTCCGGTGCTCCCCCACCAGGGTTCCCACTCACCAGAAACGCTCACCCCTGCAGGGGTAAAGTGCATGTAGTTCCACGCTGTGGACCTTGGGTTTGTCCTATCCTCCCGTCGGCTGTCATCCGATGTTGGAGCTTCTGTATATACAGTGGGAACACGTCCAAGTTCCTCCGGAAGAAAAAACAAACTACCATAGTCTTTAGTTCTACTTTAACTACTTTAACTACTTCCATGAATGTCCTCGGGTAAAAGCAGTTCTACCGGGATGATATGCGTTGAAAGCAGCCGATCAGACCGTTCTGTATCTAATCGGCTGTATTGGAGGCCAGAGTAGAGATCTGGGGTCTAAAAGAGGACCTGTCACGGCCCATGCTGTCCCAAGGAATGATGTTATCCATTGTGATAGCAATAAATTTAGCCCAAAAAATATGTAATTTTTTTTTTTTTATTTGTATAAAACCTACTTTTTTTTTTATAAAGCATCCCCTCGTGCTTGGGTGTAGATGCAAACACACACGTTGCTCAAGCATGCTTATGTAAACGTCAGAGCAAGAGCAATAATTCTAGCACCAAAACTCCTGTGTAACTCTAAACTGGTAACCTGTGAAGGCGTTTAAAATGACACCTATGGAGAATTTTAAGCACCGTAGTTTGCTGCTATTCCATGGGCAGATGCAATTTTAAAGTGTGACATGTTGGGCATCTATAACATCTTTTACACTATACAATAATATGGGGGTAAATAGTGTGTGTGTGTGTGTGTGTGTTTTTGTCATTAAAGTGTATTTTTTCTTTCCAAAAAAATTGCGTTTGAAAATCTGCTGCACAATTACCGCGAGACATAAAAAAAATTCAACACCCGTTTTTGTTCTTTAGGGCCTCGTGTATGTTTTGGGGTTTCTAAGTAATATTCTAGCAAAAAAAGTAGTCTAGTACCGTAGGAGCATAGTGTCAGAGTTGGCCCGGATACGAAGTTGTTAATACTTGATTGTTTCCCTGTCTATTCAGGGGGATCTATATATTCTGTGGTTTTAAAGATTTGTGTCCTCTCCTAGAGAGCACTGTGCAAATTTCTGGATGACCTTGCAAAGGAAATCTATTTCTTGGGTCAAAATATTTTCATGGCAACTTTTAGTACTAAATATGTTGCCATTAGTTGCAAAAATATTTTTATTTTATCTTTGTATTGATTTTGTCTGTTATATCATTAGGTAGGGCATTCTGCATCTTTAACTTCATAAAGTATCCCTTCCTGTAATGATGGTAAAGTCACTATTCAATCAGACACAATTAATGCAGTAAAACACATTTTTTCTATTGACTTTTTGTGGGTACAGACAACAAGGAAACGCATATTATTTTAAACCATTTTTGAGACCTGAGTGGCAGCACAAATTTCTTCCATTATTCCTTTGCTAATGTGTGTGTGGTCTTTATTTTTATATATATATATATATATATATATATATATATATATATATATATATATTATTAATAATAATAATAATAATAATAATAATAATAATAATAATAATAATAATAATAATAATAATAATAATAATAATAATAATAATAATTATATAGTAATAATAATATATATTTTGAACTTCATGCACCACTAAACTTTGAAACAACCCTGTTAGTGGATGGTTTCATTTGAACAGTCCTTTCTGACGGTGTTTTGGTTTGCCGTTTCCTTCAACGCACTATAGTTTCGTATTATGCACAATAAATACACTTAAGCAAACTCATTACCACAGGTAAAGCTACATCGTAAGATAAAATAGTTACAGCTTTGACTGATGTGGTATTAACTGGTAGTGTCCTATGCAAAAATGAGGCTTTCAGGGATCAAGAAAATAATTGTCCTTCTACTGTTAGTGGGTGTAATGCAGAGAAAAGCCTTTTCTCACTGGGTGAGCTGTGTCTTTGCTGTAGGCTACTTCAGAACGCATCAGAGTCTATGCTGGAAATCCATCTGTTCTGCTGATATAAGACTGGGAAGCATAGGAAAGCTGTGTGGGTTTTCAAGTTCTTCCTTTTTTTTTTTACTTATACTGTATCTATGTATTCCATATTAAAGGGGTTGTAAAGGTACAATTTTTTTTTTTTTTTCCTAAATGGCTTCCTTTACCTTAGTGCAGTCCTCCTTCACCTACTTCATCCTTCAATTTTGCTTTTAAATGTCCTTTATTTCTTCTGAGAAATCCTCACTTCTTGTTCTTCTGTCTGTAACTCCACACAGTAATGCAAGGCTTTCTCCCTGGTGTGGAGTGTCGTGCTTGGCCGCTTCCTTGGACTACGGGAGAGTCGGGACGCTCTGTACATTGCAGATAAAGGAGCTGTGTGTTAGTGGATGTCCTGACTCTCCTGTTGTCCAAGGGAGGGGGCAAGCACGACACTCCACACCAGGGAGAAAGCCTCGCATTACTGTGTGGAGTTACAGATAGAAGAACAGGAAATGAGGAATTCTCAGAAGAAATAAAAAGACATTTAAAAGCAAAATCAAAGGATGAGGTAAGTGAAGGAGGACAGCACCAAGGTAAAGGAAGCTAGTTAGGGAAACAAATGTGTACCTTTTACAACCCCTTTTAAAGGGACAATTCATTTATACATTTAACTGTGCTGTGTGGGAGGTGAAGATTCATTTGAAGCTCATTCTGCCTTTTGTGTCATGTGTGCTTGACTGAGCTGCTCAATGTAAAGTTGTGACCCTTTTAAGCTGGTTATACTTTAACAGTATATTGATTTTTACATTTTACCAAAAAGCTCAGGTTGGAAAATGTTTCCAAACCAGAGTGTGTGCTTTAAAAAAAAAAAAAATTGTGTGTGTTTTATTTTTAATATAATTTCTGGATTTTTTTTGTATGATTGCCAAGTGTCCCTCTGTCTGCAAGAAAGGTCTCCCTGTCTAAACAGTTGTCCTGTGGCATGTCCCACCAATTTCCTCTACTCCAGGAAAGCATAAAAAGCTAGTGCCAAGTTGTAGGGATCGACCGATATAGTTTTTTCAGTGCTGATACGATACCAATTTCAGCCACCTCTCAGGCTGATTTATTCTGGATCGATATTTCGTACATTTAAATATTATTTATTTATTTTATCACTGTTATTGCTGTTTCGAGGACTATAAACCATCCCTTGGCCGTAATAGGCAGTGACCTGTGCTCTTTTTATCGAGGGATTAAATACTTCTTTTTTTTTTTTTTAAGCTGATGCCTTTTTAACCGATTGCTGACTGCCTCACGCACTTGTACGTCGGCAGCATGGCACAGGCAGGCAAAGCAAAGTGTATATATACGTTGCTTAGCATCTGCCACCTAATGGGCGTGCGCCCAACACGGTCTCCGTGGTGGTGCCTGCGGGATCTGCGGACTCTGTCGGTGTTCAGAGATCGAGTCACAGAACGGGAGGATGCCTTTGTAAACGAGGCATCTCCCTGTAGTGCCTAGTGACACAACACTGATAGTCTGCTCCCTCTTATCAGGAGCAGCGATCAGTGTTGTCACAGTAAGTCCTGCCAGTGTGGTTAACCCCTTCACAGCCAGTGTCATTTACACAGTAATCCAGTGCATTTTTATAGCACTGATCGCTGTATAAATGACAATGGTGCCAAAACAGCATCAAATGTGTCTGATGTTCCCGCCATAATGTCGCAGTCATAAAAATCGCAGATCGCTGCCATAACTAGTAAAAAAAAAAAGTATAATAAAAATGCCATGAAACTACCCCCTATTTTGTGGACACTATTTTTTGCACAAATTGATTACGTTTTTTTTTAATTTATTTTTATTTTTTGTTTTACCAAAAATATGTAGAATATATATCGGGCTAAACCTGAGGTAAAAAACATGTATGTATGTGTATTCTAGCAACATTGTCGCTCTGATTTATTTATATATATATATAATGTGTATGTATATATGTGTATGTATGTATGTATAGCACAAAATTTTTAAAGTGCAAATACCACCAAAAGAAATCTGTGTTTTGCAGGGGGAAAAAAGGACATCAATTTTGTTTGGGAGGCACGACCGCGCAATTGTCGGTTAAAGCGATGCAGTGCCAAAACGCAAAAAAGTGGCCTGGTTATTTGGCAGCCAAATCCTCCAGCTGAAGTGGTTAAGGTGCCAGTAAATCCAGGAAGTGATTTGGGTTACTAGATCTGAAACGCAAACGGATGTGCCTGCTGGTTGCTCAGGCTGGCTGGTGGCTAGCTGGTGCTGAGTTTGGCTGCCTGGCTTCTGCATTTGGCAGAGCATTGTCTACTTTTGCTATGAAGATCCCACCGGGTAGAGGATGACAATTCGCTTCCCATGTGTGGCCCTACCCTTTTACCTTTTGCTATAGTGCAATGTTAAGGGCATTGTCCAAAACGGCAAGAGGGGGACCTCCTGACTGAGTATAAATTGAGTGGATTGTGTCTGTAGGCCCCTATACTACAGTTATTCGCAAATCTGAAATAGGGGCTGAGTGCGCCATTTACAACTAACATGGCTCAGGTTGGTTGAGCAGCACTTTGTATCTTTCCTGAATCTTAAATAGAACTAGGAGTCATGCAGCTTCTTAAAACAGTGGAGAATGAGAGCTTCTTCTACAAGCTTTAACCAGACACTGATCGTCACAAGACTGCTATATACTACTGATGAGAAAAGGTATTGAGCAAATGATTGCATTTCCATGTTCTGTGGGAGACTAGATGCAGGTGAAACTCGAAAAATTTGAATATCGTGCAAAAGTTCAATTATTTCACTGATGCAACTTGAAAGGTGAAACTAATATGAGATCGACTCATTACATGCAAAGCCAGATGGTTCAAGCCATGATTTGTCATAATTGAGATGATTATGGCTTGCAGCTCATGAAAACCCCAAATCCACAATCTCAGAAAATTTGAATATTGTATGCAATCAATAAAACAAGGATTGTACATGGAATATTGGACCTCTGAAAAGTATAAGTATGCATATGTACTCAGTACTTGGTTTGGGCCCCTTTTTGCAGCAATTACTGCCTCAATGCGGCATGGAAGCCATCAGCCTGTGGCACTGCTGAGGTGTTATGGAAGACCAGGATACATAGTTACATAGTCAGGTTGAAAAAAGACACAAGTCCATCCAGTTCAACCATAAAAAAATAAAAATAAACAAACAAAATAAAAATAAAACACAGTACATCGCATATACCCAACTCCATACCCACTGTTGATCCAGAAGAAGGCAAAAAACCCCAGCAGAGCATGATCCAATTTGCTACCGGAGGGGAAAAAATTCCTTCCTGATCCCCCGAGATCCTGATCCCCCGGATTTACCCCGGATCAACTTGCCTACAAAACTTAGTACTCAGTTATATTATGTACATTTAGGAAAGTATCCAGGCCCTTCTTAAAGCAATCTACTGAGCTGGTCAGAACCACCTCTGGAGGGAGTCTGTTCCACATTTTCACAGCTCTTACTGTGAAGAAACCTTTCCGTATTTGGAGGTGAAATCTCTTTTCCTCTAGCCGTAAAGAGTGCCCCCTTGTCCTCTGTGTTGAACGTAAAGTGAATAACTCAACACCAAGTTCACTATATGGACCTCTTATATATTTGTACATGTTGATCATATCCCCCCTTATTCTCCTCTTCTCAAGAGTGAATAAATTCAGTTCCTCTAATCTTTCCTCATAGCTGAGCTCCTCCATGCCTCTTATCAGTTTGGTTGCCCTTCTCTGCACTTTCTCCAGTTCTCCGATATCCCTTTTGAGAACTGGTGCCCAAAACTGGACTGCATATTCCAGATGAGGTCTTACTAATGATTTGTACAGGAGCAAAATTATATCTCTATCTCTGGAGTCCATACCTCTCTTAATACAAGTAAGGACTTTGCTCGCTTTGGAAACCGCAGCTTGGCATTGCATGCCATTATTGAGCTTATGATCAACTAAAACCCCCAGATCCTTCTCCACTACAGATCCCCCCAGTTGTACTCCCCCTAGCATGTATGATGCATGAATATTCTTAGCCCCCAAGTGCATAACTTTACATTTATCAACATTAAACCTCATCTGCCACATAGTTGCCCAATTAGACAGAGCATTGAGGTCGGCTTGTAAATTGGAGACATCCTGTAAGGACGTTATTCCACTGCATAGCTTGGTGTCATCTGCAAAGACAGAAATGTTACTTTTGATCTCAGACCCAATATCATTTATAAATATATTAAAAAGTAAGGGACCCAACACTGAACCTTGGGGTACACCCCTGATAACCTTGGACTATTCAGAGTATGAATCCTTAACCATGACCTCTGAATTGTCTTTCAGCCAGTTTTCTATCCATTTACAAACTGCTATATCCAACCCTTTAGACCTTACCTTACACATGAGCCGTGTGTGGGGAACTGTATCGAACGCTTTAGCAAAATCCAAGTATCCCACATCCCCAGCCACGCCTCTGTCCAGGGTTTTACTTACCTCTTCATAAAAGGAAATCGGGTTTGTCTGACAACTTCTGTCTTTCATGAATCCATGCTGTCTGCTGCTTAGTTTGTTTCCAGCAAGAACTCATCCATGTGGTCTTTTATTAAACGTTCCAGTATCTTCCCAACTATAGAAGTTAACTACTTGGTAAAGACTTTGTTCCCTTTTTTAAATATGGGCACTACATTGGCTCTACGCCAATCTAGTGGTACTATTCCCATCATTGAGTCCCTAAATTGAAATTACAGAGCTCAATTCTTAATCTTTTTTTTTTTTTTTACTCCCAGGAGATGGGAGTAGGCAGACCCTCCCCCCAGAGGCAATCTGCCATCCTTCTCCATGCCCCTGGGTGGCAATGGCGGGTGTGAGGGAGGACCTCCCCCTCACCCTACCTGCTCCACTTGGGGACCCCGACAGGCAGAGGGACTCCCCCCCCCCCCCCCCCCCCCCCCCCCCCCCTACAAGCAGGGCCTACATGCTCAGACTTCACCTTTTTTTACTATTAATATATTTAAATAATTTTTTTGGGGGTTTGTCCTATCTTTTGCAATCTGTCGTTCATTTTGAATTTTTCCATCCTTGATTTCCTTTTTATATATTCTATTATATTCTTTGTAACATTTAAACGACACTAGTGTTCCTTCATTTTATTTTATTTTTATTTTTAGCCTTTTAAACTTCTTTTAAACTTCTTGCCCATGGGAATATACTTTGCAGTGAGGTTCCAGACAGCTTTTTTAAAGAATTTCCATTTCTGTTCTGTGTTCATCGGTGCCAATATTCTCTCCCAGTCCAAGTCCTGGAGAGCAGCCCTCATTCTTGGAAAGGATGCTTCAATAGAAGCCTTCAGCTCTTCTGCATTGTTTGGTCTCTCATTCTCTTGGCAATGCCCCATAGATTCTCTATGGGGTTCAGGTCAGATGAGTTTGCTGGCCAATAAAGCACAGTAATCCCACATTCATTGAACCAGGTTTTGGTGCTTTTGGCAGCGTGGACAGGTGCCAAGTCCTGCTGGAAAGTTGAGTCAGCATCCCTATAGAGCTTGTCTGCAGAAGAAAGCATGAAGTGCTCCAATATCTCCTGGTAGATGGCTGCGGTGACCCTGGACTTAATGAAGCGCAGTGGACCAACACCAGCAGATGTCATGGCTCCCCAAATCAACACAGACTGTGGGAACTTCACACTGGACTTCAAGAATCTTGCAGTGTGTGCCTCTCCATTCTTCCTCCATACTCTGGGTTTTCAAATGAGATTTGCTCTCATCAGAAAAGAGGACTTTGGACCACTGAGCAACACACCGGGTCTGTTTTTATTTAGATGCATCTGACGTTTGTTGTTCAGGAGTGGCTTGACGAGAGGGATACATATCTAATACATTTTTTTTTTTTTAAGTTGCATTAGTGAAATTAACTTTTGTACAATATTCATATTTAAGTTTCACCTGTATATTGAAGTTGGGGGCCCTGAGTTTAGTAAAAAAAATAAAAAAATATTGGGGACATCCTCTGCAAAAGAGGGGTGTGTGTGTGTGTGTGTGTGTGTGCTTTTTTTCCCCTCTAATTACATTCAGGTAAAAAAAACCTTGAGACTTTAGAACAACTTTACCCATTTCAAACACCCCATCAATGTCCTATATACTCGCCCTTCCATTGCTCCCCCATAATTCTGTTTGGCACTAGAAGCATAATAAAACTCCTAGCAGCTAATGGGTATGGAGGTGAACTTACTTCACTGGGACAGTCACATTGGTAAGTGAGTACCAAAAGGATAGTGCAAGGAATAAGCACGTATTCCAATAAAGTAGATTGTAGAGGTGGACACACTTATTACTAAATATACAAACATACCATTCTTGATCTTTAGGCCCTGTTCACATACAGTGCAGTGACCTGTTTTACCACACTGGAAGAACGTAGGGCAGAGCTAGGACGCATAGAAAACAATGATTTTCTTTGTCATAATCGCACTGCAACACATCCTAGATGTGCAGTGAAAATTAGTTGTGATAAAATGCAGGCTTTAAAAAAAATAAGATTGCAGCAAACGGGACAGGATCACATGTTCTTGTACAGCAGCACAGCGCACAGTCACTTTTGTGCACTTCAAATAAAGCTTGTACAAACAAAGGAAAAGGAGTGGTGTGATGCGCTGCAACGCACTGCAGCTGTAATGGACTGCTGCAGTTGGTAGTGTACTCCAGCTCTCTGTTGCTGTGTGAACATTTGGCAACTTTCGGGGGGGGTTGGGGTTGGAACAGGGGCCAGTTTTTGACAGGTACCCTTTCCTCACTTCCAGAGACGGCAGCACTGTCCCTTGGAATTTTGCCCCCCTCCTCCTTACCCCGGGCCAATTAGAGCGGCATGCTTTTTTCATGCACAGTAGGGAACCATCTGTGAAGGTGAGAGGCTTCACTGCCAGTTTCCCTTACCAGGAATGTCGGCGGTAGCACTCGACACCCGATCCCAAAATCGTGGGAACCCTGGACGGGTAAGTGTCCTAATATTAAAAGTCCGCAGCTAGGGTATTTTGTAGCTGTAGACTTTTAATTTTTTCGTGGGGGGGGGGGGGGGATGCAACACCTTTTTTCTCAACCCAATATTTTTTTATGTTTTAAAACCAAACAAAATTGCCAGAGTTGCGTCATTCTAAAGTGTATAGCAGCCCTCAAAATTTCCACTCTCCTGATAGCATTTGGTGAGTGGATTTAAGCTGGGGGCGAGTGATGACAGGGCTGCATGACCAATCTGTGCCTACACTTAGAGCCCTGATGCGATTGGTGGCTGAAGAGAAAGGTGCATGCTTGGGAAAAGTAGTCTGGTGAGGCGCACACAGGCAGAGCAGTATTCCATGAGATAATCTACGAGGGCGTGTTTAGAAGCGCAATTAAGCACAGGCCGTGTATGAATTAGGTGGGGCAAGTGGTGGCGAGTAACTCTTGAGACCTGGCTAGTAGCTCAGGGGTTGAAATTCTGAGCCCTGGTGTATAGCATAATGGTTTCATGAGAACAATGTTTTACCAGGTAGGCATATGGTATGTAGTTCTCAGCTGCCTTGGAAGGTGATCAGCTCTGCCTCTTTCCTCACAGAAAAGTCCCTATCATGTGCTAAGTCAGCCAACATTGACTTATTATATTTGTTCTAAGGTTAGAGGCCTGGAATTGGTGAAAACAATGATGGAACAAGTGTTCTTGTACCATGACACGCTCATGCCACCTATTGAAAGAAATAACAAAACACCTGAGCCTCTTTTAGGTCGAGTTCTGTGCAAAATATACTTTGTGCATGAGGCCTAAATCTCTCACTAGTTAAAACAATCTCCTAGAAGACTTTCCTCCTGGTAGTAGTGTTTTGAAAGAAAAAAAATTGCCTAATGCTTGTAAAAGTGTTTTAACGTTTTTACAAGCTTTTAGGTGCGTTTATTGGTGTCAAGCGCTTGGGTGTTTACTATTTAGGCCAATTTTAAAATGATTATTCTGGCTTTTGAAATGAATAAACACTCAAGTGCTAACTGTGGCTATGTTGCATGTGACCTGTGGCATATTGGTACGGTAGGTTAATTGGCTCCTGTCTAAATTGGTCCTAGTATGTATGCGAGTTAGGGACTTTTAGATTGTAAGCTCTTTGAGGGCAGGGACTGATGTAAATGTATAATGTGTAAAGCACTGCGTAATTTGACAGCGCTATAGAAGTACCTGTAATATATAACAATGATCCTCTTATTTGCAACCTTTTGGTCTATTGCATATGCAATTGAAAGCATTTTGTTATACCTGTTTGATAGGTGTATAAAATACAATCTTGGAACCTGAGAAATGTATGCTATCCCTATGCCGTTATGTTTGTGGACTACAACTCCCCTTCCACTGCGATAAACAGTAGTAGTTCTAGGGTCACAACACTACTCTATAAATATAGTGCAGTGAGTGAACATTGTCACCATAGGACAAGAAGTGTTTTGCTGTCTTATCAAGTGACTCAAAGGCAGAGAAAAAAAAAGTAATGCAGCCACCATATCCAAAGACTGGTAAGCTGCTATATATTAAAATGTTATACTTGGGTTTAGATACACTTTAAAAACAGACGTGGCATGAATTCAAATGCAGGCATAGCTCACTAAGTTTTAAATAATATGCGTTTTTTATTTTTTTTATCTAAAATGAAGTCCGCATTTGTCCTCTGCTCTAGAAAATGTAGCAGATAAACGATTTCACCTGACAATGGCAGCCTGTAAATAGAATTGTGTGCTGGCTTTGTATGCTGGCACACAAACTGCTGTATCACCCTCTGCTGATGTGATGTGATAAGCCCCGGGGATTTGTCTCCCAGAGCAAATGGCATTCATGAGCTAAAGGACTTGTGAAAAACACGTGCCTGCCCTGAATGGCGGCCTTGTAGTGACCACCTCTGGGACACTTGTAGAGTGCGCTGTACAAATCCCTCTTTCAGACTTTGCTATAGTGTTTCTCCTTCTTCCTTTTTTTTTTTTTGAGCATTGAGTGTTGCAAACTGCTAGTAGATAGCCAGAAAGCATGGTTGCATGTTGTGTATGTAATATGTACATGGTTTAAAAAAGGAAATGCATTTGTTTTTTCCACAAAAATTATTATTTTTATAGCAGCAAAGCCGCATTAAAGGGGTTGTAAATGTTCATTTACTTTTTTTTTTTCTAAATAGGTTCCTTTTAAGTTAGTGCATTGTTGGTTCACTTACCTTTTTTTTCCTTTGGTTTCCCTTCTAAATGTTTTTTTTTTTTTTCCTGAATTTCTCACTTCCTGTTCCTCCTCAGTAAGCTGTTCTGGCTGACTAACCCCCAGCCAGAGAGGCTCGGATGATGGGGGCAAGTTTACTGAGGAGAAACAAAGTGAGAAATTCAAAGAAAAAAAAACATTTAGAAGGGAAATCGAAGGAAAAAGTAAGTGAACCAACAATGCACTATTTAGAAAATAAACTTTTACAACCCCTTTAAGGTCCTATGTAATACAGACAGATAATGCACATAAAGAACCAATAGGAACAAAAAGGGAAGGGGTGCATGTTTACCCAGTATACACTAGCATCTCAACAACTGTATAATCTGGAGCAAAATAAGCATATTTAAAATGCACAAAGTAGCATGCTAAGCTTGGAATCTAACTAAAGTGCAAGTAACCCCAAAATCTATTTTTCAGTATTTTTAGTGTCAGGTCTTGCTGTATACAGTTTTCTTATTTTCCTTTTTGGCTACCTGTAAAATTTGTTGCAGGCTGACAATTTTAAAGTAATTGTAAACAATCACTTTGGAAAACTGCCCATTCACTTTTAAAAGTAAAATTAACCATTTGCTTACTGGGCACGTATACCCCCTTCCTGACCAGGTGAAATTTCAGCTTCCTAAACTGTGTCGCTTTAACTGACAATTGCGTGGTCGTGCGACGTGGCTCCCAAACAAAATTGATATCCCCAATAGAGCTTTCTTTTGGTGGCATTTGATCACCTCCTGCGGTTTTTATTTATTGCGCTATAAACAAAAAAAGAGCAACAATTTAGAAAAAAAAACAATATTTTTTACTTGTTGCTATCATCATAGCCCTTTTTTTTAAACTTCTTTTTTTTTTTTTCTCAGTTTAGGCTGATACGTATTCTACATATTTTTGGTAAAAACTGGTTTGCGGAAAATATGGGACAGAATTATTATTAATTTTTTTTTTTTTTTTTGCTAGTAATGGCGGCGACCTGCGACATTATGGCGGACACTTTTGACACATTTTTGGCGCCATTCACATTTATACAGCGATCAGTGCTATAAATATGCACTAATTACTGTATAAATGTGACTGGCATTGAGGTGGTTAACACTAGGGGGTGAGGAAGGGGTTAGTTGTGTACCCTGCATTGTGTTCTAACAGTGGGGGGAGGGGGATGACTGGGGGAGGTGACCGATCTGTGTCCCTATGTACAAGGGACACAGATCAGTCTCCTTTCTCCCTGACAGGACATGGATCTCTGTGTTTACACACACAGATCCACGTCCTTGTCTCTGTAATCGCCAATCGCGAGTGCCTGGCGGACATCGTGGCTGCCAAGCACGCACAACGGCTTCTCAGTGATGCGGCATGCTCGCGTGCGAGCCCGCCGTATCAGTGGCCTGGAGGAGCGGAGGCGGTAAAAAGACGGCGACCTGGAGAATTAGAACCACCCTGTGGTCATACAAAGTCGTACCAAAAAAAGGGGGTTATATCCTGCGCTAATCTACAAACAATTGATGAAGAAAAATTGACTTGAAGAACAAAGCTGCAACATAAACCTGTGATAATCATGTGATAAACAATGGAAAGGCAAATAGTTGCACTAAGTGGTACTAAATACAATAAAATATTTGTACTGCATAAATAAACAGTGAAAATAAATATGATCAAACTGTCAGATGCCTCTGAATAAACATGTGGATCAAAAAAATAACAAAACTTGAATTTTTTTTTTTTTTTCCACATGTTTATTCAGAGGCATCTGACAGTTTGAACATATTTATTTTCACTGTTTATATTTATGCAGTACAAATATTCTATTGTATTTGGTACAAAGTCGTACGGCCGTCAGGAAGTGGTTAAAGACAAAACGTGTATAGATATAAAAAAGTATTTATGTTTTTTTTTTTTTTTTTTATACCTCTTTTATAAGTGTCGGGACAAGTCTAAATCATTGGAGAAGAGCAGGCCGAGTTGCCAGCACATCTAGAGAACTGACCATAGTGTAGTCTCCTCCTGCTTAGTGTGGTCAGTTTCTAAAAGGAAAGCGGAGACTGTCAGGAACGCTAGGGATTTCTCACAAGGGAAGCAGTATAATGAGAACCGAATACTTTTTCTATACATGGTATAGCAGGCACATATCAAAAATATGAAATGCTGGGGTAACCAAAACTTTGAGCCACTGTTTTTTATAATTTGCTGCCGCGTTGTCGGTTAAAGTGGCGAAGTGCCAGATCAGCTTAAGTGGGACATGTTAACATTTCCATCCTAAAAATTGGAGGAGCATGTAACATGTTCCCAAAGGTGAACTTTTAGTTTCAATGTTTTTATTGAAGTTTTTCATTAAAGAAAAATTCTAAGTAATGTCATACAGTAAAATGTATAGGAAAAATTACAAAGCCATCAATGTATAGATCCAAAGGTGAACTTTTAGCCTTTAGTAGTTTCTAAGGCAATGACCAGATTAGAAGTTAATAATTCTGAGTTGCGAAATTGCCTGTTTGTTCCTGGTCTGTGATGACAAAGTGTTTTTATTCTGAGAAAGCCACGCAACTGTGAAGGATTCTATGGATGATCTGTGGGTATTCCAGTAGAAAAAAAATTGAAACTGTTTGTGAATTCTTAGTCCTGGTAGTTAGTTACTCATTGACCCAAATCTGTAGATTTGAGCTGGAACATCCTTCGATCTCCTATCCAGAGACCAGTGTGCACTTCATTTTAAGGAACCTTGCATAAGCTTATTTCACACAGGAGGATGCCCATCCAGACTTGTCCTTTTGAATGTGCCCTTAAGATTTCCTGACTTGGCAGAGAAGTAATGTGATTCTTTCTGAAATAGCCTGTCTTGAGAAATTGGAGTGTAATACTTTACAAAGCTATCAAGGGCATATGCATTCAACGATTCACATGCAAAGCAGTTATATATAGATCGAGGTTCACAAGATACTTTTGTTTGTGATGCAATTTAAAATGCTATAAAGGCTGTGAGCTGAAGTATCATTGGTGTTACTAAACCCAGGGCCTGCGTTCACTATATCTGGTCTCCCACAGTACACAGAACATGGAAATGCAATTATTTTAATAAATATGAACTGATATATACCTTTTTCTCATCAGCGGTATATAGCAGTCTTGTGACTTCAATCAGTGTCTGGTTAAAGCTTGTAGGAGTTTCCATTATACTCCGACTGTTTTTTATGAGGCTGCAGGATTCCTGATCCTCTCTGGACAGTGCCGATTGGCCTTTTGCTGATCACATGCACCCTCCCAAGGGAAAAAAAAAAGAAACTCTGGCAATACACATCACACTGAGCATGAGCAGAGTGCCCCAAGGCTCTGTTCCTATCGGGAGATGGATTGGGGACTGTGGAAGAAGGGGAGGATCAGAAGACCAGATCAAACATCCTTTTTATACAATTAAGAGTTAACCCCTTAGGTTCCACTGTGAGTATAACTCCTGCCTATACAGACTGATTTTGAAAACCGGACCTTTACAGACCTGTTTAATCCGTGGGTGGCTGGATATCAACAGACTTGTGTTTTTATGTCAGGCTACCTCCAGTCTTTCATGCTTACACGCTATTAGATTTTCTTCAGATTTACTAAAACATGTACTATGAGGTCAAACCTGAAGAGTTTCAATGTGTATGCAATCAGGTAGGCCCTTGCACTACATGGTTTTGGTAAATCTGAAGACAAAAATCTGCTTGTGCTTTCACACAAGCTTCAGCAATATAAGAGCAGTGTGAACTGCAAGCTTTTATAAAAATTTTAGCAGGCTTCGAACAGCTTTCCCTAAGCCTTTAAAGCACCCTTTAGCTCCTGATCAGAAATATTATACACAGATGTTAATGGGAGTGCTGATTGTCACTTTAAACAAACTGCTAGCAGGGTTTCAACACATTTCAAGTAGTGTTGAAGTCTGCTAGCAACTTGTTTTTAGTGGCAGTCAGAACCCCCATTCGGATCTCTGTTCAACATTTACAAACTGAAGCTGAATGTTACTTTAAAAAGCTTTAACAAAGCTGGGGGAAGCTCTGCACATGCTTTGTAAAAGCATGCTCTTCATAAAAGAGGGCTAGAAAGAGCTTAATCTAGAGGAGTTATATTCCTCCTTCACTGTATTCAATACTGGAAAAAGATTTTTTTATTGTTTTTCTCCTTTTGCTTGACTAATGCTTTAAGCTTTTTGTGAGTATAGAAGAAGGGGTTTTCCATAATACTAGAGCAGGGAGCTACAATCCCCCAGCTGTTACGGAACTACATGTCCCATAAGGCATTGTGAAATGGACATTCCCAGGCATGATTTAGTTCCTAAACAACCGAAGGGCCATAGTTTGGAGACGCCTGTACTAGAGGAATATATATTTTTTTTTTTTTTCATAAAGGATAGAAAACAGATCTGATTGGCTGACCACCATCTCTTTATTACCAAAATATGGTAAACAGATAAATACTGGTATAGTACGGTAATAATACGAAACGGCTGCTTTGTAAAAGTCTTTGTTCCATACAAAGAGCAGGTTTCTACAGATGGTGTCCTCCCTGTACTTTACCTCCTGCCAAGAAATATCACAAAAAGAGTGCAGTGCCGTTATTTTTAGCTGTGGAATTTCCTCTTGTGAGCTCAGTGTGCCGCTGGTAATAAACTTCTCCTGCAGTAGAATGCACAATCTGACTGTAGCACTGGAAACGGAGGGCCACTGTCCATAGGAATTAGTATCCGCTTTGGGAACTGAACTTTTCATATGCCCTGTCTACGCTCCTTTTGTGTGGGTTTGTTTTTTTTGCTTGCGTGCTGGTCTCATGTTTTATTCAGAAAGGTCTTAAATTATTTAATAGAAACCTATATATAATACATTTTTTCTTTTATTATTCTTTTTTAGCTTTCATGCTAGTATACCAATTTTTTATTTTTGCAAATTTGCTCTTCTTTTTTTTTTTTTTTTTGTTCATCTGTTTTCAAAATTCCTGGCGGCAAAGTGGTCTATTTGAGGAGCATAGATGTTGGTATTGCTCTCTCGTCGTCCTGAAATTCTAGTCTCTTGACTGTCTTGATCACCTTGCATTGATACTTTTTTTTAGTGACTAACATGGAGCAAGTATGCACATAATGACGTCTGACTTTATGCTGACTCATTTACATATTGGATCTGGATTAGTGACTCAAGAAGTACTGAAGCTAGATCATGAGTATGAAAGCTAGGCAAAAGGCATTTACTTTTCAGGATGCAGTTGGTGGATTTTGTCTTTCTCTTGTGATGTGTTTTCTTTAAACTGTAAGTATAATATGTGAGAATAAAAGATGCTTGCTTAAACTTTCCCTTCTTGATGTTGCAACAATGCTATCTGTATTTTTGCTGTGGGCACCAATTATTTGCTCTTCCCTTTGGTCTGTGTACTGTACCTTGGGTCTTCACCAAGGTGCTAGCTTCTGTTCTCAATATCACACTTTCAAGGCATTCCCACTAGATTTCAACCACCTGTTGCAGAACAGTTGGCTCGGGTTCTGCCAGTGTTGAGTGGATGATACAGACCCTTTTGGCAATTGGGATAATTCGAGAACCGCAGAAGTCAGTTCTATGCCAACACTTCATCTGGATTATTTGAGCCTAACTTTGGATATAGCCATGTTTAGGGTCTTTCGTCCGTCTGGCTGATTCCAGTCTTGCTGTAATTCTCAGGTCCAGAAGCTGCCCATCCACTCGCTTTTGCGCTTGATTGTTGCAATTCTGGCAAACACCGGACCAGCAGGTACATTCTCCATATCGCATTATGTGCCTGTCCAGCAAGACCAGACTAACCCTGACATGGTGAATCTCCAGTCCAGTGATGGAATCGGGGACTCTTGCCTGATGGACTATAAAGTGATCACAATGTATGCAAACCTGTCAGGCTTGTGTGGAGACCCGGATACACTCGGTAAAGGGGACTTGGTTGTCGGTGAAAGCTCAGCTCAGTATTCGGGAGCACAGGGCAATTCAATTGGCTCTCCATTGCTGGACATCTGAGCTGCAAGGTCACCCAATCAGGTTTCTGTTGAACAACGTCCACAGCCATGGCTCATGGCTTACATCAACTAACGGGGGTGAACCTGAATGCGGGCAGCTCAAAGTGTTTCTAAATCAAGCCTGGGCAAAATTTCAATGTTCCTGTACTGAGCACATCCAGTTGTGATGATTTTGACATGTAGATTTCATTGTCCAGACATTGATGGCTGAGGGAGAATGCTCCCTCTACCTGGTGGTTTTTAGAGCGCTCTGTTGCAGGAGGGAGGCACCAGACATGGTCCTCCCACGTTTACAATAAACTGTATCAGTTTGTTGCAAGGAACAGTAATCCTAAGGCTTTCAGTCAATGCTTTGGGAACTGTTCTATGCCATTCTCCTGCTGAAGCCTCTCCCTTGCTTAGTCTTTTGGAATTGATGTAAGGCATTCCAGTGATTTCTTATTTTGCACATTGGATCAGGAGGTTGTGATACTCAGTTGGGCTGCTGGCAGACTCTGCAAGGGCCCTCCCAGATTATCCAGACTTTTTTCCAAGGGCCTGTTTACCATCCTTCTCTATTGCTGGCTTTAGTGGCTTGATTGTTAAACCTAAATCCAAATACTTCCATCCCAGAATTTATAATTTTTTTGATCAATCAGGCCTTGCTCATCAGCTAGACTTAAAGCGGATCTCCACCCTAAAGTGAACTTCCACTGATCGGAACCCTCCCCCCTCGGGTGTCACATTTGACACCTTTAAGGGGGGAGGGGGGTGCAGATACCTGTCTAAAGACAGGTATTTGCACCCACTTCCGGCCACACGTCTCGGGCAAAAGTCAGGTTTTTTTGCCACATCCCGTCCATCCCCCGTTGTGTGCTGGGAACACTCGGCTCCTAGCACACAGCAGGAGCCAATCGGCGGGCGCAGAGCGACTCGCACATGCGTCGTAGGGAACCGGGCAGTGAAGCCGGAGCGCTTTACTTCCTGGTTCCCTCACCGTGGATGGAGGGGGGAGCAGCAGGGTGATGAGCGATCACTCGTCCTCTGATGCGGACGCTGCTGGACTCCAGGACAGGTAAGTGTCCTAATATTAAAAGTCGGCAGATGCAGTATTTGTAGCTGCTGGCTTTTAATATTTTTTTTTTCAGGTGGACATCCACTTTAAGTACACTTAAAGGTCAGGATTTAGCCTTAGTCATTCTTTTTCAAAGACCCCTTGCCTCAAACGCCTTGGTGATGGAATTTATGCAGGGTGTTGCTCTCATCACTACCACTTGGAGCTGCACGATTCTGGCTAATATGAGAATCATGTTTTTTTTTTTTTTGCTTGAAATAAAGTTCACAATTCTCGTGGTGTAACATCTTTCACATTTGTAGAAAAAATGTGTGCAAACTATACTGGTGTGCGTGTGTGTGTGTTTGTTTTTTGTTTTTCACAAAAAATTGCGTTTTGAAAGACTGCTGTGCAAATACAGTGTGACATAAAATATTGCAACAACCGCCGTTTTTATTCTCTAGGGTCTCTGCTAAAAAAATGTTTTGGGGGTTCTTGGTAATTTTTCTAGCAAAAAAAATACAAATTTTAACTTGTAAGCAACAAGTGCCAGAAAAAGGCTTAGTCTTTAAGTGGTTAAACTGACCTCATTTACAGACCAGAGTTTATCCCTTTAAACTAAAATAACGAAATATTACAATGTTCTTCCCCTTTTTTGTCAACAGTGAGCAGAGAACTCTCTGCACTGAATCAATGAAATGCTGTATTGTGCGGGGGGGGGGGGGGCATGGGAGTTGAATCTTGAGTCTTTAACTTAGTCTTTAGCTCTACTACCACTCTATGATCTCCAGTGGCTCTATGGGATTTCAGCATGGTTCTATTGGCTTTACAAAAAACTCCTCCTTTCAACCAGGGAACAACCCCTTGTTTTACCTCACAACATTATTATTATTTTATTTTTTTAGAAGGTTCCCTTCTAAAGGTTTCGCCCCTTCACCTTCACCAGGACACACTGCTTCCCTCTCTTTGCCCTGTCCATAAATATCCTAGGGAAATTGCTCTCCAGTGTCTCAACATGGCTTTTGCTGTTCAAGTCTGTCTCTCATCTACATGTTAATTTGCACAGTCTGACTCGCTTCTTGTCATTTCTGGAGCTTTGTGGTCACGTGACTGCATAGGAAAAACCTGGAGTAAGAAACTGTATTATAACTTATGCAGGGCAATGTGGAGGCAATATTTTAAAGTAGGTGTATTTGTTTAGCCTTCACTTATACTTGAAGTGCTATACTGAAGTTTAGTTATAAAGATAAGGCAGCAACCTTATAAAAAGCCAGTGTGTTTTACAAGTGCTCAACAGTGCCACCTTTTATTAGGGCTAAAGAGTGAATGGGAAATACAGTTGATGGACTGAAATACTGTATATGGTATACTACAGCAGCATTCCCCAGGCTTTTTGGCTCCAGGGACTGGTTTCAGGGCAGTCAATTTTCTCTAGGATTGGGGGGGGTGGGGACCCAGATATTGTCTGTCCTTCTGGCCCCCCTTCATACCACAACCTTCTTTATATCAGCGTCCTCAGTTCCCCTTCATGTCACAGCTCCCCTTTATATTGGCGGCCCTTTTATATTGGCGGCCCTTTTATATTGGCGGCCCTTTTATATTGGCGGCCCTTTGCATTACAGTCCCCTTTGAAGTAATATAATGGGGACTGAACTGTAAGGGGGCACTGTAATGACAATTGCAGTGCCCCTAGCAATCCCAGCCTCCTCCCATTAGTGCCCCTGCCTTACTGCAACAATTACATTATTGGTGGGGTGGGAGACCCGGAAGCGGACACACAGGCTAAATGGCACTGCTGCACCGCAAGAATTTAGTGGCAGCCGTGGTCTGATAGTCCTGTCCGGACTATGGTTGCCGCTTACCCCTGGTCATCAACAGGCCACAGACTGGGGGGTTGGCGACTCCTACACCACTGTGTGGTAAAAGGGTAGCCTTAAAACTGTCATCGGCACCATGTTTTTCCTTGTTCAGCTACTTTTATTTATTTATTTTGTACCCTTTTTGCAGATTTATTTTAATATTTTGATTACTGGATTCTACTTGTATCGATCTGTGTACTTTTGCCATCTTAAAAAAATGTGGGTTTTCTTGGTTGTTTAGGAATATGACTGCATAGTTCATCATACATTAGTTATTGTGTTTATATTGCATAACATTTTGGACTTTGTAAAGTGACATGAATATGGGATGTTCAATTGTAGTCCTCATCAGTATACATCTGTAAAGTGCCCCTGGCCCTTCATAATGCCTATTTTTTTTCCCATTAATGTCCCCCTTGTTCACAATGCTTGCTTCTGTTCATCCTTAAACTACTTTTGCTCTTTTGTTTCCAGTTTTTCTATCTGAAGAAAAAGCCAATTCTATTCTAAAGCGCTTCCCCAGAGATAATGGGTTCCTCGAAGAGATCAAGCAAGGCAACATTGAGCGGGAGTGCATTGAAGAAATGTGCAACTTTGAAGAGGCGAGGGAAGCCTTTGAGAATGACGAGAAGACTGTAAGTATCCTGAGACTTGCAAGGCTCATAACCAGAGCAGTCAAAGTAGCAAACTAAAAGCACATTTTTGGAAACCATTATATGAAGTGGCTCTGCTTTCATTTACTGTTGCTTTCTGACATTATTACCAAATTGATATTTCAGAAAAAAGTGTGCATCAGTGGGTTGAAACCCCTAACAGCCTTGTGTATCTCTTGGAGAATGACAAAATCTGCCCCTACATGACTCTATTCACAAAGGTTTTCAAGAAGGATAGGGATTTTTCTTTTCAGTTGAGTGAGTGTAATTTTAAAATTTCTTTGGACTTGGCTGAATATAAGGGTCCCCCCCCTTTTTTTTTTTTTTTTTTTAAATGGATGCTCAACCTAGTGTGCTAGATGTGTGAAGTGAGTCTGTAGCCTTCTCATATTGACCTAATGAAGTCACCTGCCCACTGTAAAATATCTGTGGCACCAGGAATTCTGTGGATATCTTACCAGTTCCCAGAAACCATATACAGGTACATCATAAAAAAAAAATTGAATATCATCAAAAAGTTAATTTGACCACTGGGCACTTAAAACCCCTTCCTAACCAGACCAATTTTCAGCTTTCGGTGCTCTCACAATTTGAATGACAATTACTCAGTCATACAACATTGTACCTATTTGAAATTATTTTAGTCCTTTTTTTACACAAATAGAGCTTTCTTTTGGCGGTATTTTGATCTCTTCTGGGTTTTTAATTTTCCCTTATCTTCTTTCAGGACAGCACCTTGAGAGCGTGGCTCCACCCACTTGACAGGAAACACACCTCCACCAAACTTCTTAAAAGGGAGGCTCCCTCCACTTATCAGTTTTTGTGTTTCCTCCGGCGGGAACACATGTGGGGGTTAAGAGCTCTCCAGGTTTTTGGAGAGGTTTTTTATTTATTTTTCTATCTCCCTACTCCACTTTTTTTTTTTTAACCTACCTCAGAGAGTCTGTTCCTTCCATTCACGGGTTAGAGAGTGCATTGTGCATGGGCTCCTTCTACCTCATCAGTGCTCAGTGAGCCAGGACTGCTCCAGGACGCTGCCCCCCTGGCTAGGTGTTCGCGCGGACGTGCGTTTGGTTTTTTCGTCCAAACCGACGCCGGCGCCATCTTGGGAAGGTCAGCTGGTGACTTCCTTACTCCAGCTGCTTCCCCCGGAAGTGAGGTAACCGGAAGGGGCGGGCTTCTTACGAGCAGGCGCGTGACGTCATTTCCGCCCGGAAGCGCTGAGGGAGGAGGGAGGAACGGGTCTGGTGCCTTATTTGTTGGTTCTGGTCCGGTGCAGCGGCACTAGTGGAGTCCGGAACCGGCGTTCTGCCACCAGCATCACGCTACTGCCCTCAAGCATGGAAGAGGGATCCGCAGCGAGTGGAACAGGCACTGGCACCAGCAAGACCCAGGTAAGGGGTAGACTGAGTTCTACCCTCATTTACTATGAGGTCTCTCTCTCTCTCTCTCTCTCTCCCTTGGGGGGGGGGTGAGTGGCTTTCCCCTCCCCCCCTGGTGGCGGGGGCCTGTTTGGGCACGTGAGTGTACAAAGATCTCTCACTGTGCACCTTTGGTGAGCACCTTGATGGTTGGTTCAGGTTATCTCACATAGTTGAATTTTTGTTTTCCCTCCCCTTTGTTTCTTTTCCTTATCAGGCCAAGGGCTCTGAACCCGGAAACAAAAAGAAATGTCCTTCATGCAAGGCTAAACTTTCTGAAGGATGGAGAAAAGCTTTATGTCAATCATGTGTTGACTCATTGGTGAAAGAAGAAGCTTCTGCTGCCTGCAGTGACATAATTGCTTCTGTAAAGGAGTTGGATGCTACGATTCAATCCTTTAAATCCTCACTCATGAAACCATCTGTGAGTCAAGCCTCTACCTCACAATCCTCACAAGACTCACCATTAGTTCCTGTAGTGGAGGCAGAAGAGAGTCCTCTGAACCAGGACGGTCCCCCTCCCTCACATTCTCAGGAATCGGAAGAGGAGGAAGACGAATTAGAAAATATATCTTCTAAATATAAATTGTCTTTGGACCAAGTGGATGGCCTCCTTAAAGCAGTGCATGCAACTTTGGGTTTGGAAGCGGAGCGTAAAGAGCTATCTTTACATGACAGGATGTATGCGGGTCTCTGTGAGCCCAAAATACGTACTTTTCCTGTTCATTCTGTGATTTCTGACTCAATCATGAAGGAATGGGCTGATCCGGAAAAGAAACCTTTCTTTGTTAAAGCTCATAAAAGAAGGTTTCCGTTTGATGAGGACCCAACAGCTCCTTGGAATAAAATTCCAAAAATTGATGCAGCCTTTTCTCAGGTCTCAAGGTCTTCGGACCTGGCGTTTGAGGACATGGGGATTCTAAAGGATCCCATGGATAAGAAGATGGACCAGCAGTTAAAGAGGGCCTGGCAATCCATCTTGGGCAACCTTAAACCAGCAATGGCAACCACCTGCGTCTCCAGAAACATGGAGTACTGGTTGAGCCAGCTTAAAGCTCATATTATAGCCGATTCCCCTAAGCAGGAAATCTTAGATTCCTTCTCTACCCTGAAAAACAGTGGAAAATACTGCGCAGGTCTAATGAAAATAAAAATTGGATTGGTGGCAAAACCAAACGATTTTACATAAAGATAAACGTGAATGCTGCTGCAGCACAAATGTCAGATGAACATAATATAAACAGTAAATTGGGTGTGCTGCGCTGCTAAAATTAATACATCAATAGTGAAGGTGATAACAAAATGTGCATTGAGTGCAAAAAAATTGTATATAAAAAAACCAACACCAAGTGTTCCAATGTATGACAAAATCATATAAGAAAACAAACTGAATTGACAAAGTTCGTAAAAAGCTCCAGGGAAAAATCAAAGTTCAGTGAGTTCAGAGAAATATCCCAAGTAGGGGATTGAGATACTGCAGGACAGAAGAGAGCCTCCACCTCCACCTCTTATAGTAAATCTGCTTACCAGATAGATAATAATCGTGAGCATCAACAGCACAGCAGGCTGGATTGCCTTAACGGGTATTAAAGTGGAATCCTGTGTGTATCTCCAAGCTTGGTCTCAATGCGGCTGGATCCCAGAAAAACAATCACTCCCAGAGTGTAGCGCTACCTTCTCTACCCTGTCTGCTGCGGTAGCCTATCAGGATGACAGCAAGATCTGCGGCCCTTACTAACTCAGTAAGAAGGGCCTTATGGTTAAAGGCCTGGCCCGGGGACACAGCGTCCAAAAACAAACTGTTTGGAATCCCCTTTCAGGGGGATTTCTTGTTTGGTCCTGAGTTAGATACAGTACTCGATAGGACCGCAGACAAGAAAAAATCTTTCCCGGCCAAAAAGAAAGGTCAGTCGGGTAAAAAGTCTTTTCGTCCCCCAAGGGCTCAACAACAGGGTAAGCCTCAAGAGAGGAAAAAGTCTGGTCTGGGCAGAGGGGAAAAGGCAAAAGCAATGTCCTTTTCAATCCTCCTGCGACAACCAGCAAAACCCAGTGACAGCCAGTTGCAGGTAGGGGGGAGACTTCAACGTTTCCTCCCTTTTTGGGCCAGCATAACAGAAAATAGGTACGTTCTTGCTATGCTGTCTCTAGGCTACAAGATAGAGTTCTCGGACCCCCCCCCTAGAGAGGTACCTTCTGACAAAACTTACCAGGAGATATTGTCAAGTCCCTAGCCATGAAGAACCTTTTAAAGGATCTGATGAAACCGGGGGTTGTAATCCCAGTACCAGAGGGGGAACTTTTCCAGGGTTTTTTTTTACCCATGTATTCATGGTAAGAAAGCCGTCCGGAAGTTTCAGACTCATTCTCAATCTAAAGCCTTTAAACAGATCAGTCCTATACAAAAAATTTTGTATGGACTCCATCTTTACGGTAAAACTATTAACAAAGGGTTGCTTTATGGCGTCTATCGATTTGAGAGACGCTTATCTGCATATCCCCATAACTCCTCAATCCCAAAGATTTCTGAGATTGGCAGTAAACATGGGAAGGGAGGCCGTGCACCTCCAGTTCAGGGCCCTCCCCTTCGGCCTCTCCTCGGCTCCGAAAATTTTTTCATAGGTCATGGCAGAGGCTCTTGCTCCGCCTTCAGGGGATAGCAGTAGTTCCATTCTTGGACGACCTACTCTTCTTTGCCCCCTCCAGGGAGAAATTACTGGAGGATCTCGGAAGAGCTCGCAGCCATCTAGAAGCTTTGGGTTGGATCATAAATTTGGAAAAATCAAATTTCAGCCCAACCCAAGAGGCACAATTTCTGGGGTATCGGATAAACTCAGTAGAGCAAAGAATTTTTCTCCCAGAAGACAAAAAGCTAAAGATAGAAAGGGTCGTAGCCTCCTTACAGACAAATCTAGAGCTGTCTATCAGACAAGTAATGTCAGCCCTGGGAACCCTTACCTCGTCAATGCCAGCAGTGCAGTGGGCAAGACTGCACTTCAGGCCTCTCCAGAGCTTCCTTCTGAAGGTTTGGGATCGCAGGACGGAATCTCTGGAAACAAAATTAAAGGTCCCCTCCAAACTGAAACGGTCACTATGGTAGTGGAGAAGTCGGGTCAATTTGTCAGCAGGCCTGTCTTGGTCATTCCCAGTAGAAAGAGTGGTCACAACAGATGCCAGTCTATGGGGATGTGGGGCACACTTGGGTCAGAACTATGTTCAGGGAGTTTGGTCCCAGTCAGAAGCAGGAAAATCCTCCAATTGGAGAGAGCTAAGGGCTGTGGCCTTAGCTTTAGATGCCTTCTCCGCAGACCTTCAAGGTGCCCATGTTCAAGTGTTCTCGGACAATGCCACTACCATAGCTTACTTAAACAGGCAAGGAGGCACAAGAAGCAAGTTACTTCAGCTTCTCTTCTTGGACATCCTAAACTGGGCAGAAAATCATTTGCTGTCCTTATCAGCGGTCCACCTCAAGGGCACTTTAAACATAATAGCAGATTTTCTAAGCAGAAAATGGATTCAGGAAGCGGAATGGACCCTAAATCCGGAGATCTTCAGGTTAATCACCCAAGCCTGGGGTCAACCACAAATAGATCTTTTTGCGTCAGAAGAAAATACGCAACTGCCAGCCTTTTTCTCCATTCACAGAAACGACAGTTCCCAGGGAACAGATGCGTTAATACAACCTTGGAAGTTCCAACTAGCTTACGCTTTCCCTCCGTTTCAGCTAATTCCGCTAGTGATGAGGAGGATTCAGAAGGAGAAAGCGGAAGTAATCCTAATCACTCCATTCTGGCCAAAAAGAGCTTGGTTTACCTCCCTTCTTCGAATGTCGGTCAAGCCGCCTTGGCGACTACCGCTTCGGCAGGACCTACTTCTACAGGGGCCAGTATGCCATCAGGGGGTGGCTTCTCTAAACCCCACAGCGTGGTATCTGAGAGGCAGTTATTGATACGGAAAGGTCTGTCCCGACCACTGGTGACTACCTTACTTGCTAGTAGAAAGCCGGTTACCAGGAAAATCTATGAAAAATACTGGAAGGTCTACAACTCCTGGTGTCACTCGTCTAATAGAGTGGTAAAGAACCTAGTATCAGTGTTGGAATTTCTTCAGGTTGGGGCAGAAAAGGGCTTATCAAGCAGTACACTCAAAGTACAAACAGCCGCATTAGGAGTCTTTCTGGAGAGGCCGATATCCTCAGAACCTTTGGTGGCCAGATTTTTCAGGGCACTCTCTAGGTCCAGGCCAGCTCCTGTACGACACTTCCCGAGTTGGGATTTATCAGTAGTTCTGCAGTCTTTGACGAAAGAGCCTTTTAAACCTTTACAAGACGTTTCTCTGGAGTACCTTACTCTCAAAACAGTATTCTTAGTGGCAATTACAACAGCCAGAAGGATTGGCGAACTGCATGCCCTGTCAATAAAGAAACCCTTCCTATCCGTCTTCTCGGACCGGGTTGTACTAAGGACTGATCCAGCCTTTCTACCGAAGGTAGCGTCAAGCCTTAATAGGGCACAGGAAATCGTCATTCCAACCTTCTGCTCCAATCCATCAGGGGAAAAGGAGCGACAATTTCATATGTTGGACGTGAAAAGAACGTTACTACATTATCTCGAAGTGACCAAGGATTTTCGATCCTCAGACTCCTTGTTCATACTTTTCTCAGGAAAAAGGAAGAGCCACCAAGCATCTAAGGGGTCAATTGCTAGATGGCTAAGAACCGCTATTCTGAAAGCCTATTCCCAAGCAGGACTCTCTCCCCTGCTGGGCATTAAAGCACACTCTACTAGAGCTCATGCCACTACATGGGCAGAAATAGCTGGTGCCACCCCAGATCAGATCTGCAAGGCGGCTACGTGGTCAAGTTACCTTACGTTTGTCCGTCATTATAGACTGGATCTTCTGTCAGCAAGCGATCAGGCTTTTGGCAGAAAGGTCTTGCAAGCTGTGGTCCCTCCCTAAAGTGGGTAAGTCTCTATTATCCTCTCAAGGTGCTGTCCTGAAAGACGATAAGGGAAAATCAAGTTAGTCTTACCGGTAACTTGTTTTCCATGAGTCTTTCAGGACAGCGGCAACCCGCCCTTAATGTTTTTAGGAAAATTATACTGTGACTAACCATACTCTGTTTATGTGTTCCAGTTTGGGCCGGAGGTTTCTCTACTACTACTGATAAGTGGAGGGAGCCTCCCTTTTAAGAAGTTTGGTGGAGGTGTGTTTCCTGTCAAGTGGGTGGAGCCACGCTCTCAAGGTGCTGTCCTGAAAGACTCATGGAAAACAAGTTACCGGTAAGACTAACTTGATTTTTTTTGCGCTATAAAAGAAAAACGACTGAAAATTCTGTAAAAAAAAAATCTTGTTTCTGTCATATTAGCGGGTTATTTCTCACACACAGCATATGCATAACACAAATTACACCCCAAAACACATTCTGCTATTCCTTCCGAGTATGGCGATACCCCATGTGTGAGACTTTTACACAGCGTGGCCACATACAGAGGCCCAACATGCAGGGAGCACCATCAGGCATTCTGGAACACCCAGACCAATTCTGACATTTCTCTCCTACATGGAAAAATCATCATTTATTTGCTAGAAAATTACATAGAACCCCAAAACATTATATATGTTTTTTTTAGCAAAGACCCTAGAGAATACAATGGCGGCCGTTACAACTTTTTATCTTGCATGGTATTTTCGCAGACATTTTTTTTGAAAGCGTCTTTTTAAAAAAAAAAATGTTTTGTGCTTAGGGCTAACTTTACTGTTTTGTTTTATTTTTTTTCATAATGTGAAAGATGAAGTTACGCAGAGTAAATAGATACCCAACATGTCATACTTCAAAATTGCGCACACTCGTGGAATGGCGCCAAACTTCGCTACTTAAAAATCCCCATAGGCGACGTTTTAATTACTTTTATTGGTTACATGTTTTTAGTTAGAGGAGGTCTAGGGCCAAAATGATTGCTCTCGCTCTAACGTTCACAGAGATACCTCACATGTGTAGCTTGAACACCGTTTTCATATGTGGGCGGGACAGGGGTGTTTTAAAAAAAAAAAAAAAATTATTGTTCGTTTTACTTGATTTTGACACTTTTTTTTTTTCCCCAAAAATCCATTTTTTTTTTTTAATCACTTTTATTCCTATTATAAGGAATGTAAACATCCCTTGTAATAGGAATATAGCATGACAGGTCCTCTTTACAGTGAGATATGGGGTCAATAAGACCTCACATCTCACCTCTAGGCTGGGAAAAATATATCCTGGCTTCGATCGTAGCGGTGAGTCTGTAAAAGCACCGGAGGGGGGCAGGAGGGGGGGACGTATTGCAGGGTATTGCAGAGTATTGGGGTAGCAGGGAAGGCTGAGCTGAGCTGAGATGGATGGCTGGATCTGTGACTGCATTTGTCACAGATCCAGCCACAGCGCTGCTGCTGCCACCCGCTCCCCCCCCTCTCCTCTCACACTGTACAGAGAGGAGAGGGAGGAACCACGGCGCGATCACGTGGTAAATGGCCGATATCAGCGGCCATTTAACGTGATCCGTGATGCACCGGGTCTTCTAGACCCGGCAAGCACGGACGCTTCCGCGAGCGCGTCCCAGGGGACGCGCAAACACGGTAGTGCTCGACAACGTCCCAGGGACGTCGTGTCACAGTAACTCGACCACGCTGTAGCAGTATTTTTGCTATAGCGCGGTCGGCAAGTGGTTAAGTAATTGCATTCAAAAAGTGAAACTCGTATATTCTGTAGATTGGCGCGTGATATATTTCATGCATTTCTTTGTTTCCTGAAAACTCAGGAATTCAGTATCTCAGAATTAAAGTATGCTAAAAAAGTTTAATATTGTAGACTCATGGTGTCGCACTCTAATTGGCTAATTAACTCAAAACAATGAATAAAAAATAAACTGTGCTAAAATTAAATTATGAAAAAAGTCTATATGCATAAAAAGCAAGCAAGTCCATATAGTGATGTGATATCCAAAGGATCCCTTAATCGTGGATAATTTCACCAAGAAATCGTGACTGTTCAGAGAAAACCTCTCCACTTCATATAATGGCCGCTTTTATTTCGGGAGGTCCAAGACGGTTGTGACTCAGCCAGGGCTTTTGATTATCCAGGAGCCAGCTAAAAGTTGGTGGCCAGGTTTTTCCACGTTGGGGGCACAAAAATGCAACAAATTACCCAATGTCTTTTTGTAAAATATTAAATCCAAAACATTTTGTAGGGTTGTCCCGATACCTCTTTTTTAGGACCGAGTACAAGTACCGATACTTTTTTTCAAGTAGTCGCCGATACCGAATACTGATACTTTTTTTAAATGTCCCCCACAAATGCAGCCATGTCACCCCTACCTAGCCACCGCTGCCCGGGGAACATCACAGCATTCATTTGAATAGCTGTAGTGTTCCCGCCCGCATAGACACTCCACGATCACCCATCCAATCCCGAGCAAGGGGGAGTGTCTATGCGGGCGGGAAGACTACAGCTATTCAAATGAATGCTGTGATGTTCCCGCACGATGTTTAACCCGTGCGGCGGCGGGTTTCGATGCGGCGGCCTTCGGCGGCAGCAGCGGGGGGCGGAAAAAGTATTCTATTCTGGTATCGGAGGCATTTGCGGGAGTACAAGTACTCCCGCAAATACTCGGTATCGATGCCGATGCCGATACTGGTATCGGTATCGGGACAACCCTACATTTGGGTCATTTGTTGTAAATGCATACCCAACATGTCAAACCCAAAATTGGCGATGCTTTAAAAGCCTGCTATAGGTCATCATTTTGGCATTCTGAAGGGGGTCTGGTGCGAGAATTATTGGTCTTCCAGTGTGTGCGGCGATATGTAACGTGAATCGCAATCAACTTTCTCCCCCATCACTTTGTATCCCCTATGATGTTTGTTTTTTTTGTTTGGTGACAGGTTCTCCTTAATGAGACATCCAGGGTATGCCTTCTCTGTGCGCCATCGAATGTTATACAATGCATATCGCACTATATTACATTTTTCCGGTTGGGGAAACTTAACAGGGGCCCGGAAGTGAAGTCACCCTTTACTTTCAGTTGGCAACAAAAAGAGGGAGGAGAGTGTCTGCTTTTCTCCCTCCCCTCTACCCGGTAGCATCCGCTATGCTGGGCCTGCAGATGGACACGCGGAGCCTGGGATACATAGCAGGTGGGGCACGGGTTGTGTGGAGCATTAGGGCGGCAGCCCAGGTGCTAGGACTCAAACCTGGCACCTGGGGTTTGTCGAGCCCTGTCTCGGCGTGATACATTTTATTATGTCTGCGTAAAAAAAAAAAAAAGAAGTTTGCAAACAACCCAAGAACATGGCCTCGTGCACACTGGACGTTTTTGGACATTTTTACAGCAGCTGGTTTTGGCAGTAGACGTGTGTTTTTTCTTTTTTTTTTTTTTTTTCTACGGTCGATTAACCACTTGCATACTGGGCACTTACACCCCCCTCCTGCCCAGGTAAAATTTCAGCTTGCGGCACTGCGTCGCTTTAACTGACAATTGCGCGGTCGTGCGGCGTGGCTCCCAAACAAAATTTTCGTCCTTTTTTCCCCACAAGTAGAGCTTTCTTTTGGTGGTATTTGATCGCCTGTGCAATTTTTATTTTTTGCGCTATAAACAAAAAAGAGCGACAATTTTGAAGAAAAATACAATATTTTTTACTTGTTGCTATAATAAATATCCCAATTAAAAAATGTTTTTATTGGTACTGCGACGTTATGGCGGACACATCGGTCACTTTTGACACATTTTTGGCGCCATTCACATTTATACTGCGATCAGTGCTATAAATATGCACTAATTGCAGTATAAATGTGACTGGCATTGAAGGGGTTAACACTAGGGGGTGAGGAAGGGGTTAAATGTGTATGCTAGGTGTGTTCTAACTGTGGAGGGAGGGGGGGGTGACCGATCTGTGTCCCTATGTAAGAAGGAACACAGATCGGGCTCCTCCCCTCCAGAGACAGGACGCTGTCTCTGTGTAACATGGCAATGAGAGATGATCTATGAGAGATCATCTCTCATTGGCCCAGAGATCACATCGCAAACGGCCACTCTGATTGGCCGTTCGCCGCGATCTGTGATTGGCCGTGTCCAAGGGACACGGACAACACAGGGCTTCCCCGCAGCGCGCTCTACGCTCTACAGCGCGCGCTGGGAACGCCAGAATGACATGCCGTCAAATGACGGCATGTTGGATATTCAGGCCCGCGCTGTTGCCGTCATCCGACGGTAGGCCGGGCCTGAAGTGGTTAAATTCTCCATGTTATCATGTGTGTCCGTGCACACATAGGCCGTTATCAGCAGTTTTGGACAGTGGCGTTTTTGAGCAGTAAAAAATAAAATAAAAAAAACTAGTGGGTTCTGAGACGTTTTTCAGCTGTGAAAACGCTCTAATGCTGATAAAACACTCAAATGTCACTCGCCAGCATTTTTTAAGGTTTTTGATCCATTGAAAAATATATGTATATATTTTTTTTCTTAAATAAAAAACGCTAATGCAGAAAAACCCTATTCAAATTTTTTTAAAAAAACTCACTGCAAAGCTACTGGCGTTTTTAAAACGCTATTTTAACGTCCAGTGTGCATTTACATTTTTATTTTAGATGTGTTGTATTGAGGAAACAACAAGGTATTTGGATAATTTTAAAGTAGAAAGTTTCCTTTTTAGTTTGGGGGAAATTTCTACTTGCTCCTTGATATGTTCTTTGACAATAGAAACATTCCCTCACTCTTTTGAAATCTAATACAAAAATTGTAAAGCTGGAGTTTTTTTTAATAACATTTTTTTTCAAGGCATATTAAATATTTTGTTCACTGGAATGCTATTGGTAAACAAATGTATGTGTTTTGCAATATTACTGTTGTCGGTTGTTGTATGAGGACTTTCCGGAATGGAATCTGAATGTAAGGTGATGGGTTTAGTGTAAGTAAATCTCTGGGAAAACCTAATCCAAGTTATTTGAGTATTTAAACACATTGAATAGAAGGCAGTCAAATCAGCCAGAGCATATAATGTTCTTCTGGAACATACAGTAAATATGAGGGGGGGGGGGGGGTTATTATAGATCACACATTTAATGTGGACTTTCCAGTCTGAATACAAAGCTTATTTTATTAGACTTTTTTTCTCAACTTAGATTATCATTGTGTAAAATGTTCCATTGTGCAGGAAAATAAACCATTCCAACAAGTTATCTTACTTTTCCTTGAGCACCACCTTGTGGTTGTCATACGGCTAGTAAAAGACTTCAACACATTTTGTTTTCTAACATATGCAAGTTTATTTTCATTTCGGATTATTCTTTACAAACAATTTAAGTAGTGGTATCCCCAAAAATAAAAATGTAATGTATTGCAGCTTACTACTTATTGGATGTGGTAGCTGCATTCATTTTCCTTTTGTTGGGCTTTAATTCCTTTTTTTTTCAACTGATGATTCTGGCGTTATGTCATAGCATAGGGTGGTTCATGTATCTAATGGAGAAACTGAGTCACCCTTGGACAGCAGCAATGTTTGGACAGGTTAGTGTTAGATGGACTAGTAGTCTTTCATTTAACCACTTGCTTACTGGGCACATAAACCCCCTTCGTGCCCAGGCGAAATTTCAGCTTGCGGCACTGCGTCACTTTAACTCACATTTGCACGGTCGTGCGACGTGGCTCACAAACAAAATTGGCGTCCTTTTTTCCTTTTCCCCCACAAATAGAGCTTTATTTTGGTGATATTTGATCGACCGTGCGGTTTTTATTTTTTGCGTTATAAACAAAAAAAGCGCGCCAATTAAAAAATATATATATATTTTACTTGTTGCTATAATAAATATCCCAATTTAAAAAAATAAATAAAAATTCTCAGTTAAGGCCGATACGTATTCTTATACGTTTTTTTGTAAGAGAAAAAAAACGCAATAAGCGACTGCTTTACGCAAAAGTTATAGCACCTACAAAATAGGGGACAGAATTATGATTTTTTTTTTTATATATATATTTTTTTTTTTACTAGTAATGGCGGCGATCTGCGATTTTTATTGGGACTGCGACATTTTGGCGGACACTTTTGGCACATTTTTGGTGCCATTCACATTTATACAGCGACCAGTGCTATAAATATGCACTAATTACTGTATAAATGTGACTGGCATTGAAGGGGTTAACACTAGGGGGTGAGGAAGAGGTTAAATGTGTATCCTGGGTGTGTTCTAACTGTATGGGGGGTGACTGGGGGAGGTGACCGATGCTGTGTCCCTATGTACAAGAGACACAGATCTGTCTCCTCTCTCCCTGACAGGACGTGGAGCTCTGTGTTTACACACAGAGCTCCACGTCCCTGCTCTGTCACCGCTGATCGCATGTACCTGGCGGACACCGCGGCCGCCGGGTACACGCATTGAATCCTTGGCGATGCGACAGCACTGTTTTTCCCTGCTGCGCGCCACCCAGTGGCACGCGCGGGGAATACAACAACATTGACGTTCAAAGACGTGACCCCGGCAGCTCAGGTCTGCGCTGTTGACGTCTTTTTTCAATAGCGCGGATATGAACTGGTTAAGGGAGGGGGGAGAGGGGGAGATTTTAAACCAAATTAATAAAATGCTGATCATTGTAAGCACCCCCGTTGGTGTTAAAAACAAACTGCCTGTTTTAGTGAACATTTAAATGGCAGGATCAAGCTGGTCCAAACAAACTATTTCCTTCCCTAACCTATGCAGTGACTTTAAGTGCTGTGTAAACTGTATGTAACCTCAGCTTCATACAGCCTGTATGTATGATCTCTGTGCTAGAGGCAGAGAATTCGACTCATTATACTGCTGTATATAATAAAATTGTATATATAGATATCTCATATATTTGCAGTAAAGGCAGCAGCAGCACTGTTTTGCTGGAAAGGAAATCAATGTAGTGATGGGTGGAGGTATAGGCAGAGCTCTGTATTTCAACAGGGAGGGCTGACCATGGTGGTTGGGATTTTAGTGCAGCAAAGGCACTGTGTACAGAACATTAAAGTGGCTGTAAAGTCACAAAGACTTTTACCTTCATGCATTGAATGCATGAAGGGACAAAAACATGGGGAAATGTACACCTAGAACTGAATAAGAATTGTTTTGCCCTGAAACGCACTTTAAGATGTTCAGCCAGTGATCACCATGTACCTATTTGTCTTAGACAGATCTGTATATTGTATCTCCTGAAATGTTAAACCCCTTTAGCATATGGCCTAAAAGCTGAACTCCAGGAATTCAACTAAATCTACCCATGCAGTAGGGTCCCCCTGCACGGCACCTTATTCCTGGCTCTGACAGGCCCACTCATTCAACACTGCCGCCTCTTTAAGCTGCTGTCCACCATGGTTGCAAGCTTACCTCTTCCACAGGATTAAGAACCCTGCACTGTATTGTGGCTGAGGGACATCCTACAGCCCAGAGCTTCGAACCGAAAAAAAAAAAAAAACCTCCAGAACCAAGGGATGGCGGTAAATAATAAAACGTAGGCAGCCCATAGACTGAGCGACCACTACGGGTTGCAGGAAAGAAACTTGCTAGATTCCCCCATCAACACAATTCGTGTTGACAGGGGAATCCCTCCTGCAGAGCTATTGTATTCCCACCGGGACAACACAGTGATTATTGCCAACGGCTATACCAGCCACTACCGATAATAGCATGTAAAATCATGCAGGCTGGTTGTATCCAAGTTGATCGATCAACTTGAGTACGTTCAGCCTGCCCATACATGGTTTGAATCTCGGCTGGTTTAGCAGGATTTGAACAGTCTATGGCCAGCCTTCTTCCTGTACCCCTAGGCCAAATGAACATTTACAGTGGAATTCCGGGCTTAGTCCTAACTACTCTGTCCCTGTACCTGCGTCTTAACACCTATGTTTACCAACCTGTGTAAGAAAGATCTGTGTACTTGCCTATTTTCAGCCTGCTCCGGTCATGTGATCACCCTGTCTACCAGTGGCGCTACTGGGGAACGGAGATGGTGCTCCAACAACTAATGGTAAAGCCTAAAGCGGTGACCACACTCATGGGCTTCAACGACCCATCTGTTGCTGCTTCCCACCACACAACGGCACCATGCTGACTAAAACAGTGGAGCCAGAGCCAGGTGCATATACAGATCTATCCTACACAGGTCGGTTAGTTGGTGGTGGTAGGGAACAGAGTAGTTGGGATTAAGCCTGGAATCCCACTTTTTTTTTTTTTTTTTTGCAGTGCATGTGGGTCTCACTACAAGGTTAAATAATTTGGTCCCATTTCTGGAGTTGTTTTAGGTCACCTCTGCAGTTCTCTTTTATATGATGGAGCCCATAACCCTTATATTTCTCTATCCTATCAAGACAGCCCAAGTTGTTATGCTAGTTTTAGAAGCGTAATTGAGATTCTATTGGGACAGATTAGTCTGAAGGACTTAACCTATAATGAGCTGTGTAATTCCAATCATCTGCCTGCATTATGAATTATTATTATTATTATTATACAGGATTTATATAGCGCCAACAGTTTACGCAGCGCTTTACATCAGGGAAGACCGTACATTCACAATACAAATCAATACATGAGGGATCAGAGGGCCCTGCTCGTAAGAGCTTACAATCTAGAAGGGAGGGTCAAGTGGAACAAAGGGTAGTTAGCTGTGGGGGATGGTCAGATAGACTCAAAAGAAAAGTTCAGTTGCTAGGTGTGGGAAGGGTAGGCTTCTCTGAAGAGGAGGGTTTTCAGGGATCCTCTAAAATGAATGATTTAACTGTTAAATCTAAGATTAATGTTTATAGTTCAATTAATCTTCCTTCATTCAAATTCATTTTAACCCCACTCCCCTACATGTCTGCAAATACTGTTCAATAAATATGACTGCATTAAACCTTTTTCTTTGTCAACAGAGGTAGTTGATCTAGTTCCTTTTCTGAAAATGTATTTTTTGCTTTATAAGATGAAGATTGTACATTTTAACACTTACACTTTTTTTCCCTCAGAAAGAGTTTTGGAAAGAGTACACCAGAGGACATGGGGACTCAAGCTCGGACAGCAATTGGTATCCATTTTACCTGGCCTTCCCTTTAATCACAGTCTTCTTTGTTGTTGCTCTGGTTCTCTTGCTATTGTGGAAGTGTGTATTTAGAAACAAAGCATGCCGGAGAACTGCATATGCCAACAGAGGTGCAAGAGAAAATACAGCTGAGACTTTAGATAACGAAGGAGTTTCCAGTCACGCTCAGCATGCTAATGTGTTGTGTGCAATGGAGGATGCTTTTGAAAGGGTTGGGAACCCCAGTGGATTGACTGATTATGATGTGCGGTCAGATACGCTGTCGGCTGGATTTTCTTCAAATTGCGATGCACCACCTTCTTATGAAGAAGCTACCGGAACAAGGGGCGTGAGAGTAAGCGAGCCACATCACAGTCCCAATGAGCCACCACCACAGTATGAAGAAATAGCTATTTGTGCCTCTGTAATCACAATACCTCAGGAGGGAACAACCAATCCTAAGTAGCATAGGAACAGATTTTCTATTATATTGGGATTTTTTTGTTTGTTTTATATTGCATATGAAGATTTTTTTTGTTTGTTTTTTTTTAAGTACAAAAGCATTTGGCTCCTGACAAATTTTGACATTTTATGATATATATTTTTTCTTTTTCTTCAAGTATAGTAATGAACACTATTTCCTGTAAGAACCGCTTGGATGAAGGGTCCATATTGCTTTTAGTGCACTGTACTGTTATATTACACACAAATGACAAAGTGCCGTATATTTGAAACAGTACTTTCTATTTTCAGTCTTACTGCAATTAATTTGCCCATGGGGATTATACTGATATTGCAATATAACCACTATTGACCGAACTACATTTTTATTGAGCTTGAATAAAATGCCTTTTTATTTTCACACGTGCCTCTTTTCCTTATTAATGAATTCTTTGAAAGTGACATATACAAAGATGACCTCAAAATATTTTATTTTACTTTTTAAGCATTTTATTAGTATGAGTTTGTACATATTAAACTCGTTATGTGTGTGTATAATGAAACCACCCATTTCTACTATCCTCCAGTTTTCAGTAATAGCACAACAACCTACACACTCAACTTGATTCAGTTCTACAGTAAATAGACAGTAGGTGCCTTTTTTTTGTTTTTCTTTTAGGTATAAGTTGTTATTATATTCTTAGTATTTTTTGCATTTTCTTTTTTTTTTTGTTCTGAGCAGTTCCAAATTTTGTTATTTAATATTGTTTTTTTTTTTTTTTTTTGTACATTGGAAATGTTTTTTATAGTTTATAACCACTAGCATTTTACATTAACAATTGGCCTCTACTATTTGCTTTATAAGGTATGTTTTTTTTTGTGATTTAAATAAAGCTTTCCTTGTTTTGAGATTTATACCTGAACATTGGTCTGGTGGTTTGATTGTGTGTGTGTTTGTTATTATTCAAAATCCTAACTATAATGTATCTTCTGAGCAGCAAATACGATCGGATATCTGTACTCTCCATCGTACTTAAAGTGGAGTTCCACCCAAAATGGGAACCGCTCGCCCCCCTCATCCTCACTTCCACCAGACCTCGCCATGGAGAGGTACATCAGAAGCCCAGCTCCTCCTCCTCCTTCCCCTGCTGCCGGGCCAGTAACGGAGCACTTTGTGCATGTTCATTAGGGGCCTGGCCTGGAAACTGTAATGTTTCACAGGTAATCCTAATATTAAGTCGGCTACAGTATGTAGTTTCTGGCTTTTAATGTATGGAGGGGGGAAAAATAGAAGTAGAAAGTATTGTTCTTTAAATTCAGGTGCCTAAAGGAGCACTGTGGTGTAACAAAAATTTAGGATGGTGTCGTTTTGGAGGGAGCTGCAACTGCATTTTTCCAGTCGGGCGCCCTTGAAAAGTATTTTCAGTCTTGAGGCACCCCTGTCCAAGACTTGTTTCACGTCGCTGTGTGTTGCGGAACACGCGCAAAATCGTGCTCGTTCTTGACACACACAAATGCTCTGCTCTTTAGGGGGTGCCATTAATTCTTAATGGTGCCCCATCCATTGGCAAACATGGGTTGCTTTTGTTGTGGCACAATTTTAAAAAAAAAATGGTCGGGGACTTCTTTCCCCGCATTACTGCGGGTAGGGAAATGAATGGGCTGCCCTACACGCAGCATGCATCCACACAGAACCAAGAGCTTGTTCACATGTCAGGCTGGAGGGGCAGTAAAACCACATGGTTGAGCTGTTTTTACCACCCCCAACTTTTGCCCCTTTAGCTGCAGAGGCAACAGCTCGGGGTGTAAACATGCTGTGGCTGCAGCTGGAGGTATACCCAGGGTGAATGGGTCTGCACTGCAACTACCCCGCAACTGTGTGCATTACATTAACAGGCTTAAAACAGGTGGTGAGGAGGCAAGATATGCCTCTTTACTGGCTGACAAATGCCCCTGAAAAGCGATATGAACACAAATTGCTTTTCAGAGGAGCAGCAGTCCTTGCTGCTATCTCGAACAAGCCCTACAAATGTAGTTCTGATGGTACAGGAATAGGGGGTCAGGATTAAAAGTAACATACATACAGACAGATGCGTACGCACACAAACGGGCACACGTACAAACACAGTGGAAGTGAGTTTTACGCAGAGGACCGACACTGCTGTAAAGACAAATGATAACAAAGTGCCCAGCAGTAGTGTTACATCAGATAGCAGCCATAGCTGCCAATATTTGGGGTCATTTTGCCGCGGCACACCTGGGGACTCTTCACGGCACACCAGTGTTCCGCGGCACACTGGTTGAGAAATGTTAGTTTAGTATACAGTCTGGTACTTTGCATACTTAAAGGGTGGTTCCCCTAAAAATAAACTTTTAACATTGCATTTCTCTTCTTCATTACATCTAGAATCGGCTGGTATTTAAAAATAAAATCTGTCCGTACATACCATTTTCGGCATGTAGTCTCACCGCCGCTTCCGGGTCTGACCGTTGGGGGTAGGGCGTGCCTACTTGATTGACAGGCATCCGATCGACGCATACAGCGCGTCACGAGATGCCGAAAGAAGCCGAACGTTGGTGCGCATGCGCCGTATAGAGCCGCACCAACGTTCGGCTTCTTTCGGCATCTTGTGACGTGCTGTATGCATCGATCGGATGCCTGTCCCCAACCATCATACCGGAAGCGGCGGTGAGACTACATTCCGAAAATGGTATGTACGGACGGATTTTTTTAAAAATGCCAGCCAATTCTAGATGTAATTAAGAAGAGAAATGCAATGTTAAAAGTTTATTTTTAGGGGAACCACCCCTTTAAATCTGTACCCACCATTTCCACCAACCCAGGCTAACTTACAGCACAGCCGTAAGCTTTTTTTTTTTTTGATTTGGACCCTTTTCTGTGTGACATGCTGAGCAGCGGTAACCGCGTGCGAGAATAAAAATTCAAACTGGCATATGTGGATATGCATATTGATGCAGTAAAATACTTTATTGTAATAAAGTAACTGGATATAAAACTATTTATACTATGCTACTCAAGGAAAATTATTTTCGGGGCTGAAGTGGTTAAACCTCAGACATTAAATATAAACAAAGAATATCCCTCTTTAGTGTGTACTTGTCTCAATTGCTGCAAAAACACTAAATGCCATTTCTGTCTGTTGCTTCATTCCTCTGCTGTGAGCATGAGTCACTCCTGACAGGTTTTCCTGACACTAAGAGAAAAATGGTGGCAGGGAAAGGAACTCTAGCTGATTGACAGCCTCACCCCTGTGTCTGTGAGCTGTGTGACGTGGGGTGTGTCCCTTCAATTTGCTTCCAAAGCTCTCCTCACTGAGCTCTGCAGTGTAGTTTTTTAGCTCCGCGCCCCCTTTTTTCTGACAGCTCAGACAAGTTGTTGAAATTCTGCACTTTGAATGGATGTGGAGAAGAGACTTGTGACTGGGAATCAATCTCACCTTCGCTGAGATCCCTTCACTGGTTGCCAGTAAAAGACAGCATTGCTTTTAAAGCACTCTGTCTAACGCATAGATGTATTCATGGGAATGCTCCCCAATATCTATGCGAAAAAATAAAAGCTCACAATCTCAATCGCGTTCTGCGATCCACCAACCAAAATCTACTCCAGATACCGAAAGCCAACTACAAGTCCAAAGGAGAAAGAAGATTCGTGGTCCAAGGTCCCAGACTATGGAACGCTTTACCAACCAGCATTCGGTTGGAGGAGAATCACTTGGCATTCAGGAGAAAGATCAAGACTCGTCTCTTTTGATATCAAAAGAGACCGGAACAACAAGCGCCCAGAGGCGATTCAGTTCGCATGTGCCGCGCTATATAAGTTTTTTTTTTTTTTTTTTCATTCATTCTTTCAGAATATTGCAGATAAACTGGTACAACGTATGTAGGAGCATTTGTTTTCATCTCTTGAGACCAGTCACTTCACTGGTTATATCTAAGGGTTTACAACCACTTAAGCTAAAGAATGTACTCTAGGTGTCATGTATCACCTTGATTATGATCCTCCAAAACCTCATAATGACCACTAAAGCTTTAGTTACATATACATTATATTGCCAAAAGTATTGGGACGCCTGCCTTGACACACACATGAACTTTAATGGTGCCTTAGTCCGTAGGGTTCAATATTGAGTAGGTCCACCCTTGGCAGCTATAACAGCTTCAACTCTTCTGGGAAGGCTGTCCACAAGGTTTAGAAGTGTCTGTGTGAATGTTTGACCATTCTTCCAGAAGCACATTTGTGAGGTCACATACTGTGGACATGAAGGCCTGGCTCACAGTCTTTGCTCTAATTCATCTCAAAGGTGTTGAAGCTGTTCTAGCTGCAAAGGGTGAGCCGACTCAATATTGAACCCTGCAGACTAAGCCCTGGTTCACACTGGGCTGCGGGAGTGAAGCAGTGCGAGTTCACTCCCGCCCGGCAGTCCCGATTTCAGCCGCGATTTCAGAGACATCTGTGCAGGTTTCTGCACAGATGTCAATGTAAATCGCAGGCTGAAATCGCAAAAAGTAGTACAGAGACTACTTTTTGAAATCGGTGAAATGCCGCAGATGCAGCGTCGCGCCGATTAGGACAGTGCCATTGCCGGCAATTTGCAGCAAAATCCGCCGTTTTGACATGCCAAATCGCATGTCAAAACGCACCAGTGTGAACCAGGGCTAAGACTGGGATGCCATTAAAGTTCATGTGCGTGTAAAGGCAATGGAAGAGAAAAAGTTACCGCTCCAGGTGGATTGTGTTAGGATGATCAGTATGGTCTCAGGAGATCGTGGGTGCTGGCAATGCACAAGGCAACAAGTGGAAAAAGAAAATATGGACAGCCACACTCCTAAAAACCTTGATGGTTGTCTTTATTTGAAAAAAAAAAAAAGGAAAAGATGCACTACAAGTCACAGCACACGACATGGGGGTAAAACAGCTGACGCATTTTGCACTATTAACTAGTGCTTAATCATAGCTGATTAAGCACTAGTTAATAGCTGTGTGGAAAGGCAGGCATCCCAATACTTTTGGCAATATAGTTTGTAGCGCCCCCTTGCTTTTTGCATGGGTGTTGCGTTTAAAACTAGTTGGACTAGGAGAGTTAAGTTGCTCCTAGTTGTGATTTGTTTAGGTTGTTGACCTATGTCTTTCTGGAAGGGTCCACTGGCTCGGACTGCATTCTGGTGATGTCATTTCATCCTTGGCGGATGGAGTCTTCCTTTAGCAGCCAATTGGAGAGGGTTTTTCCTCGCTGTGCATGCTGGGGAGGGGTATATCTGGGACCTAGGTCGGCTCTTCGGGGGTTCTTCTTCATGTGTGTGGGGTCCCGGACTTGGTGTGCGGCATCCACCTTCAGGGTGTGCGCGCCCATGGACCCTGCCGGTGCGGCCCGCCTGGCCAGGTCTCTGGGCCTTCCTGAGTCTCAGCCGGAGACGAGAATCAAGGGACCCTAGTGATTTACTGGGTTCCCGAAGCCTAAGAGAATCCCAGAAGGGGATTCGGTGACCGGGATGCTGGCAGGTATGCTCTACTGCCGCTCGGTCACTTATGCTGAGAAATTACTGGGAGGATTCGCTCTGTTTGCACATTTAGTCTATCCCAAATTAACTGGCAAAGGCCTAGAGCTGGGCCTGTGAGAGAGACCCGTTCCTCCCAGCTAAGATTCGAGGTGGTGCCTCGGCTGCCAGGTCTGTGTGAGAGACACCTGTCCGGGGGGAACCTTACCCACTCAGTCTCCTAGGAGTGGCGACGTGTGAAAATTTGTGCTACCAAGGGCTGATCTGCCTTGTGTATATCCAGGCCTGACATCGACAGTTTCTCTTCTCTAATCAACCTATTCTTCCTTCACCAAAGTTAATGTTGGCTAATGTTGGCCTGGAATTAAAGCATTGAGAAAATCTTTGACTGTGTGGACCTCCGTTTACTACTTAGTTCTTCTGGTGCATCCCTAGACCAAGCTGGGGTAACTTAATTTGCCAATCCCAAATCAAACCAGCGGCTCCTGAATGGGGTAGCGCTATAAGTGTATATCCGAAAAGAGTGTTGTGATGGCTACTGTCCCTAAAGTTTCATGATGTAATGGAAAGTGTTTCAAAAGATAGGAGATAATTATTTTCATACAAGCATGCCTATGTCCATTGAAGTTTGAGTTGTGTATTGTATGTCATATCAGTGTTTTTACAAGTTAACTTGGCCTTAACACAGCGCTTATGTGTAGCGTGTGCTGACGTAACTTGTAATAGATGGAGTGTGCATCTTCTCATTTTTCCTTAACATTTACTTTAACTGACACAGCGATTTTTACTAGCTTTACAATGTATAGCAGTAAATGGGTTGTCCCCTCCAGATTTCAAGTTTCTATAAAAGCTGGTCTGTAACTGGGTTTCTGCTGAGCTCAGTAACTCTAAGCTGTTAGTTCCCGGGGATTGATTAACACCACCCTCCATGTTCCTACATTAATCATTCATATTTCCATGTTATGTCAGACATTTGTTTATTAATGTAAATGTTGCATAGGGACAGCACACGCTACATAATTAAACCTCAAGAAACTGGCATGGAGCCAAATGCTAGGCTTTCATGGATCCTGTATTCCTTATTCTGTCTTTCTGCAAGAGTCACCCACTAAGGGGAACACCAAGTAGCACTGTCAGGAAACTCGGTCCATTTTGGCTGCATTAAACAGGTACGCTATATTACCAAATGTATTGGGACACCTGCCTTTACATGCACATGAACTTTAATGGCATCCCAGGCTCTTCAGTTGACCCACCCATTGCAGCTATAACAGCTTCAACTCTTCTGGGAAGGTTGCCTACAAGATCTAGGAGTGTATATATAGGAATATTTGACCATTCTTCCAGAAGCGCATTTGTGAGGCCAGGCACTGATGTGGATGAGAAGGCCTGGCTTGCAGTCTCCGCTCTTATTCATCCCAAAGGTGTTCTGTTGGGTTGAGGTCAGGACTCTGTGCAGGCCAGTGAAGTTCCGCCACCCCAAACTTGCTCATCCGTGTCTTTAATGAACCTTGTTTGTGCACTGGTATGCAGTCATGTTGGAACAGGAAGGTGCCATCCCCAAACTGTTCCCACAAAGTTGGGAGCATGAAATTGTACAAAATTTCTTGGTATGCTGACACCTTAACCAGTTGTAATGTACATTTACGTCGGCAGAATGGCACCGACAGGCACATCAACGTATATATACGTTGGTGCCTTGAGGGGGTTCGGGGGTCCGATCGGACCTCACCCCGTACATACGGCAGTCCGTTTTGCTGGCCGAGCGATCTGGGATGAGGGGGCGGCTATTCGTTTTTGTCGGCCCCCTCCGGATCGCTCTCAGCCAATCCGCGCGCTCCCCCGCCCTGTCACTTCCTCCTCCTGTGTAAACACAGGAAGGAGGAAGCGATGTGATCTCTCCTTCAGCGTTTTTTTCAACCACCGCTGAGGAGAGATCACATCACAAGTAAGTCTGCACAACACTACACTGACACACACTACATATAGTCACATTTAACCCCCCCGATCGCCCCCCCTCCCCCCTGTCACAGTGTCACTGAATGCAGTAATCATACATGTATGATTACTGTATTTAGTGTCAGTGTGACAGTCAGTTAGTGTTAGGTTCAGGGTAGCCCCCGTACCCCCCCCCTAATAAAGTTTTAACCCCTTGATCACCACCCTAGTTAACCCTTTCACTCCCTATTGCCAGTGTCACTAAGCGATCATTTTTCTGATCGCTGTATTAGTGTCGCTGTTCCCACTAGGTAGCTAATTTTTTTTTTTATTGCGATTTTTTTTTTTACTGAAGACATATGGCTAAATAAATTTTGGCCTAAATGATTGACTAAAATTTAGTTTATTTGATTTTTCTTATAACAAAATGTAAAAAATATAGATTTTTTTTCAAAAATGTCGCTCTATTTTTGTATATAGCGCAAAAATAAAAATCGCAGAGGCGATCAAATACCACCAAAAGAAAGCTCTATTTGTGGGAAGAAAAGGACGCAAATTTTGTTTGGGAGCCACGTCGCACGACCGCGCAATTGTCAGTTAAATCGACGCAGTGCCGAATCGCAAAAAGGGGCAAGGTCATTTAGCAGCATTTTGGTCCGGGTCTTAATTAAAAGAGCATCCTTCACTGGAACTACGGGGCCAAGCCCAGGCCATGAAAAACAACCTCACACAATAATCCCCCCACTACCAAATGATATGGAACAGTGTGCACAGCAAGGTCCATAAAGACACCCTTACAGGGATGGAGGCCTGTGGTGGTGCATACCACATGCCTCATACAAAGTCCCAACCCCTCTTTATTTTTCTAATATTAGCCAGGGATGGAGATGCGATTTTCAGGAGTTTAACAGAATGCCTCCACAGATCTACCACCAACAGTTAATTTATGCATTGTCATTTTTTGACTAGCTGACCCAGGTTGATGTGGTCCGCACCTATTTTGGTGGTATTTTGGTTTGGCAGGCATGTATTGGTTTCACCCCTGTTTTTTTGTCTTTCCAGTGCTCTCATTTGCCAGACCAACTATAGATAGGGGCAGGTCTAGGTTCCCATCTGCTCCCTGTCTATTAATTAGCACACCTGTGCTCCTCCTTTGGAGGCTATAAAAATCATAGTTAGGACTGCAGTTACACAGAGTGCCTTGACGCTTGGCCTGCAGCTTCCCAGGTATTTGCAAATCTCTGCAACTAAACCTCTGTTTTAATTACACACAGTTAGACAGTTTAATTTGGTTTGTGCTTCTTGGTTTGGTATTTTTGAGCCTGGTCATTATGGAATTATTATTTTTTTTTCCCATATATATATACTTAATCGCATTTCGCTAATCGCATCTCATTTAAAGTCCCAACCCTCCATTTTTTACACCCTTACAGGGATGGAGGCCTGTGGTGGTGCATACCACATGCCTCATACAAAGTCCCAACCCCTCTTTATTTTTCTAATAGGTCCATAAAGACATGGATGAGCAAGTTTGGGGCGGAGGAACTACACCTTTGGGATGAATTAAAGTGGATACTGTGAGCCAGGCCTTCTCGTCCACATCTGTGCCTGACCTTGCAAATGCACTTCTGGAAGAATGGTCAAACATTCCCATAGACACACTCCTAAACCTTGTGGACCGCCTTCCCAGAATAGGTGAAGCTGTTATAGCTGCAAAGGGTGGGCAAACTCAATACTGCACCCTAGGGACTAAGACTGGGATGACATTAAAGTTCATGTGTTTGTAAAGGCAGACGTCCCAATACTTTTACAGTTTTTCTCCATTGTTTTGGCTCATTTCTTGAAACAGAAATGACATTCTCAAAACAACATGGACAAATATACAAACCACTTGGCAATTGTCTCATTAATTTCATCAAATTGCGAATGTCTCAGGACATGTCTCAATGTCTCAGTACATTTCTCAAATGATTAAGTACAAGTAGCATACATTTAGCACAATTTTTAATTGAATAGATCTTGTTGATCTAAACTGATTTGTCAATTCTCAGTCTAATGGTCATTCACTCCAAAACATGTCGGCGTCATTTTATTGTTTAAGTCATCACATGCACAATAGTCTGTTCAATTGCCAAAATTATTCAGGAACATAATACCATAATTACCATATATGAATCTCTTGGAACATTTGATAAAATGATTACAGCAATTCACAGTCAGGTACAACTAGAACTTGAACGAAGGAGGCCGCGTACACACGATCAGACATGTCCGATGAAACATGTCCGACGGACCGTTTTCATCGGACCACGCTGAAGTGGTCTGTTGGTCTGATGTGCGTACACTTGATTCTGAGCATGCGCGGGATTTTGGTCCGATGATTTTGTGTACTAACCATCGAACCCGACGGACAGGTTTCCAGCGGACAGGTTTCAAAGCATGTTTTGAAACTTTTGTCCGCTGGAAAACGGTCCGATAGGCCGTACACACCATCGAACATGTCCGCTGAAAGTGGTCTGCGGACCAGTTTCAGCGGACATGTTCGATCGTGTGTACGCGGCCTAAGATGACCAATAAAACAGTATGTTTAGTTACCTGAGAGGTGCTGTCCATGATTGTGAGTGCTGCCAAACATATATATATATAGAGCTTGACCATGCAGGACCAGTACAATGTCTGAACATGGAGGCACCTGGCCAAGTAGATGAACAAGGGCAACTGCTGGAGGAAGAAGAGGAGGAGGAGTAAGGGTGCGTGGTGGTGGAATAGGGGGAAGAGGCCGAGGAGCACAAAGACACCATGCTGTCCCTGATGAAATTCGGGCCACAATTATAGACCATGTCATCAACCATGGCCTCACAATCAATGATGGAATTATATAATGTATAGGACAGGACACTGTGCATAGAGCAACAAATATGTTTATTTACTCTACTTTACTTTATTTACATATTCATTTAGTGTGTGTGATAGGCTTACATTATTACAGTTTCTTACCTCAGTCGGATGTTACGTATGATACTAACAATGACAAGAAAAATATTGTAGAAAATAAATTATGGAATAGTTTATTTTCTACAATATTGATGATACCGTTTACAGTAGTATTCCAGTATTACAGTAAAAACTTCAGATTACTGTATGATGCAATTATCATTAAAATTCTTATTTTGAAGAATATACAGTAACATACAATACAGTAAGTAAAAGGGTCAAAGAGCTGCAATTACAGTAGTGCCTCCCATGTAAATCTATCTAATAATGTTACTGTAACATTTCAGTAAGTCTAGTCGTTGATAATTTTTCCCCTTGCCTTTCTGTCAAATACCCCCTGTAGTACCTCTGCATAGGGTACATGTACCCCAGGTTTGGATCCACTGGAATACTGGCCAGTAGTATATTGAACTTGTGTAGAACATAGAACATTCCTATGTAGCTGTCTGTAACTGTAGTGTATGACTCTTCTGTATGACTGATTTGATGTTTTCTTTATTTACTCTATTGTTGGAGAATAATGGCATTGGAAGGAAACGAGACTTTTCACATACTCGTGTATGGAGATGAGGCTGGCTTCAACCTGGCCAAGGGTCGAAGACGTGGCCGTAATTTTATTGGCCACTGGGCCACGGTGGATGTCCCAGGCCAGTGAGGGGGCAATATAACTATGTGTGCTGCCATTTCTGAGAATGGTGTGGTCACTCACATGCCCAGTCTTGGCCCATACAATACACAGAAGCTCCTCATCTTCTTGGACCGCTTTCATTTGGATTTGATCCCTGAAAATGAGAGAGGTCTCATAGGGCCTCACCTACCACAATATATAATTGTATGGGACAATGTGAATTTCCACTGTGGCACACTTATCAGGGCCACCTTACTCTCCTTTCCTCAATCCTATTGAGGAGTTTTTTTCCGCTTGGAGGTGGAGAGTGTATGAGCATTGGGCTCAAGATCAGAGGTCCCTGCTCAATGCAATGGACGCTGCCTGTGAGGATATTACAGGAGATCAGTGTAGGCGATGGTTGCGACATGCACGCCGTTTCTCCCCTCATGCATCGCAAGGGAGGATATACGCTGATGTTGATGAGAATCTGTGGCCAGACAGACAGCAGCATTTTGATGGGCAGGCAGGTGAGGATGGTGGACAGGCGGGTGAGGATGGTGGCCAGGAGAGGGAGGGTGAGGACAGCGACCAGTGAAGAGATGTTACAGTAGTTGTGAAACTCTAGCTTTATTCACAGCATTGTAGGCTAAATGTAATTTTCCTTGTTTTTTGTTTGTGTATTTATATTTCTGTATATGTTTTCTTTTTAGTCTGATGTATGGAAGTTACTTTGTGTGTGAATGATAATGGTACAATACTGTAAAGTAATTTTTCCTTGGCAGTATGAGTTCAATGTGTGATGTCAAACCTTGGAGGCGACTCTTACCCTAAAATATTTTCTTTTTTTTTTCAGTTTTATATACAATTGTATTCAGTTAGCTAGACAAAAACTGTTCAGTAACCATTGTCAATGAAGGACGGGGCTAAGACTGAAAGGTGGACATGAGGGATATTTCAATGGTCCTCTGCCATAGAGATAAAACATCTAAACATTTTGACTTGTAGTGCTTACACAATGCCAAAGGGATGATGCATTTTGGGGGCACTGACTATTTGAATGAGAAAGAAATTTAGTTTTTACACATGAGTGAACTGTTTTGGGAAAGATATGAACTTTTGAAGGTGAACCATGGTGTTGTGCCGAACCATCCAGGTTATTTTGGCAAAAGCACCAAGAGAGCTGAGAATGTCTGGTCTGTTTCAAGAAATGAGTCAAAGCAATTGAGAAGAATCTTTGCCATTTTGGAGGCACTGGCTCTTTATATGGGAAAGGAATATGGTTTTGAAGCATGAGTGAACAGTTTTGGGAAAGATATGTGCTTTTGCACATGAGTTATAGTGTTGTGCTGAACTGTAAGACTGTTTTGCCGAATAATCTTAGAGTTTTGAGAATGTCATTTCTGTTGATTCCATGATGTACAATGCTGTGAAAAGTAATTGCCCTCTAAACCTAATAACTGGTTGTGCCAAGCAATAACTAGCAATGAGTCTTTCACATTGCCGTGGAGCAATTTTGTCCCACTCTTCTTTGCAGAATTGTTTTCAGCCACATTGGAGGGTTTTCCAGCATGAACGACCTGTGTAAGGTCATGATACAGCATTTCAATTGGATTCAAGTCCGGGCTGTGAGTAGGCCACTCCAAAAACAAAATTTTGCTTTGTTTGAACCGTTTGGACGTTGACTTGCTGTTGTGTTTCGTATCATTGTCCTGCTGCATAACCCAAGTGCACCTGAGCTTGAGGTCATAAACTGATGGCTGGACATCCTTCTTTAGGATTTTCTTGTAGAGCTCAGAAATCATGGTTCCATCAATTATGGTAAGTCGTCCAGGTCCTGACGCTCCAAAGCAGATCATCATGCTACCACCACCATGTCTGACTGTTGGTATGATGTTCTTGTTATGAAATTCTGTATTCGTTTTATGCTACATGTAACGGGACGCACAAAAAGTAAAATTTTCTCTTTCGATCATGGACGGACACAGCCTTAATCTTGACTTAGTGGGTATTAGCCTTCCTTTAGGAGTTGACTAGGCAGAAACTTATATAGAAGGTTAACTTATCATACACACCCTATAGCCCCGCCCAGGGGGCGGGCCCTCTGGGTATAACTCCTCTCTCTGCATCTCACAGATCAGTTTTTTTCTGCCTAGTTTCAGGAGAAGAGATGGCTCCATCAGGCTCATGGCTTAAAGGCTGTTAATTCAAGATGCTGGATTTTTATTTTTTTCCTGCGATCTTCGATCAACTGCCGACTGGGCGACAGGCTGGATCTTGGATCCTTGTATTCTTCCCAGTTTCGTCCATCGAGTGTGTGCCGACCGTAGCTGCACGCTGGGTCGTCCACGACATGCCCGTCGCTCTACGGGTGGCCGGTGAGCTATACGCTCCAGGGCTTGCATAAAGACCGGTCTGCGGGGCCGAGTCGCAGTAGCCTGGCCGACAGTCATCTCCGTTACCATTCGGAAGATGCACTGTCCAGGATGCTTCCAGCATAAAACCACAGGAGGTTAAGTACTACTACCTTGCTTCGGCAAGAAAACAGAGCTGGGCATCCCTGGAGAGGTGAGTAAAGGGCTAAATATTTCACTTCTCCTCTCCTTCCCCTTCCCTCCTCCATAGACTGCTGAGGTGGGGGTTGCCCTGGGGAGCTTCTCATGAGAACCAATATAAAGTATAAGTGCATAGATATTGCTTACTTGTGTCCATGTTGTCAGCTGCTGCTTCCCTCTTTCAATGCATAAGAGATTCTGCTGATGTGTGTCTGGCGACCATTTTTGCTGTGACAATGCTGGATTGTTTGTTTGTATACCTGGCAGCCATTTTCTTGTAGCCACTATTGGCCTCTACTCAGAGCTCGACCACCATACTTCTGGGGTCTATATGCACTACGGCGGCCATTTTCTTGTAACCGCACCAGCGCTGAGGTGTTGCTCACACGGCGCCCAAGGGGTGGCTGTACAGCGTCTCCCGGCCGCTCAGCGGCCTGCGCGGTGTGCCCCAAGAAGGGCGCTTATAACGGCTGGAAAAAATAGTGCAGCGCCAAAATAAACACATAAAAGGATCCACCTACACAAGTGGGTCTCTCAGTGGTGCATGTACATAAGGAATAGATAAGAGTCTATTCTGAAAAAAATATGATTGTTAGTCAATATATGGTGTAATCAAGCTAGATGGTAGGTCAAGCAAATAAAATAAGATAAAATAAAATATGCTGAAGTCCCAAAGAAGAACTGAAATAGGTGAATATTCCTTAGACTCTTGTGGGTGTCATCAGATTTTCTTTTGGTTGAAATCTCCCTAACTTCACATAAACATTCCGTGGCATATAAGTGAAATAAATACGCTTACCAGCTGTTGTTGACCCGATACACACCGTACGGTGGGTGGGTCCTAAAGGCTTATGTGGGCCGACCGCCCTCCTTGGGACTGGACGTGGGTAAGACTCCTACTCCTAGTACTCCAAGTGGATCCGAAATTAATGCTGGTAAGGGTAGCCTCCGGATTCATCCAATAAGGTGATGTGGAAGGGATACTCCAAAAGATTCCCAATCAAGGAAAAAAGGTGAGAAAGGAGATACACCTCCTCATAGTGTAAAAAAGGTATTTATTGGAACACACAGGTTATAACGGCTATCGTCCAGGAGCATTTCCCCATGAAACTGGGGCCTCTAGCGTCCCGCTCGGTGGCCATTTTTTTTGTGGCCCATGCAAGTATTACAGCACTGGCGGCCATGCTTTTGAGGCCTTAGTATGCTTGACCTCTAGCGTCTGAGCAGACACACGCTGCTGACTAGCAAACTAGCTGATAAGGACAGTAGCTTGTGGATAGCAGCCATTCAGCAGACTGACAGTTATATTCAGTGGACAAGAAGCAGCTCAGCTAAAACGGCACTGCACTGCTGGTTCCAGGGGTCCTCTGGGGGGTACTCCTCATCTCTGCTGCAGTTAGGAGGGTGGGTTGTCCACCTTGCTTGGAATCCCTGTGTCAAGCGTGTGGGCAGCATGGCGCCAGAAGCAGACGTTTTTCTTTTCCCTGAAACACCTGAGCTGTCAATTGATGCCCCTGTATCCGATGTATCGGTGGACGTTATGTCGGCAATCCTAGATGCCTTCATTGCCAAGGTGGAATCAGCGCGTGGAAAGAACGGGGGCTAGAAAGCGCCCTCTCCCCCTGCCATCTTCTGGGGACAACTCAGATACGGAGCCAGGTCTATCTACCACTCAGGACCCTGACACTGAAATATCTGACGGTGCAGACCTAGAGCGACCAGACAGTGAGTATGACGCTGGATCCAGGTCAGCTCACGAGAAGGCTCTGGTAAGTGACCTTATCACCGCAGTGCGAGACACCCTAAAAATGGAGGGGTCTGTAGAAGAAACAGAAGCGCTGGTCCCCTTTGGGTTCCGTAAGGCTACCTGCACTGCTAAAGTGTTCCCCTGTGTGTCCTGTTTAGACAAACTTTTATACAAGGAATGGGATAGACCACAAAAAGGCTTTTTTGTACCTAAAAACCTAGCGGTACGTTACCCACTGGAGGAGAGTTTCTTAAAGAAATGGACCTCGCCCCCCATGATGGACCCTCCTGTGTCCAGACTAAACAAGTTTACCACCCTTCCGGTGGAGGGGGCTCCTGTCTTCAAGGACCCGGTGGGCAAGAAGACAGAGTCGATATCCCGTAACCTATACACTGTAGTAGGTTCAGTGGTACGCCCAACCATAGTTGGGGCACTGGTGTCCCAGACACTCACGGAGTGGGCAAAGTTACTGCTCAATGGGTTACAAACACATCACGCTTCCACCCACGAGGTAGCCCTAGTGGAACAACTGGTACAGGGCCTAAAATTTGTGTGTGAATCAGCCTTGGACTATTCCTCTGCTGGCCAGAGCCTCTGCTCAGGCTGTGTTACACCATCTACTGTGGTTGAAGAATTGGTCAGCGGACCAAGCTTCCAAGAAGGCCCTAATGGACCTGCCCATTAAAGGCGATAGACTCTTTGGAGCTTGCCTGGATGACATTATTAAGGATGCCATAGGAGGTAAGAGCACCTTGCTCCCACAGACCTATAAGGGGAAGGAGCCATGTCGGCGACAAGGGCCCTTCTTTACCGAACCCAAGCGTTTTTTTCGCCCAACAAGCGCTGCAGGAACAAAACCACAGGCCAATAAAGCGCCTCCTCAGGGACAGAGACGTCCCTGGTTTCGCAAACCCGTTAACAACGAGGTAGTCTCATCAGGATACAAGATAGAGCTCCTATCTTGCCCACCAAAAAGATTTTTTCCCTCCAACCTCCAGCTACTACCGGCTTGTTGGACCTGTTGAAATGCGGGGTGGTTATCCCTGTCCTAGTACAGGATCGGTTTCTGGGGTTTTATTCCAATCTGTTCATTGTACCAAAGAAGGAGGGCGTTCGTCCTATCCTGGACCTTAGGGCCCTCAATTGCTTCGTGAAGGTACAATGATTCCGGGTGGCATCAATCCGCTCTGTCGTTACTACCCTTCAGCCGGGGGACTTTCTGGCATCCTTGGACATCAGGGATGCCTATCTACATGTCCCCATATGCACAAAGCATCAGAAACTTCTGCGCTTTGCGGTCTGGGAAGACCACTATTAATTTGTGGTTCTCCCCTTTAGCCTGGCATCGGCACCAAGAGTGTTCACCAAGGTGATTACCCCAATTCTCGCCCTACTAAGACAACGTGACATCGCTGTCGTGGGCTACTTGGATGACCTGCTTCTGAGGGCGGCTTCAGCCTCAGAATTAGAGGTGAGCATGTCTATAACATCAGACCCTCAAACACTTGGGTGGCTACTGAACATTCAAAGTCAGTAATGGTAACGACTCAACGCCTAGTGTATCTGGGATTGATTCTAGACTCCTCAGAGGCAAAGGTTTGCTTCCCTGTGGAAAAGTTGCAGACCCCTTTGGGCTGCATGGCGGTAGTTGCCATCCCAGAAGGGTCGTCACCCTGCTTTGCATGTGAGTCCCGGACCTCATGGTGGCCTCCTTCGAGGCGTAACTATAGGCGCAATCTCACAATCGAGTGCTACAGAAGGAAATTTCTGTCCAGATGGGACAAGTGCCCATCATCCCTGGATTATGAGATTCGGGTGTGCCACCTGGTAAGGGCCTCCCTGGTGTGGTGGCTGACCTCACCGGCACTTCTGTCCAGAAAGTCGTTCCTTCCTTAGCACTGGACGGACGCCAGCCTTACCGGTGGGAGAGTCTGGGGGGTTCAGTCAACCCAGGGTCGCTGGTCTCCAGAGGATTCCCATTTGCCGATCAAGGCCCTGGAACTTTGGGTGATCAGGCTGTGCCTCTCCACATGGTCTCAGATGCTACGAGGGCGTCCAGTCAGGATCCAGTCTGACAACGCCACTGGGGTGGCATATGTCAACCATCAAGGAGGAACAAGTAGCTTGGCTGCAGTGTCAGAAGTCGCTCACATCCTAAGGTGGGCAGAAAGGAGCATACCGGCACACTCCGCCATATACATTCCGGGTGTGGAAAACTGGCAGGCGGACTACCTGTGTTGAGAGGATGCTGGACCAAGGAGAATGGTCTCTGCAACCGGAGGTGTTTCAGCTCCTTTGCCCAAGATGGGGCACATCAGACGTAGATCTCCTGGCATCTTGACTTAATCGGAAAGGTATTGAGGTTTGTGGCCAGATGCGACAGATGCGTTAGTGGCGCCGTGGAGTCAGTACTGGCTAATCTATGCCTTCCCTCCTCTAAAGCTTCTGTTTCTTCTGCTTCACAGAGCGGAGGCAGACAGGACTCCTATAATCCTAATTGCTCCGGATTGGCCTCAGTGTTCTTGGTACCGCCGATCTAGTGCGGCTAGTAGCAGACGTCCCTTAGAGTCTACTGCTGAGAGAGGACCTACTGTCACAAGGTCCCATACTGCATCCTGCTTTACAGTCGCTGGCTTAACGGCATGGCTATTGAAAGTCAGATACTAAGAGACCGGGGCCTGTCGGATTCTGTGATTGCTACCATAAGGAAGGCTAGGAAGTTATCCTATAGGAAGATTTATTATCGCACTTGGGGAGCTTACTTAGCCCTTTGCGAGGAAATGAAGTGGAATCCATGGACTTATTTGGTTAAGGGACAGATATCTGCCCTGGCTGTTTTCTTTCAGTGACCCCTGGCGACTCTCTCTCTAGTGAGAACATTTGTACAGGGGGTTCGGCATGTGGCCCCTCCGGTCTGTCCTCCACTACCTTTGTGGGGATTTGAATAGCAGACGCACCTTGGCGTCTACCACTATGAGAGGATCTGCTGTCGCAAGGTCCCATAGGTCATCCTGCTTTTACAGTCAATGGCTTAACACCATGACCTCTAGGTGCCTCAGAACCACTGTTTGGGATAATTAGGGAAGTTCCCTTCTTGACACTTTCAGAAAGTGGTCCCTTTGGTGGCTGTTATGTCAGCTAAGATGGGTTCTGAACTGGCAGCCTTGTCATGAAAGGCTCCCTACCTGAACTTCCACAAGGATAAGATGGTGCTGCGTTTGCAGCCTTAGATTCTTCCTAAGGTCATTTCGACCTTCCATCTCAAGGAAGACATTGTACTGCCATACTTGTGTCCTCATCCGTCGAATCCTAAGGAGACGACGTTGCATTCCTCGGATGCTGTCCGAGCTCCAAGAATATACTTGTCTGTTACTGCTCCGTTCCGGAGTTCAGACTCACTGTTGGTTTCAGTGGCTGGTCCCAAGAAGGGCCCAGCGGTCTCATCGGCCAGCATTTCGAGGTGGACCCAACAGATCCTGATCAGGCTTACGCCATAAAGGGTCGGGTTCCTCCCTATTAAGATGCATTCGACCTGGGCAATGGTGCCTCTTGGGGTTTCTGACATTAAGTGTCTGTTTCGCAGGTGTGTAAGGCAGCGACCTGGTCGCCCGGTCACACTTTCACAAAACTTTACAAGTTGATGTGAGTCGGATGCTTCTTCGGCCGCAAAGTTTTGCAGGCGGCTGTTTAGAGTTACAACTCCTCAGTTGAGGAGCTCTGTTTTTGGGGTGAAGTTATTTTTTTTTGCTGTTCCCACCCCTCATTTTTTGACACTGCTTTGGGACGTCCCACTAAGTCAAGATTAAGGCTGTGTACGTCCATGAGCGAAAGAGAAAATAGGATTTTATGCTCACCGTAAAATCTTTCTCTGAGTTCATGGACGGACACAGCACCCTCCCCTCCTTTTTAGGTTTGTACTACTTTTTGACGAACTGATCTGCGAGATGCAGAGAGAGGAGTTATAACCAGAGGGCCCGCCCCCTGGGCGGGGCTATAGGGTGTGCATGATAAGTTAACCTTCTATATAAGTTTCTGCCTAGTACTCCTAAAGGAAGTTAAGATTAAGGCTGTGTCCGTCCATGAACTCGGAGAAAGAGATTTTACGGTGAGCATAAAATCCTATTTTTGTCTCGTCAGTCCACAGAATGTTTGCCTAAAAGTCTTGGGGATAATCAAGATGATTTTTGGTGAATTTGAGATGAGTCTTTGTGTTATTTTTGGTCAGCAGTGGCTTTGGTCTTGGAACTCTCCCATGGATGCCATTTTTTCCCAGTCTCTTTCTTATTGTTGAATCATAGACACTGATCTTACCTGAGGCAAGTGATGCCTGCAGTTCTTTAGATGTAGTTCTGAGTTCTTTTATGACCTCCTGGATGAGTCGTCGTCATGCTTTTGGAGTAATTTTTGTAATCTGGACACTCCTGGGAAGGTTCATAACTTTTCCAAGTTATCTCAATTTGTGGATTATGGCTCTCCCCGTGGTTCACTGGAGTTCCAAAGTCTTAGAAACCTTTCCTAGACCGATGTACAATACTTTGGCCCAGATTCATAAAGCAATTACGCCTGTCTAACTGCTGTTAGACAGGAGTAATTTCAAATTTCGCGCGCCGTATCACTAGTTTGAATCCTCAAACCATGATACGGTGGCTTCGGGCTTCGATCCGAGAGGCTTACGTCCTCGTAAGCCTTCGGATCTACGCTGCGATATTTTTGCGGCCGCTGGGAGGAGTTCGCGTCGTTTTCATGCGTCGGGATATGCAAATGACTTTTTACGGCGATCCACGAAGGTACCTCGAGTGTCCATCACAATCGCCTACGTCATTTTTTGGCTACGTAATGTTAGAGGAGCTTTTTGCTGGTCTAACAGTGCGTAACCCATGTAAAGTATGGCCGTCGTTCCCGCGTCGATTTTAAAATATTTTTTTTTTTTAACGTAACTCGTTCGGGAATAGGAATGTACGTAAACGACGCTACGACGACGTGTTTTCACGCAATGCACGGCGGTAAATTTGCGAACGGAGCATGCGCAGTTCGATCGCCGCGGGAACGCGCCTATTTTAAATGCTTCACGCCCCCTACTCGCGCGGATGGATTGCGACGGGAGAAATACACTACGCCGCCGTCGTTTACTGGACAAAATCTACCTGGATTCCACGTAGAGCCAGGTAAAAAACGGCAGCGTAGTGTATTTCTGATACTCTACGAGAATCTAATTCTCTGTGAATCTGCCCCTTTGTTTCTAATCTGTTCTTGATTTTTTTTTTAGATTGTGGCATGATGTGTGGCTTTTTGTGATATGTTAGCGTGCTTCACTTTTTTAGACAGCTTCTATTTATGTGATTTCTTGATTCAACAGGTCTGGGTGTGGCAAGAATTTAACTCAACTTTCCAAAAAATTGTGGTTAATCACAGTTCATTCATAATTCAGCATTTTTCCCTTAATAAATTAAACAATCATTTAAAAACTACATTTTGTATTAACTCGGGTTATCTTTGTGTAATATTAAAATTTGATGATCTGATTCTTTTAAATGTGTGAGAAATATGCAAAAAAATAAAAAATTAGGAAGGGGGCAAATACTTTTTCACAGCACTGTATTTCTTCCAGTATTTTAACTAATACTGTGGTATTTTAACACTTTTTACTGTATTTTAACACTTGGTTACATACATCATATAAAAGTTTATCACACAGGTTGATTTTTCCTAAAGATGAATAGGTGTTTACTGATAACAGCAGGAAATTGTGCCGCTCAGGGTGGTGGTAAAATACCAATACCTGTATATGAGATCAAATAGCAGTTGAAGTGGAGTTTCCATCCCATTTTTTTTTCCATTATTGTGCTCATTAGACCTAAAAAAGGAAAAACAAATATATATATTTTTTTACTCATCTGGAAATGCCTGTTGCTATGCGCTTCCACGAAATCTGCGTTTGAAATCACCTAGGATTCTGACATCATCTTCCTCTAATGCTCCTGGGAAATGTGTGTCATCATTTCCCAGGATGCAGTGTGCTGTCCAATTATCCCTCCCCATCCAAGACTTCCAGGAAGTAAGTGCTTGTAGGCTTCACAATACCCACAAGCAAAATGACAATGGTGTGGACATAGTTTTATAAACTATCTTTTGTACCTTAATGCTTTTGCTGCATTAAAGAGTTAGTTCACCTTTAGGAGTGTTTTACATAAAACCCCCAATGGACATTGCAGTCCAATTTTAAGCTTTCAACCACATGTATTAGTAAAAGCAGCACACATAACACATTATTAGGCACACAGTTAACCCCTAGATGTTAACCCCTTTCCCAGACAGTGTCATTAGTACAGTGATATTATTACTGATCATTGTATTAGACTGGTTATAGACGGGGCAAATTTCTTTCTTGCAGCCGCACAAATTTGCATGATTCCACCATCAGCACAGACAGCACAGAACCCCCCCCTTCCGGGCTGCTTACAACAATCAATATGAATCCGGCAGGCTTCTTGTACCCAAGTTGATCAATTGATAACTTGGTACATTCAGCCTGCACATTAACGGTTCGAATCTCAGCCGGTTCCTGCGGAACTGCTCAGATTCAAACCGTGTATGGTCAGCCGTTGTGTCACTGGAGATATCAGTGGCAGTTAATCAGTTTGTTTGTTATTTTTTTCATTTATATAATTTAAAAAAAACACAGCAATGATCAAATACCACCAAAAAAAAGTTCTATTTGTGTGAAAAAAAAATTGAAATTTTGTTTGGGTACAGTGTTGCATGCCCATGCAAACACAAATTAAAGTACCACTGCTGATTAGCAAAAAAATGCCCTGGTCATGAAGGTGGTAAAATCTTTCAGAGCTTAAGTGATTAAAAAAAATGCTGCTTTGTGATTAGTTACATGTAAGCTGTACATGGCCTGTTCACAAAGTGAGTAGGCAACACCCCTTCTGTCCTACATACATCACAGTTTGTTATATGTATGTTGGAAGTGGGTAGGGGCAGAGGCAAAGGACGGTGCTTGAAGGTGGGTATGGGGGCAGAGACAAGGGTGATTCGGGGAAAGGAGGAGTGATTCGAGGAAAGGAGGAGTATTTGCATCTATTCTATGAGAAAAAAGCCCTGATGATAATATATTTTTGGCTTAATAAACATATAATTACTTACTAATGTCGTACCAGTGTCACTCTTTGTGACACAGAAATGTACTCAGCTGTTCATTTGCCCACTGTTCTTACCATGCACCCCAGAAATGATGCGTAGGAGGGACCCCCCACTATGTTCAAGATATGATATAGATAACAGAACCCTCCTACACATGTTATGGAAATGTCCCAAACTTGTCAGGTATTGGACATCAGTTCTGGATAACATTGGTAAAGTTACCCTTACTTTGGAACCTAAGAAATGTTTGTTGGGGTGGTTGGACAAGGAATTCTACATTCCTCTTACTAATGCTGCTATGATCCATTTATTATTTACCGCTAGTAAAAATTGCACAGAGGTGTATATTACCAACCCATTCATTCTCATACCTCCTGGGTGAAAGCTGTCAATGATGATGTACTATGTAAAGAATTGGTTTAGCAGTCCCGGCAAATTTACAAAAATATGGGACAACTGGCTAGGTACTTTCTTGTGAGTATTAGGCCGTGTACACACGATTGGTCAAAACCGATGTAAACGGACTGAAGGCCCGTTTCATCGGTCCAAACCAATCGTGTGTGGGCCCCATTGGTCAGTTATCCTTCTGTCAAAAAAGAGAACTTGCTTTAAAATAGGACCGATGGACGCCTGACCGATGGGTCAAAACCGATTGTTCGTATGCAAAAGCATCGGTTAAAAGGCCGCACATGCTCAGAATCAAGTCGACGCATGCTTGGAAGCATTGAACTTCCTTTTTTTCAGCACGTCGTTGTGTTAAAACACGTAAACGTCACCGCTTATTAACACGATCGTTTTTTAACCGATGGTGTGTAGGCACATCAGACCATCAGTCAGCTTCATCAGTTAACCGATGAAAACGGTGGATGGACTGATCGTGTGTATGCGGCCTAAGTAACTGCACAGACACGTGGATATTGGTTTTACATTCTCTTGATTATGATTGTTATTTATTCAATGGTACATTGATATAAGTGTACATAGGTTCACTATGTTGATATCATTCTCATTCACAGCTAAACTATAATTATTCAAGGGTACCGGTACTTACCGTATTTATTGGCATATAACAGGCGTATTACACACAACTTAATTTTAGGAGGGAAGTTTCAGGAAAAAACGTAAATCTTAAATAAAGAACTTTATTGCAAAATAAAGGGTCAACACCCATCAATGCAGCCTCACCATTGCCCATCTGCAGCCTCACAATTGCCCATCAATGCAGCTTGATCAATGCCCATCAAATTAAAGATGTCTTCCCCTATTGGTACTTTTTTTGGAGCCTCCTTCCTGCTCTCCTACCCCTCTGTCTTTTCTTTCTGCTCCATATGTATTTCCATTGTGTGCTTCCCCCTGCTCCCCCCTCCTTGGGGTACCCACCTGTCCTAAAAAATCATCCCTATCTGACATTTACATATCCCTCCATAAGTGCACATCTATTGTACCATCCCGGTTCTTGTTGTGAATCATTATATCCAATTTGGGACTATCATAGCCCTGCTGGGGTCTATTGGGCCCTTGGGGAGATCTACAGTATATTCTTGTTGTGCAGAATAATAGGAAGCAGGATTTGTATATCCTTGCTGCCCTGGTCTAAATGGTTGTCTCCCATTAAATCATCCTCTATTGAATCCTCCTCTATGAAATCCATTATCTTAATGCCGGCCCAGGAGATGGGACTTCTTTTTACAGAGGCTGTTGAGTAAACAGATGATTCTCAATGTAATCTGATGGCACTCGTCCAGCCCCCTCCCCATTCACTCTGTGGCAGCCCAAATAGTAGTATTAACGTTTAACACTAATTATAACATGACTGTTTTTATACGATTATTGACACATGACACATGCAAAGTACTACTTACCTTATAGTGGAGCCTCTATTTTGACCTGTCTACTTCTGCTGTACACAAATGACACCCCCACCAGACACAGTAGTTCCTCTCCAGCAACATTACCCCCCCCCCCCCAGCAACAACAGACCCTCCATTATGCCCAAGCGCCCATTGCCAGTATATACATTCAGGCCTGAAGGTGCCTGGACTGCATACCCCACGTTCCTGTGGTAAAAAGGCCCTGATTATAATGATATTTAAATACAGGGTAATAGCCCAAGATACCGTGCCTTAAAAAAAGTGTTCATACCTCTTGAAATTGTCCACATTTAGTCATGTTACAACCAAAAAATGAAATGTATTTTATTGAGACTTTATGTGATAGACCAGGGGTCTCCAAACATTCTAAACAAAGGCCCGGTTTATTGTCCTTTATACTCTTGAAGGGCCGGACTTTGGACAGCAGGAGTAGAAATTTTCCTGGCATCATTGTTAGTAAACATCCGGTATTAGTGGGAGGAATAGTTCCCCCTTTGCTGGTATCATAGGGAAGAATAGAGCTCTATTAGTTGTGTCAATGGGAGAAATGGTGCTCCATTGTCGGCGTCAGATGGCAGAATAGTGCCTCGTATCATTGGGAGGGATATTGCCCCAAGGGCAGGATATAAGGCAAGCAAAGGGCCGCATTCGGCCCTCGGGCCGCAGTTTGGAGACCACTGTGATAGACCAACACAAAGTGGCACATAATTGTGAAGTGGAAGGAAAATGATAAATGGTTTTCCAAATTTAAAAAAAAAAAAATATCTGAAAAGTGCATTTGTATTCAGCCCCCTTTACTCTGATACCGCTAACTAGAAACCAAGGGGAATCAATTGCCTTCAGAAGTCACCTAATTAGTGAATAGAGTCCACCTGTGTGTAATTTAATCTCATTATAGAGATCTGTTAGAGAACTTTAGTGAACAAACAGCATCAAGGAAAACACCAGACAGGTCAGGGATAAAATTGTGGAAAAGTTTAAAGCAGGGTTAGGTTTTAAACAAATATCCCAAACTTTAAACATCTCACGGAACACTGTTCAATCCATCATCCAAAAATTGAAAGAGAATGGCACAACTGCAAACCTACAAAAACTTGACCGTCCACCTAAACTGACAGGCTGGGTAAGGAGAGCAATAATCAGAGAAGCAGCCAAGAGACCAATGGTAACTTTGGAGGAGCTTCAGAGATCCACAACTCAGGTGGGAGAATCTGTCCACAGCACAACTATTAGTCGTGCACTCCACAAATCTGGGCTTTATGGAAGAGTGGCAAGAAGAAAGCCATTGTTGAAAGAAAGCCATAAGAAGTCCCGTTTGCAGTTTGTGAGAAGCTATGTGAGGGACACAGCAAACGTGAAAGAAGGTTCTCTGGTCAGATGAGACCTAAATTGAACTTTTTGTCCTAAAAGCAAAACGCTATGTGTGGTGGAAAATTAACACTACACATCACCCTGATCACACCATCCCTACCATGAAACATGGTGGTGGCAGCATCATTTTGTGGGGATGCTTTTCGTCAGCGGGACAGGGAAGCTGGTCAGAGTTGATGGGAAGATGGATATGGCCAAATACAGGGCAATTTTGGAAGAAAACCTGTTATGCCGCGTACGCACGATCGGTTCGTCTGATAAAAACGGTCTGATGAATCGTTTTCATCAGACGAACCGATTGTGTGTGGGCCCCATCAGTTTTTTTCCCCATCGGTGAAAAAACTTAAAACCTCTTTTAAAATTATCTGATGGTTAAAAAACCGATAGAAAAAAAAAAACGATCGTCTGTGGGGAAATCCATCAGTTAAAAATCAACTCATGCTCAGAATCAAGTCGACGAATGCTCAGAAGCATTGAACTTCATTTTTCTCAGCACTTCGTTGTGTTTTACGTCACCGCATTCTGACACGATCAGTTTTTTAACTGATGGTGTGTAGGCAAGACTAATAAAAGTCAGCTTCATCGGATATCTGATGAAAAAATCCATCAGACCGTTTTTATCGGATGAACCGATCGTGTGTACAGGGCATTCGAGTTTCCAAAAGACTTGAGACTGGGGTGGAGGTTCACCTTCCAGCAAGATAACGACCCTAAACATACAGTCGGAGCTACAGTGGAATGGTTTAGATCAAAGCATATTCATGTGTTAGAATGGCCCAGTCAAAGTCCAGACCTAAATCCAATTAAGAATCTGGGGTAAGACTTGAAATTTGCCATTCACAGATGCTCTCCATCCAATCTGACAGAGTGATTTTTTTCCAAAGAAGAATGGGCAAAAATGTCACTCTCTAGATGTGCAAAGCTGGTAGAGACATACCCCTTAAGACTTGCAGCTGTAATTGCAGTGAAAGGTGGTTCTACAGAGTATTGACTCAGGGGGGGCTGAATACAAATGCATGCAACACTTTTCACACATTTATTTGTAAAAAATTTGGAAAACCAATTATCATTTTCCTTCCACTTCACAATTATGTGCCACTTTGGGTTGGTCTATCACATAAAATCCCAATAAAATACATTTACATTTTTGGTTGTAACATGACACAATGTGGAACATTTCAAGGTCTTTGAATACTTTTTCAAGGTACTGTACTATGAGGCTGGGTTCACACTATTGCAAATTGGATGCAGGGAATTCACAATAGCAGGAAATTTTTGACTGGCTCTCTATGGGGCCGGTTCACACATTTTCACTACGGCTCCAGTGCAAATTTGGTCAGTTTCAGGTCCAAATTCACCCAAAAATCCAGGCTGAATTCGGACCTGAAAATCTGGACCGGGACACACCGGACCCCTGTTGTGAGCCTAGGGTTGTCACCTTATCCCTAAACCACTTAAGCCCCGGACCATTTTGCTGGTAAAAGACCAGGCCCCTTTTTGCGATTCGGCACTGCGTCACTTTAACTGACAATTGCGCGGTCGTGCGACAAGACTCCTAAACAAAATTTACGTCCTTTTTTCCCCACAAATAGAGCTTTCTTTTGGTGGTATTTGATCACCTCTGCGGTTTTTATTTTTTGCGCTAAAAACAAAAATAGAGACAATTTAAAAAAAAAACAATATTTTTTACTTTTTGCTGTAATAAATATCCCCCAAAAATATATATAAAAAACATATTTTTTCCTCAGTTTAGGCCGATATGTATTCTACATCAATAAATGTTTATTGATCGGTTTGCGCAAAAGTTATAGCGTTTACAAAATATGTGAGAGTTTTATGGCAGTTTTACTAATATTTTTTTACTAGTAATGACGGTGATTTTTATTGTGACTGTGACATTATGGCGGACACATTTGACCATTGTCATTTTTACAGCGATCAGTGCTATAAAAATGCACTGATTACTGTAAAAATTACTCTGGCAGTGAAGGGATTAACCACTAGCTGGCGCTAAAGGGGTTAAGTGTGCCTAGGGATGTGTTCTAACTGTGGGGGGGCTGGGGTATGTGTGACACGACAGTGATCACAGCTTCTGATTACAGGAAGCTATGTACACAGTACTGTCATTAGGAAGAATGGGGAAATGCTTGTTTACATTGGCATTTCCCCTTCTTCCTCACAGTGAGACAATCGCGGGTCTCTCTGCGGACATCGAGTCCACGGGACCCGCGGTCAGATTCACGCTGTGTCCACGATGGCGCTCCTTAAAGGGGACATATACATACATCCTATTGCCTGCCCGTGCCATTCTGCCGACGTATATCTGTGTGCAGCCGTCGCATGTGGTTAAAACAGATATGAGTTACACAGGTTCTAAGGTTAATTGTATGCAGATAATGCACTAAGTGAGTTTAATTACCAACTTAATCAGCCACAGAACCTGTGTAATTAATATGTGTTTGGTTTTAAAGGGATGAGGTGGCAACCCTATGGGAGCCGCATGCGAAAGATAGTGTGAACCCAGCCTAAAGGGGCATGTCTACTTATTTTGGTGCATATTTATAAAGTTAACTTCAAACACATATCTCAGGAATATAAGCCTTCTGGGAGTGTCCACGCAGTGCACAAAGAAGGTTTCGGAAGTTGTGCGCACAAGGTAATATAATATATGTCGATTTATCTGCATTGTAATCATTTTAACATCGACTTTGGAATGAGGTTGTGGCATCTGGTGTCTGGCTTTTGTTTAGCAAAGCAAAATAGAATGGCTTGGCTATTGCTAATAAGCACATCTAGTAAAGTACTTAGTTTTGTAAAGATTCAAGAAAAAAAAGAAAGTGTTTTGTCAATGCAATGCTCTTGTATACTTAAAGGGGTAATTCCCCCAAAAACCTTTTTTTAACATTTATTCAGGCTCGTTATGTCAAGGGGAATCATTTTTTTTTTTTTTAGAAATGAAGCCGTACTTACCGTTTTACAGATGCATCGTCTCCGTCGCTTCCGGGTATGATCGTCTGGTCTGGGCGTGCCTATTTGATTGACAGGCTTCCGACGGTCTCATACATCGCGTCACGAGTAGCCGAAAGAAGCCGAGCGACGGTGCGGCTCTATACTGCGCCTGCGCACCGTCGTTCGGCTACTTTTGGAAAATCGTGACGCGATGTATGCGACCGTCGGAAGCCTGTCAATCAAATAGGCACGCCTAGACCCGGAGCCCATACCCGGAAGCGTCGGAGACGATGCATCTGTAAAACGGTAAGTACGGCTTCATTTCTAAAAAAAAAAAAACTGATTCCCCTTGACATAACGAGCCTGAATAAATGTTAAAAAAAAGGTTTTTGGGGGAACTACCCCTTTAAAGGGGTTGTAAAGGTTCGTCTTTTATTTTCTAAATTGGTTCCTTTAAGCTAGTGCATTGTTGGTTCACTTACCTTTTCCTTAAATTTCCCTTCTAAATGTTTTTTTTCTTTGTTTGAATTTCTCACTTCCTGTTTCTCCTCAGTAAGCTTTCCACCATCATTCGAGTGGTGGAAAGCTATTTAGAACAGCTTACTGAACACCTTACTGAGGAGGAACAGGAAGTGAGAAATTCAGACAAAGAAAAAAAAAACATTTAGAAGGGAAATTGAAGGAAAAGGTAAGTGAACCAACAATGCACTAGCTTAAAGTAACCAATTTAGAAAATAAAAAAAGAACCTTTACAACCCCTTCAAAATCACCTTGAAATGGGTTTCTCTTGTTTGTCATCTTAAAAGCATTTTCTTTATTTAACACAACTTTAATAGTGTGGTTAAAATTCAACAGTCGGAGGGTCTTATGGGGCATTAAACACCAGGAGTGCATTACATACAGAGTGCAGAGTCCGGGGGTGCACTACAAAGAGAGTGCAGAGTTCAGCCTTCTTCCACAGCCGCTTACCTCTGCATCCCACTTTCACCCAGCTTCAGCTCTGACCTCTCTATTTAACCTCCCTTCCTTAAAAGCTCCACCATCGTTCGCATATCTTACCTTTGTTGCTGTATTAAGCTAAAGCACCGAGCCAGTCCTAGTACCTCCACTGTAGGCGACTTCTATGTTTACAGGTGATAGTGGTAGGGAGAGAGCCTTAGCCAGAGGTGGTAGAACTGAGTTCCACCAAGTTCCAGCTGAAAAAAAGCCCTGCGCACAACAATTGTGGCAAAATCACACCATGTTTGAGGTGGCATTAAGAAATAATGATTCTAGAATGTTAGAGCAGGCTTGAGGAACCACAGAACATGGCGAGGGAGGAAGTATTTGTCACCAATGCAAGTGTCTGATACCTGCAGCATCCAGAGATCAGCAATGCAATAGGGTTGTGAGACACAGGCTGCCGTAAAGGTAGGCTTTTACCTTTTCCTTTTACAGGCTGGGCTTAGCCGAGTTTGCTGCACATCCTGACGGGGTCACGTTAATGTTATTAATGCCGCTAACTGCCCCCTATATATTTGACTGTGATGAAAACTTACTGCATAAAGAAAATTGCCTTTGCTTTTTTCCTATTATTAGACTATGCTCTTCTGGGAAATATAGCGAGACTGTTTAATATTCTCCTGAATGTATAGGACACAAACACTTAATTGTCGGGGGTAGAGTATAAATCGCATTTGCAAAGAATTATTTTCATCAGTTTGTAAATTCCCTTTAAGAAATGATATGCCACAAGACTGATTATACATTTCCCAATTAAGAAGATCCAAGTAAAAATAAATAAATCCACATCAAGCGTAGACCTTCACTGTCCTTCATACTGTATATAGAACAGGGAAAGGATTGACTAATCAATATAGAATTGCTGCCCTTGACTATTTTAATCATGGATAGGATGTATCCAGTGCAGTGTAGCAATCATGTTGTTATGTGATGGATATAAAAAGCTGTGTGCCATATACCATGCAAATAAATAAAATGGCCTCTTCCATATCCTTGAAACCCCAAGGTTCTGGTCTAGAAGATATTTATAGGATCGAGAGAAAAACAGAATGAAGGAAGCAACCAGGGGCGGACTGACAACTCATGGGGCCCCCGGGCAATAGAAGAATATGGGGCCCCGGGGCTTACAGATGGCCACCACGCCAAGAGGCAGTGCAGCTAAAATCTATGTATTTTCACATCAAAAGGATGTCTGTTTCGGACATATCGGGGACAGATGTAAAAAAAAAACACAGATTTTTACATACTGTCCCTGGTTTTACTGAGCCTGGCAACCCTGATGGGGCCCCCTAATGGCATGGGGCCCTCGGGCAGTGCCCGAGTGACTTAATGGTCAGTCCGCCCTTGGAAGCAACTATCTACCATCCTTAGGCCCCATGTAAACTGGAGGTTTAGCCCTGGTGCCTAGAATGCATGAAGGTAAAAAACCTTCAGCCTTTATAACCATTTTAAACTCTTGCAGTCCCCAGGCAAAGTTCAAAGACGGGGATTCCACTGTCCAGTCACAGTGTGGGAAGAAGACTTGTAAGCAAAAGTGAATCTGTAGCAAAGCAGGCTTGGGGATTTGTTTGTTTGCCCTGCCAGGCAGGACTGTGGTGCTTTGTGGCAGAGCCATGTTAATATTGGGTCTGGAGGGACAGAAATCCCTTTCACCGGTAAAATATATACACACACATATGTATATATATATATATGTATGTACACCAATGTGTATTTAGTTGTTTCTCAGGCATTCATCTCTAATTCAAGCATTTGTTTAGTGCAACATTGCTTATTTTCAAGTGCTAGTATAAAGGGAGTCCCGGAGCGAACAAAGTTAGGGGGAGGAACGGCATGACAGGGTGGGACTGGCCGTAGGAGATAGGCTCAGGTTGGTGGAAGGGGAGGGGTAGCCTGTTAGGGGGCGGGGGCGGCAGAGGCGGAAAAAATGGAGGAAGTGACGTATCGTCACTCCTCCATTTGTAACTCAATAGTGAAGCTGCCCAACCACCCTCCCTGGTTTTAGGCTTTTTGTGGGCGGTGTTGGGTCTATGGAAGACGAGGAAAGGCTGGAAGTTGGGGTAGGAAAAAGGTTGTACCCATAGGTGGTATGGGGGTTATTGGGTACCTTTCGGTTAACGAGGGTTAACCAGGAAGGGGTTAAAATGTTAGGTCACTGTGGACGGATATACTGCCTCTGAGTCGGTGTCTTGCGACTGAGACCCAGGTAATAATTGTTGTCCCAGTGTCCAAGTTGAGAGGGGTGGTCTTCTAGACCAGTGTTTCTCAACCTTTTTCCAGTCGGGGCGCCCTTGAAAAGTATTTTCAGTATTGAGGCACCCCTGTCCAAGACTTGGTTCAAGTCTATGTGTGTTGCGGAACACGCGCAAAATCGCGCTCGTTCTTGACACACAGACAAATGCTCTGCTCTTTAGGGGTGCCATTAATTCTTAATGGTGCCCTATCCATTGGCAAACATGGGTTGCTTTTGTTGTGGCACAATTTAAAAAAAAGGGTCGGGGACTTCTTTCCCTGCATTACTGCGGGTAGAGAAATGAATGGGCTGCCCTACACGCAGCACGCATCCACACATGAAATTAATTTCAGCTTCCGGCACTGCGTCGCTTTAACTGACAATTGCGCGGTCGTGCGACGTGGCACCCAAACAAAATTGGCGTCCTTTTTTCCCCCACAAATAGAGCTTTCTTTTGGTGGTATTTGATCGCCCGTGCGGTTTTTATTTTTTGCGTTATAATGAAAAAAAGAGCGACAATTTAAAAATATATATATATTTTTTACTTGTTGCTATAATAAATATCCCATTTTTTTTTTTTATATATTTTTTTTTCTCAGTTAAGGCCGATACGTATTCTTCTATGTATTTTTGTAAAAAAAAAAAAAAAAAATCACAATAAGTGACTGCTTTGCGCAAAAGTTATAGCACCTACAAAATAGGGGACATAATTATGATTTTTTTTTTTATATTTTTTTTTTACTAGTAATGGCGGCGATCTGCGATTTTTATTGGGACTGCGATATTGCGACGGACACATCGGACACTTTTGACACATTTTTGGCGCCATTCACATTTATACAGCGACCAGTGCTATAAAAATGCACTAATTACTGTATAAATATGACTGGCATTGAAGGGGTTAACACTAGGGGGTGAGGAAGGGGTTAAATGTATTGCCTGGGTGTGTTCTAACTGTGTGGGGGGAGGGGGGTGACTGGGGGAGGTGACCGATGCTGTCTCCCTATGTACAAGGGAAACAGCATCTGTCACCTCTCCCTGACAGGACGTGGAGCTCTGTGTTTACACTCAGAGCTCCACATCCCTGCTCTCTCACCGACGATCGCGTGTTTCTGACGGACATCGCGGCCGCCGGGTACACGCATCGGATCCTCGGTGATGCGTCGGGACTGTTTTTCCCCGCCGCGTGCCACCCTGTGGCGCACGCGGGGAATTACAAGTAAATCACGTCCAAAGACGTGACCCCGGCGCCTCAGGTCCGCGCTGCTGACGTATTCTGTCAATAGCGCGGACCTGAAGAGGTTAATCCTGACCCACCTATTCCTGTACCATCAGAACTACTTTTGTCACACACACACACTAACAGACATGTGTACACATACACTGAAAGAAGATCTGTCAGAGCTGCACAACAACCAATCTGATCAAGAGTTCTGTAGCTATGAATGGAGGATGTGGGGTGTCAGTGACTGAGACAGCTGGTTATTCATAGCAGAGCCCCCCTCCCCATCACCACCTTACCCTTGGCCTCGCAGTCAGCGCAGTACTTGTTGTCCTCCTCCCTCAGCATATGAGACTGGATTGCCTGGTGCTGCTCATTCAGCTTCAGGGCCTTCTCCCTCTCTGAGCGGGTGGCAATGTCTACGGGCAGGGGAGCAGTGTCGGTCATGGTGACTCTACTCTTTCTTCTTCCCCCTCAAGAAAAAGCGTGCCAGGCAGAGTTCAGGACGGTACCCGCGGCTCTCACGTCACAGAAGCAGTGCGTGCGTCCGACCCTCCCATAGCAACCGATGATGTATTCGGTTGGCAAGACGCGGTCGGGAGGCCCGCACAGCCAGCACAGCCTGCAGAGTGCCGGGAAATGAGTTTTACACGGCGGACCGACACCGCTGTAAAGTCAAATGATAACGAAGTGCCCAGCAGCAGTGTTACATTAGATAGCAGCCATAGCTGCCAATATTTGGGGTCATTTTGCCGCGGCACACCTGGGAACAAAACGTTGTTCTAGACCACCAAGTATTGGAAATGTGTATAAAGTTATTTAAAATTTATTTAAACGGTTATTTATGTTAATATTTTAAATGGTTAAATAAAAAGGCCAATTTTACTCCACAACATGGTCCTTTGTATCATTGGGGTTTGTGGGGTAAGGTATAAGTGGTTGGGGTCATGTAGATAGTGCATAAAGTGTCACTAGGATCGGTCCTTAACATGTCATGAAAAAAAGGCAAAGTATTAACTGGATGGACAGTAAAATAAAGTTAGGAGCAATATAAAGAACCCTAATAATTTTATTAGTATGCCTAGTTGTACAGATCTATACATCAAACCTAAAGAGGGACAGGTGTGGCGGGGAAGGGGAAATTTGTGTCCTACTACAGGAATCACTTATTTTTAGGGCTGTTACTGATTAAAATTTTCGTGTTCGATTAATCACATTTTTTTAAATTGATAAATCGACTAATTTCGATTAATTATGTAGCACTAACCCCCGAATGAGCTGCTGAGTAATTTTAGGTGGCACGTTACCTCTATCTTCTCACTGTCCAGGGTGGTAAAGAGAGTTTGAAGAATTCCAATGTCCACACAATACACTTCTTTTTCTAGGATTTATTTGTAGAACTTAGTAGAAAAGAAAGTTTGAGGGGTGGAAGGGTGAATAGGTTCAGGTGTATAGTCACAAATGGGAAACACTCCTGCTTCCAGCAAACAGTTCTCATCGCCACTCTAGCCAGGGTGGGTATTGCTCACCCGGATAGGTCCCTCTCACTGGCCTAGCAGCCGAGATGGCGCACAGAATAAAGTACAGTCTCTGCCACAGACCTTCCTTTATAAGGAGACACTTTTGGTCCAGAATCCCCTGCCACAGGATTCAGCACCCGGATCTCTCCAGATTAATTTCTGTAGAACTTAGATCTGACAGGCTACCACCATCGAGCCTCTCAGTGTATGGTACATTCTTCGATTAAGTTTACAGGCCTTCTCCCAAGATACCAGCCTCTTGCATGGTCCTCTCCAGGATAGGTCCCCCCTGGCTTCATTTATTAAGTGGCTTCCTCCCGCAGGACAGACAGCACAGGATCACCTTCTAAATGCAGACCCAGTCTGACTACTGGGCCTACCAAGTGAAGCCGCAACCCCGGACCAATGTGGTCCCGGAGTCAGGATTCAAGAGCACGCACCCCAGGCCAGCTGGGCCACGAGGCACGTGGGACGACAGACCCCGCACCAATGGCGTCTGTCCCTTAAGTATCCCTCCCAGCATGCACAGCGGGACGATCACTCCCACTGAATCGCAGCCGAAGGGGACACCCAATACACCCTGACTTTGATGCTGCCACTGGACTGGGATGGCAATAACACCCCCAGGCGAACAATGGTGGTTACTCCCAGCACAGCCATGGCTGGAACAGAGGCTAAATTGTCCATAATTACACTTGTCTGAGCCAAATAACAACTCCGGCCCCCTCTAAATTTACAGCAGCGCCTGCTCAACAGGAGAACAGGGCTACAATTATAACTGTAATGTCGTCATCTCCCCCACTGTAATATCCACATCTCCCCCCACTGTAATGTCCACATCTCCCCCCACTGTAATGTCCACATCTCCCCCCACTGTAAGGTCCACATATTCCCCGATACTGTAATCAGGGCCGGACTTACCATTGGGCTTGACTGGGCTCAAGCCCATGGGCCCCACCCAATAGGGGGTCCCGGATGGCAACCCTCTAAAAACATTTTTTTTTTAGGGGTCCGGAGGTCCACAGGGCCCTGGACGGCCACCACTTCTTTTTTTATTTATTTTTTATAAAACAAATATGTTTTTTTTTTAATATATATATATATATATATGTGTATATATATATATATATATATATATATATATATATATATATATATATATTATCAATATTATTATTATTATTAATAAAGGGCCCAGAGGTCTCCAGGGCCCCGGGTGGCAACCCCCCTTTTTTTAATAAAAAAATTAGTTTTTATATATATTTTTTATATATATATGTGTATATATTATTATTATTATTATTATTATTATTATTATTTTTAAAGGGCCCAGAGGTCTCCAGGGCCCCCGGATGGCAACCCTCCTTTTTTTTTATAAAAAAATGTACATTATTTTTTATATATATATATATATATATATATATATATATATATATATATATATATATATTTTTTTTTTATTATTAAAGGGCTCAGAGGTCCTCAGGGCCCCATGTGGCAACCCCCCCTTTTTTTTTTAAATGTTTATTTTTGTTTATATTTTTTAATTTTTTATTAAAAGGCCCAGAGGTCCCCAGGGCCCCGGATGGCAACCTCCCTTTTTTATGTATTTTTTATAAATGTTTATTTTTTTAATTTAAATTTTTTATTAAAGGGCTCAGAGTTTTTTTTTATTAAAGGGCCCAGAGATCCCCAGGGCCCTGGATGGCTACCCCCTTTTTATATATATATATATATATTTCTTTATTTATTCTTTTTCTTGTAAAGTCCCCCCTGCTTCTCAATTTGCAGCAGGCTGCAGCCCCCCCCCGCTTCTCAATTTCAGACGGCAGCACCCCCCCGGTTCTCTGCTCCAGGGGGCCCATGCCTTAAGGCTTAAGCTGTGTAAGGGGCCCCAAAATTCCTGAGACAGCGGGGCTCAATCCATGGACCGTACTGATAAAAATTATTTTTATTGATCAAAGAAATTAACAATTAATCGAGGAATTCATCGTTAATTTCCGCAGCCCTACTTATTTTGTCCAGTAAGTTGCTTATGTCTAGGAAGCTCCTTCATGAAGCAACATGTCCTAGAAACATAAAAAAAAAAAAAAAATGAATATAAGACCGTGTTGGCAAGAGTTATATCTTATATACAAAATTTGCAACATTTAGTATATCTAGTAGATGAATAGACAAACATATACTTACTTGTTTTTGTACTCGGTGTGCAATGAAGTAATGTACCTATTTCTGAGGCACTTTAAGCTGAGTTCTGTAAGAAATGTGCATAATTATCCCATATCTTGATTGTACATATAAGAAGCCAGAGCCGCAATCTCTTCATCATGATTTCATGTCAAGCATTCCCTATAATCCTTTAAGCTGAACCTCAAAATGTTTCTGCAGTTTCTAACTTCAGAAAAATACTGTGCAGACATAGATTCATGTGGCTTGGAACTAAAGTTTTATTGAAAAGACTGTGGAGCATATTTATAAAGCAGGAAATGTGACAATCACCAAACATTTACAGGTGGTTCAACCCTTTTAATTCTAATTAAAACAGACACACGCCACGAAGATTTACCTGTAGTGAATATTTGGTCCCATTTACTGCTTTAAAAATATGCCCCAGAAATCCGTGGTTCATAAAATTTGCACTTTTATCACTTATTCAATACAAGATCCACTCCCCCACCAAAAAAAAAACGATACGCTCATATGCATAATTACTAAAAACTTTAGAAAACAAGTTCTTTCTAAATCTTGCGATAACTCGCGGCAGACCTCCGCAATGTCTCCTGGGAACCATGACAAAAGCTCCCAGGAGACATTGCGGCATCGAGGAAGTGACGGAATACCCGCACACTACCTGATGAATCCATTTACAGGAAGCAGCCAGTAACATAAAGGATTACTAAGGTTAGCCTGCCCCTGACAGTGACTCGAGCTGGGCATCGCCGCTTAGTGAAGGATTGGCTCGGGCGGCTCGGCTGCTCTCGGCTGCTCTAGTCCTGCAAAGGGAACTGTGTCCCTGCTGTGAAAAAAGTGCAGGAACTCCGTTCCCACGCGTTCCCACAGGACTTGAGCCCTGCTTGCATTACTGTGTGGAGTTACAGACAGAAGAACAGGAAGTGAGGATTTCTCAGAAGAAATAAGGACATTTAAAGCGGAGGTTCACCCTCAAAATGAACTTTTTAGCTAACCTATCTGTAGCCTTAATAAAGGCTTGTAGCGTTGTAATTTTTTTTTGTGTACACTTACCTGTCTTCAGCCACACTTCCGGGTCTTCTTCCTTGCGGGGAGTGGGCGTGTCGCTTTTTTTCCCCCGACGGGGAGCTCTGCATAGATGATTGACATGCGCGTCATCGCCTTCCAAAAATATCCGACGGGGACTCGGCTCTTTACGGCACTATAGAGCCGACTGCGCAGGCACCGTAAAGTGCCGAGTCCCACTCGGATATTTTCGGAAGGCGATGACGCGCACGTCAATCATCTATGCAGAGCTTAGGAACGCCTACTACCCGGGGGAGCGAGAACCCGGAAGCCAGGTGAAAACGACAAAAAAACGTAAGTACAGACCGAAAAAAAAAAATCAGCATACTGTCGATGTCAGCAGTATGCTAGATATAACAGTCTATATATTTTTTAGGGTGAACCCCCGCTTTAAAAGCAAAATGGAAGGACAGGTAAGTGAAAGAAGGACTGCACTAAGGTGAAGGAAGCTATTTAGGAAAAAAAAATTGTACCTTTAAATCTAGAGGTCAAGTGGTTAATGCAGGGAATGCATTAGGATAAAACATGTTTGGGCTTTAGAACCATTTTAATTTACTCTGGTCTTTGAAAAACATGCTCATACATGCGCGTTAATTCTTGTAATCTCCTCTCTGAACGCAGCTTTGGTGCATTATTTTATTTATTTTTTTGCTTCTAAATGCTGCTCCTAAAATACTTATCTAAAGGTCTAATTGCATGGCCAAATAGGCTAACATAGAACTGAATTTAGGCATAAAGAAAAAAAATTGCTGTATGCCTGTAAAAGCAGCCTTTTTTTTAAGCCTGTGTGCATGAGGCCTAAGAGAAAAGGTACTGGGCATTGCCCTTGCATGCATAATTAGAACATACACCAATCATATAGAAAAAGAGCAGTGGTAATGTGTATTGTTCATACATACAAAATAAGAATAGATTACACCAATCATACAGAACAAGAGAAGTGTAATCTCTTTTAACATGCATTCATGCATACAGAATAAGAATAGATTTCTAGAATTACACTCAGTACAGTATATAGAATAGGAGGAATGGTAAAATATACACTTAGGGGCAGATTCACATAGATGTAATCTTCCGCTGCGTAATCGAAATACGCTACGCTGCCGTCTATCACCAGACTCTACGCCGAATTCAGGTAGTTTTTTTGCGCGTACGCTATTGTATCGTATTTTTTTTCCGCCGCGCAATCGAAATACGTGAGTAGGGGGCGTGAAGCATTTAAATTAAGCGCGTCCCCGCGACGATCGAACTGCGCATGCTCTGTTCAGGAATTTCCCGCCGTGCATTGCGCGAAATCACGTCGTGACGTCATTCGTTGTTTGAGTAGCGGCGTTTACGAACATTCCTATTCCCGGACGACTTACGTTAAAAATAATAAAAGAAATCGAAAAACGGAAATTCGACGCGGGAACGACGGCCATACTTAACATGGGCTGTCTAATATTAGACCAGCAAAAAGCTGGTATAGTGAAACGGAAAAAAAAGATGACTAAAGGTGCCGTAAGAGATTGCGTTTGAAGAGCGAAATTTTGTGGATTCCAGGCAAAAGCTCATTAGCATACCATGAAGGTGAAAAACAACAGGAAGTCCGCCCAGTGGCCGCAATTTTCAGGCAGCGTAGATCTGAAGGCGTACTAACACGTAATAAAGTCGAAATTTAGCACGCAGGTGTCTTTTCATGGTTTGAGGATTTCGACTAGCGTAAAAACGCTCGTAAATCGAAATTACTCCTGTCTAACAACATTTACACAGGCGTAATCGCTTTGTGAATCTAGGCCTTAATGCATACAAAACAGGGCCAGGATTGTGGCAGAAGCTCTGGGGATTCCAGGAGACTAGTGTAGGTTGTTTGGAAAACAGGAGGAAGAAGAAATGTAAGTGCCCCCCCCCCCCCAACAAAAAATATATATATATTTATACAGTATATAAATATATATAATATATTTATTTTTTGAGCAGGCCACAGATCACAACGTCAAAAAGAATAAAACTTTACATTGGAATTGAATTCAAAATGTGAAAAGTGTGCTGCCTTTGGAAATCATCAGTAGCCAAAAACTACTTTTTTTTTTTAAATCAGGAAAAAGTTTATTGTGCCAATAAAAGATAATACAAAGCTGAACATTGCAAGTCATAGCCAACAAATGGTAAAGGCACATAATGCAATACACATGCAGCCAAAAACTACTTTACCACTCCTATGCAGATGACACACATCTGTATTTTCGCATCTGCAACAAAAAGGATCATCATCTCAATATAGAGACATGCCTCTCTTTGATAGAAAACTGGATGACAAAGAGTTATCTCAAACTCAACAGCTCCAAAACAGAACTTCTCCTGTTTCACGCCAGTCGTAAGAATCAACTGGCAACAACTTGGACACCCCTGCCCATTCTGGGCCAAATCATCACCCCTAGCGCCAAAGTCAAAAGTCTCTGGGTCATCTTCGACACCTACATGACAATGGATGCACAAATAGGGTCAGTAGTCAGCAGATCTCACCATCTGCTGCGCCTACTTCATAGACTTATTCCTTTTATTCCTAAAGAAGACATAGCAGTCGTGGTGGGAACAATTGTGAACTTCAGACTGGACTATGCTAATGCCCTCTATCTTGGACTCCCAAAGTACCAAATCACTCATCTGCAAGTTGTTCAAAATACGGCCGCCAGACTTGTGACTGGGAAAAAACCATGGGAATCAATCTCATCTTCGCTGGTTGCCAGTAAAAGACAGAATTGCTTTCAAAGCACTCTGTCTGACGCATAAGTGTATTCTGGGAAATGCCCCCCAATATCTATGCGAAAAAATAAAAGCTCACAACTCCAATCGCGTTCTGTGATCCACCAACCAAAATCTGCTCCAGATACCCAAAGCCAAATAGGGTAGAAAGAAGATTTGCGCTCTAAGGTCCCAGACTATGGAAGGCTTTACCAACAACCATTCGGTTGGAGGAGAACCATTTGGCCTTCAGAAGAAAGATCAAAACTCATCTCTTTTGATGTCAAAGGAGACAGGAACAACAAGCGACCAGAGGCGATTTAGTTTGCATGTGCTGCGCTATATAAGTTCTTCACTCACTCACTCACTCACTCACTCACTCACTCACTCACTCACTCACTTTGTAGTGTATTTTAATCATTTCCCTTGGGATGAATAAAGTATTCTGAATCTGAATCTTTGTGTATTGGGGTGCCATTCAAAATGACTAAGTGCACATGTGAAGTGTCTACCCAGCATTTTGGTTCTTGTAGTTTTGGGATGTCCAAATAAAAAGAATTGTGATCTACAGTGGTGTAAGTTTCAATCCATCATGAGCGATATGGCTCTGGTTGTGAAAGGTGCATGTTATCACAGCTTTGAGGGCAGATGTCAAGTTATTGTAATTTGTGCATGTAACGGAACGTCCCACACTCCGATTGAGTGCCTCTGTCATATACCGCTTCCTATCAGTCTGAATATAGAGTAGATATCAGATATTCCAGCTGCCCTCAACACACAACGAGACGATACTTGTTTGTGTGCTGAACATGGAGTGTATATTAGAACCAAGAATACAGTCTTATATACAGTTAGAGGAGGTAACCAGAAGATAAATTAACATGAGCTAATTAACTAATCATGTACCCAGACAAGGCGAGTAGACGTCACGTCTCCTCATTCACCTGCTATACAATACACATTATCATAAGTGTAAACACAGGGTATCTTCACACAATAGCAGGGTCAATTAGCACATAGAATATAGGGATGGCTGGAGGTAATGGCATTAGCATCTAGCAGTATGAATGAGTCACTCTTACAATTAACCAGTTGAGTTCAGAATCAACAACCAGTAAATAGTTCTGGAATATATTGTGGATAATAATTACATAATACTCCCATCTCAGGTAGTCCAAGATATAATTTCTCAGTCATCCTATGCCCCTAGTGTACATAGGATGATTTTAGACATAAGATGGTTTGGGGGATGTCCCGGGTGAGTCTGTCACAGTGCATTATTAGCCATTATTGTGTATTTCAAGCACAAACCTTTTCTTTTCTTTTTTCTTTTTTTTTTAGATATCATGCAGGGAAAAATTAAAGTGATACTACAGGCTGTTACCTTTCAATAAATAAAAAAAAGATGTTGTACTTACCTGCTCTGTGCAAGTATATTGTACAAAGCAGCCTTTTGCCTCTTCTTCTCAGATTTCTCACTCTTCTTTTGAGTGTGCCCCCAAAGCAAGCTTTGTGCTATGGGGGTACACAGACAGACTCACTCTCAAGCCAGGCTGTGTGTGTGTCCATAGACACACACAGCTTGGCCCAGCCCCCCGCTCTCTCCTCAATAACTGTGCTGACAGCAGCAGGAGCCAATAGCTACCGCTGCCTCCAGAAAATACAGGAAACGAGAAACAAGGACTGCAGCAGACATGGACAGTACTAGATTGAAAATGGACTCAGTTAAGTGTTTAAGGGGGGGGGGGGTGAGCTGTTATTAAAAGCTTTTTTTATATATATATACCTTAAAGCAGAAGTCTCACGAAAAAAACTAAATTAAAAGCCAGCAGCTACAAATGCTGCAGCTGCTGACTTTTAATAAATGGACACTTATCGGTCGCCTGGGTTCCTGCGATGTCAGCTGCCGAAGCCGAGCAATCTCTCGTCTCTTGTCTGCCCCTGCCGCGATCCTCAGTGAGGGAATCAGGAAGTGAAGCGTTGTGGCTTCACTGCCCGGTTCCCTACTGCGCGAGTTGCACGGCGCGTCCTGCGACTGGTGTGTTTCCCAGAAGACAGTGAGGGGTGATGCTATGGGGCGTGACTCCCACGGGAGTCTATTCCCGGAGGTGGGTGCAAATACCTGTATTATACAGGTATCTGCACCCCCCTTCCCCCTGAAAGGTGCCAAATGTGACACCGGAGGGTTCTGAAAAGCGGAGGTTCACTTTAATGCAGAGAATGCATTAAGATAAAAAAACATTTGGGGCCAGATTCAGATACACTTAAAATTGCGCTGCGTAATCGAAATACTCTACGCTGCCGTATTTCACCAGGCTCTACACCGAATCCTGGTAGATTTTTGCCCGTACGCTACGGCGGCGTAGTCTATTTCTCGCGCGTAATTGAAATTCCACGATTAGGGGGCGTGAAGCATTTAAATTAAGCTCGTCCCCGCGGCGATCGAACTGCGCATGCTCCGTTCAGAAATTTCCCGCCATGCATTGCGCGAAATCACATCGTTACGTCATTTGTTGTTTGAGTAGCGTCGTTTACGAACATTCCTATTCCCGGACAACTTACGTAAAAAATTATAAAAGACGTCGGAAAACGTAGAAATTCGCCGCGGGAACGACGGCCATACTTAACATGGGCTGTCTAATATTAGACCAGCAAAAAGCTGGTATAGTGTTACGCAAAAAAAAGATGACTAAAGGTGCCGTAAGAGATTGCGAATGAAGGTCGTAATTTCGGGGATCGCCGGCAAAAGCTCATTAGCATACCCCGACGCGGAAAACGACGGGAAGTCCACCCAGTGGCCGCAATTTTATTGCAGCGTAGATCCGAAGGCGTACGAACACGTAATCCAGTCGAATTGAAGCCCGCAGCCGTCTATTCATGGTTTGAGGTTTGCGACTAGCTAGAAAACGTGCGTAATTTGAAAATTACTCCAGTCTAACACCAGTTAGACAGGCGTAATGGCTCTGTGAATCTGGCCCTTTGGCTTTAGAACCGCTTTTAAATCCCTGTCAGGTTTTACCTACTTTCCAGGGCTCTGAAAGATTTTCCTTCACTTTCTGTCCTGCTGACAATTTTCTATGAGATATGAAGTAAAAAAACATATTTATCAGGGATACAAACATCAATATAAATTTAACAGGGGTTTAGCCCCCCCCCCCATTCTACTAAAGAAAACAATAATTATTCCTGCGCCTTGCGGGAATAGAAGTAAAATCTGAGTAACGGTCTTTCTAATCCTTCTATATTTTTTACACATTAAAGAGAAAACAAAGACACAAAAGGACCAACATATCTTTATTTATTTTTTTACAAAAAGCTTTCAAATACAAAATAATATTATACAGTACTTCTTTTTTATTTTTTTTTATCACCTAGCCTGAACTATATTTACAAAAAACTGGGTGCCCAAGCTAACTGGCAGGCTTGAGGCACATATTTCAGGATGTTTTCTTAGCGCTTCAGATTACGGGCAACATTAATCATAAATGTAATATGTGGGCAGGTAGTAAACTTAATCAGTATGCATGTTGCTAGGGAGCAAAAAAACGTTATTCTCATTTTTGTGCAAAAGAATGCAGAATTCCAGCATCATTATTTAGTATCTTGGATAACTTTTTTTTTTTTTTTTTACTTATTATAAATTGCAATGAATTTATAATAAATAGTCATTGATTGCTGCTTGGAAAATAGATTTTTATTATTTACATATAAAACAAAAGGCGCTTAGCAGAAAAAAGACCAGTTATACATGTATGGATTGCACTGATACTTTGACACATCCATGTTATCATACATTATATACCAGTACTGAATTTATCTGTATTCAGTTTGTCATTGAGAGGATGGGATGCTTGTTTTTATAGTTAAAAATATAGGTAGATGGCGCACGACTTAAAGAATGCAATCAAAAGAATTAATAATATAATTAACAATTAGTAGATCATAAGGTCCATGTCAATATCAAAGAAAAAAATAATAATAAATGACCATATAATGATAGTCCAAATAAATGACCATACAAAAGATGGTCACAATAAAAAGTCCCAAAAGTTTAATGTTTAGTCCAGCAACACTAGTGGCAGCACAGTCCTGAAGCAGAAGCAGACTCTGAAAAATATATGTAGACAAGGAGGACATGCGCCAAACTAAGTGTAGTAAAATAGGGATTTAATGAGGTAAAAATAGTAGTAAACAGTAGATTGGCTACTCACAAAACAATTAAGAGCAAGGGCACATCAGGGGTTAACGGCTGGTCAAGGGTCACAACGATCGTTTACAGCTGCAGGCAGGCTGACTTGGCCAAGTCATGGGAGATTTGGAGACCCATCCTGGGGAAGCCTGGGAGAAGCAACAGGGGATCCAGAAGCTGTGTTTCCTGGATAGGACGCGCTATGCGTTCCAGCATGAAGCGCAGTCTATCGCCGTACGACCGGAAGTGACGTCGAACCTCGGGCCAGCCCATTGGCTGGCCCGAGGTTCGACGTCACTTCCGGTCGTACGGCGATAGACTGCGCTTCATGCTGGAACGCATAGCGCGTCCTATCCAGGAAACACAGCTTCTGGATCCCCTGTTGCTTCTCCCAGGCTTCCCCAGGATGGGTCTCCAAATCTCCCATGACTTGGCCAAGTCAGCCTGCCTGCAGCTGTAAACGATCGTTGTGACCCTTGACCAGCCGTTAACCCCTGATGTGCCCTTGCTCTTAATTGTTTTGTGAGTAGCCAATCTACTGTTTACTACTATTTTTACCTCATTAAATCCCTATTTTACTACACTTAGTTTGGCGCATGTCCTCCTTGTCTACATATTGTTTTTATAGTTAACTCGCCTTGCTGTATAAAATGATTTTTCATGCTTTTATTAATAAATCCCTGAGCTGCCCTGACAGAAGAGACTCAATAGCTTTCAAAATGGATTAGAGGACTTGAAAATGACAGTAGATGACATTTATAAAAACTACTGCAACTGGAAAAACAGTGACATTACCCAGAGCAATCAGAAATATTCAATATTACTTCCCAATCTATACCAGAAACCAGAATCACTTATTATGGAGAACAACATCTTTTCTAACTACTCTTGCATTAAGAAATACCCATTAATAGTTGTTTTTAGGTTGGATTCACACCATTCTGTACACTTTTTCATGTGTTTTTTCACATGTGTTGTAAACAATCACTGCCATTGTGATTAATAGGCTCTATAACGTATGTTGATGCATTGAAAAATGCGCAGCGATGGTTAGCTCATCACACATATGTGGAATAGCACCATATAAAATAATAGAGAAGCTGAGTACATGAATTGACATATGTTAAATATTTTAAGTGGCACAATTTCTTCATTATATCATTAGGACGCCTGTTTTCATAGGTGTTGCACAGACTATAATTTTTAGAAGTCTCTTGCTGGGTACACACGATCGTGTGTAGGCAAGGCCGTTTTAATGATCGAGTTGAAAAAATATTTTTTTCGAAACCATTAAAAATGTCATTTTTTACAACCCGAAAAACGGTCGTGTGTACGCGGCATCTCTGTTTTTTTTGTTATGCTTTGGTCTCTGGAGCTGCAATACAGCAGAACAGTATTGAATGCAGTGAGAGTTGTATTTACCGTATTTATCGGCGTATAACGCGCACATTTTTTCCCTGAAAATCAGGGGAAAATCGTGGGTGCGCGTTATACGCCGATCCCCGCTTCCCGCGCTGTGTTTGAACCACTCTGCCGACATATACCGAGCGCAGTACACTCGGGTACACTCGGGCAGGCTCAGCTCCGCTCGCGGTCACGTCCTGTGTGTCCTGTACGTCCTTTACGCTAGAGGAGCCGAGCGTGCCGAGCATGTACTGCACTCGGTATATGTCGGCGAAGTGGTTCAAACACAGCGTGGGAAGCAGGGATCGGCTGAAAAACACAGCGGGGAGGACACCACGATGGCCGCAGAAGGACGCCGGACCGGACAAGGCCACCGATGGACGCCGGGCAAGACACCGACGAGGGGCATCCAATCTGTAAGTATTTCTTTTTTTCCCAGGAATTTTCCTTCTAGGTTAGGGGTGCACACAATACGCCGGTGCGCGTTATGTGAAGATAAATACGGTACCTATGTCCATCTATAGGCTTTGGTGGGTTTCCAAGGAAGAAAGCATGTTGCAATTAGTACAATTGTATTGTTTGTCAAGCAAGCCATGTAAACAGGGATCTACAATCTATAGTGAACTCTACAATTCATTTACTTGGTGAACATAGAATAAGTTCTCTAGGAGGGAAGAGCAGGGTAAGCTGAGCTGTTGACAGAATGACATAAATGCCCGTATTATGTCTGCTGGGAACTTTGACAGTGCCTACAGCTACAGAGATTAGTGTGGGTTTGTTTTAGAGCTTAGTACTGGTTGTTTACATTTTGCAAATACTTAAAGGGGTTGTAAAGGTTTGTTTTTTATTTTCTAAATAGGTTCCTTTAAGCTGGTGCATTGTTGGTTCACTGACCTTTTCCTTAAATTTCCCTTCTAAATGTTGTTTTTCTTTGTCTGAATTTCTCACTTCCTGTTTTTCCTCAGTAAGCTTGCCCAGTCCCAAGGGTGGGGGCGAGGACACCGACTAACACCCAGCCAGAACGGCTCGGATGATGTGGGCAAACTTACTGAGGAGAAACTGGAAGTGAGAAATTCAGATTAAAAATAAATAAATAAACATTTAGAAGGGAAATCGAAGGAAAAGCTAAGTGAACCAACAATGCACTAGCTTAAAGGAACCTATTTAGATTAGAAAAAAAGCCCTTTACAACCCCTTTAACCACTTTAATTCCAGGCCATAGGGAAATTACGCTATGGTCATCCCCTCGCCGATGAGACTAGACGTTGCACAATGTCCTGTCTCCAAGGCGTTCTAGGGCGCGCGCGCCCGCGGCGCCACTCGCGATCCCGCGCGCGTGCCCGACGCGTGCCCGGCAATCACGTCAGGAGTGTGGATCTGGGTGTGTAAACACCCAGATCCACCTCCTGTCAGCAGTGAGGAGATCGATGTGTGTTCCCAGTACAGAGGAACACACATCGATCTCCTCCCCCTGTGAGTCCCCCTCCCCCTACAGTTAGAACATACTTTAGGACACATTTTAACCCCTTCAGCGCCCCCTAGTGTTAACCCCTTCCCTGCCAGTCACATTTACACAGTAATCAGTGCAGTTTTATAGCAATAATCGCTGTGTAAATGTGAATGGTCCCAAAAACGTGTCAAAAGTGTCCGATATGTTCACCGCAATGTCACGGTCACAAAAAATAAAAACGCAGATCGCCGCCATTACTAGAAAAAAAAAAAAAAAAAAATACCATAAATCTATCACCTATTTTGTAGATGCTATAACTTTTGCGCAAACCAATCAATATACGATTATTGCGTTTTTTTTACCAAAAATCCGTAGAAGAATACGTATCGGTCTAAACTGAGGGGAAAAAAAGTATTTTTTAAAAAAATATTGTGATATGTATTAAATAAAAAGAAAAAAATATTGGCCCAGATTCACAGAGCAATTACGCCTGTCTAACTGGTGTTAGACAGGAGTAATTTCAAATTTTGCGCGCCGTATCACTAGGTTGAATCCTCAAACCATGATACGGCAGCTTCGGGCTTCGATCCGAGAGGCTTACGTCTTCGTAAGCCTTCGGATCTACGCTGCGATATTTTTGCGGCCGCTGGGAGGAGTTTGCGTCGTTTTGATGCGTCGGGATATGCAAATTAGTTTTTACGGCGATCCACGAAGATACGAGCGGTCTCGAATTTTATTTTATTTTTATTTTTTTTACGTAAGTCGTTCGGGAATAGAAATGTCTGTAAACGATGCTACTCAAACAACGAATGACGTAACGACGTGATTTCGCGCAATGCACGGCGGGAAATTTGCGAACGGAGTATGCGCAGTTCGATCGCCGCGGGAACGCGCCTATTTTAAATGATTCACGCCCCCTACTCGTGCAGATGGATTGCGACGGGAGAAATACACTACGCCGCCTTCGTTTACTGGACAAAATCTACCTGGATTCCACGTAGAGCCAGGTAAAAAACGGCGGTGTAGTGTATTTCTGATACTCTACGATAGTCTAATTCTATCTGAATCTGGGCCATTGTGTTTTTTTTTAAATTGTCGCTCTTCTTTTGTTTATAGCGCAAAAAATAAAAACCGCAGAGATGATCAAATACCACTAAAATAAATTTCTATTTGTGTGGGGGAAAAAACATAACGATTTATTTGGGTACAGTGTTGCCTGACCGCGCAATTGTCATTCAAAGTGCAACAGCGCTGAAAACTAAAAATTGGTCTGGGCAGGAAGGGGGTGAAAATGCCCTGTATGGAAGGGGTTAAAGCTGAATTGCAGGCATGGATTTTATTGCATAGTTACATTTGCCCCTGTATTCTCTATGTAGAAGGGCAACTCTCTGGCACAGGACCGAGAAGACAGTGGTGATCACTGTAGTAGTGGTGTCTAAAAGAGTTATACCCAGTGGAAAAAAATATTTAGACAGTGACATCACTACTATCCCACCCCTTTGCGTATGTGGTGACATCAGTGGTTCCTAGAGACAAGTAACCAGTGACAGTGGGAAGCTGTAATCAATAAAAACGTAAAATGGCATTGTAGATTTACTTTAAATTATAATTCCAATTGAAAGCATTCAGTGATCCAGTAATGCTCTCAAGTAAACACAGCAATATCCAAGTCCAGTGATCCAGGTCCACATAGAGGATGAAGTGCATAGATGGCCTGAGCCCTAAAGCTCACCACACATAACAATATGATTGTGCAATCTCCTTTAAATATCCAACCCTGCCACTGAGGTACCGCACATTCCACAAACTCACGGAAAGGGGGCAGTCTGCCAACTGAAAAGGCAGCAGTTGAAGTGCTAGCAATTTAGCCAAGCTAGCATTCAACCGTTGGGCATGTGGATGGCTGGGAGCGAACTTCTTTCGGCACTGCAGCAGCTGTGGTCGGGAAATTTGCCTGGTACAATCTGACGTTGGTGTACCTATAACAGATTACCCGCAAGTACTTGGCTGTGACACACCTAATTCTACACCTTCATTCCTCTCAGTGCAGGTTTCAGAGAGGACTGAAGGTATAGTGGGGTTGGAGATCCCAGCTGATGAGGAGCAAGGAGAGGTCCGCTTTGTTCTTTGGTGTGGGTCTTTTAGGTACGCTTGCCAACAAACCACATGGCAGGTCGACATATGTCTGGTCAAGCTTGTGGTGCCCAAGCGAGTGATGTTTTGGCCACGCAAGATACGCTTGCGACATATGTTGCAAATAGCAGTGGTGCGATCTGATGCACTTGTCTCAAAAAAGGCCCACACCAAAGAACTTTTGGAATAACGTGGAGAGACAGCAGCCCCCTGCACTTGCGGAGCTCTGCATGTGATGCAGTCGGTGTGCTGCCCTTAAGCTGGCCCCTGGGGGGCATCCTGCCTTGTTGGAGATGTGCCTCCTCCCTCCTATCAGGCACCCACGTGGAGTCAGTAACCTCATCATCCCCTCCCTCCTCATCACTGTAGCAAATCTGGCAGTATGCTACAACATGACTTTCAGATTGCTGACCTTCTTGCGCACCCCCTCTCTCTGGGCTCACGTTACTGCCTTCCTCTAGCTGGGTACCGTCGTCAGAGCCTTCAAAACACTGTGCATCCTCTTGCAGCATGTACCCAACACTGTGGTCAAACAGTTCGGGGGACTCCTCAGGAGGACATGGTGGGGCTAGGGAAGGAGTGACTGATGCCATTGAGCAGAGGCTGCATTGGCAGCTGCTTTGCCAAACAAAGTACCCTGAGCCTGGGTGAGAGAGTATGAGGAGGATGAGGACGGCTTGGTCATCCACTCTACCAAGTCTTCGGCATGTTGCGGCTCAACACAGCCAACTGCCTAAAAAAAAGGACGAGCGTGTCCCACGGCCATGTGCTGATGATAAGGATGCACCGTGTCCACGACCAGCACTGTTGCCTCTAGACTCAGAGCCTTCTTGCCCTCTTTTATCGGCTTGTGACTCTCTGCCTCTCATTGTTGTCCTTCCAGACTTGCTAATGGCCTGCAGGGAGATGTAGCTACACAAAGCTGGGATGTATATATATATATATATATATATACACTGATTATACTGCAGCTAGCAGAATTGCCTGCTGTAGTATTATTAGTAAGAGAACACCAGCAATTGTAGTCAGGTAGCTTTAGGTGCACACTGTGCAGAGGACACAGTACACCAAGTGAAAATACTTGCAGATCTCTGCCTGCGGTATTAGTATGAGAACACCAGCAATTGTATTTGGGTAGCTTTAGGTGCACACTGTGCAAAGACACAGTACACTAACTGACAATACTTGCAGATCCCTGCCTGTAGTATTAGTATGAGAACACCAGCAATTGTATTCAGGTAGCTTTAGGTGCACACTGTGCAAAGACACAGTACACTAACTGACAATACTTGCAGATCCTTGCCTGTGATATTAGTATGAGAACACCAGCAATTGTAGTCAAGTAGCTTTATGCACACTGTGCAAAGGACACTAAAACTGAATACTGGAGGTCCCTGCCTGTATTTGTATGAGTAACTTTGTATTTGTAACTGCAGCTAACTGACTCACCTGCCTGCCTGCTCTATCTAACTCAATTGAAATGACACTGTCTCTCTCTCTGTCTGTCTTTCCCCAACGCCACAACACACTACACAAGGCCGACTGCCAAGCAGCCTTATATAGTGTGGGGCGTGTATTAAATCCCCTGAGGCATAATTGGCCAAAGCCACCTGGGCTTTGGCCAATTACGGCCCTCTGTACAGATGGTGCTGTGATTGGCCAAGCATGCGGGTCATAGTGCATGTTTGGCCAATCATCAGCCAACAATGCACTGCAATGCCGCAGTGAATTATGGGCCGTGACGCGCCACTCGAATTTGACGCAAACAGCCCATATTGTTTTGAAATTTGACAAACGATCGAACATACAAGGTTCGAGTCGAGCATGAGTTCGAGTCGAACATGAAGCTCATCCCTAGTCCAGTATATGAGTAGTCCATTATATCAGCAGTCCATTATATGAGTAGTCCAGTATATGAGTAGTCCAGTATATGAGTAGTCCAGTATATGAGTAGTCCAGTATGTGAGTAGTCCAGTATGTGAGCAGTCCAGTATGTGAGCAGTCCAGTATATGAGTAGTCCAGTATATGAGTAGTCCAGTATATGAGTAGTTCAGTATGTGGGCAGTCCAGTATATGAGCAGTCCAGTATATGAGTAGTCCAATATATTAGCAGTCCAGTATGTGAGCAGTCCAGTATGTGAGCAGTCCAGTATGTGAGCAGTTCAGTATATGAGTAGTCCAGTATATTAGCAGTCCAGTATATGAGTAGTCCAGTATGTGGGCAGTTCAGTAAATGAGCAGCCCAGTATATAAGTAGTCCAGTATATGAGTAGTTCAGTATATTAGCAGTCCAGTATATAAGTAGTTCAGTATGTGAGCAGTACAGTATATGAGTAGTGTAGTAAATTAGCAGTCCGGTATATTGGCAGTCCAGTATATTAGCAGTCCAGTATGTGAGCAAGCCAGTATATGAGTAGTCCAGTATATTAGCAGTCCAGTATATGAGTAGTCCAGTATGTAGGCAGTTCAGTATATGAGCAGCCCAGTATATGAGTAGTCTAGTAAATTAGCAGTCCGGTATATTAGCAGTCCAGTATATTAGCAGTCCAGTATATGAGTAGTCCGGTATATTAGCAGTCCAGTATATTAGCAGTCCGGTATATTAGCAGTTCGGTATATTAGCAATCCAGTATACGAGCAGTCCAGTATACATATGAGTAGTCCAGTATATTAGCAGTCCGGTATATTGGCAATCCAGTATATGAGCAGTCCAGTATACATATGAGTAGTCCGGTATATTAGCAGTCCAGTATATTACCAGTCCAGTATATGAGTAGTCCAGTATATAAGTAGTCCTGTATATTAGCAGTCCTGTATATTAGCAGTCCGGTATATTAGCAGTCCGGTATATTAGCAGTCCAGTATATGAGTAGTCCAGTATATGAGTAGTCCGGTATATTAGCAGTCCAGTATATTACCAGTCCAGTATATGAGTAGTGCAGTATATAAGTAGTCCGGTATATTAGCAGTCCAGTATATGAGTAGTCCGGTATATTAGCAGTTCAGTATATTAGCAGTCCAGTATATGAGTAGTCCGGTATATTAGCAGTCCAGTATATGAGTAGTCCGGTATATTAGCAGTTCAGTATATTAGCAGTCCAGTATATGAGTAGTCCAGTATATAAGTAGTCCGGTATATTAGCAGTCCAGTATATGAGTAATCCGATATATTAGCAGTCCAGTATATGAGTAGTCCAGTATATAAGTAGTCCAGTATATTAGCAGTCCAGTATATGAGTAGTCCGGTATATTAGTAGTCCGGTATATTAGCAGTCCAGTATATTAGCAGTCCAGTATATGAGTAATCCGGTATATTAGCAGTCCAGTATATGAGTAGTGTAGTGAATTAGCAGTCCGGTATATTAGCAGTCGAGCATATTATCAGTGTGATAATTATCCTTGAATAGTGTGATGATCATCCCACCTCCTACATATGCATGTGTTGGCAGTGTCGCTCCTCCCTGCCCACAGTGCCCAGAATGTATAGTACTCTCGGGGCTCTGACAGCTCCATTGCTCTCCAGCAGTCTCTTGGCTATCAGCCTATCACCGGCTGTGTGATCTGTCCTTGCCCTCCCAGGACCATTGGCATCAGAGGTGGTCCATCCATCATGCAGGATCCGGCTCCTCCGATGGAGAACAAGCGCTGCTTCCCCAACCACTTCTCTGACTACAAGGGCAGCCTGGTGTCGGGCCAGGGCAGTGATGTGGGGGGTGTGATCAGGACCATAGACAGCATCGTCCAGCAGCTGCCTGCCCAGGGCGGCCAGGAGGGCGGACTGTACGGGGGTCTGGCTGGGGTGGCATACATGCTGTACCATGTCTCCCAGTGCCCCGCGTTCAGTGCCCATAGGGACACCTACCTCCGCCGAGCCAGCTCCATCATCGAGGCATGCGTGCTGCACTATGACCGGGAGCTGGACCGGGAGACCCGGGCGTCCTTCCTGCTGGGCGGTGCGGGGGTCTATGCAGTGGCCGCGATGATCTATAAGGCGGCGGGACGGGCGGACTATACCAAGCCGCTGGACAGGTTCCGGGAGCTGGGGGACGTGTGTATGCCGCTTGGTTTCCTGGACTGTGGCTCCGACGAGCTCTTCGTGGGCAGGAGCGGATATCTGTGTGCTGCCCTGATTCTCCGACACAAGCTGGACATGGAGGTACGGGGGGTGGCTGGCAAATACTCTACCAAGGGGGCATCTCATACCATACAAGGGGATACAAACGGGGCACCTTATAGCATACAAGAGGTTACAAACTGGGCACCTCATACCATACAAGGGGTACAAACTGGGCACCTCATACCATACAAGGGGTTACAAACTGGGCACCTCATCCCATACAAGGGATGGTATTGGCATATAATACAAAACCTTGTATAACATAAGATGCCAGGTTTGTACCTCTTTGCATAAAACAAGATGCCAGGTTTGTACCTCTTTGCATAACATTTGATGCCAGGAGATACAAACCTGACATCTTATGTTATGCAAGGAGGTACAAACCTGGCATCTTATATTATGCAAGGGTGTACAAACCTGTGGCACCTTATGTTATGCAAGGAGGTGCAAACCTGGCATCTTATGTTATGCAAAGAGGTACAAACCTGGCATCTTATGTTATGCAAGGGGGTGCAAAGCTGACATATTATGGTATGCAAGGAGGTACACACGTGGCATCTTATGTTATGCAAGGGGGTACAAACCTTGCATCTTATGTTATGCAAGGGGGCGCAAACCTGGCATCTTATGTTATGCGAGGGTGTACAAATCTGGCATCTTATGTTATGCAAGTAGGTACAAACCTGGCATCTTATGTTATGCAAGGAGGTACAAACCTGGCATCCTTTGTTATGCAAGGAGGTACAAACCTGGCATCTTATGTTATGCAAGGAGGTACAAACCTGGCATCCTTTGTTATGCAAGGAGGTACAAACCTGGCATCTTATGTTATGCAAGGGATACAAACCTGGCATCTTATGTTATGCAAGGGGGTGCAAACCTGGCATCTTATAGTATGCAAGGAGGTACACACCTGGCATCTTATGTTATGCAAGGGGGTATAAACCTGGCATCTTATGTTATGCAAGTGGGTATAAACCTGGCATCATGTGCTATAAAAGGTGATAGAAACTGGGTACCTCTTTCTGTAAAAGGGTGTACAAACTGGGCATCTCATGCTACACCAGGGGTAAAAACTGAGCACCTCAAGTCATGCAAGTTGACAGCACAAGCAAGGCATTCTTATACTATACAAGAGGCACAAACTGGGCATTTTATGTTATGCAAGGAGGTACAAACCTGGCATCTTATGGTTATGCAAGGAGGTACAAACCTGGCATCTTATGTTATGCAAGGAGGTACAAACCGGGCATCTTATGTTATGCAAGGGGGTGCAAACCTGGCATATTATGGTATGCAAGGAGGTACACACCTGGTATTTTATGTTATGCAAAGAGGTACAAACCTGGCATCTTATGTTATGCAAGGGGGTGCAAACCTGGCATCTTATGTTATGCCAGGGTGGGTGTGCAAATCTGGCATCTTATGTTATGCAAGTAGGTACAAACCTGACATCTTATGTTATGCATGGAGCTACAAACCTGGCATCTTATGTTATGCAAGGGGGTGCAAACCTGGCATCTTATGGTATGCAAGGAGGTACACACCTGGCATCTTATGTTATGCAAGTAGGTACAAACCTGACATCTTATGTTATGCACGGAGCTACAAACCTGGCATCTTATGGTATGCAAGGAGGTACACACCTGGCATCTTATGTTATGCAAGTAGGTACAAACCTGACATCTTATGTTATGCACGGAGCTACAAACCTGGCATCTTATGTTATGCAAGGGGGTGCAAACCTGGCATCTTATGGTATGCAATGGGGTACAAACCTGGCATCTTATGTTATGCAGGAGGTACAAATCTGGCATCATGTGCTATAAAGGTGATAGAAACTGGGTACCTCTTTCTGTAAAAGGGTGTACAAACTGGGCATCTCGTGCTACACCAGGGGTAAAAACTGGGCACCTCAAGTCATGCAAGGTGATAGCACAAGCAAGGCATTCTCATACTATACAAGAGGCACAAACTGGGCAATTTATGTTATGTGAGTACAGATAGCATCTCATGTCATGCAATGGAATACAAATTGGGCACCTCATGTCATTCAAGAATGTACAAACTGGGCATCTTACGCTATTCAAGGATCTGCAAACTAGACATCTCATGACATTCAAGTAGGTGTAAACTGGGCAATCTCATGTCATGCAAGAGGGTACAACCTGGGCATCTTGTGTTATACAAAGGAATGCAAACTTGGCATATCATGCTATGCAAGGTGGTAAAAACCGGGTGTCTCATTCTATTGTGTGTACACACAGGGCTTCTCATGTTATACAAGGACATCCAAACTGGGCATCTCTTAGCATACAAAGTGGGTATGGCATGCAATGCAAAGGGGAACAAACTGTTCATTTCATACTGCGGGGGTACAAACAGGGCACTTTGAGGTGTTCAAAGTCAAAATTGACATTTCACAATAATAAAGTGGTGCAACTTGGGAATTTCTTCCTACCTAGGGTGGATGAAGTGGGCACCACATTGTGTGTAAACTGGGATTGCTATTCTGTGAATGTGGGTGCAAACTAAGAATCTAGTGTTATATAATGCTGGTCATCTTAGTACAAAAAGGATATTTTATATTATACAAGGACACGAAAGCTATTTATATAAACAATGTCCTTGTATAAATACATGGCAATCTTTTTTATGTTCAATACCAAAATCAGGATGTAGATACAGCAAAGTTTATGAAAACAGTTCTGTGATTGGTCAATGCCTGTTATGTAATTTTCACACATCCCCAGACTACGTTGAGGCTTTGAGGCTGGATTATACAAATCTGCTCTGGTTCTTGTAATTTGTCTATGTTATAGTTGTGTATAAGAGAAAGATTCAATGCTCTGAAAAATGAAATCACTATTAATGCTTGATTGTCATATTACCATCGTCACAATTAGTTACAGAATACAGTGCAGTAAAAGTGAACTATTAATAGAATTAGGGTTACGTAAACAAATATTGTCTAGATGCAAAAAGCATGTATATTCCTATTTGAATGTTGGTGTGCTTTCCAGATCTGTGCAGCAATCCAGCAAAAAAAAAAAAAAAAAGAATTGCCACTATGCAGGTGCTTTCTGTAATTAAGACCAGTCACTGCTACTCCCTGTCCTTGTCCAGGGTGACTGGTCCTAACTCCGCCCCCTCATCTAGTTTGTAGTAGTTAGTCTTGTTGGGCTCCACCCACAGCTCTGCTCTCTGTGCAGACATAGTAATGATATCGCTGCTACTTTTACAAGGTATTATCTGGGCTTGCAGAGACATTTAGTTCACAGAAAGTGGATTGTATATCCTTTGGGGCTATGGAGGAATTTATATATGAAAGTGTTTGTATCTGAGTTCAGCTCTAAACATCTGTTTAATACATTTATATAAAAAACAAGAATGATATAGAAATAGGTCATATGGACACATTGAATAATATTGAACATATCACTCCAACCACATAAGTTGGACTTGATGGACTTGAGTATTTTTTCAACCTCACCTACTATGTAACTATGTAACCTTGGAGGAGGTGTGAAAAATGTGTGAAAGGGGCTCCTGCGCTGTCGGGGAATACAGCTAGGGGGCACTGCGTGCAGATGCCTGGTAATCTGTCCTAGACCAGAAAATAAGTGATAAGTGAAAAAATATTGGTGTCTGCGCTGTGCTAGGGGTATGTGCCACAATAGTGCACAAACCAGGGGGAGGGTCCTAGGAACTAGGTAAATAATGAACAGGTGTAAACAACATGTGAAAAGTGAATACTGAAACACACAAATAAGGATAACACCATAAAACGTTATGACATCCAGACATCAAATGATTTCACGGAGTGAGTAATACAAGAGTGGTACAAGTCCAAAAAAAATAAAAATAAATTCTGTGAGTGAAATGCCCAGAGCAGAAAGAAAACTTCCAACATAGAAATGATGCAGATGGAGGCTTCGGTGCAGACACCCCTAGTGCTCTCTAACCACTCACCTTCCGGCTATGTGCAGATAGCCAAAAAAATCCACTCCAGCAGAAAAAACGCACAGCAGTAAGGGATCCACTCCAGCAGAGAAAACGCACAGCAGTAAGGGATCCACTCCAGCAGAGAAAACGCACAGCAGTAAGGGATCCACTCCAGCAGAGAAAAACACACAGCAGTAAGGAATCCACTCCAGCAGAGAAAACGCACAGCAGTAAGGGATCCACTCCAGCAGAGGAAAACACACAGCAGTAAGGAATCCACTCCAGCAGAGAAGACGCACAGCAGTAAGGGATCCACTCCAGCAGAGAAAACGCACAGCAGTAAGGTATGACGACAAAGGATCTCAATGGCAGATGAGCATGTAAAAATCAGAGACACAACATAGCATAATCCTGTGATGGTACTAGAAATATAATGATAAATCACACAGACATGCACTCACTTTGTGATCATGAAAGGTGGGCCTATCTCCCACAAACTCTGAGTTCGTACAGGTCCGGTATCAATGCTCAGGGTCCCCCCAGTCCCCTCTCCAGTTCCAAGTGGCCAAAAGGCAGATGGATGGATCTCAAGCAGGTGGCAGATGGATGTGTGAGGAGAGAGAACAGAGGAAGCACATAGCAAAGTACCGCCGTATAAAAGGTTTATTGGATCAATAGTAGGGTGACCAGACATCCCCGGTTTTAGGGGACAGTCCCCGGATTGAGGACACTGTCCCCGGACCAAGTCTGTCCCCGGTTTTGTCCTCAGATTAAATTTAAACAGGGGTTGAAGTAATTTTAAGGACAGTCAGTGCAGAATTAATTAAAAAAACCTCTGAATTACACACCCTTGCTCCACCACTTCTACTAGCTTAGGGGGGTGTATTTTCTTTCCATTATCTGTGCCCCTTTCTGATGATCATGTGCTGGTCGGAGTGGAGGGAATATTTCTTCAGTTTCGGACGCATGTCCATTCAGCTCCGCTCACATGTTCTTCTGCTTTGGCTCAAATACCGACCAGCTGCCTGCCCGCTTATCTCCTTGTCTTCTCCGGTGGAGTGATCTTCCTCCACTCCCCACCCAGTAGTAGCCGGGGGCCGGAGAGTAAGACTTGACAGGCTGTGAGGCGGGCGGCGGCGGGCAGAGAGCCGCTAATTGCTGCCATTACTATTAAAAAAAAAATATGTCCCCGGATTTAGTTTTAAAAATCTGGTCACCTTAAAATAAAACTCACATTTGCAAGGTAAAAACTGGGCACAACTCCATACGAGTAGCGAACCCGTCTCCCAGCCGTCAAACGTGCACGCTCTAGTGCTCCTGACATGTATCGTCATGTGACTATGACCAGACTATCAATAAAAAACATGAAGACATGAAACCAAACAAACTATATATATACAACTGTGTCTGTGCCTTAAAATAAAAATAGGATGAACAGCAATGAATCCTTATCACTGATTGCTGGTGCATTTAATGAGATGTATCATAAACAGTCCATATTGTGTGTCTTGATAATAAGAATTTCCCAGTAAATCTTCCTGGTAGTGAGCTCACAGAGCGCTTACCTTGAAACAAGGAAAAACGGCTTTAAATGGCTGAATTCCAGCCTCTCAGATGGAACGTGGTTACTGTGTGTAGAAATCTGCTGTAAACTATGATGGGCTTCAAGAAAATGGAGACTCCCCGACAGGTCAGATGTATCAGCAAGCCAAGCCAGAATGGACAAAAGAGATATCCATAGTGAAGTACGCAGAGTAAGTCTTATTTATTAAAAGGTAAAATATGCGCTTACATGTAAAATAATTAAAACCAACAGGAGAAATGGTATAGCATCCAAACGGACTGGGGGACAGACTCACGTCACTTCCGGTCACGTGGGCGGTTCCTGACGCGTGTCGTCACGTCATGTGACTTCATCAGAGTAATATTCCGATCGTGGGTGGGCCCCATCGGTCAGTTATACTTCGGTCAATTAAAAAGAGAACTTGCTTTAAATGGACACCTAAACCATAGGTCAAAACCGATCGTTAGTACGCACGAGCATCGGTTAAAAATCCACGCATGCTCAGAATCAAGTCGTCGCATGCTTGGAAGCATTGAACTTAATTTTTCTCAGCACGTCGTTGTGTTTTACGTCACCACATTCTGACACGATCGTTTTTTTAACCAATGGCGTGTAGGCACATCAGACCATCAGTCAGCTTCATCGGTTAACCTTAACAGTTCTCATCGGATGGACTGATCGTGTGTACGAGGCTTTAGGCTCCTACTTGTGGAGTGAGGGAAGGGAAACATTCAGTATATCAAAAGTATTTACCTTAAAATTGCTTAGACTTGCCAAAATGTTCAAATTTGGCCATGATGCTGAGTAGGCTGATAGCTGGTTGAGTGATGAAAAGAAGACTGTTGGTGATAAGCGCCATTTTATGAGCATCAGTGCTAATCTGAACTCCTTTATTGGTCTTATTTGTTGTTAGGGCCAACTCGAGGTGTTCCAAAAGGAGGACATGGTTAAAGGGGACAACCTGTCATGTGCCATCACAGATTAAAAAGGGCTCATAAAGATTGCCATTTGCATGTTTTCTAGCTGATGGATTATTGTAAAGCGCCATGATTTTCTTAACAAAAGTGTCCCCTAGGCCAATTTGACGCAACGAGGCTTCTAAAAACAGCCAAATCACCCTGTCAAATGTCTTCTCTGTGTCTATGGTCATGAGGCATAGAAGCGTGTGGTGGGAGTGGGTGTAGCCGATAATGTTCAACTCTCCAGAAATGTTATCTCTTGCTTCCCTTGCTGTAATATATCCTTAATCGACAGGGGCATCCTGGTAAGCTTTAAATGTTTCATGGCAGTGGCAAAGAGGGCAAAGCGGAAGTCTTTGCAGACACCAGACCTGGGACTGTCTAATCAGGACCCTAGTGATCTTTTTAACCACTTAAGCCCCGGACCAATATGCTGCTAAATGCCCAGAGGCGTTTTTACAATTCGGCACTGGGTCGCTTTAACAGACAATTGCGCCGTCGTGCGACGTGGCTCCCAAACAAAATTTGCGTCATTTCTTCCCACAAATAGAGCTTTCTTTTGGTGGTATTCGATCGCCTCTGCGATTTTTATTTTTTGCGCTATATACAAAAATAGAGTGACATTTTAGAAGAAAAATCAATATTTTTTACTTTTTGTTATAATAAAAAATCAAATAAACTAAATTTTAGTCAAACATTTAGGCCAAAATATATTCAGCCACATGTCTTTAAAAATTGCAATAAAAAAAAAACTAGCAACCTAGCGGGAACAGTGACACTAATACAGCGATCAGAAAAATGATCGCTTAGTGACACTGGCAATAGGGGGTGAAAGGGTTAACTAGGGCAGTGATCAAGGGGTTAAAACTTTATTAGGGGGGGTACGGGGGCTACCCTGGACCTAACACTAACTGCCTGTCACACTAACTGTCACACTGACAGTAAATGCAGTGATCAGTAAATATATGATCACTGCATTCAGTGACAGTGTGACAGGGGGGTGGGGGGGTGATCGGGGGGGTTAAATGTGACTATGTGTACTGGTGTCAGTGTAGTGTTGTGCAGACTCACTTGTGATGTCTTCTCTCCTCAGCGGCGGTTGAAAATACCGCCGAGAGAAGAGATTACATCACTTCCCCCTTCCTGTGTTTACACAGGAAGAGGGCGGGGGAGGACGCGCATTGGCTGGGATCGATCCGGAGGGGGCGGACAAAAAAGAACAGCCGCCCCTTTATCCCGGATCGCTCGCCCAGCCATGGGGACCACCGGAAGTACCGGGGGGGGGGGGGGTCCCGATCGGACCCCCCGACCCACGTCTAGGCAGGGACTTACAGGTACGCCAATGTGCCTGTACGTGCCATTCTGCCGACGTATATGTACGTGCGGCGGTCCTTAAGGGGTTAATGCTGCCTACTGCTCAGCTACGTACTAAAAGATAATTGAAAAAAAAATGAAATGACCTTGTAAACTAAACAATTTTTGCGTCACACTGCCCTGCTGCATTTTTGCTAAAGCACAGATAGTCTTTATGTTAAAGGGTCACTAAAGGAAAAAAATTTTTTTTTGCTGAAATGACTGTTTACAGGGTATAGAGACATAAAAGTTAACTGATTCCTTTTCAAAATGATTAAAAATAGATACAAATCAATCATATAATGTGCCTGCAGGTTAGTTTCACTTTTGAACTGGCTTCATGTTTCTGTGAAGTAGAAATAGACACACAGAACAAAAACAAACAAATCTAAGGCAGTGTTTTGTTTTTAAAATGAATCTGATTGGTTCTGGGAAGTTTTAGACACACAGTAATGACAGCTTAGACCACCGTGAGAAAGCTCCCAGTACTGTGGTTATAAGGAAACAGACAAGCAGGAAGTGTGGAGAACAGAGCAGGATTACAGCAACTTCAAAGCAAAAACGAACAATGAGGACATTAAACCAGTACTGCAGTAAGGTAAAGGAAGCTATTTAGCTAAAAAAAAAATTCCTTTAGTGATCCTTTAACTACAGAGAAAAAAACAGTTCATACAGGAAGAAATGTTCATTTACCCAAGTCTTTAGGGCCCATTTCCACATGGACATTATCCCTGACCAGGATTGTTCATGGCACACTAGGCTCTGGTTGTGTGCTGAAGTATGATTCAAACCATCTCTTCTAAATTTAAGGATTGGTATCCAGGCAAACGCAAAGATTATACAGTACTTCTTTTTAGGACAAGGCAATAGCTAACAGTGAGCATGCACTATGTTTCTTCTATTTAACAGAGATTCCTACAAGAAAATGTATTCACATCTACATTAATTAATTTTTGATATGGTAGTATGAAGGACGGAATAAAATAGAGTTATGGACATTTTTTAGAACTGAGAGGACTGACACTGGTGAATGCACAAGTCAGTAACTGGGCAATCATAAAAAAAAAAAGATGTAAAAACATTTTTAAACACAGGAATTAATAAAAGAAATTACTTTTATATTTAAATGCAAGTAAATCAGTCTTGATCACAGCCTCTTGTAGCTCTCATTGTACAGCAGCACTCAGAATGAGAGCGAGAGGGTTCCATCCATCTGGCTTCTACCTCGCTGTCTGTTCACTTGCTTTAAAGACCAACCCTTTGCAGTTGGGTGTCACACAGTAACAAAAAGTTTAGTACTCTAATTATTGTTCTTGCTCTGAGGCCGCGTACACACGACCCAGAACCTCGACGGGCAGAACACATCGTTCCGCCCGTCGAGGTTCTCTCCCGGCCGTCGAATTCGGCGACCCGCCCGTCGGGAATGGCAACCAGCCATTCTTCCAGGCGGGCCGTCGAGAAAAAAGAGAGCGTGCTCTCTTTTTCGGCTCGACGAGCTTCCCGACGGGAAGCTCGCCGAGACCGTACACACGGCCGAGGTCCTCGCTGGAATGTGCATTCCAGCGAGGTTCTCGCTGATTTTCAGCGAGAACCTCGGCCGTGTGTACGGCACCTGACATGCGTGGCAATACCTTACATGTTATATGTTTGCTGTTTACGTATGCGGGTGGGACCAACGTGTAAGTTTGCCTTTCCACGGGGAGGGGGGTGCTTTAAACACTTTTCAGAATAAAAATAAATAAATGAAAATGTATTTTTTACACTGTTTCGTTAAAAACATTTGTATCACTTTTATTGCTGTCATAAAGAATCTAAACATCCCTGGTGACCGCAATAGGCAGTGACAGGTACTTTTTATGGAGACATCTGGGGTCCATTAGATGTCTCTCTGTCCTAAAAGCATATGATCACACCAAGATCGGTGTGATCAAATGCTTTCAAGATTTAAAAATGGTGCTGTTTACTTCTGGGGAAACTGGAAGTGATGACAGTACTAATTTCTTCTGGTTTCCTAGACCACAGAGCTCATCGGTGACCTTCCTGTCCTCCATGGGCTCTATGGTAAGCTGGTGAAACTGCTGGCTTCAGTTCTGGGTTCTCTGGTGAGACGCCACCTGTAAACCTAATCCAGCATCTAATTAGCTGCTTGGATGGCTTTTACAAAAAAGCTGATTACCTCCCGCACAAAACAATACTGGTATGATGCCTGTAGCTACAGGCATCATTCTAGGAACCATATACGTATGTTAGATGGCCTTCAAGTGGATAATATATTTTCCTATCTATTTACTGATGCTAGCAGTATAAGGATTACAAATAGTCAATGTTGATGGAGAGAGTAAAGTTTTGGCTTTAATAGAATGTTCTACATCTTTTCCAACTGCAATGTGAATAATATAATGTAGAAAGTCCTTCAAGACTCCAAAAACCTTAATTAATGTCACATAAACATATCTAGTGTGACATTCAGCTTTTCAGAGTATGGCTATTTTTATAAACATACTATTTTGTGCAGTGTACTGGAACATTTTATTACTTCAGTCTGCACTTGAATGTCCAACTGAAAAAAAGGGGAAAGGTAGCGATTACTTGTATCTTTTGCATACAAAATTGCTTCTTGTAATGCAAAGATATTTTGAGCTCTTCTATTAGAGAGCACTTGGCAGTTTAATCCATTACAGCGTAATTCAGAACTAAAATCACACTTTGGTGATGAATTGTACAGCACAGAAGCAATACTAATTAGTTGGCCTATGGCAGATGAATATTGTACTGTGGAATATCTTCATTTACAGAAGAAGGCACAACAATAGTCTGGAACATAATTAATAAAGACATTTATTGAATAGAACCTGTAACTAGCTTTCTGCTGAATGACTTATTTTCCAAGAAAGTTGACCCTTGTAACAAACTCTCTGATTATCTGTTGCTTTTAAAGTAGACCTAAAGTCTAAAATAAACTTGCAGAACACTATGGGAAGCCTCATAAAAATGCAATAGATGTTGCTAAATACTAATACATTGTAAAGATGAGTATTACAAATGTAACCCCCAGCAATAGCCCATGTACCATAAACACTTGAGCTCTGGAAGATTTTACCCCCTTTATGACCAGGCCATTTTTTGCTATTCAGCACTGTGCTATTTTAAATGGTAATTGCACGCTCATGCAACACTGTACCCAAACAAAATGTATATCATTTTTTCCCCCACACAAATAGCTTTCATTTGGTGGTATTCGATCACCACTGTGTTTTTTTATTTTGCGATATAAACCAAAAAAGACCAAAAAATTGGAAAAAAAAAAAACGCAATTTTTTTTATTTTCTGACATAAAACATATCCAATACAAAAAAACGAAAAAAAAAAATCTTTAAATTAAGGCCAAAATGTATACTGATATGTTTCTGCGAAAAATCCCAATAAGTGTATATTGATTGTAGACGCTATAACTTTCACGAAAACCAAACTATGGTATATATACTGGAATGGCTGCTAGTGGCAGCCATTAGCGACTTCTAATTGGATTGCGATTGGGCAGTGTGATACTAAGTGATGCTGGGGGGGATCTGACTAGCTGCCATTGACATCACCAGTGACATTAATCCTGCACTAATGACACTGGCTGGGAGGGGGTTAACAATCTAGAGTGATCAAGGGGTTAAATGTGTGCCTAACTATGTGTAATGAGTGTAAAGTGTGCTGCTTTTACTAAAAAATCTTTTAGTTTCTCTTCTCATCCCTGAGAACCTGCCAGTTCCCTCCCTTTGTACAGAGCTCTGTGTTGTTTACCAACACTGAGCTTTAGGAGGCTGTAATTCCACACAGCCAATCACCAGGTCCCAAGCCATTACTTAATGGCCGGGACTTGCTGACCCACTTCCACTGAGTAAAACAGCAAAAATGTATTTTCTCAGGAACCATGACAGTTTTGTAGTGGTGCAAATCGGAATAGCTCCCTCTTCTGTTCCTGTATTCAATATTCTGTGCATAGTAGTTGTTACTAGGCTTCATAATCCATATATTTATATGTTATAATATATTTATATATTTTAACCAACCTGATATAAGGTTGGATGATACTAGTATAATGGTTTGAAAAGGAGTCAGGGAACAGAAGAGGTAACTGTAAAAGAGATGCAACAATATAATATAGTCATAGTGCACAGAGATTATATTTCTGCTGCTTTACTTTGCATTTCAGTAGCTTACACGTCAGGAAAACACTGGGCTGGTTGCAAATGCAGTTTACTGAAGCCTGTTTTCTGTGAGCTAAGTAGGAGTGCGCAATAGATTTTTCCAAAAGGCATCTGGAAGGCAGCGAGCATCCAAGGCATCTGTCTTCCACATATAGTTCAATTTTACCATCACCCTGGTGGTTTGATAGCAATTCTCACTTCCAGACATGTAAATTGAAGGATTAACACCTATGAAACCTTCCTGACACCAAGGATGAGATTAAGTAACTAGAACAGAGTGGTTCCAAAATTTTCAATAACATCTTCCATTTCATGGTGATTGGATCAATGTGTTGATGTTACCTGTGCTACTTGTATTAATATAAATGCTGGGTATTTTCCTGACACTCACTACAGTTGAAGAAGCGGCTTGTATAAGCTATGTAGTTTCTTCAACATTATAGAACAAGTCTAGTTGATTGTGACTAACACTTGTTGGATGGACCATGACATGGGTAAATGAGAACCTTCAATGCAAAATTCATGCAGGATGGGGAAGGGAGAAATTGTTACTGGGAACACATTTATTAGAAAGGCTTCAGGACCATGAGAACCTTCATGGTGATAATGATCAAGAAATTCTAGGAATCCATTTTATTTATTTAGCTTTACAAAGTTTTTTTTTAAATCAGAAACAAGTTTATTAAAGACCACATTTTTTTCATACACGTCATGACTTCCAGTTCCACAAAAATCATCAGCCCAAACATCACAGCCAATCCTCCCCAACCCACCTCCCCACATGTGGTAAGTGCAACTCAAGTTTACAAAGATCGCCCATACACCCACAGAAATTGCTCCCCCCAACCCCCCCCCACGCAATACATGGAATTATACCTGAGTTAATAGACTCACAGCAGTAACCTATACAGCACGAGGTCCACTGGGGACAATCCCGGGGTGTCCAGCCAGGGTGCCCACTGCCTTTCAAATTTACCGGGGCTCCCCCTGTGTTGAAAAATACATTTCTCTAACCTCAGCGTGTCTCCCACCCTATTGATCCATTCTCTAAGCAAGGGAGGTTCAGTCGCCTTCCATCGCCTGAAATAGAGCTCTTGCAATGGGCGGTTTGAAATTGTCCTCCAGGGGGAGATCGTCCAGGATGCCCAGAACCCACGGTTTAGGGTCAGTCGGTATAGTCACTGAGAAGACACTATTTATGGTATTCAGTACCCCTGTCCAGTACAAGTGTAGCTTTGGGCAGCGCCATAACATGTGAATTAAGTCTCCGTGGTCTCTCGCACACCTCTGACAGTCCGAGTTTGGCCTCATCCCCATTCTAGCCAGCCTGACTGGCGTGTAATGTACTCGCAGTATGATGTACAGCTGTGACAGACGCTGCGCCATGTTAAGGGAGGACATTTGTACCGCCTGATGCGCCTCCTCTCACTGCTCTCCCTCTAAAGCACTAATATCGTTCTCCCATTGGGCCAATGGAAATCCCACCAGGAACACCCCTAGTAGCATCGAGTAGCAATTGGAAATAAAGCCCTTATAGCTGTCCACCTCCTCCATATAGTTAAATATGGGGGTCGGCGAAAGGGTCACCGGAGTCCCACCAAACTGAGCCCTGATGGCATGTTGTAGTTGCATATAGTAAAAGTACATCGTCCGGGGAATCCGAAATCGCTACCTCAGATCGGCGAATGTGCTCAATTGACCTGCCACAAATCCTTTTCTAATATATACTATGGTACTTTCTCTTAATTCCATTTACTCCCAAAATAGCTATAGTTGTACACATGAGGCTCTCTTGTGTGTCTTCATGATGGTAAAGAAGAAATGAGTTTCTAGATCCTGTATGTGCTATATATACGGTTAGACTTTGCTTTGTCCTCTTTTTCTGATGTGCCACCTGCCCACCATCTGTAGGGGGGGTCTGGTAAACACAGGTTTACCAAGCCCCCCCCCCCAAGCCCTGCGCTCCCCAGCCTGACAAATTGTTCAGTGTCGGGCAGAAGCTGCAGGCGGTGGGAGGGGAGGAGGGATGCGCTCGAAATGGTGATGGATTGGAGGTGTGGGGGTAGTACGAGGGGCGATATGACTGTCAGGGGACACACATCTGGATCCCCCAAGCCCCATGCAGCACCTGAAGCCAGGGGGAGTGGAAGATAAGGGTGCCGGATATATATGGTAACTGCGGGAAATCCAGTTTGGGGGGTCAGATCGGGTAAAGGGGGGTAATCAGTGAAAAAGAGTAAAGGGAATAGGAAAGGAGAGTGGGGGAATAGTTTTAGGTGGAAGGTGGCAGCAGGAGGTGTTTAAGCTAGGGGCAGGGAAGCGTCAGGAGGGGTCACATTTGTGGTTAATGACTCTGATCAGCATGTTGTAATCCGCTGATCAGTTATAGAATTGTTCAGCAGAGTCTACTGAACAATTCTGCTATAAGTTTATGCCCATTTTAGTGACCATGAGCTTATAGGAAAGGGAGAAATGAGGTCCGTACAGTGTACGGACCTGGCCAACTGCAGGCACTTCTGTAGGTCCATACAGTGTACAGGTCTGGCAAGTTAAAGGAGAAGTATAGTGAACTCTATTTCATTCTGCACTCTTGTGACCTGTTTCAGCTGACAGTGGGCTGTAGCTCACTGTTGATTGATGTCACTTTACAGTCGGGATCCACCCAGATCCCTGGACTGGCAGATAGCTCAGTCTCTCAGCAAGTCGCTGAAAGTCTGAGCCAGCTGTTCCCGCCCCTTCCACAGTCCAGCACTCCAGTGAGTGCTAAAGGGGAAGAGCAGAGAGCAGGTGACTGACTCTCTACTCACTGAGAAGGCTGAGAACCGAGCACTCGGCGGTCCTTCATTGCTCAGTTCTCAATCTTAAGAGCGGCAGGGGCAGATGAATCGCGGCTGCATCCATCTAGGTGAATATAAATGTTGTTGTTTTTTTTTAAACCCATACTTTTTTTTAAAATATGCTGTCTACATTATTTAACCACTTAAGACCCGGACCAAAATGCAGGTAAAGGACCTTGCCCCTTTTTGCGATTCGGCACTGCGTCGTTTTAACTGACAATTGCGCGGTCGTGCGTCGTGGCTCCCAAACAAAATTGGCGTCCTTTTTTCCCCACAAATAGAGCTTTCTTTTGGTGGTATTTGATCACCTCTGCGGTTTTTATTTTTTGCGCTATAAACAAAACTAGAGCTACAATTTTGAAAAAAATTCAATATTTTTTACTTTTTGCTATAATAAAAATCCCCCCAAAATATATATACATTTTTTTTTTCCTCAGTTTAGGCCGATACGTATTCTTCTACCTATTTTTGGTAAGAAAATTAGCAATAAGTGTTTATCGGTTGGTTTTTCGCAAAATGTATAGTATTTACAAAATAAGGGATAGTTTTATTGCATTTTTTTTTTTTACTACTAATGGCGGCGATCAGCAATTTTTTTCATGACTGCGACATTATTACGGACATTTTGGACAATTTTGACACATTTTTGGGACAATTTTCACAGCAAAAAATGCATTTCAATTGCATTGTTTACTGTGAAAATGACAGTTGCAGTTTGGGAGTTAACCACAGGGGGGCGCTGTATGGGTTATGTGTTCCCTGTGTGTGTTTACAACTGTAGGGGGGTGTGGCTGTAGGTGTGACGTCATCGATCAGGTCGCCCTATAACAGGGATGACGCGTTCGATGCTGCGGCCACAGTGAAGCACGGGGAAGCCGTGTTTACACACGGCTCTCCCCGTTCTTCAGCTCCAGGGACCGATCGCTGCACCCCAGCGGCGATAGGGTCCGCGAGTCCCGCGGTCCCGGTCACGTGGATGTGCCCAGCCGTGCCATTCTGCCGACGTATATGTGCAGGAGGCGGTCTGTAAGAAGTTATTTTTTTTTTTATTTTTCCCCTTTATTTGTACGTGGTGATCCAGCCAGTAAGTCTGTTATTTTTCAGCTTACTTTAAAGTGGTTGTAAAGTTTTTTTTACCTTCCTGCAGTCTGTGCAATAAGGTGAAAATCTTCTGCATCCTGCACCTTCCTTATTACCCCTAAATACATACCTGAGCCCGATCTGGATGCAGAAATGTGCTTGCGAACAGAGCCTCTCTCGGTTCTCTCTTACCTCATTGGCTCAGATAAAGCAGCAGGAACCATTGGCTCTTGCTGCCAATCACAGCCAGTAAGAAGGGAGTGGGGGGGGCAGGGCTGAGTCCCACTCTGTGTATCTTGTGGACACACAGACCTGGCTGAGGAGCAAGCACACACAAGTGCCCCCATAGCATGAGGCTTGCTAAGGGCGTATTTGGCAGGGGGGTGGGACCAGGAGTGCCAGCAGAGGGCCCTAGAAGAGTAAGTTTGGGGCTGCTCTGTGAAAAACCATTGGAGAGAGTAGGTAAGTATAACATGTTTGTTATTTTAATAAAATAAAAAAGAAGCTTTACAATTACTTTCACAGACCAAGCTGTCCAACAAAAGTTGAAGTTAGGGAATTGAAACAAACTATTTACCACTGTCAAGGGTGCTTACAATGGTCAGCTTTTATTCATTTATGTAAAACCTTTATCCCAAAAGGATACAAAATTATGTAAATGTAATGCCGCTTACCAACGGTCGGAATTTCCGACAACAAATGTTCGATGTGTGCTTGTTGTCGGAAAATCCGACCGTGTGTAGGCTCCATCGGACATTTGCTGTTGGAATTTCCGACAACCAAAATTTGAGAGCTTGTTCCGACAGTGTGTACACGATTCAACAAACAAAAATTCTATGCATGCTCAGAATCAATTTGACACATGCTTGGAATCATTGAACTTCATTTTTCTCGGCTAGTGTTGTACGTCACTGCATTCTTGACGTTCGCAATTTCTGACAACATTTGTGTGACCGTGTGTATGCAAGGCAAGTTTGAGCAAACATCCGTCGGAAAAAAATCCATGGTTTTGATGTCGGAATGTCCGATCGTGTGTATGCGGCATAACACTATAAAGCATTAGCTGTCCTTTGCTTTAATTGTTAGTCAAGTGTGTTACTCGTCAGATCACTATGAGAAAAAACACCTAAAAAAAGCCACCACATTTAAGGAATGGTAAACTGCAACACCCTTAAAGGAGTTGTAAAGGATTTTTTATTTTTTTTTGCTGAAATTACTATTTACAGGGTATAGAGACATAGGGCCAGATTCTCAGCTGAGATACGACGGAGTATCTCAGATACACCGTCGTATCGCATTTTTTTTTTTAATGGGTATCTATGCGAGTGATTCTTAGAATCACTTACGCATAGATACACTAAAGATCTGACAGGTGTAAAGAAATTACACCGTCGGATCTTAGATGTAATGACAACTCCGGCCGATAGGTGGCCTTTACGTTGCTTTCTCATTTGCCTATGCAAATGAGCCAAATACGCAGATTCCCAAATGTTTTTGCAACGCGGTGATGTAGTTTACGTAGGTTTTGTACGTGTAAGGTTACCCCTGCTGTATGAGGGGTATGTTTCCGAAGTGCCGTCGTTGCCATGTTAAGTATGGCGTCGGGTCAGCGTCGTCTTTTTCCATCGGTTACGTCGTTTTACTAAGTCGTTCGCAAATAGGGAATTGCGTAAGTTTTGACTTCGGTTTCAACAACGCTTTCCGACGTGAGCTGGAGAATGCGCACTGGGCTTTTTTCCCGGCCGGCGCATGCGCACTTCGTTTGACGCGGGGGCGCGCTTAATTTAAATACAGCACGCCCCCTCCTTCAGTATCTGAATTACGCGGCCTTACGACGCCGCATTTACGCTACGCCGCCAAAAATTACGGAGCAAGTGCTTTGCGAATACGCCACTTGCTCCATTAATTTTCGTAGACGTAGTGTAAATGCGATACGATACGCTACGCCGCCAGATACGCCATTTTGTGAGAATCTGTCACAGAATAGTTAACTGATTCCTTTTAAAAATAGATACAAATCAATCATATAATGTACCTGTAGTTTCTAGTTTAGTTTTTGCATCTAGTTTCGTTTTTGCATGTTATTTCCTGCCTCTGTGCTATAAAGAGCATACAGAGCCATAGAGCAGTGATGGTTTGGAAAACTAAACTAGAAACTAGACACACAGTAATCACTCCTCATTGAAGTTAGTGACCACAGAGAGAAAGCTCCCAGTACTGTGGTCATCAGGAAACAGACAACCAGGAAGTGTGGAGATCAGAGAAGAATTACAGTAACTTGAGAGCAAAAAACGAACAATGAGGACATGAAAACAGCACTGCATTAAGGTAAAGGAAGCTATTAAGATAAATCCTTTGCAAACCCTTTAAGCCCAGATACCATATGTAGTAAGCTTTCTTCAGCAGATAATAAACAAAAGTATCTTCACTACAGTCACTACAAGGCAGCCATTCCCTACAGCACAGATAAGTGGTAAGTGGTAAACAATCCAGAATAAACAGGAATCTGCCATAAGTGTAGCCTAGTATGCCTAAACAAACGTTTCTGTACAGAAAACACTCTACATGCATGAAGAGAACAGGATGATTTCAGGATGATTTCAGCTTCTGCTAACAATGCATTACAAGTCAAGAGGTTTCACCCAAAATCCACTCACTGAGAGCAACAACTTGCTTCAATATTTGAGAGAATGCAGTATTCTCGCAATTAATACAGATATGAAATAGGAAGTAAAAATTGAATTTCTAGAAAAGGGTACACACCTTTAAAAGCCAGCTCCTGACTGGACAGCCCACTGCACTACCCCTCCACCCCCATATTTATTCTTTGTATACATACCTGTTTTTCTAGTATTTTCTGGATGGTCACATGACAGTTAGGAAACCATTCCATTCTACCCTACATCTGCATTTGTATGATCACCATTCTTTAAAAAAATAATAATAGAAGAAAACTAATTTGAGATTAATCCTGGTGGTTCCTACCACATCCCAAAATTGTATAGTGAATAGAAGAGATGCCCCAAAGGATTGTATGGGCATGAAACCATAGCAAGATATTAAGAAAGAGTAGGGAAGTATAAAAAAGTATACATTTTATTTAGGGTCGTCCCGATACCACTTTTTTAGGACCGAGTACAAGTACTGATACTTTTTTTCAAGTAGTCGCCGATACCGAATACTGATACTTTTTTTAAACGTGTCCCCAAATGCAGCCATGTCCCCCACATATTGCAGCCATGTCCCCCATATACAGCCATGTCCCCCACATATTGCAGCCATATCCCCCTTATACAGCCATGTCCCACACATATTGCAACCATGTCCCCCATATACAGCCATGTCCCTTATATATTGCAGCCACGTCCCCCCCATATACGCAGCCATGTCCCCCCCATATTGCAGCCATGTCCCAAACATATTGCAGCCATGTCCGCCATATCCAGCCATGTCCCCCACATATTGCAGCCATGTACCCCACATATTGCAGCCATGTCCCCCACATATTGCAGCCATGTCCCCCCCATATTGCAGCCATGCCCCCCCTACCTGATGATGATGCCGCCGCCGTATATACAAAGCCGCCCCCGCCGCAAACATTATAGGCACCTTTCAATAGCTCTTTTCCCTGCCGCGAGCCATGTTAAGGACATTCCCTCTTGCTCGGTATTGGACAGATCCGAGCAAGGGTTAGTGTCTATACACGCGCAGCACAAAGGTGCCTATAATGTTCGTGGCGGCGGCGGCTTTGTATATACGGCGGCGGGGTGGGATTTGCTTATACGGCGGCAGCGTTGGCGGCGGCGGGGGGAGTATTCTATTTGGGTATCGGGGGTATTTGCGGGAGTACAAGTACTCCCGCAAATACTCGGTATCGGTACCGATACCGATACTGGTATCGGTATCGGGACAACCCTAATTTTATTGATATGAACATTAAAAACAATCATGAAAGTAAGCCATGATCTAAGAAAATACAGATGCTCAATTGTTGCAATACACAATGTGTTTGGAGACAAAGCGTCAAGTACAGACTGTGGTAGCAACAATAATAACCCTACATGGGGTTGGGCATAAGCTTGCTAATATATTTCTATAAAAAGAAGTGTATAAATGTATAAGTAAACAAGAAAAAAGTAAAAAATAATGAGAAATACTGTATTTATTGGCACATAACACACACTGTTTTACCCTGAAAATAGAGGGTAAACTGTGCCTGCGTGTTATACGCAGGGGGGCTGTTAAAGTTAGGGTGCGTGTTATACGTCTGTGTGTGTTATATGCCGATAAACACGGTAATTTTACCTATATACCGTAACATCAATTTCAGAAATGCAGGAAAGGGTGCGTGTTATACGCTTGTGCGTGTTATTTGCCAATAAATACGGTAATTTTACCTATAACAACATCAATTTCAGAAATGCAGGAAATATATGCTACAATAATGCAAATAGATACTCACAAATCACATGTTCCTTTAACAATAGGTGATGTACAGCATTGTTGCAGGTGTATGGCATGGCACGGCACAAGGGCCACGAAATTACTTGGTAAGCAAAAAAAAGGTGTGGTGATATAAAGAAAAGCCAAATTGTTCCCCAATTGCATGGGACTTGCTACACTCATAGAAAGAAGGATTTTATTCTCTGGATTTTTAATGGAGGCCAGCAGAGACCCTGCCCCTAGTATGTGGCGGCAAGTCAGGGCTCACGGGAGCCAAAAACAATGGAGAGCGGAGACCTGACAAACAGAATTTTTTTAAAAAATAGTAAAAAAAATATGTAATCAAATAAACTAGATTAGATTGAAATCGAAGCCTGACACAACAGCAGGGAAACTAAGTTTCCCAGAAGTACATGACTGAATCAGGGATAGACACTCCATAGTGTATTTAGGGAAATAAAATTAAATATATATGTCTCTCACCTTATCAGCGTAAATAAAAAGAAATTGAACAAGAAGGGTTGAGGGGAAGCCTCTTCCCAACTTTTAGGGATCTTTCTGTGAGGTATCAATCTTAGTAATAAGGTAAGCACACCAAAACACGAATGTTGATTATCAAAATTAGAAAATTTAATTTACATAAAAACAAAGTTATATATACAGATAGAACATGGTGAATAGACGACCACAATATTTACAAACAAGGCACAAACGAAGTTTGATACGCTATTGCCAACTAGTTTCGCATTCATATGCTTCTTCAGGGCTTTGTATTTTGGTCTCTTCTGAAAGATAGTCGTCTGCATATAATAATAAATGCCATTAGAAAAAAACAGCAAATATAACAAATTTATATAGAGTTTTTTCATATAGAGTATAAACATTTCACCAATAGTCTTATACTCAGTGAAAAATAAACATCATGCAATATAGATAAATAACTAAAGATGTGCGCTTACCAATCCTGTTTGTAAGTTAATGTGACTAGACAAAAAGTCGCGCCGCCCCTCTCATCCCTGCCGCATAGAACCAAACCAGAGACGGAAAAGAACCTGTGGAAGCCAGATCCACCTGGTCATGCAATGTGGGTGATAGGGTGTTGAGGTTTGGTACCACTCCCAGACTTGGATTCTAAGGATTATCAAAAAATGGGTATATACTAGAAAATATCCTAAGTTCATAATAAAATGTTCTTGGCTCATATTATTTAGTTTAGTATCTAGTGCTGATACAGACATTTAATTTAATTTGTATCCAATCCTATATTATTATTGATTAATGATTATAACTAGAGTCTTAACAGATTAATGTATAGTATAGTTTATAAAATTATTAGATTTCATGCTGGTCATAATACATCATGGTCAGAATGTATTACCAGGGAAAAAAAATGTCTACCGACTATGCCCTATTTCACCACTAGGTGGTGTTTCAAACAATGATGTAATACTATTGCTAGTAAGTGCTATAGGCTATCTCTTGTTTGTTATTATTCCCAAGAGGAGCAAAATAAAAAGGAAAAGAGAAACAATTTATCCATAATAATGGTAACAATGAAGCATCAATATTACTTAGCAGGCTCGGATGTATCATTCTAAATACACCAATAAGGAAATAAGGTTTGTTACAAATTAGATGTTAGTAAAGAATATAGGGGTTATTACCTTCTTTTGGCAGGTGATAATGGTAAAAGTCGTAAGACAGGTAGAGTCCTTTTATCACGATGTGATCCAAGTTCCAAAGGATAGTGGTATACCTCGTGCATTCAAGAGCGGCGTCTGACATGAGAATTGTCAGCGCCGCTTTTTGAATGCTCACCCTTACAGGAAGTGAAAGGTCACTAGTGACCTCTGACATCACTTCCGGTCCGTGCGTCCCAACAGATGCGCGCGCAGACCCGGAAGTGAGGACAGTCGAGCGGGCGTGAAGCGCAAACAAAGACGCTGTACGTCCCCGCGAGTGGCCAACATCCATTGGCTAGTTGGCCAATACAAAGCAGGTAGGCGGCGCATTCCCTCCGTTTAGAAAAAGACGGAGGGAGGGGAGGGCCATTCCCTGAATAACAGGTTAGCCTTCCCTTGAGACGCACAATCAACCACATAAAGACAAATCCCGCTAAGGCATTGGTACAAGTCAGCAGGAACCAGTGGGGCGCTTGTCACATAAATCAAACTAGGATAATAACAAAACATTAATATCTTTTTATACTAAATAGATTATATATACATCACCGTAGTGTGCGATACATGTTTAATGCGGTATTTCTGATTAGTAGATTCAGGTTTAGCTAACAAAATAGACAGACATTATAGACAGTTAGATAAATGGGTCAAAATTCAGAAAATAAAAATAAAAATAAAGATAAAAGACAAGTATAATGAATACATATATTGTATATTGTAACAGCTAGTCTTTAAAGGATGTCTGGAACTAATAGTGGTTTAAAGGGTTATCCACCCCAGTTATTCCATATAGCCTCGAGAGAGAGGCCAAAAGGTTATGGCCCTCTACCATGGATACATTACAATCCCATTTTCATTTTTAGAGAAATGACCGATATGACAGTGAGGTATTCAGGCCAGGAGGGTAGGTTGCTCTCTGATTGAAAATCCAGCGTGCTTCGCGTTGTAGGATTTTTTTGTCAAAATCTCCGCCCCTTTCTGGCACTGAGATTACCTCTAGTGCAAAAAAGGAAAGAAACAGAGGATCATAACTATGATATGGTCCTATATGGTTACATATTGGAGTATATAGAAGGCCAGCATCCAAATAATATAGGTGATCTTGGATTCTTCTGGCAAAGGGGCGTTTAGTCTTACCGATGTAGAAAGCACCACATCGGCAACTAGCCAAATAAACAATGCCGATGGTGGTGCAATCCGCAAAGGTTTTAGACTTTAGAAAGCCTCCTCTTGGTAATGGACATCCATCGCCTTCCTGAATCCAGGGGCAATATTTACAGTTCCTACATCTGTAGGTTCCAAACCCACCCGAGGCTTCTATGTTTGTTGGCTCAGGGGTGAAATGGCTGTGTATTAAGTTATCTTTAATCGATCTAGATTTTCTGTAGACAATTTGTGGCCTTCCTGAAACATATTTCGAGAGCACAGGGTCCTCCGCAAGGAAATGCCAGTTGTTATTAATTATCCTACGGAAAACTTCCTGATTGGTACTAAAAGTTGTAACTAATTTAGTGGTGGAGCTAGATTCTTTTTTCTCTTTTTTCTTGTTACTAAATAATAGTGTTTCACGTGTGCTTAGTTTGGTTTTCACATAGGCCCTCTTCAACACTTTCTTACTATAGCCTCTTTTTAGGAGGCGTTCATAAAGAGCATATGCTTCTCGCTCTTTTTTCCCTGGTAATACATTCTGACCATGATGTATTATGACCAGCATGAAATCTAATAATTTTATAAACTATACTATACATTAATCTGTTAAGACTCTAGTTATAATCATTAATCAATAATAATATAGGATTGGATACAAATTAAATTAAATGTCTGTATCAGCACTAGATACTAAACTAAATAATATGAGCCAAGAACATTTTATTATGAACTTAGGATATTTTCTAGTATATACCCATTTTTTGATAATCCTTAGAATCCAAGTCTGGGAGTGGTACCAAACCTCAACACCCTATCACCCACATTGCATGACCAGGTGGATCTGGCTTCCACAGGTTCTTTTCCGTCTCTGGTTTGGTTCTATGCGGCAGGGATGAGAGGGGCGGCGCGACTTTTTGTCTAGTCACATTAACTTACAAACAGGATTGGTAAGCGCACATCTTTAGTTATTTATCTATATTGCATGATGTTTATTTTTCACTGAGTATAAGACTATTGGTGAAATGTTTATACTCTATATGAAAAAACTCTATATAAATTTGTTATATTTGCTGTTTTTTTCTAATGGCATTTATTATTATATGCAGACGACTATCTTTCAGAAGAGACCAAAATACAAAGCCCTGAAGAAGCATATGAATGCGAAACTAGTTGGCAATAGCGTATCAAACTTCGTTTGTGCCTTGTTTGTAAATATTGTGGTCGTCTATTCACCATGTTCTATCTGTATATATAACTTTGTTTTTATGTAAATTAAATTTTCTAATTTAGATAATCAACATTCGTGTTTTGGTGTGCTTACCTTATTACTAAGATTGATACCTCGCAGAAAGATCCCTAAAAGTTGGGAAGAGGCTTCCCCTCAACCCTTCTTGTTCAATTTCTTTTTATTTATCTTCCATATTGGGATTGTGAGTACTCATCAATCATTATTGGGAAACATTCTTCCACCAACCCCTGTTTTTCCACCTTATCAGCGTGTCATTCACAGGTAAAGCAGGCCATACACAAATTTTATTTTCAAAATCAGAAAGTTCGTTTTTTTTGTGATCCGATGATGCCACCATTGATTTTCGGGAATATTCGTTTCTCTCCGGGAATATGTGTTTCTCTCCGGTAGTAATCTTTTCTTGCACAAGCGCATTTTTTTTCTATTACATTTATCGCACGATTCTCCCATTATTGATCAGAAAATTGTTTGTTTTTCAAAAAATTTCTAAAAGGTCGGATTTCTCAAATTTGTTTGCCACACGAAAATCGGCTGTTGCTGCAGCCCACTAACGGTGCGAAATACGAACAAAAATTCTTTCATACGATTTTCGAAAGAAAATTCTTTCGCAATTCAAACCATGTATGGCCGCCTTAAGTGTGATACAAAAAGACCATCCTGGCTGTGCAGCAATAAACTGCTGAACCTGCCAGTATTAATTACCTGGAAGGGTGGAAGAGGCTTAGACAGAATGACCAATCCAAAAACAGTCTTGAGTATATCAAGAGGAGTGGTTAATAAAGTGGTAATTAATCTATGGCTTTCATTGGATTTTTTGGCTTTCATGTTGACTAGTAGTTTGTGCCAATTATTAGCATCTGCACATTGAAAAGCTTTCTTCAGACATTTGTGACTATAGCCACGCTCAAAAAGACGTTTCTTGAGATTGTTGGCTTCACGTTTAAAATCTGAGTGATTTGAGCAGTTTTGCTTGATACACAAATACTGCCCATAAGGAACGGAATTGATGAGTGGTTTGGGGTGAAAGCTGGACGAATGCAAGACTGTTACCTGCAGTTTGTTTTCTAAATAATTTGCAGGACAGGAGATTACTTTCGTTCTTAAAGATTTCAACATCCAAGAAAGTGATCTTGGAGGGATCAGAACTCACGATGAATTTAAGATTAAATTCATTACTATTTAACACAGTCAAGCATTTGTCCAGGAGGAATTAGGGGCCATCCCCTTGTGAGGGGGACTCACAAGGGGAGGAGACCGATGTGTGTTCCTCTGTACTAGGAACACACATCGGTCTCCTCACCTCTGACATGAGGTTGATCTGTGTGTTTACACACACAGATCAACACTCCTGCCATGATCGCAGGCAATAGCGGGTGCCCGACAGACATCGCGGCTGCCGGGCACGTGCACCAGGTCACGAGCGGTGCCGCGTGCGCCCCCTAGATGGCTGGGTGGAAAGGACGTCTATTGACATCCACCGGAGGGACCCTGCCAGCGTCATAGTACTATGGTCCGGTAAGGAAGGGGTTAAGTTAGGTTATTAGTAGGGGAAGGCAATCTTGCACATTTGTTTTCTTGTGTGATGTACTTTTCTATGTGGTAGGTATTATAAAGAGGCTAAGTGGGGTCATTATTTGCATTTTACATCTAAAAGCCACCAGATTTTAGTCCAAAGGTAGCAAATGTAATCTTAACAACTTTGGGAAATTACCGAGTAATGTACAGTATGTGTAATTTTATTGTATTTTTTTTGTAATACTCTAGACCGCTTCAAAATTAAGGTTAAAAGCAAACAGCAAGGCAAACAAGATTAAATATTCTCCTAAAATAGAAGTGCTTTTGAACAAGCTAAGCTGTAGAATTCCCATCTGCTTACTTTCATCTTTTCAAGTGGGAGAACATAAAGCAAATAACTTTTCTAAAAAGTGGCATACATTTAATAATAATGATAGCTGTGTCACTGTGTATTTAAGAGAAATAATTGACTTCCCATCAAAAAATATGATTTTGTTACAGTACTAATCTACGGAGTTGCTGCAAAATATGCAAATCATTTTTAATGTTACTGTAGATTTAGCATTCAGGATGGTTATACAGGTCAAAATACATGATCCCTTCTACAGATTCCTGGGGGGCCAGGAATGTTTCATGTTTGATGATTGAACCTGCAGTCACTTTTATGAAGTCTTCCATGTTCTGGGGAATTTTAAAAACATTTCAGGGGTTTGCACACAATTGTTTAATATCGATCCATATCGAGTTTCCAGTTCGGGATCGGGCTAACGTAGATGAACAAGATGCATCCACCTTCAGCTCTGAACTAGGGAATGAGGGGGGTATTCAGAGTCACTCATAAGGCCTGTACACACAATCAGACTTTGACAACAAACCTTCGACGGACCTGTTTTTGCAGACAATCTGACCGTGTGTACTCTTCACTGGACAAACTTGTTTGCTTTTTCATCGGACAGATGTTCGCTGTGTGAACAGACAAACAGACAAACTTTCCGGCAACAAATGTCCTACATCGGCTAATCCGAACCAATGCTAAAGATCAGACAATAGCAGAAGTTGCCCAAAGGGTGGCGCTAAAGAGCAGAAAAAACATGTAGTGCGTCTATTACATTTGTTGGCTGAAAAAGTCCTACCGTGTGTATGCATACCAAGTTCACGGACAACACCCTTCGGAGCAAAATCTACGGAAAAGTCAGTTGGAAGTCCGATCGTGTGTATGAGGCTATACCCATGTTGATCTATCAGGTAAAGGATTCACGGACGGTACCTCTGCATGAATTCATCCTGCAAACAATGGATGCAGGTATCATTTATAAATACATTAAATCAATAATATTGCTTTGTGTTTTGATTGCTTATGTGCAAATCAAAGCTGTGTATTTGCACATTTTATGTAATTTCTGGAAAACCTGCAAAAAACTATTTTTCATTGATTTTTAAATACTTGTTATCAACCATTTTTTCTTCTTATCCCTCAGCCTTTTTAGAGGGGGGGGGGGGGTGAGGGGGGTGGTACGACAACGACAAAATTATGGAAATAAGTATGGTAAAAGAACAAAATCGTTACCCAATATGGTGTTGGATTGCCTTTGGCATCCAAGACAGCCTGAATTCTCCTTGAAATTTGCAAATATAAGGCCACGTACACACGACCGAGTTTCTCGGCAGAATCCAGCGAGAAGCTCGCTGGGATCCATATCGTGTGTACACTTTCGTCGAGCGTCCCGTCGGGAAGCTCGTCGAGCCAAAATAGAGAGCAGGTTCTCTATTTGCTTGATGGGCCATTGGGACTAATGGCTCAACGCCTTTTTCGACAGCCTGGTCGACAAACTCGACGGCTGGCCGAGAACCTCATCGGGCGGAACGATGGGTTTAGCCCGACGAGGTTCTCGGATGTGTGTACGCGGCCTAAGTCTTGGATGGTGGATAATGGAATCTACCACTCTTCATGCAAAACTCCGGGTTACAATCCTATGCAATGTCCTTTTTATCTCTTTCGGTCAGTTGACCATGTTGAATACGCTTATACTTATCAGACAATGTTTTCCCAGAAACTGAATATGCCATCATAACCTTTGATGCTGTACCTCACGACACTGCAAATAAATTGACAACTTCAGTCACAGAGGCACCAGCTAGGTGGGCACCAATATTATGCTCTCTTTGAAACTCAGTAAGCTTTGACATGACCGTATTACTAGCAGTACATGCAGTGAATGACAAACGTGGCTTCCCACCTGTTAGCTAGGTGTCTCATCACACAGCAGAAGCAAAAGAATGTTACATCACTTCCTCTTTCAACACGAAAAATGTCACTGCAACCCTGTACATGTTTTCCTCTCTGCTATTTCATTTTTATAGCATTACATTAAAGCATTTTTTTGCCATGCAGTTGGGTGTACCGCACTGCATGGGTTAACTGCTACTTTTTGTCTAGGGGATTGCAGAGCGGAGATTGACTCACCTAATATGTTGATCCATGCAGCGCAAGACCGATCCCTTATGTTCCTGCCCCCCCCCCCAGTCTAGGGGTCTTTAGTGGTGGGCTGTTCCTGACGTCATCATGCCCATGGACAGGTTCTGAATGTGAGGACTGCAAGAACAGTCCACCGCTGGACATGGGGGAGTACTTTTTTTTCGGGAGGATCGGTGGATCAGGTGAGTATAAACTTTCTGCTCACCCCTAGACTAAACAAGCAGTTAACATTCAGTGTGGGTACTGCTCCACTGCCTGGGGGGGGAATCCCATCGTTCTTCTCTAACGTAAGCACATCAAATATGAGAAATGCAGTTGTACTGCCTCTATAAAGTTAATGAGTCATGGAATAACATTTTTGCCTTTTTGCAAGATGTGACTGAGGAATTTAACCTACTTCAGTTCCCACGTAATACAACGCCAATCACAATGCTGGGACAGTTTTAGCATGACCAAATAATCTTGGTTTAAGCACACCTATTAAATCATACACACTTTAGGTAAGCCAAGCCTACTTTTCCTAATAGCTTGCTATGCATCTCTTTGCATATCGTTGCTCTGCTTTAAAGGCACCAATGGCTCTAGCTTATGAAGAAAGTATTCCAACTTGTCCTGTCACTGATCTTTATTTGGATTGGTGCAGGATGAGGGAACACTTTGACATCTTTGTTTGTTAGTTTTTATATATACTTTTTTTGTTTTTTAAGCAGTAAAAATATATTATTTGCATTTTTAAAAGTACAGTATATCATCCAGCACCACAAAATCAAGCATCATACATAATGCAATACAAGCAGAGATAAATAATTTGTAGGAACCCAACAATAAGCGAATAAATCTAGTAAGAATGTGGTAGCAGCAGAGGTGTATTTAGGTTTTGTGCTGCCCTAGGCCTGACTAAACTCGTGCACCCCCTAATTCAAATATGACCCACCCCTTCCTGTCACGACCACCCCCTGTGTTGTTTAAGACCCGCCCTGAAATTTTCGGGTGAGGACACTAGTTCTGAGGGCCTGGGGGGGGGGGGGGGGGTGCAATGGATTCTCCTAATTTACTTAGATTTCCTCTTACTTCCTGGTTGCCCATAGAGCAGGAAGGGAAGGGAAATCGTCGCAATGGGACAGGGATGGTAAAAAATAAACTGGCAGGGACTTTAACCCTCCCTTACTCTACCCAAAATGAAAAAAAAAAGTGTTGCCTATAGTTCTACTTTAAATAGATGGGGCAGCAGAAACATATAGCACAGTGAGGAAGGTATGTGGTTCAGGATGATAAAACAGTCAAAATTGGAAGCACCCCCCCCCCTCCACTGTTGTGGAATGCTGGCCAGCCGCATACCAGAAGCAGCGCGGGTGCTTTATGGGGGCGCTAGACTAATTGTCCTAACAGTGTAACGCAAGCCGGCAGGGACTCTTTTCGTGCTGCCCCCCTGCAAAGTGCTGCCCTAGGCCTGGGCCTTGTTGGCCTAGGCCAGGATACAGCTCTGGGTAGCAGACATCAGCTCAACAGAAAAGTCATCAAGGCACATATGTGGAGAGGGATGCGGTTTACATGTTTTTACTCTGGTAAATTGTTAAAGTTGTAGTTATAGACTGTAATGTGCATGACCAGCCTTAAGTGAGCTTGTGATTTGCTTATACAGGTAAAAACAATGGGTTAATTTCAATATTTGCTCTACCAAGAGGCGTTACCTTCCAGGCCCGATGCAAAAAGTCAAGAAGAGCCCTGCTAGCCACCAACCAGGGCCCTTCTCACTGATCCTGGGACCCTTTACTCCCATTGTGGGACTCTTTATTACAGTCCCTCAGTGAGCTACCTTCCTGCCAACTTGGGGAAACCCCCCCCCCCCCCCCCCCCACCAGAGCCCAATTGCAAGTGTGACCCTAGCAGTTTCACTACTAATGTCAGTATTTTATTTTATTTTTTACCATTTATTTACCTATTTATTTTACAATTACATTTTTATTTTTAGAACCCCTATTGGGGAGCTTTGGTGAAATATTAGGGGTGTAAACAAACCCCTGATGTCTCATAGGGAGGACACAGGTGCCTCGGAGCAGTAGGACAGACAAAGGGAGACAAAGGTAGCAGCGTGTGGAGGAGCCGACGGAGGAGGAACAGCTGGTGGAGCCAAGGGCGTAAGGACAGGGGTCACAGGGGTTGCCATTGTGACCTGCCCCCTGCTCCAGGGGGCCTGTGCGGCTTCCCTGTATGCCTTGATAGGAGGGCAGCAGCATGTAGAGGAACCAATCCCTCCATGCACCTGCTGAACCCTCCTCTCCCTCCCGCAGATATTCAGCAGCTGCATGGAGGGATTGGTTCCTCTACATAATGCGGCCCTCCTATATAGGCATACAGGGAGGCGGCACAGGCCCCCTGAAGCAGGGGGCGGGTTGCAATGGCGACCCCTGTCCTTACGCCCTTGGCTCCACCAGCTGTACATATTTGCCTTATTTTTGCACCCTTTCCACTATGCAACTGGGAGCAAGGAGAGGAATTCTTGTGTAAGCTTTATGCCCCTGTGTGACAGTGTGGGGGAGTCCCATACTAATAATTACCAGGTACTGTATGTTACTTCTCAGATGAATGGAGCAACAGAGGTGCAAAATAAAGGATGAGTGGTGCCAGTGACCTGTACTAAAAGTAAATGTATTTCTCTATAGTTTATGGCTAAATTTAAATAAAGTATTTGGTACACAGTGCTTTAAATCTCCTAAGTGACAGAAATGATGGAGAAGAGCTGATGCTGAAGCATGAAAGCCTTTTAAAAGGCATGTTACATAAAGGACCCCATAGACTGATACAAATATAATTCCTATGCTCTAAAGATGAATCCTTGAATGGAGCACTGAGCTCAACCATAATCTGTTCTAGTGCATGAGCATACCATCCTCTGTGCATAATGACTTAGTGATCATACTATGATTACATGTACAAGGTGACAAGTTACATGAAAAATAAAATAGTGAGTACAAAGTACAAACGAATGAAAATAATATTGACTATACTGTCACATAGTTGCCTTTATGTTCTTTGCATTGTCCAGCATTAAAAAGCATATAACAATGTTGCAGAATGTAAACTGTATGGGAGGTCTGGGATACATTTATGTAACCATTCTTTTTAATATGGTAGGATGAAATCAAAGGTGCTTGTGTGCTGCCACCTGCTGGATCATCTGCATATCTATATATCTGTATAAAGAGTGACACTGCACACTTACAGTATAGTCCAATGCATAAGCAGTTTATAAATGTACATTCAAACATAACTAAATATAATATGATATATGGAGGAAATTTACTTACAGTATATGCCCTGTAACAGTGGCCTAAAGGGAACATAATAATTTAAATAGGCATTTCTACAGTTTGATATATATAGTATAATATGTTAAAAGTGGACCTTTTTGTAATAAAATGAATGGAAAGAATGTTTTTTTTTTTTTTAATCAAGCAAGAGAAAGAAAGAAATCTGCTTAAAGTATAGATACATGCAAAACGTTTTTTTTTTTTTTTATAAAGTGGTGAAGGGTTGGGACCACTGTCAGTTTTTTTTTTTTTTATTGCCATCTGGGATCAGATAAGGTAAATTCAATCTGATTGTCACTGATTACTAATATCACTGGGAATTAAAGTGAGGCAAACCCCAAATTTCAAGAGAGATAATCTGCCATAGGAACACTTTGTACCATGACATCTGTCTAAGAGGAGATTTTACTCACATTTGGTAGATGTCCTCTCACTTCTAGTTGAGTTTCCAGGACAGAAAGAGAAGGAAAATCTCCAAAATGTGACAACAGATGGCAAAACCCCCCCAAAAAACTGACACTGGTTTTAACCTTTCCGTTCTCTAGCCAGCATGAAAGAAAAATGTTCTCTTCAGGCCGCATACAGACGATGAGACATGTCCGCTCAAACATGTCCGACGGACCATTTCCAGTGGACATGTCTCATCGGATTTTGGTCCGATGGTGTGTACACACCATCGGACCAAAATCCCCTCGGGTTGAAGACGCGGTGACGTTGACACTGCCACGTCATCAATCCAGGAAGTAAAATACTTCCACGCATGCGTCAAATCCATTCGGCGCATTCGGGGGATTTCTGTCCGCTGGTTAGGCGTACTAATCAGCAGACATGTCAGACGGACAGGTTTGCATGCTTTGAAATTTGTCCGCTGGACAACCCTGTCCGCTAGCCCGTACACACGATCAGATATGTCTGCTGAAACGGTCCGTCGGACCAGTTTCAGCAGATAAATTCGATCGTGTGTACGCGGCCTTATGCCGCGTACACACGGCCGTTTTTTGCGATGAAAAAAAAAACGTTGTTTTTTAAAACGTCATTTAAATTGATCGTGTGTGGGCAAAACGTTGTTTTTTGTCTTCAAAAAAACGACCAAAAAAAAATTCCAACATGCTTGAATTTTTTGTGTCGTTTTTCAAAACGTCATTTTTTGTTTCACAAGAAGTCACCGTGTGTAGCAAAAACGTCGTTGTCCAGAAGCTAGTTATGAAGCGAGCTTCAATGGAAAAGAGTGGTGAACGTAACCTCGCTTTTTGTGAAAAAACTATGGTGTGTAGACAACATCGTCTTTGAAAAGTGACGTTTCAAAAACGTCGTTTTTTACTTCACAGAAAACATCGTTTTTTTTCATCACAAAAAATGATCGCGTGTACGCGGCATTAGACTTACCTTAAGCCTGGAGAACCAATCATTTTGGCTTTACTGTACCACCCAGCATGTGTATTGGCTAGCCTAAGGGTGGCTTCGCAGTGTCCCCTTGCTCTTTCGGCAAAATGCAGCTAACCCACGTTTTTTTGTGCGAATTGGCTTGGATTTTCCATAGACTTCTTTTATGTCCTGCGGTTTTGATATGCTTTCAAAAAGTGCACCCAAACTCCTGCATGAAGGTTAAACACAAGTATAATACCACAGCATTAACAACACACAGGAAATAGGCCCCCACAGCAGCTTGCTGTGGGGGCACTGAACAGGAGGGAGGGGACAGGAGCACCGAAGAGAGACCCCAGAAGAGGAGGATCCAGGCTGCCTCATCCACTTAAAGTGTGTAGATCGAGGAACTGGGAATTTTTTTTCCGTTCAACTCACTAGTGCATCGGAAAAAATAAATACTCATCTATGGCCAGTTCATAAATTGATTAAAACATTTGAAAATTTGATCAGACTTGCTCCCCGGAATCTCAGGCAATGTATTTGTGTTTAAGTCTGTGGAGCAAGGATGATGGGAGTGTGCTGTAGACACCTCTATTACAGCTTTTTTGAGGTGGAAAATAACAATGATCTGACAATATGTTCACAACTGTTAGCTCACTATTTCCATTGTACGTTGGCTGTCCCCTGACTGTACCCTGAATTCCTGTAAAATAACATGAATATAAAGTAAAATTCTCACCAAACACATCTTGCTTTTTTAAAGACTAATTCTAGTACACTTACATAATATATTAAAAGGTTCTTAACATCAAAGCTAAGGGTGTCCTAAGGACATCTTTGAACACCACTATATTAACATCTTTTATTTAACTTGAAAATGCCTGCTCCACAACACTGCTGAGTATAAACTAATAACTGCTTGTTTACAAGTAGGCTAATCAAATTTATTATTTGAGTTCCTTTCCAATAACTGGTCCCTTCTACTAGAATCATTTCCCACAATAAGTATGTTCATTTGTCTTTGACTATTATTTATTTTATAAATAAATAATCCGATTTAATTTATGTCTGTCATTGGATTTCTCTTGAGCAGTGAAGTCTGTGTGCCTTTACATTATGTTGCTCAGCTTTCACATTATTACTGCCTTGTGTTTTATGCTGTTTTTGGTTGCACACAGACAGGCTAGTTTCTAATTAGGAGTGACGGGTGGTGGGACATCTGCCAGTTCAGGAATGACTTATATGCCACTATGCCATGTATTTTCCAATTTGGCTGAGATGCAATGCATGTGTGATTAGAGTACTGTATTCCTTATCCAGAAAAAGAGAATGAATGGCATTAGACCACACAGATTTTCCAGTAAAAAAAAAAGAAAACTCTGCTTTAATGAGACATAATCTGGGGTCACTCATTAGTTGACATGTAACCACTAAATTGTCCAACTGTGAAAATCAAATCTAGAATTTGTCACATTACTTTCTTTATACTGTACAGTGGCTGCCAGTCTATTAACCACTTAAGCCCCGGACCAATATGCTGCTAAATGCCCAGAGGTGTTTTTACAATTTGGCACTGCGCTGCTTTAACTGGTAATTGCGCGGTCATAAAAAGTGGTACCGAAAATAAATTTGCGTCCTTTTCTTCCCACAAATAGAGCTTTCTTTTGATGGTATTTGATTGCCTCTGCGATTTTTATTTTTTGCGATATAAACAGAAAAAGACGGTAAATTTTGATAACATTTTTTTTCTTATAACAAAAAGTTAAAAATATCGAATAAACTAAATTTTAGTCAAAATTTAGCCAAAATGTATTCAGCCACATGTCTTTAGTAAAAAAAATTGCAATAAGCGTATATTTATTGGTTTTCGCAAAAGTTATAGGCCCAGATTCAGAGAGCCATTACGCCTGTCTAACTGGTGTTAGACTGGAGTAATTTCAAATTACGCGCGTTTTCTAGCTAGTTGAAAACCTCAAACCACGAATAGACGTCTGCGGGCTTCAATTTGACTGGATTACGTGTTCATACGCCTTTGGATCTACGCTGCAATAAAATTGCGGCCACTGGGTGGACTTCCCGTCGTTTTCGGGGTCGGGGTATGCAAATGAGCTTCTGCCGGCGATCCCCGAAATTACGATCTTCAATCGCAATCTCTTACGGCACCTTTAGTCATCTTTTATTTGCGTAACACTATACCAGCTTTTTGCTGCTCTAATATTAGACAGCCCATGTTAAGTATGGCCGTCGTTCCCGCGTCGAATTTCAACGTTTTCCGACATCTTTTATTTTTTTTAACGCAAGTCGTCCGGGAATAGGAATGTTCGTAAACGCCGCTACTCAAACAACGAATGACGTAACGACGTGATTTCGCGCAATGCACAGCGGGAAATTTCTGAACGGAGCATGCGCAGTTCGATCGCCGCGGGGACGCGCTTAATTTAAATGCTTCACGCCCCCTAATCGCGTATTTCGATTACGCGGCGAGAAATAGACTACGCCGCCGTAGCGTACGGGCAAAAATCTATCAGGATTCGGTGTAGAGCCTGGTAAAATACGGCAGCGTAGAGTATTTCGATTACACAGCGGAATATTAAGTGTATGTGAATCTGGGCCATAGCGTCTACAAACTAGGGTACATTTTCTGAAATTTACACAGCTTTTATTTTATGACTGCCTATCTCATTTCTTGAGGTGCTAAAATGGCAGGGCAGTACAAGCCCCCCAAAATGACCCCATTTTGAAAAGTAGACACCCCAAGGAAACTGCCGAGAGGAATGTTGAGTCCATTAAATATTTTTTTTTTGTCCCAAGTGATTGAATAATGACAAAAAAATAAAAAAATTACAAAAAGTTGTCACTAAATGATATAATGCGCACACATGCCATGGTTATATGTGGAATTGCACCCCAAAATACATTCTGCTGCTTCTTCTGAGTACGGGGATACCAAATGTTTGGGACTTTTTGGGATCCTAGCCAGGTACGGGACCCTGAAAACCAAGCACCGCATTTCTAAGGGCGCAAATGTTTGATTTCACTCCTCACTACGTATCACAGTTTCGAAGGCCATAAAATGCCAAAATAGCACAAAACCCCCCCAAATAACCCCATTTTGGAAAGTAGACACCCCAAGCTATTTGCTGAGAGGCAAGTCGAGTCCATGGAATATTTTATATTTTGACACAAGTTGCGGGAATATGACAAACTGATTTTTTTTTTGCACAACGTTGAATGAATGAATGAATGAATGAATGAAAAACTTATATAGCGCAGCACATGCGAACTGAATCGCCTCTGGGCGCTTGTTGTTCCTGTCTCCTTTGATATCAAAAGAGATGTGTCTTGATCTTTCTCCTAAAAGCTAGGTGATTCTCCTCCAACCGAATGCTGGCTGGTAAAGCGTTCCATAGTCTGGGACCTTGGACCGCAAATCTTCGCTCTCCTTTGGCCTTGTAGTTGGCTTTCGGAACCTGGAGCAGGTTCTGATTGGTGGATCGCAAAACACGATTGGGGTTATGAGCTTTTATTTTTTCGCATAGATATTGGGGAGCATTCCCATGGACACATCTATGCGTAAGACAGAGAGCTTTAAAAGCAATTCTGTCTTTGACTGGTAACCAGTGAAGGGATCTCAGTGAAGGTGAGATGGATTCCCAGGGTTTTTTCCCAGTCACAAGTCTGGCGGCCGTATTCTGAACGACTTGCAGACGAGCGATTTGGTACTTGGGGAGTCCGAGGTAAAGGGCATTTGCATAATCCAGTCTGGAGTTAACAATTGCTCCCACCACGACTGCTAAATCTTCTTTGGGGATGAACGGAGTAAGTCTGCGTAGTAGGCGCAGCAGATGGTGGGATCCGCTGACTACTGACCCTATTTGTGCGTCCATTGTCATAAAGGAGTCAAAAATGACCCCAAGACTTTTGACTTTGGCGCTAGGGGTGATAATTTTGCCCAGAATAGGCGGGGGTGTCCATGCTGTCGAAGGTTGATTCCTGCGCTTGGCGTGAAACAGGAGAAGTTCTGTTTTCGCTCCGTTGAGTTTAAGATAACTCTTTGTCATCCAGTCCTCTATCAAAGAGAGGCAGGTCTCTAAATTGAGGTGGTGATCCTTTATGTTGCAGATGCGGAAATAAAGTTGCGTGTCGTCTGCATATGAGTGATAGAGCAGTTTTTGGCTGCTGATAATCTCAAAAAGAGGACGAAGGTAGATGTTAAACAGCACCGGTGACAGAGGCGATCCTTGAGGGACTCCGCATGTTACTGTGCGTTTCTCAGATGTGAAAGGTCCTAGCTTCACTGTTTGCGATCGGTTTTCCAGAAAAGAGGAGAACCAAGATAAATCGCCTTCTGCGACTCTGGCTACTTCAGCAAGCCGCGTCAGTAACAGTTTGTGGTCTACAGTGTCGAAAGCTGCGCTTAGGTCCAACAGAACCAAAAGACAAGATTCTCCTTCGTCTGCGGCCTCGAGAACATCGTCCCATATTTTGAGCAATGCGGTTTCAGTCCCGTGTCCGGGACGGAACCCTGATTGTAATGGGTCAAGTAGCTTGTGGGTATCCAGATGCTGTTGCAGCTGTTGTACCACTACTTTTTCCATTACCTTTGAGAGTACATTGAGGCTTGTTATGGGCCGGCGGTGGAGTGGGTCCTTGGGGTCCAGGGAGGATTTCTTCAGGATGGGTTGGATTATACCCTCTTTCAACTGTGAGGGTACTATGCCCTCCACGAAAGACTGGTTGATAAGCTGCGTGATGGGAGGAGCCAGGATGTAGGCACATTCCTTCAGCAGTTTTGTGGGGATAATGTCATTTGGCGCTGTGCCATTACGCAGAGTACAAATGACATTCTTAGTGGTCTCAATGGAGATGGGTGCCAAGGTGAACTTACCTGATATAGGAGAATTACTATGGGTGTTGTGTGAGAGGCTGCAGGGGGGACTGGGGGGGGAATTATTTTGCTGAATGCTTTCACGGATCGCCTCGATTTTATTAATGAAGCAATCCGATAGTTCATTGCAAAATTCTTGTGTGTCTTCATTGGGGGCTTCAATACATCCTGGGTTCATGGTCTGAGTGACCAGCTTGAAGAGTTCGCGGGGGCGGTTTAAGGCACCATTGATAGCCTCAGAAAAGTATTTTTTCTTGGCTTGGAAAATTTCTTTGTGGTATTTACTTGTCGCCGCTTTGTAGATGGATAGGTTTAGCTCTGAAGAGCTTCTTTTCCAGGCAGATTCGGCCCTTCTGCGTTCTTGCTTCAGTAACGACAGCTGGTTGTTAAACCAGCTGCGGTTGTTTTTCCGGATGCGGGTTCGTCGTTTCGGCGCTACCAAGTCGGCTGACTGTAGCATGGCCGAGTTTATGGCTTCCAATGTTTCAACGGCCGTTTGATGCGGCTGAGTTGTTTCTATTTTTTTCCTTAAAGTGGTTTTGAAGAGTTCCGAGTGGAGCTTCTTCTGACATCTAGTCCAGTGTGTTGTCACTGGATTTGATGTTTTTGTTGTGGGGGGGATTGTGGAAATTAATTTAATTGCATGGTGGTCTGTCCATGGCAACTTTTCATTTTCCAAAATTTTTATTTCCAGATCTTGTCTGAAAATAAGATCAAGTGTGTGGCCTGAAGCATGCGTGGGCCCACATACTAGTTGCTGTAAACCTAAATCTTCCAGGTGGTCGATACAGGCATCAGCAACGGTGTCTTGTGAGGAATTGGCCCAGAGGTTGAAATCCCCGAGCAGCAACAGGTGTTTGCTGTTGAGGGTGTAAGTGGAGAAGAAATCCGTCCATGGTGATAGCAGCTGCGATTTTGGGCCCGGTGGCCTATAGCAGAGCAGAATGTGGACGGTCTCCTTTGAATTTGTCTGTAGTTGCAGAGTAAGGGTTTCCATGAATGGAAGAGGGTTTTGAAGGGCTGGTTTTGTGATTGCAAGATGAGTCTTGTGGATCACCGCCAGGCCTCCCCCTCTTTGCCCTATTCTGTTTTCCGTGATAATACAGTAGTTTTCTGGCACCAGTTCTCCTAGAATGGTGTTACAGTCGGCTGCGAGCCAGCTCTCTGTAATAAAGAGGCAGTCTAAATCGTGTTGTAGAATGAAATCATGGATTTCAAGTCTGTGTTTTACTGCCGATCTTGTGTTGATCAAAGCACATGAAATGTGCTTAGGCTGGGGTAAACGGCTAAAATTTTTGATGGTCGATCGTCGATCGATCCTCAAAAGTTGCTCCATTCTTAGGGTCTTTTTGGTGATGGCTGGCAGTATTGCGGCGCAACTCCTCAGATCCCAAATGGTTTCTGCAGAGTACCGCAGATTAGCCATGGTAGCCATTCACCGGGGGCAAAGTAGTTATTTTTTTTGGTGACGATGGGGGGAGGATTCAGTGAATCCTCCCAGCTTGATCCAGAGGAAGGCAAAAAACCCCTAGCCGTGCTGTGCCAATTTGCTTTGGTAGGGGAAAAAATTCCTTCCTGATCCCTGAACGGCGATCGGGCGAAACCCCTGGATCAAGTGTTATTAAGTTATGAAACAGAGGGGTGAGAGCTGTCACTGCTGCTGGGGTGTACCAAGATGGCCACCGACCGGGAGCAGGACAAGGGACCCAGGCTGGTGTGTAGTCAGCTTGATGGACTGGGGTGGGGGTGGACTGGTTGTTGAGGGGTGGATGAGTCCTGCAGGGGGCTGGGGGCGAACTCCTGGGAGGTATCTGGTGACTTGGAGGGGATTCTGTGTGTGAAATGCGGCGCGGTGTTAGGCCGCAGGTGAAGCCGCGGACTTTCCTGGATCGCGGCCCCGCGTTTGAGAGAGGCCTGGCGCGGAGGTCCCGAAAAAAGGCAGGAGGGTGCCTCTGATGGTGATGGCTGTATGGGGGGCGTATGGAACAGAGTAAAGGAGCGGGGGAGCGGCTGGTTGTTGGGGGGGGGGGGCGGAGCTGGAGGAAGCGGATCGCGGGGGAGTTGTTTCTCCGCTGGGGGAGATTAGGCTGCCGCCGTGGCTGTCCTAACAAGGACGGCCACCTACGGGTCCTGGGGAGGTGTAGATCGCCCTGAGTAGCAGGGGCTTACCTGGAGGGTGAGAAGCGGCCAGGGGAGGCGGATGAGAAGGCCTGCTGAGGCGGGGGGGTGGAAAACCCTGCCTGTCTGGAGCCCAGGAGCCACACGCCCTACTGGTAGGTACGTGCGCCGATTACTACTGGGACAGTTCTCGCCCTGGGGGAGGGTCACTCTTTCAGACCCAACAGGAAGAGCTCCTGGAACAGGAGGAGTGTGTTGATGCAGGAGTTGTCACTAAATGATATATTTCTCACACACGCAATGGTTATACAGTGCCGAGAATGTGTTTTTAGCACGACAGCATCGCGCTGATTATGGGACCCCGAAAACCAATCACCGCCTTCAAGATTTGTGTGAGTGAAATCAAAAATGTATGTCCTTAGAAATCTTGAAGGTGGTGATTGGTTTTCGGGGTCCCGTACGTGGCTAAGCTCCCAAAAAGTCCCACACATGTGGTATCCCCATACTCAGGAGAAGCAACAGAATGTATTTTGGGGTGCAATTCCACATATAACCAGGGCTGCTGATATGGGGGGACCACCAGTCCTCCTGTAGGGGGCCCGGGCAAACAGGGGGCCCAGACAGCAGAGGGAAGCATTGTGATCGGATGGAGGGGCAATTACAGAATTACTTCCCCTGCAACGACCCCCCTCCCTGTTCTGCCTTCTTCTGATCCCCCCTCTGTGCCCCCCTGTCACTAAGCTGCCCCCCCCCCCCCCATGGCACTGCTGGCTTACCTGTCTCATAAAAAAAAAATAACAAATTATAAAATAGAATACATTTTAACATTCTTTAAAAAATTAAATAAAAAAAAGTTTAAAGATTTTAAAAAATATTATAAAAAGGGCCAATTTACACAGGTTCTCTGTTATGTTTGTGCCCGCTAATAATGATCCTAATCTATTTTGTTTGTGAAAATATTGTTTTCATATATTTTGGGGGGCCCTGTCAGGTAGGCTGTACGGGGCCCTTTGATTTCTAACAGCATCCCTGCATATAACCATGGCATGTGTGAGAAATATATCATTTAGTAAAAAAGTTTTGTAATTTTTTTTTGGTCATTATTCAATCACTTGGGCAACTAAGCGATTGTTTTTCTGATCACTGTATTAGTGTCGCTAGTGCCGCTAGGTAGCTAGTTATTTTTTGAGGTTCGCCCACCATGTTTTTATAGCATTAGGTACCCCCATACATTTTCTAATAAAGGTTTTAACCCCTGATTGCCCCTAGAGTTAACCCTTTCACCCCTATTGCCAGCGTCACTAAGCAATCGTTTTTCTGATCGCTGTATTAGTGTCGCTGGTGCCGCTAGGTAGCTAGTTATTTTTTGAGGTTTGCCCGCCAGGTTTTTATAGCGTTAGGTACCCCCATACATTTTTTTAATAAAGTTTTTAACCCCTGATTGCCCCTACAGTTAACCCTTTCACCCCTATTGTCAGCGTCACTAAGCGATCGTTTTTCTGATCGCCGTATTAGTGCCGCTGGTACCGATAGGTAGCTAGTCATTTTTTGAGGTTCGCCGCCATGTTTTTATAGCGTTAGGTACCCCCATACATTTTCTAACGCTATAAAAACATGGCGGCGAACCTCAAAAAATAACTAGCTACCTAGCAGCACCAGCGACACTAATACAGCGATCAGAAAAAAAAACGATTACTTAGTGACGCTGGCAAAAGGGGGGTTAAAGGGTTAACTAGGGGGTGATCAAGGGGTTAAAACCTTTATTGGGGGGGGGGGGGGGGGGGTAGGGGGCTACCCTGGACCTAACACTAACTGCCTGACACTAACTGCCTGTCACACTGACACTGAATGCAGTGATCAGTAAATAAATGATCACTGCTATTTAGTGACACTGTGACAGGGGGCTGAGGGGGTGATCGGGGGGTGACTGGGGGGGATTTGTGTGCCTATGTGTTCTGGTGTCAGTGTAGTGCTTGTGCTACTCACTGTTGTGATGTCTCCTCTCCTTCGCCGGACTAAAATACCGGCGGGAGGAGAGGTGACATCACTTCCTCCTCTGCCTGTGTTTACAGTTCAGGCAGAGGAGGAAAAACGAACAGCCGCTCCCTCGTCCCGGATCGCTCCCAGACATTTAGCGACGGCCGCACGCAGCGGAGGGGGTCCCGATCGGACTCCCGACCCTCTAAAAGGCAGGGACATACATGTACGTCCATATGCCTGTACGTGCCATTCTGTGGACAGGGCACATGGGCGCCGCCCCCTTATCCATGTGTCTGGCCCCTGTGAAGGACGCCTGACACATAAATTCCAAGGGGGGGGGGTTTGAAGCACCTAACTAGAGCCAGAGTCTCTAATAGGCTTCAAAATAGGGTGGGCTCAGGACGCAGAGAATGCAAATGAGCCCACCCAGGTGTGTTACAATAGCGAATTAATATTTGCTATTTGTAAAACCTCCTCCCAGCCAATCAGGAAGCAGGTCTTGAGACCCGTCACCAATATGGCTGAAAGCCACCGTAATAGATAAGAGGATGGAGGAGCCGATGCCCGCCGCCTGCCACCCACCATCTAGATGGGGGTAAGTTACGGTTGGTGGGTAGGTGGGCAGGTGGGGGGGTTGTTTGCCGCCCCACCTATAAAAAAAAAATCACCAGCCCCCACTGATACTGTATATAGTTTTTTTCTGTAAGGCAACTTCTTAAAATGGTTCTAAGGAATAATCCATAGATTGCTGTGCACAGAGATCTCCATAAATAACCAACCATTGAAGCCTCCATAGATTACTAAGCACAGCACTTTCCATAAACCACAGAGCACAGAATTCTACATATATTATTGATCACAGAACCCTCCATAGATCACATAGCACAGAACTCTCCATAGATCACCAAGCACAAAATTCTACATAGATTATTGATCACAGAACCCTCCATAGATCACCGAGCACAGAACCCCCATAGATCACAGAGCACAGATCCCTCCATAGATCACTAAGAAGAGTTTTGCACTCATTGATCACTTGAGTGTTCTGTGTTTATTGTTCTATGGAGAGTACTGCACTCATTGACCTATAGAGAGTTCTGAGCTCAGTGATCTACGGAGAGTTGTGTGCTCGCTGATCTACGGAGAGTTGTGTGCTCGCTGATCTACGGAGAGTTGTGTGCTCGCTGATCTACGGAGAGTTGTGTGCTCGCTGATCTACGGAGAGTTGTGTGCTCGCTGATCTACGGAGAGTTGTGTGCTCGCTGATCTACGGAGAGTTGTGTGCTCGCTGATCTACGGAGAGTTGTGTGCTCGCTGATCTACGGAGAGTTGTGTGCTCGCTGATCTACGGAGAGTTGTGTGCTCGCTGATCTACGGAGAGTTGTGTGCTCGCTGATCTACGGAGAGTTGTGTGCTCGCTGATCTACGGAGAGTTCTGTGCTCAGCAATGCTTTTCACTTGCACTGAAACAAACCATTCTGGATTGTAAGTATACCTTGCCCGGCACCACCTCTTCCAAGAGATCGTAATCATGGGCATGGTACACCAAACCACTCCCAGGCATTCAGCATTCACACTACACAAACAATTTGGATCAAGGCGGTAATTGGTGCCTGGGCACAATCATAATACTGCCCTTTAAATATGCTGTGCACCGATAGCCTGGCTACCCTTTCTTCATACTGTGTTTTGGGGGCAAACTACAATGGATGTTTTTATTCTCTGATTATTGCACGAGTTGAAAAGTTCATATTTTGCAGTAGTTCTGTAAACATCAGCAAAGGAAATGGTTGGTCTTAGCATGCAAATATCTTTTTGTAACTGACTGTTTAAAATTAAAAAAATGATAGCCATATCTCATGACTTTGAGAAGACAGTTTTTATTCAGTCAAAAGTGTGGTACTAGGTTTACTTCTGACAGGAATTGGACCGGGAATACTTTTGCAACCAAATGTAGGTCTGCTAAAGACTCATAGGGCCAGATTCAGGTAGAGTTACTCTGGAGTATCAGTGATACTCCAGCCTAACTCTCACTTTGAGCCGGCGTTTCTGTTTTCAGTAAGCAGAAAACAAGAAACGCCGGGTTGGAGTTCCTATACGAGCGGCGTAATTGTATTTCGCCGTCGTATCGGAACTGCAATTTTAAAAATGGCGCTCGGGGCGTTCCCGCTGATTAACGCCGAGAATATGTTAATCAGCGAGAATCGGCAATTCACGATCGTATTCGGGCCCGACGCAGTGACTTTCCGACGTTTCCGTAAGAGATACGCGGCGTAAAGAAAAACCAGCCCCCTAGTGGAGTATCCTATGTTAAGTATGGCCGTCGTCATCGCGTCGAAAAAAAAAAATCGAGTCGTTTGCGTAAAACGTCCGTGAATGGGGATTGACGTCATTGACGTTTACTGACAGAATTTGAAGCATGCGCACTGACAGTCGACGCATGCGCAGTACGTTCGCCGCGGGATCGCGCCTAGTTTAAATAATACACGCCCCCTACCCGCCCAATTTGAATTCCGCCGGCTCATTTTCGCTACGCCGCCGCAACTTTAGGAGCGAGTGTGAATACAGTACTTGCTCCTAAAGTTTCGGCGGAGTAACGTAAATGAGAAAAGTTACTCCAAAATAAAGATTCGCCCATCTACCTGAATCTGGCCCATAGTTTCTTGTGAAATCAATTAATGTGCCCTCATGACTAAAACTTAAGCTAGCCCCTACCTCAAACAAAGTAATAGAGGAAATAAATGGTATCTAGGTTGCCAACATGGGTATAATAAACATATAACATACCAGGCCAGGGACTCCTCTACAAGAAAAAAAAAAGATAAAAAGAGGAGGAGCACAAAACAGGGGTATTAGATAGAAGGGTAATGAGAAAAGGGGGTAAATAAGTATATAATAAGGGGATCAGGCAGCGAGCCTGCTGAACACTGTTAACGCCCCACAACTGTGTGCAATGCACATGGTTGCGGCGTGTTTGGCGGCAAAAGTATGGTTAGGAGGCATTGCATTACTTCCTCACCGCCTGTCAGTAGTTTTTGAAGCGCAATCTAAATACGGATCGGGCTTCAGAGGAAAGAAAGATTTACAGAAATTGCTGCTCCAATCACAATCTTCTTTTCAGAAACCGAGAGTGCTGGCAATGCACATGGCAATTAGAAACGAAAAATTATGGGGACAGCCGCACTCCAATCCAACATAGCTTTATTTTAAAAAAATGGAAACAGGCACTACAAATCAGAGCAACGGAACCTAGGACAGCTGACACGTTTCAAACTAGCTTTTAAGTTTACTCATCAGCTAGGTTCAATTGCTGTGATTTGTAGTGCCTGTTTCCAGTTTTTTTTTTTTTTTTTTTAAATAAAGCTACGTTCATTATTTTTCGTTCCGAAAGAGAGATTTAGACGCACATCTAAATCTACTCTAAGAGCCTCCCTTTTGACATCAAAAAATCCCTGAGTCTGCTGCTGGATGCCACCATTTTGGATTTGATGTCAGCACACTGTGAGTCAAGTGACCCCTTACTTCTTCCCAGGCAACCTTCTTTAAAAATTAACTTTACTTTCATGGGAAAAAAGGAGCTACTGTTTTTTTAGGTCCCGTGTTCCTGTGCCCACAACTCTGCAAATATCACTACGCGCTCTCACTTATCTGGCTGGATGGGAAACATTTATTGCAGATGTATATGCAGTACCCCGGTCACAAAAGAGATATGAACAACAGTAATGATATAGCCAACAGTTAACAATACCAAGAAACCAACTATAAATAGTAGTGTAGCACTACCCTCGGAGGAGCTGCTGGTTGTTTTGGGTGGCACGATTACCTCATGGCCCCCCCTGAATTCCTAGGGGTGAATGATGCGTATTGCATTTGGTAGAAGTAAAAGGAATGTCCACAACAGGTGCTCTTTGCTGTGCTCTTTATTACCTAGCCGGGTAAAAACAATAAACTTATGGTGAGGAAAGTAAAGTTGAAGAAGAAAGGAGAACAGCAGATTCAGGCGTGATAATAGGGAAACAGTCCTGCTCCCAAGCGTAACACTACTCTGCGCCACTCCTGCCTGAGTGGGTTTAGTGTACCTGGACAGGCCTCTCTCACTGACCTGGCAGCCGGATTATCACTCGAACATTTGTAGGATAATGTCCCTGCCACAGACCATCCTTGGTGAACTTAAACTTGAGGAAAAGTATCTGCCACAGACCCTTCTTGGTATACTTCAGGAGACACCTCTGCCACAGGCCCTCTCTGACTAGTTACGGAGGCAATCCTCTTTAGATAAATTACGCCTGGATCTCAGGTACTGACTGACAGGTGATCAATCCTTCAGTGTCCGACTACCTTGATCCCCGGTGGTTTGTCGAGGCCCCTTTGGTTTGCCAGCCTCTCAATGGCGCTCCTCAGACAGACTCCCCACCGAACAGCAATACAGCTTGGGATCCTCAAAGGTTGCACACTGGGTTCCCATCGCTGCTCAGATGCTCCGGGCCAACATGGTCCCGGAACCAGGAACACCACGTGGCATGCACTCCCCAGTCAGGGGCGCCGTGATGTGGTCACCCTAAAGTTGAATGGCGTCTGCCTCATACATATCCCTCCCCAGCATGCACAGCGAGGCCAAACCCTCCTGATTGGCTGCTGGGAAAGAGTACCCAAATTTTGACTCCACTGCTACCACCTGCAGCACCGGGGTTGGAAGAACACCCTAATGCAACAGAATAGCCTAAAGCACAGCCAAGCTGAGACAGAGACCCTGTTTTGCACTTGCAACAGGCCCAGCGTTGCACAGAATACGTGGACTTTGTAACGACAAACATAGGGATATTTCTCAGCGCATCACGCTGGAACAACTATCAAAAATTTCTATACGTGGTCGAGGCAGTTTTCTGCTTAACTACTTGCCGCCCGGCAATGACATATTGACGGCGGCAAAGTGGTTTCAATATCCTGAGTGGACGTCATATGACATCCTCAGGATATTGAGCCACTGCGCTCCTCCGGGGGCACGCATCGCGGCGATCATTGTTGCAGGGTGTCAGTCTGACACCCCGCAACACCGATCTAGGTAAAGCGTCTCTCGCAGAGACACTTTACCACGTGATCAGCCGTGTCCAATCACGGCTGATCACGATGTAAACAGGGAAAGCCGGTAATCGGCTTTTTCTCACTCGCGTCTGTCAGACGCGAGTAGTGGAGAGCCAATCAGCTGCTCCTCTGACAGGGGGGGTTTGTGCTGAACGATTATCAGCACAGCCCCCCCAAGGATGCCCACTGGACCACCAGGGATGCCCACTGGACCACCAGGGAGGTAAAACAAAGTAATGCCCCTCTAGACTACCAGGAATGACACAAATAATGGATGCCAATCAGTGCCGCAATGGATGCCAATCAGTGCCCACAATGGGCATCACTGATTGTCAGGCAGTGTTTGGCACTGATTGGCATCCATTAGTACAACACATGTTAGTGCACCTATCAGTGCCCATCTATGCTGCCTATCCATGCCCATCCGTGCCGCCTATCCGTGCCCATCTGTTTTTGTTTATAGCGCAAAAAATAAAAACCGCAGAGGTGATCAAATACCACCAAAAGAAAGCTTTATTTGTGGGGACGTCAGTTTTGTTTGGGAGCCACGTCGCACGACCGCGCAATTGTCAGTTAAAGCGACGCAGTGCCAGAAGCTGAAATGTCTCCTGGTCAGGAAGGGGGTATACGTGCCCAGTAAGGAAGTGGTTAAAGTAACCTATTTAGAAAATAAAAAACAAACCTTTACAACCCCTTTAACTCGCACTGAAATGCTTTTTTGAAATTGTGCAATACGTTTGTAAATGCATATACAGCATTTAAGAGTGGTTGAATGCTTTCAGTTAATAGCAAGCATATCAGCGTTGCTTTCATCAATCTAACTTATGCAAAAGAGGCCTCTGTGAGTACCATACCGTGTATTATGCACAATGAAGGACCAAATGTAGTAGATAAAAGGAATTCAAAACATCAAACAAAATGGCATTGCGTGTATAAATCATAAGATGTGTCTGCTCATTTCCAGATAAACCAACTCTTAATAGAGTTGGCCATACATATGCTCCTTAAGCCCGGCACTGATATGAATTCATAATATGTAAAGCAAGAAAATCATCATCACTATATAATCACCTGTAATAATATTAATGGAGCTTTATCTTTGCTTCCCAGAATCTCAATGGGTACAGTGAACTTTGTCATACCATAATGTCATACATATGATCAATGTGCATCATTTCAAAACATAAAGCTGAAAAAAAATTGATAACCTTTACTTGTGAGTAAAGCATTTAATTGATGTGTAGACCATCTTTACGGATGTTGTTTTACCAGTGTTTTGTATAGATAAGAGCTAAACGGTTGGATGCGCCTTCGTGATTTCCCTACATTTGACTGGTAAAACTACAAAGAAGATATTTCTAAATGTTAATATAAAACTTAAAACAGTAGCCCCTGTGATCAAAGTCAGGAAACACAAGTCATCTTGTAACAATGATTGTTATGACATTCTGCATTTGTAGATTAGCAAACCAAATCTGTTTAACTACTTGGGTATAATGTTATGTTATGTTGTCAAGTTTTTTTTCAGATACATTTTAATTAGATTACTATCCATATCTCCTTATTCCTAATTTACTGGACTCCACCCAAATGGCTTTCCTTACTTTTTTGAGATGGGGTAAAATACAATCTCCCAATGGGTCTTTACCCACTTAAGACCCGGACCAATACGCTGGCAAATGACCCAAGGGGTTTTTGCGATTCGGCACTTCGTCGCTTTAACAGACAATTGCGCGGTCGTGCGACGTGGCTCCCAAACAAAATTCGCGTCCTTTTTTTCCCACAAATAGAGCTTTCTTTTGGTGGTATTTGCGCTATATACAAAAATAGAGTGGGGGTTAAATGTGTTTTTGTGTGTGTGTAAGTGTGCTGTTGGTGCAGACTTACTTGCTGTGTTGTGATCTCTCCTCAGCGGCGCTTGAAACAAACGCCGAGGGAGAGATCAGATAGCTTCCTCCTTCCTGTGTTTACACAGGAGGAGGAAGTGACAGGGCGGGCGGGCGCGCAAATTGGCTGGGAGCGATCCGGAGGGGGCGGGTGAAAACGGATAGCCGCCCCCTCTTGTCGGATCGCTCCTGCAGCCGCGCGGACCGCTGCATGTACGGGGGGGGGGGGACCCCCGATCCCCCCCAAGGCACCAACGTATATATACGTTGATGTGCCTGTCGGTGCCATTCTGCCGACGTAAATGTACATGCGGCGGTCCTTAAGTGGTTAATGATGTCTTTGGCCCTGAGATGCTTTTTCCCACTTCTGTCTCTAATGTAGCAGCCAGGGATTATTGGCTATGGGTTGAAAGTCCAGGTTTAGTTCTGTAGAATGCATACACTACCGATCCTTCTGAAGAATCCACAAGTTGCATTTTAATGCTGATTAGTGATGAGCTTCGAGTTTGACTCGAACATTGTCTGTTCGCCTGTACACCAGAAGGCAGAAAATGTAGTGCATACACTACTTTTTTTAAATGTGCAGCGTCAAATCACATGGTACAGCGATACAATGCGTTTTTGATTTAAGTTTGGGGTGTCATTAACATTATATTGACACTTGCAGCAAATCACAAAATAAATGTGTTATGAGTGTGGGAAACGTGAATGTGACATGTAGGATCAGCCTCTTATGCCTCGTACACACGATTGGAAATTCAGACCGTGTGTATGCCCATCTGAGTTTTTCCATCAGATATTCAAATGAATTCCATTTCCATTCGAGTTTAGATTTGAACTCCAATGGAATTCTGTCAGAATTCCGATGTGAGTTTGGTTGGACAAAGGTCAGATCATGTGTACGGGGCTTTACAGGGCTGTAATATGAGAGGAAGAATCGGCAGAAAGAACCTAATCGTTTATGTGCTGATAAAAAACATGGTGATAAAAGGAGAAAACAGAAAGTGATAGAACCATGAGCTCATCACTGTACTGCTTCTTTTTTCACTGTGCAGTCATAAGCTATGGTCGGTTGAGGACAGTCTGGGCCTTTAAGAAGTGAATCGATGATGATGATGGTCATCAGACAAAGGCCTCATGCACACTCAAGCTCATAAACACCTGTTTTTATCTTTTAATTGACTATTCATTTTGTATCCATTTTTGGGTTGGGGCTGGAGTTCTGCTTTAGGTATTACAAACATATAGCCACATTAGGAAGTGTGTTTCTGTTCTGAGTAATGGACTATATATTTTTTTTCTAACAGGTTTTAAAGCCAGCTCAGATCAGGACAATATGTCATGCTATCTTGGAATCTGGCAAACAGTACTCAAGGAAAAAAAGGAAGCCCTTCCCACTGATGTACTCATACTATGGAACAGAATACTTGGGTAAGAAAACAAAAGACAGCACTCAATATATCTATTTTTCTTGTGCTCTACCTGGATGAATTCTTTCATGTAAAAGGCAATGTAAGCTAGCATCAGAAACAATTATCTACTTGTTAACCACTTAAGGACCGCCGCATGTACATTTATGTTGGCAGAATGGCACGTACAGGCACATTGGCGTACCTGTACGTCGCTGCCTAGACGTGGGTCGGGGGTCCGTAGGCTGTGGGAGTAATCCGGGATGAGGGGGCGGCCATTCGTTTTTGTCCGCCCCCTCCGGATCGCTCCCAGCCAATGCGCGTCCGCCACCCGCCCTCTTCCTGTGTAAACACAGGAAGGGGGAAGTGATGTACTCTCTCCTCTCGGTGGTACTTTCAACCACCGCTGAGGAGAGAAGACATCACAAGTGAGTCTGCACAACACTACACTGACACAGTAACACACAGGCACATAAACCCCCCTGATCACCCCCCCCCCCCACCCCCCTGTCACAGTTTTACTGAATGCAGTGATCATATATGTACTGGAGTGAAAGTGGAGTGAAAGTGTCAACTTCAGTGATTTCCAGCTGCCAGGGAGATGGCAGGGTATCAGCAAGGTATAGTTTATGCATAGTTTTACCAGTCTAAGCTGGACCAATATACCTATGTATACAATATACTGTGTATACAATATCCATACATAGAATTTTTCTTTAAAATATTGTGTGCTATTTGAATGATGCAAACAAAACTAAACCTCTAATACAAGGTTATGGGCAATACACAGTAGAATATGTGCAAATGAAGCCATTGACATAAATGTAACAGGCAACAATTGCATTGTATACATTGTATGAGATGTGGTATGGTTGATCCTGAGCTCAATGTCACAGCTCATGCACAACATAAAAAAGTGCATAAGTAAAGACTGCCAGTAAGTAGTAGTTGAAGATCACTTTAAATCTATCAATTTAAAAGCAATTTATCTACTATATGGTTCAAGGGGGTTATATAAGCAAAAATAAAGAAAATGCATTTAAAGAGTTTGTCAGGCCAAAATATGAAATGAACCTGTACAAATCTGCAATACAGTCACATTTCCCTAAGTTTGTCTCTTTAAAAATGCAGCGAGTACAGAGAAATGTCTGTATTTCTGTTAAAAATGTATAAACCTATTACAGGACAATTTTATGGTCCAGTTTATTGAGGCCCCAACTAGAAATGATGCTCTGTTGGACCTGGTAATCTCAAACCATGCAGAGCTTATTACTAATGTTTAGATAAAGGAACACCTGGGTAGCAGGGACCATAACATGATTTCATTTGATGTTAGCTCTAAGCAAATTAATTTCAAGAGAGCAAATTTCCAAGGATGAGGGCTACTCTCCAGGACTGGGAGGGAATATTGGCATCAATGGGCACAGAACAGAAATGGGAATTCTTCAAAAAGCCTGTTTGTGAACTCACTGCAAAGTATATTCCCATGGGCAATAAGTTTAAAAGGCTAAAAATAAAACCTATGTGGCTCACGGCCAATATTAAAAAAACTATAAACTAGGGCTATGCAAATTAACTTTTAATTCATCGATTAATCTTTAATTTTTTTGATCGATCAAAATCTTTTTGATCGATTTAAAAATTCTTTTGATTGGTACTCACCTCTCCGCCAGCTTCTGGACCTTCAGGGAGTTCCGTCGGAGATCCGGTAACGCCACGTCGGAGATCCGGTAACGCCACGGACACCGGCAGGGCCTGCCGTGTCCATCTGAAGGGCTCCTTTGCTGTGCTTTCATATCTGCATGCCGGTGGGACCTTACTATCTGCCACACGCAAGGGCTGTTACACTTCCCTCTATCAACCTGGGATTCTACAACCATCCACTGGGAGTTGTGACAGTTCCCTTCACGGGACATCTACATGCCGACGGACTGATGTTAACCTCTCCTCATCTGGATTCAGCAGTGGTATCGTTGTACACATTTTTATACCAGTATCATACTTAGCTACATGTTTTTATGACTGCTTTTGCTACCGTTTGGTATTACTCGCACCATTTTTACAGTTTATGTAGCTACATCGATTTTATCTCCAGTGCAATATTTATTTGGTTACCTACTTGAAGACTATAAAAGTTTTGATGCTATTCCCATCGAGCGCTGCCTTTGTGTGTGTTTTTTGTATCCTGCTATCCATTTTTCCAGTTGTTGGAAGCTGCACTGGGAATCAGCCTGTACAGAGATCAGCTAAAAGCGTTTATAATTAATCAAAATTAGTTGATTAATCTATAAAAAAAAACGATTAATCGATCACAAACATTTTGATCAGTAACAGCCCTGCTATAAACTATAAGAAAAGAGCCTTTAAAAAATATAAAAATGAAGGAACACTTGTGTTGTTTAAATGTTACAAAGAATATAACAGGATATGTACAAAAGAAATCAAGGATGCAACAACTCAAAACGGACGACAAATTGCAAAAGATAGTAGGACAAACCCCCAAAAATTCTTCAAATATATTACTTTCAAAGAATTTTATTGATTGTATACAACCAAAAGAAAATAAACAATTGGTACATTCCTTTTAGACATTCAACCACAATGTGTAAAGGTGATGGACAAGCAGAGTCTAAGCAGTACAGATAAATTGACCACTGACCAGTAATTTCGTTCTAGCTACCTTGTCTAGCAAGTCAAACGGTGGTGCAGGATCATGGGGAGAAAACACCAGGCACCCCTATTGGGCACAACATTTCCACCACAGCTCGTAGGAATACTCCATCTGTCATACAAACATTTTAGAAATAAGCCTCACCACATACCATAAGGAATTGGAAAGTACCAGAAAGGAGAGAAAAGAAAAAGAGGCAGGAGAAAGAAGAGTATCGTGGAGAAATAAAGAAAAGGAGAGAGAGAGCCGATCCAAATATATTAATAGTAAAAGGTCAGGTCTGAGCATGTAGGCCCTTTACAAAATAATCTAGAGTGGGTGATTGGGGACAAAGAGAAGGCTAATTTATTAAAGACTTTTAGCTAGATTCAGGTAGGGCGACGTATTGGTAAGCGGGCGTAGCGTATCAAATATACGCTACGCCACCGCCGCAAGTTAGAGAGGCAAGTGCTGTATTCACAAAGCACTTGCTCCTTAAGTTATGGGCCTAGCGTAGATGGGCCGGCGTAAGTCCGCGTAATTCAATGTAGGTGAAAGGTGGGCGTGATACATGTATATGAATTGTGACCCCACGTAAATGACGCGCCAAACGAACGGCGCATGCACCGGCCGTGGACCTGCACTGCTGTGGTGACCTGCATTGGGGAGCTGCAGGCCACAACATCAGGCCTCGTGACGGAGGTGAGGAGCTTGGCAGTGGCTGCACAGGCCAACACTGCTGCCATCGAGGCGGAGGGGAGGCAGACGAGGCGCCACCAGCGGCACACCACCACTCGCCAGCTGCGGATGCAGGCTTGGACCAACTCCTTCCTCAACCGTATTGCCCTTGCCCTGGAGGGCAGGCAGCCAGCATCTGACAGGAGTCAAAGAGGAGGGGATGATCCTCCTCCTGATGCCCCACCCCCCCACCCGAGGCTCCCTCCAGACAACTGAGGAGTCAGAGCCGTGGCACCATGCCTGGCCCACGACAGGGCAAATGAGTGCCATTTTTTTTGTGCTCAGAATATGAGCTATTTTTTTTTTGGAGAGACGTCCACAGAAGGATGTGCCATCCTCCTATAAGGGCATGCCATGTCGGCCAATGGCATGAACCTTTTTTTTTGTAGTATCTGCACACGGTTAGGAGTACAGGCTACAGTGTGACTGGTGTGTGGGTGACATTCCTGCCAGTAAGGTGTGTCACCATGCGCATCTCGAAATATGTTGGCGTAAGTGCTTTGTGAATCCGGGCCATTGTCTTTGCAGCCTATGCTAGAGAGATCCAGAAAGATGCAATGGGATACAACCTTATAGACACCTACCGTATTTGCCGGCGTATAAGGCAACTGGGCGTAAAGGACGACCCCCTAATTTTCCAGCTAAAAATTTTGTTTTTGGGATATACTCGCAGTATAAGAGGACCCCCTTCCCCCCTCACTGTGCCATTGCATACCTCACTGTGCCATTGTAAGCTCGCTTTGACGATCTCCATACCTTATCCCTGGCAGAGTCAGTCAGACTGCAGAAGTCCATTGTTCAAAAGCCACGCCGCCTCCTCATGCTGTTCCGTGATAGGCGGAACACTCAGTTTCCCAGCAGAGTCTGTGTTCAGTGTTCCGCCTATCACAGACTTTGTGGGAAAGAGAGGTAGCCGCTCCAGGTGGAAGCCTTGGTGGTGATCCACCCCACAGAGATCTCAGGTGCAGACAATGCAATCAGCAAGGCAGGAATAGCAAGGATGTATTTCTGGACAGCCGCAAACTGAACAATAGTAGCCTTTATTAAAATTCAGACAGCACTACTAGCCACAGCAAACAAAACTTGGATAGCTGATGCATTTCACACTGTATCTAGTGTTTAGTCATAGCTAAAAGATGACGTCCATGATAGGCGGAACACTAAACACAGGCTCTGCTGGGCAACTGAGCGTTCCGCACGAGGAGGAGGCGTGGCTTTTGAACAATGAACGCCCGCAGTCTGACTGACTCTGTGCCCGGCGTATAGGACGACGCCCGATTTTTGAGGCATATTTTTAAAGAGGTTCACCCTAAATATAGTCTTTTTCCATGTGATCCAGCATACTGGCGTCAGCGCCAGTATGCTTTTTTTTTTTTTTAATGCCCCACTTACTGTCTAATCTTCAATTTTGATTTAGCTCCCCCACGGTGAATGGCACCTGTATAGCTTGTCACTGGTTCCGAAAATACCCGATTTAGGACTCGGGTATTTCCAGCGCAATACGGCGCCTGCGCACAGACCTAGGAGCTGACTGCGCAGGCGCCGTATTTCTCCGAGTCCTATTTCGACTTTTTTCGGAGGGCGTGACGCGCCATAGCCGTAGGACTCGGAGAAATACGGCGCCTGCGCAGTCAGCTCCTAGGTCTGTGCGCAGGCGCCGGAAATACCCAAGTCCAAAATCTGGTATTTTCGGAACCAGTGACGGGTTATACAGGCGCCATTCCCCGCTGGGGAGATAAATCAAAATTGAAGATTAGACAGTAAGTGGGGCATTGAAAAAAAAAAACACCATACTGGCGCTGACGCCAGTATGCTGGATCACATGGAAAAGCGTATATTTAGGGTGAACCTCTTCTTTAAGTTAAGTATAAAAGGTCGTCTTATACGCCGGAAAATACAGTATCAGCAATACCTAACAATATCATGTTTTTGAGAATAAAAAGGAAACCTTTTTCTTGCAATAGATAAAGTGGTGTTTAAATGTTATGGGCCAGATTCAGGTAGAGTTACTCTGGAGTATCAGTGATACTCCAGCCTAACTCTCACTTTGAGCCGGCGTTTCTGTTTTCAGTAAGCAGAAAACAAGAAACGCCGGGTTGGAGTCCCTATACGAGTGGCGTAATTGTATTTCGCCGTCGTATCGGAACTGCAATTTTAAAAATGGCGCTCGGGGCGTTCCCGCTGATTAACGCCGAGAATATGTTAATCAGCGAGAATCGCAAATTCACGATCGTATTCGGGCCCGACGCAGTGACTTTCCGACGTTTCCGTAAGAGATACGCGGCGTAAAGAAAAACCAGCCCCCTAGTGGAGTATCGTATGTTAAGTATGGCCATCGTCATCGCGTCGAAAAAAATAATATTCGAGTCGTTTGCGTAAAACGTCCGTGAATGGGGATTGACGTCATTGACGTTCACTGACAGAATTTGGAGCATGCGCACTGACAGTCGACGCATGCGCAGTACGTTCGCCGCGGGATCGCGCCTAGTTTAAATAATACACGCCCCCTACCCACCCAATTTGAATTCTGCCGGCTCTTTTTTGCTACGCCGCCGCAACTTTAGGAGCAAGTGTGAATACAGTACTTGCTCCTAAAGTTTTGGCGGAGTAATGTAAATGAGAAAAGTTACTCCAAAATAAAGATTCGGCCATCTACCTGAATCTGGCCCTATAAGTTCTTGTATAGCTTAGGCAAAGACGACATGGCCTAGGCGGTGCCTTGGGGCAGGGTCTCCAGATGACGTCACTGGATTTTGACCTGGTGTGGTCCAGGAGGGGGGGGGGGTGCTTGCTTGTCCCTCCCCCCCCACCTTCTTGACCTGCCGGCTGCATGTTTTGATAAGGGTGTGGTATGGATTTAGGAGGGGACCTCGTGCCGTTTTTTGGGCATGGGGTTTTCCCCTCAAAATCCATACCAGACCGAAGGGTCTGGTATGGTCTTGGAGAGGGGACCCCACGCTGTTTTTTTTTTCAATTTGGAAGTGTGGTTGCCCCCTTCAAGAGGCCTGGTATTATCGGATCAAAGTCGAATCCAGTTCTTTGAAGTCACATGGAAGTTGGACATGAAGTCATGGGGCAAAGTCGAAGCGGAAGTCGTCTGACTTACATGTCGGAGCAGTGTGAACCCAGGCCTAAAACATGAATACACTTTAAAAAGATTTAACTTTAAATGTGTATATCTAAAAAGCATAACAAAAGCTCCAGGCTTCCCTTAACTCCTACTTCCTGCTCCCCTCCTCAGCACTTAAAGTGAGCTTTGGTGATTGGTTCTCCTGATCATAATCTGTGAGTGAGGGCCATTGGAGACAGCTTGGTCAGTGTACTGGAAGCACATAGAGAGTGGACGCATATGTGTTGTGACTGGATGTTAATGCCCACTTTTCCTACCGCTGCATATATGTGTTACACGGTTGCAAAAAGGTTAATTGTTGTTATACAGTGGGGATCGAAAGTTTGGGCACCCCAGGTAAAAATTTGTATTAATGTGCATAACGGAGCCAAGGAAAGATGGAAAAATCTCCAAAAGGCATCAAATTACAGATTCGACATTCTTATAATATGTCAAAAAAAGTTAGATTTTATTTCCATCATTTACACTTTCAAACTGACAGAAAACAAAAAAATGGCGTCTGCAAAAGTTTGGGCACCCTGCAGAATTTATAGCATGCACTGCCCCTTTGCAAAGCTGAGACCTGCCAGTGTCATGGATTGTTCTCAATCATCGTCTGGGAAGACCAGGTGATGTCAATCTCAAAGGTTTTAAATGCCCAGACTCATCTGACCTTGCCCCAACAATCAGCACCATGGGTTCTTCTAAGCAGTTGTCTAGAAAACTGAAACTGAAAACAGTTGACGCTCACAAAGCTGGAGAAGGCTATAATAAGATAGCAAAGGGTTTTCAGGTGTCAATATCCTCTGTTTAGAATGTAAATAAGAAATGGCAGTCATCAGGAACAGTGGAAGTTAAAGCAAGATCTGGAAGACCAAGAAAAATATCAGACAGAACAGCTCGCAGGATTGTGAGAAAAGCAATTCAAAACCCACGTTTGACTGCACGTTCCCTCCAGAAAGATCTGGCAGACACTGGAGTTGTGGTACACTATTCCACTATAAAGAGATACTTGTACAAATATGGTCTTCATGGAAGAGTCATTAGAAGAAAACCTCTTCTATGTCCTCACCACAAAAAACAGCGTTTGAACTTTGCAAATGAACATATAGACAAGCCTGATGCATTTTGGAAACAAGTTCTGTGGACCGATGAGGTTAAAATAGAACTTTTTGACCTGGAATGAGCAAAGGTACGTTTGGAGAAGAAAGGGCACAGATTTTAATGAAAAAAACCTCTGTCCAACTGTTAAGCATGGGAGTGGATCAATCATGCTTTGGGGTTGTATTGCAGCCAGTGGCACAGGGAACATTTCACGAGTAGAAAGAAAAATGGATTTAATAAAATTTCAGCAAATTTTGGATGGTGATGCCATCTGTGAAAAAGCTCAAGTTAAAGAGAGGATGGCTTCTACAAATGGATAATGATTCTAAACACACCTCAAAATCCACAGGGGATTACAAGAGGCGTAAACTGAAGATTTTGCCATGGCCTTCACATTCTCCTGACCTCAACATAATTAAAAATCTATGGATAGACCTTAAAAGAGCAGTGAGTGATAGAAAGCCAAGAAATCTCAAAGAACTGGAAGACTTTTGTAAGGAAGAATGGCCAAAGAAACCTCAAACAAGAATTGAAAGACTGTTGGCTGGCTACAAAAAGTGTTTACAAGCTGTGATACTTGCCAAAGGGGGCAGTATAAGATATTAACTCTGCAGGGTGCCCAAACTTTTACAGATGCCATTTTTTTGTTTTCTGTAATTTTGAATGTGTAAATGATGGAAATAAAATCGAACTTTTTTTGACATATTATAAGAATGTCTAATCTGTAATTTGATGCCTTTTGGAGATTTTTCCATTTTTTCTTGGCTTCGTTATGCACATTAATTTTACCTGGGGTGCAAAAACTTTCGATCCCCACTGTAGTCATGTACATGTAGTGAGAGCAAATGGGGTATTGAATAGTGAGAGGTAGTGCACAAAGGTAGCAGCATTTGAAAATGGCACTACAGTACCCTGTAATCATTTAACCATGCCCAACTTTGCCCAGGTTGTATCCTGACCTGATATAAGGTCATACAAATACATAGTTTAACAAGAACACTGTTTCCTGATGTAGAAGCGGCCACAATTTGCCATTACTAAATTAATTAATAATTTGTTTACTTTTATTTGCATTATAAATGAAATGTTTTAATTCTAAATTACTAACAACACTTTAAACACTCTGTTTTCTGTTATTTCAGGAGCAGCACATGGTCTGTCCTCTATACTGCAAATACTCTTGTCCTATCAGGACTATCTCCAACCAGCGGACAGAGACCTTGTTTGGCAAAGTGTGGACTTTCTTGTGAATCAGGAGCAAAACTGCAACTGGCCACCAGAGTTGGGGGAAGTCATAGAACGTGAAAATGAACTTGTTCACTGGTGTCATGGAGCCCCTGGTCAGCTACTTCACTTGTTTGTACATATTTCATATAGAGTACTTATTTATATGAGACTGTGATTATTTTTAAAGTGGAACTATTATCTCTTAGGCCGCGTACACACGATCGAACATGTCCGCTGAAACTGGTCCGCAGACCAGTTTCAGCAGACATGTTCGATCGTGTGTACGGCCTATCGGACCGTTTTCCAGCAGACCAAAGTTTTAAAACATGCTTTAAAACCTGTCCGATGGAAACCTGTCCGTCGGACAGGTTCGATGTTTAGTACACAAAATCATCGCACCAAAAACCCGCGCATGCTCAGAATCAAGTCGACGCATGCTTGGAAGCATTGACCTTCGTTTTTTCATCACGTCGTTATGTTCTACGTCACCGCGTTCTGGTCTGATCGGATTTTGGTCCAGACCATCAGACAAGTTCAGAGTTGTCTGATGAAAACGGTCCGTCAGACAAGTCTCATCAGACATGTCTGATCGTGTGTACAGGGCATTACAGTTATTTATATTGCATTGACAATTTATATGCTGTACATTCACATCAGTCTTTGCCCTCAAGGAACTTACAATCTAAGGTCCCTATCTCTCATGCATTTACTAGGAAACCCACGTAATCACAGGTAGAACATGCAAACTCCATGCAGGTAGTCTCCTGGTAGGGATTCAAACTGGAGACCATAGTGCTGCAAAGCATAAGTGCTAACCACCAAGCCACAGTGCTGCTCTATGACAAAAAAAAAATGTTTTTCTCAGTTATATCTTTTAATTTTACCAGTAGACCTGTTAACGATTCCACTTTGGCAATGCTGTTAGTTCTTCAGTGAAATACACCCAGCAGTGTAGACTAAGGTGGACATGTAGTTTTTGATTGACTTTAAGTAGGAAAAATAATAAAATTTACCTCTAGTTAACACCCTTTAAACAATTTTTAAGGAACAGTTTTTTTTCCTTTTGGTTAAAAGGTTTAAAGTCCCATTTACAATTCTCCATTTCTGTGTGTTGCTTTAAAACATGGGTCTTTAAACTACGGCCCTCCACTTGTTCAGGAACTACAAATTTCATCATGCCTAGTCTTGTCTGTGAATGTCAGTGTGTTACAATGCTTCATGGGATGTGTGGTTCTACAACAGCTGGAGGGCCATAGTTTGAGGAACCCTGCTTTAAAACATGCACGTTAGTGCGCATTGTATTACACCTTAACATATGTTGCATCAAAGCACCCACAGCCAATGCACCGCAACAGACCAATAATTTTTGCATGCAGCAAAACCATTTAATTATTGTTATGAAGTTCATCTCAACGCTTGTAACTCTCACTTTTACTTAGTCTACATGTAATGTGACGAAAAATATATAAAAAAAGGGAACTAATTGATAATATAATTTCAGTTATCAACTACAACTAGCAAAACACACAGTGGCCCTTTAAACATACACTATATTACCAAAAGTATTGGAACACCTGCCTTTACATGCATGTGCACATAAAGACATGGATGAGTGAGAATTGGGGGGAGGAACTTGACTGGCCTGCCCAGTGTCCTGCTCTGAACCAAACTGTCCAATGTGGGGTGTCATAACTGATCACATGTGCAGCATCATGGCAGTTGTAGATTAAACAGAGGCAATGATGGTATATTCCTTGGCTGAAAACAATAGGGGGGGGGGCGGGGGGGGGGGTCGCTTACACTTCAAACCTTGTAGACAGCCTTCCCAGAAGAGTTTAAGCTGTTATAGGTACAAAGGGTAGGCCAATTTAATATTGAACCCTACGGACTAAGACTGGGATTTCATTAAAGTAATATAGTGTAAGTCCAATTTTGTAAAACAAACATTTTGGGTTTAGGTGGAAGTAAATCAATTCAATGAGCAAAATTGTATAAGAAATAAACATTAGATAACAAAACTATTGTGAATGCACCTTTCTCTGAATTCTTACTTCATATGCCTATGTGGCCATTACACAAATCCACATAATTCGGTGATACTGAGTGCAGCTGAAACATCTTGTAAAAATAATATAAAAAGTAAATATATTAGAGAATCAGTCCACCCAAATCTTAGTTTTTGGTAGACACTTATTAGAGCTTCTACCTCTCAAAAAAAAAAAAATTAAGACAACAGACATGTTCTAACTAGAGCTATATAATTTTTTTGCCTGTGTCTTCTGTGTGGTGCATATTCTTTACAGCCATTGATGAATAAGTTCATTATCTCTTAAGTACCCATTACTCTGTAAATAATATTATTCATTTACATAGATATAGGTTGGATAGGCAGAAAATATAATTGCTGAATACTAGGCACACATTATTTTATCCTCTGGGAGCAGAGAAGAATGCAATTCCATCTCCTTGTTATTAATAGGCAAGGACCAGAAAAGATGCCAACCTGACATGATCTCCAACAGCTTCAAACAACATTACCTAAAGATGCACTATTAACTACTTAGCTATGGGTGGGAACAAGACTAAGTCAACTACTAACTTCTTAGATACTAAAATATGCCTGGGGGGTTAATCCTCTTTTCAGATCTTGGTTCTCCCTGTTTTCTCCATGATTATGACATACTGTATATATATATATGGCTTTAGGCCAAGAAAAACATCACCTACTGTCTCGGGTGTTCTTCTCAGTAACAAATGGAAATCTTAGTAAATCTATAGCACTCTTTTACATATGATTGAGTTAGGTCTTGCCCTCACAAAATAGCATGAACCAAGGCTTCAAGGTTTTATGAAAATTGTCGGGCTATTGCGGTGTGGGCATGCCTCAAACATTTGTTTGTTACATTATAGTAATTGTAAAATAATTCTGAGTGAACAAAATAGCAGCACTAAGTTCAGTGACTGAACAAAAATAAATAAATATACCCCTGTGAAAGAGTGTATCATACATATACTAAAAAATGTGCATATATATATATATATATATATATATATATATATATATATATAAACATATACATAAGGTGAACTGAGTAATTGTGATTAAATGTTCAAAACGTTCATTCAGTGGTCAAAAATAAATTGTAACAAGCCAAGGCCCAGATTCAGAAAGCAATTACGCCTGTCTAACTGGTGTTAGACAGGAGTAATTTCAAATTTCGCGCGCCGTATCACTAGTTTGAATCCTCAAACCATGATACGGCGGCTTCGGGCTTCGATCCGAGAGGCTTACGTCTTCGTAAGCCTTCGGATCTACGCTGCGATATTTTTGCGGCCGCTGGGAGGAGTTCGCGTCGTTTTCATGTGTCGGGATATGCAAATGTGTTTTTACGGCGATCCACGAAGATACGAGTGGTCTTCGCAATCGCTTTCGTCTATTTTTTTTTACGTACTATTAGACCAGCTTTTTGCTGGTCTAACGGTACGTAGCCCATGTTAAGTATGGCCGTCGTTCACGACGTCGATTTTTATTTTTATTTTTTACGTAACTCGTTCGGGACTAGGATTGTGCGTAAACGACGCTACTCAAACAACGAATGACGTAACGACGTGTTTTCGCGCAATGCACGGCGGGAAATTTGCGAACGGAGCATGCGCAGTTCGATCGCCGCGGGAACGCGCCTATTTTAAATGCTTCACGCCCCCTACTCGCGCAGATGGATTGCGACGGGAGAAATACACTACGCCGCCGTCGTTTACTGGACAAAATCTACCTGGATTCCACGTAGAGCCAGGTAAAATACAGCAGCGTAGTGTATTTCTGATACGCTACGAGAATCCAATTCTCTGTGAATCTGGGCCCAAGTCTTTAAGTGATTCAATTTCAAGTGATAGTTACATTATAGTAATTGTTATATGTTTATTTCATGATACATTCAATACTAGAGCTGTATGGATTATAATGGTGTTCTGGGTTTTAATTACGGTAGGTTAAATTGGCTGTTTGTAGAGTATATCCCTTTTTTAATTGCCACTAATACATTTTTGTTTTTTTAGGCATTGCTTATCTATTTGCTAAAGCATATTTACTCTCAAAAAAGCCATGTTACCTGGACACCTGCATTCGCTGTGGAGAGCTGGCCTGGCAGAAAGGTCTTCTTAAGAAAGGACCTGGTATTTGTCATGGAGTGGCAGGCAGCGCCTATGTGTTTCTATTGCTTTATAGACTTACTGGTAACTCCAAGTATATCTACAGAGCACAGAGGTTAGTGTCATCACCCCACTGTTTATATACAAAGTCTAATATATAGTTCCGTACTACTAGAAAAGTAAAAATAAAGTCCTATATGGTTACTGTGGTAACCACTTGAGAAGGGTAAGAGTGCTATAAATACATGTGTGAGATCTGGAAAAACACTCAAGGCAAGATAAACTATCAGAGGCCCAGAGTGAGAAACCACAATGGGAAAATTAAGTGTGAAATTGTCACCAAAAAATTATAAATTATGCCTCAATGACCATGATTTATAGGGTGAAGTTGCATATCAAACCTCAGGCATCTATGAGGTATGAAAACAATTTCTGACATCTGAAACTTAAGTGCAGAATGTTAATCTTTTTCTTTTTTTTTACAGAAACAATTTTGAAAGTTAGCTAATGTCAGAAAAATCAATGTTGAATTTGTTTAGGGAATTCATGAAAAGCCAGTGTTTTCTGAACTCAATGTAAGGTTCCTAAGAAGTGTCAGTGGAAAAGAAAATAAGCAAATAATGCAAAGATACTACGGCCATTTAATTTAATCCAAAAGGAGTGCACATTTCAAGAAATTACCAAACATACATTCAAAAATATACTTATGCAGAATCATTCTCAATTAATAACAATTTAGATATACTTCTTGGTGTTTATCGCTGCCATACGTGTCCTGCACCACACACTGCTTGGTGCAACAATATGCTTATTCTTTGCACATAAAATGTATGCAATATTTGTAATTATATGGCACATACATTTTGACGTTAATGTGATTTGTCACAAAGAGAGATCACCCTGTTTCTGATGCTCATGTCACATTCCACAGTAACGTGCATTGCAATTCATTGTTTATTTGGCACACTACTATAAATGTCGCAGCCAGCACTCTCTAAATGATGCACCACAGATTTCTTTGCGTCTGCAGAGTAAATACAATATCATTTTTAATAACTTTGAAGGCCAATAAGAAGGGAGTTACAGAAGTCAAGGTGAGGTATAGGCATGGGCTTCGAGTTCGACTCAAACTCACGTTCGACTCGAACATTGCCTGTTCGCATTTTCAGCGAACAACAAACAATTTGGGGTGTTCGCGGCAAATTCGAAAAGCCACGGAACACCCTGTTAAAGTCTATGGGAGAAATCTAATGTGCTAATTTTAAAGGCTAATATGCAAGTTATTGTCCTAAAAAGTGTTTGGGGACCTGGGTCCTGTCCCAGGGGACTTGTATCAATGCAAAAAAAAAGTTTTAAAAACGGACGTTTTTTCGGGAGTGAATTTAATAATGCTAAAAGTGAAAGGGGGGGGGGCAGAGTGCGCCCCCCCTCTCCTGAACCGTACCAGGCCACATGCCCTCAACATGGGGAGGATGTCCCCATGTTGATGGGGACAAGGGCCTCATTCCCACAACCCTTGCCTGATGGTTGTGGGGGTCTGAGGGTGGGGGGCTTATCAGAATCTGGAAGACCCCTTTACAAAGGGGACCCCCAGATCCTGCCCCCCTTATGTGAATTGATAATGGGGTACATTGTACCCCTAACATTTCATGAAGGAAGTGTAAATAGCTCAGTTTTAGAAAAATGTTGCTTGAGTAAGTGGTATGACATTTACACTAATATGTTAGCTAATAACTTAGTAATGCAAGAGGAGACTGAAGGGGTGAGGTGGGGAGTAGAGAGATACATTTTGGTGTCATCAGCATAGAGATGGAATTGGAAGCATTGGGAGTTTATCAAGTGACCAAAGGAGGATGTGTAGATGGAGAATAGAAGGGGTCCCACAACAAAACCTTAGGGAACCCCTACAAAAAAGGGAAAGGGAGAGGAAAAGACAAAATTATAGGTGACCCTGAAGGAACCCTGTGAGAGGAAAACTAGGAAAGAGCAGACTCTTGGAGGCCAAGGGAGTGAAGTTTTTTTTAAAGAGGAGCGATTGGTCAACAGTTTTAAAGGCAGCAGACAGGTCTAGTAGTAAGAGTATGGAGTAGTGGCCTTAGGCTTTAGCATCTCATAAATTGTTAGTGAGTTTTAGTAGGGCAGTTTTGAGAAGTTTTACCAGCAAAAGCCAGACTATAAAGGCTGATGAGGTCCAGTAAGGTATTGGGTTGATCTGTACATGCTTTAGAGGAGAGGGGAAGGTGCCAGTAGAGAGGGAGAGATTAAAGATGTGAGTGAGAGAGCACATGATAGAGCATAGGATAGAGCAAGAGGGGGTAACCATAGTGGTTCCCAAGGAACAGGGTCAAGCGGACAGGTGGTAAGGTGGGCTTGTGAGAAAAGTTTGGTGACCTCTTCTGTAGTAACCATTCAAAAGAGGAAAGCAGTGAATGTGGTTTTGGACAGTGTATGTTAAGTGGGATAGATATGTATGCAGGGGGGATGTCTCCACAAATTTCATCAGTCTTGTTTTTGTAAATTTCCTGAGCAGTGAGTGAGTTACTGAGTGGAGGTGGTGGTGGACATAGTGGAGAGTTAAAGGTAAAGAAGAGCTGACAAAGACTGGATGCCATAGCCATAATGATAGTGATTAAGCAGGCTTGTTTGGCTGCATGAAGGCTGGATTCACACCTATGCAGTTTTAGTGCTTTTTGCATTTTGCAGATTTACACTACAGAACAGTTCCATAGGAAATGGTAAATGGACTGTAGTGCAAATCTGTAAAATGCAAAAAGCAATTTAAACTGCATAGGTGTGAATCCAGTCGAAGGGAGGTATTGTATTTTAAGAAGGCAGATTTATATAGGGTGAAGGCTTTCAGGGATTTGGTTTTACACTCCAGTGCACAGCTATGTCTCTTGAGATTTCAGGTGTCATCAGTCAGAGTTTGATTGGAGGAGCAAATGCATCCAGTGAGGATAAGAGTGAACTATAGTACATGGAAGTAAACAGGTGAGATTTTACCATAGAGCAGTGATTCTTAACCTTTCTAGTGCCGTGACCCCTTGATACGATTTCCAAAGTTGTGGGGACCCCTAACAGTAAAAAATTTTGTAGTGTGGGTTGTCAACACCCAAGACAAAACAAGTAATTTGCGCCCCTAACCATTACATTTGTGAAGGATTAAAACCCCTTATTGTACATTTTAGTATGTACCACTCTTTGATCTCCTTTCTTTCCCTTTTATCTCTCTATCCTAATTTCTTCTTTTTTTTTCCCCCTCAATCTAGCTGTCTTTCTTGCTCTTTCTCTTAATCTTTCCGAGTGAGTGAATAACTTATATAGCACTACAAATGCAAACTGAAATCGCCTCTTGTTCCCCCTCTTTTCCTTTCTATGTATTCTCTATTTTTATTCATTTCCTTACTCCTTGGGTGTTGGGATGAGTGGCAGTGCTGGTGGGAGAGTTGGGATGGGTGGCAGTGCTGGTGGGAGAGTTGGGATGGGTGGGAGAGTTGGGATGAGTGGCAGTGCTGGTGGGGCAGTTGGGATGAGTGGCAGTGCTGGTGGGGGAGTTGGGATGATTGGCAGTGCTGGTGGGGTGATGGGATGAGTGGCAGTGCTGGTGGGGTGATGGGATGAGTGGCAGTGCTGGTGGGGTGATGGGATGAGTGGCAGTGCTGGTGGGAGAGTTGGGATGAGTGGCAGTGCTGGTGGGAGAGTTGGGATGGGTGGCAGTGCTGGTGGGAGAGTTGGGATGGGTGGCAGTGCTGGTGGGAGAGTTGGGATGGGTGGCAGTGCTGGTGGGAGAGTTGGGATGAGTGGCAGTGCTGGTGGGAGAGTTGGAATGAGTGGCAGTGCTGGTGGGAGAGTTGGGATGGGTGGCAATGCTGGTGGGAGAATTGGGATGAGTGGCAGTGCTGGTGGGAGAGTTGGGATGAGTGGCAGTGCTGGTGGGAGAGTTGGGATGAGTGGCAGTGCTGGTGGGAGAGTTGGGATGAGTGGCAGTGCTAGAGGGAGATTTGGGATGAGTGGCAGTGCCACTTCACATTTCTCACCAGTCAGCTGACTTAGAGTCTCTGCCCCCCCAGCCATGTTGTGAACTAAATGGGCGGCTGCAAAGAGGCTGAGTGGGTGGCTGTGGGTTCCAGGGACAGCCCTGCTGGCTGGCTGCAAGAGGTGCGGACTTCAGGAAAAGCCCAGGATTCGGTGACCCCTGGCAAATCATAATTTGACCCCCGAGGGGGTCCCGACCCCCAGGTTGAGAACCACTTCCATAGAGGGATCCAGTAGCAGAATAGAGAACAGACGGTGCGGGGGTAGGTGGTTGAAAACAGAGAAACTGTGAAATGGATAAGGTTATTATCAGAGAGAGGAAAGGGCATGTTGGTGAGGTTGTAGGGAGTGCAAAGATGGGAGACTACAAGTGACTTTAATGAATTTGCTGTAACATGATCTTTAGAGTGTTTTAATCTGTAGGTCTCTATTTTCATCACGGTGCAGCCAACTGTGTTCCCCCCTCACGTCATATTGCTCCTGAATGCTGCAGGATGTAAGATTGGCCCTTCCGACATTTTTCTGCAATACTCCATATTAGGAAAATATACCGTCATGGCCACTAGATGGAGCTGACAATCAAAGGAAATGCACATGACAAAACACATTACAAGGACTGTTTGCTATGACTGTATGAATGCTGAGCAATTTCTTTATAAATAGACTCCTACATTTTCAGTTAGTAAACGGGTGCTATAGACAGATTACCCTCATTAATAAAAACATTGAACTACAAGCAGTACCACAAGATCCATGATGTGAAACATCCACACAAAAACTAGTTAGGCAAAGAAACTCTTGAGTTTCTTCATTGTATTTTTTTATTTTTATTTTATTATTATAGATGTTAATTTTTTGGAAGTCACTGAACTCCTTGTGACAGTTATTAAATGCTATTATATGATTTGTTTATATTGTTTCTGCATATTTTCAGTGTGTACTTTGTAATTACAATAATCTGTTTTATGCATTCTTTAGTTTATCTCCTCATATGTTCTTCTCTCCTTTTAGGTTTGCAGAGTTTCTGTCTTCAGATGAGTTCAGAGCTGGATCGTGCACTGTGGAAAGCATCTACAGTCTATACGAAGGCTTGTCAGGAACAGTCTGTTTTTTGGTTGATTTATTACAGCCTAACCAGGCTGAATTCCCACTTTTTAATGTCTTTGTGTAGAGTCATCATTTGCTGTAATGAACCGGACCTGAGGCTCTTCAAATATGAGCCATGATGATTAGGGACAATGTCCTTGTGATTGATAGGTATAAACTGATATCAGATTTTGGATAATAATGGGGGGGGGGGGTGGACTAGTGGGGACCCATGAGGAAAGAAGAACTGGGGATGTCCCCAGGGAAAAAGGGATATATTAGTATAAATAGCTGTGTTTGTTGTTTATCATTGGAAATAGGGCTGGACTCTCAGTTATTAAATACTTCTCAAAATGTCCACAGAAAACTGGTAAGCTGGACCATATAATGATAGATATGGATTCAATGTAGACAGCAATGGTGTGGTACATAAAAAGGAAGAACAAAACAAGCAGGGACTGGTAATAGAGGTTTCTAGTTACACCTCTGCAAGCCCCATTATGAAGCCTAGCAAACGCTAAACCTCTCCGTGCAATGGGTAGAGAGTACATTTTTGTGCATTATTGACAGTTACAACTTTCATGTCATATTTAAAAAAACAAAACTAAAAATATAAGCACAGGTTATATTTAGTGACTAACCGTGTGCCAAAATGATTAGTAATCCAGAAATACAGACAGCTGTTTTCATATGTAAACCTTTAGAAAATTGAATACCTCTAAATGGGTGGGATTTTCTAGGCAACAAAAATTGGGGGTGACAACTGGGTCATAAAAAAATACTAATTTATTACAAAAACAATTATCACATACTAAATATTACACTTTACATAGTATCAAAAATACCAAAAAATACGTTTTTTTAAAAACCATGATTGTAGAGAAATGCTGTATGTTACCCCATGCCCCAGGACAAGGCTAAGGGCAGGGATGATTTTCCAACGCATTTCAAATTTATTCTTCTTCAGGGAAAATTGTACAGCTATTTTCTATAATGACAGAACAAAGAATTGAAAAACAGAACAAAACAAAGTACAAGGTTACATGATCATACATATAGGTACAGGATGGGTGCATATATCGGTCATGCGGGGCAGAGGTGGAGAGGGAGAGAAGGTGAGAGGTTCATAATCTCAAAAATTCGAAAAAGGAGACAAAAAAGGGAACCTTAATGTAAACTCACCATTCAACACATCAATCCTTCATACACCCCAGAGAGGACATGGATGTCCCAAATCCACCATAATGGCAAAGTCGAAAAAGGTACCCAAACAGTGCGTCCAAGAGGTCGCCTCCCACCTCCAGGGACCCCACATCACGGTGGGTGGATGGAAACAAATAGATTCAACTCTCTGATCAGCGATAAAACTTAGAGGGTGGTCCCAACTGTAATTGTCAAGCAAAGAATACATGAGTGGTTGTTGTTTCAAAAAAAGGGAAAAGGAAAAACGGCCAAATATGGATAACCAGATAAAAAGGCCATGAGTAAACTCACCAATTTGTGGGGAGAGAGACTCCAATCGCTCAAAAACTTTGCTGAACCACAACTTCAAAGGGAAAAAAAATCCATAGAGATATACAGCCAAAAATTGAACAGGGCAGCCGCCATATGTCCCTCCGCTCCTTCAGGAGATAGGAAGGGTGTGTGCTTGATCAGAAACCCCCCTGACATCCTTAAGTACTTACCTGGGTACAGGTGATAGGCTCCCTTACCTGATCTCCTCCCCATTGGTCGCAGAAAGAGCGGCAAAGTACTGCAAATAGATCTCTCATGTTAATGGGTGATGCAGAGAACGCCATTGCGTCTCTATGTAAGCCGCGCACATTGCGTTCCCAGCACAGGGAGTGGCGCGCCCCGATGACATCACAACGTCAGCGACATATTGTTTGTGCACGTCGCCAGTCAAACCAGACGTTGCTGGAATCTTACATGGTCAGGAGACCACGTCTGCCCGTGCGTCATTGACAGTGCGTCCGCGCGAGCATTGCATGTCGCGCTCCCAACACAGGGAGTGGCGCGCCTCAACGACATCATCACGTTAACACCACATCGTTCGCATCACAAAGAGAAACAAACGTTGCTGGCAACCCGCATAATTGGGAGGTCACACCTGCCTGTACGTCATTGCTGGTGCGTCCGGCAGACTTACTGTCTGCAAGTAAGGTAAACTCTGCACCAAGCGTCCATTACTTTGAAAAATAAAGGCAAAGTGATGGCAACAACCAAGACTAAGTTAAAAGGCAGGATCGTCTTTCAAACAACTGCATAAATATTAGGGTAGAGAGATCAATTACAATAGTTATTCGACAGGTTCTCCAATGGGAAGGGGCAAGAAAAAGGGAGGTTGGTATAGTATCTCTGAATACCCTGGACATGGGAATGATGGTTGATTCACCAATAAGGAAAAGGAATGATAGAAGATTTTATCTTCATCATTCGAAGAAAGGAGAATAAAAGTCACCACTGCCGGAGAAAAGAGCAAGCTCCCAGGGCAAGAATTGTCCGGGGAGCTAATTGAGCACAAAAGAGTGCTATTCTCCCCCGGCAGTGGGTGGGGGGGACCCTAGGAGGGGGGGGGGACATAACCTAGAAAACACAGAAAAAAGGGCACCCACCGAAAATTTGCCATAAGTGGAGTTGAACATAACATATCAACATAGAGAAAGCCCCAATGTCAGCCGACAAGCACCCATCCAGTATTACATATAACTTCACTTAGATCATATATTATACAACAATATCTTAAGGTATATATAGAAAAATACATTTGAATTATCAAAAAATACAAATGAGAATACACTATAAAGAAAAACAAAATAGACATCCTATTTGTCTCAAGTCTCAGGAACAAAAACCATATACCCCTAAGTATGGATACCGGAAGGGGCATCCCATAGGTGGACCAATCCACCAAGGGGGGAAAAAAGGGGGATGGGATAGGGGGGAGAAGGGGGAAGGGGAAAGGGGGGGGGGGAAAGAAGGGAAAACATCTCAAATATCTATCAAGGATATTGATGACGGTCAGGAGTATGGATATACCAAAATAAAAGACAATCAATACTAATCAGTTTTTCCTGAGCTGAAGCCCTCAAGGAAGGGTCTAAAGCTCTCCATTTCGTTAAGTCCTGGTGGGGTTGTGGCCCTAAGGCGTCTAATCCAGCGCATTTCGCGCTGGAGTAGAACCTTGTTCCAATCCCCCCCACGCAAAGGAATATGTAGCCTGTCCAGGACTGTGAAGTTAACTTTAGGCATGTGATACCCATGTTCCTTAGCCACATGTCTTCCGAGGGGCAGATACAGATTGCCTATCCCCATTGAATGCATATGTTTTTCAACTCTCTTCTGTAGGGGTTGTTTGGTCTTTCCCACATAGAATGAGTTGCATTGACATTGCATTAGGTATACCACGCCCCGTGTCTTGCAATTAGCATAGTGTTTTAACGCAAAGGTCTCTCCATTGGGTAATGTTAATGTGGTCCTTCTTCCTATGACCTCGCATTGGGAGCATTGCCCACACGGGAAGGTTCCATAGATTTTACATGGATCCTTCTTACTATTTCCCTTATATTCACTCTGGACCAACATAGTCCCGAGCGAATCTGCTTGTCTAAAGGTTAGTTGTGGTTTATCTGCAATGAGGTTCCGAAGGATAGGGTCTTCTGTGAGTATAGGCCAGAACTTTGAGATAATTTTTCTTATTCGTGTGTGTTCATTAGAGAAAGACAGAATAATTCTTGAACTATTCTCTTCGGATTTCATAGGATGGAGTTTGTTTTTAAAGATCAGACTCCTCCTATTTGTATTTTTAACTCTATTGAACGCTTTTTTGAGGCACGTTTTTGTATAGCCTCTGGCGAACAAGCGAAGAGCAAGGGCATCACATTGGTCGTGAAAGTCATTATCCAATGAACAGTTTCTCCTAATCCTAAGGAATTGACTATAAGGGATCGAATTTTTTAATGGTTCAGGATGAAAACTGGTAGCGTGGAGTATGGTGTTACCCGCTGTCTCCTTTCGAAAGAGGGTAGAGTTGATTTTGCCCTCCGAGTCTTTTCTAATGATAATGTCCAAGAAACTGATCTCTGACTGACTATGGGACTTTGTGAAGAAGAGATTGAATTCATTGTGGTTCATGAGCTTTAGTAGCTCAATTAAACCATCTTCAGGACCGTCCCAAATAATAAAAATATCATCTATGTAGCGCTGCCACATGAGAATGTTGGCAGCGCACATAGACGCATTCTCTCCCAGGAGGAAATCCCGCTCCCACTCCCCCAGGTACAGGTTGGCATAGGAAGGTGCACAGCACGTTCCCATTGCCACACCCTGTACCTGGAGGTAGTGGGAGCCCTGGAAGAGAAAGGTGTTGTGATGGAGTATAAATTCCAACATGGTTAGAATAAATGTGTTAAATTTTCAGTCAGTTGTTGGCCGCTGTTTTAAAACCTGCCCAACAGCCTTTAACCCCAAGTTATGGGGAATGCTGTTGTATAAGGTTTCAACGTCTATGGTAACCAACCAAGCATCCCCAGGAATAGTCAAGTCCTCGAGCATCTGTAGAAGATGTATTGTATCTTTTGTGTACGAGGGTAGATCAAGAACATGTGGTCTTAAATATTGATCTATAACTTGGCTGACTCCCTCGGAGATTGAGCCATTGCCGGAGATGATTGGTCTCCCGGGGGGGGGGGGGGGTCTGAAATGCTTTTATGGACTTTGGGTAGGGCATACATAGTGGGTTGCCTGGGGTGTTGGATGCGAATGAATTCCCAAAGATCTTTGATGATCACTCCTCTGTAGAAAAAATCATCCACAAGGGAGTAAAAATCTTTGTTAAAGCCATCGGCTAAAGCCGAAGAGATCTTCCGATAGCATTGTTTGTTGTTTAGGATTTTTAGACACATCCTCTCATAATTAATATTATCCATAAGGACAACATTGCCCCCTTTATCTGAGGCTTTTATTGTCACCTCTGGGAGATTCCTCAGAGTTTTTAATGCATATTGTTGTTCTGAACTCAAATTAGAGTGAACATTCTCCTTTTTCATTGTTTCTAATTCTTTGGAGGTTTGCCTGACAAAAAGAGAGATGGCTGGGTTTTGATTCAAAAACGGAAACTTGTTAGATTTCCGTCTGAAAGTGACCCTGTAGTCTCTCTCCTCCTCAGGCTCCTCCAACATCTCATTGTCCCAGGCTCCATCTAATGTGGAATTTTCCTGAAGTAGGAGATTGAGATCCCTAAGAGCTTTAAAATCAGCTGTTTTAAGATTGGGAGCTATATCTTTAGTCTGGTCCACATGTTTGGCATATAGGCTCTTATAAAAAAGCCTACGGGCGAAAAGATAGACATCCTTGACTGCATCAAAAGTGTCCATGCCACTATTTGGACAGAACGAAAGTCCAAATGATAACACTTCATGTTCTGTAGGTGTGAGATTGTGTGAAGAAAGATTTATAATATTGAGACCCCCTCCTGTCCCGTTTTTAGGGGAACAGGGGGGATTTCCATTAGTGTTGGGGGTACCAGCGGGTTCCCCCTCTTGTCCAAAAAATTATCAAGTATTGTACGTGGAGCCTTGGGAACAGTCCCAGTGTCCTTTTTTGGAAACAATCTCTTTCTGCGACCAATGGGGAGGAGATCAGGTAAGGGAGCCTATCACCTGTACCCAGGTAAGTACTTAAGGATGTCAGGGGGGTTTCTGATCAAGCACACACCCTTCCTATCTCCTGAAGGAGCGGAGGGACATATGGCGGCTGCCCTGTTCAATTTTTGGCTGTATATCTCTATGGATTTTTTTTCCAAATTATTTCATATGTAAACTTTGGCTGCAAAAGAAGAGCTTTGCCCAACCTTGTCCTGCTTCATCTTCAACCTTCCAGGTAAAAGGTTTTCTTGGTGCCTTCATGGCAGCATACCAATGGTTGGTGGCTCCACCCTCGACCAACCCACAAGACTACGTAACTCAAAAAAAAAAAAGAGTTATTCCCCCTTCTGGTATTCTTTTTTCCTGTCCTCAGCAATGCAGGATCACAGATCAGCCCTGCCTCACCAACATATGGTGTGACCATTGCAGGTTCAAGCTCTCCTGCAGTATGGAGTCCCATTACCTGGGCTGCTAAATGCCCCATATAAGTATGGGAGCCCATTTTTCTGTGGATCTTTTTTGAGGCCTGTTTTCCAGGAGCATCTCCTTCTCCTCTGTGGCTTTTGGCTTGCTATTCCGGGGGCAAGACAGCACAAGGTTTAGTATATTCAATTACTTCTATACCTGTCTGGAGCCTCCAGTGGAATTGTTTCTCATCCTCTCCAAAGCTTTTAGCACTGCCTCCATGTGCGCTGGCATGCCATCTCCCCCTTTCCGTGGGTTCCTTCCTGGAGCCGCCAATGGCCTGACACTGCCGCCATGTGCACCGGCATACTGCCCCCTTCCTGTGTGTTCAGGCACTTTGCGCGTGACTCTGAACACACCTTCATCATCTCGGGGGGTGGAGTCACAGCATAACAACAGCCTATAGGTTCATTTGAGCTAGGCTGTTAGAGGGAAGACATCTTCACCTGTCTTCTCCACTCTCTACCTCCCTCTCTGCTTATTATGGAGCTTGGCCAAGGTGGTGTTGGTGTATGGGGGTTTTAATATGTGTATATTTATGTATGTGTATATATATATATATATATATATATATATATATATATATATATATATACAGAGCGTTTTTTTTTAGCAAATAGGTGGAGGAACTCAACCACGACCCCGTTCAGATTTCTAAAAGAGTAGAAGGGTCCTAAAGGGGCATAAAATACCAGGATTGCATTGAATACAGAGTGCAGAGTTCAGGGGGTTACACGCAGAGTGCAGAGCTATCACTTGTGAACACAGAAACCAGACTTCTGTGTTTACAAGTGATTGTGGTGACCAGGCACCAAAGGGTCTGAGCCAGAGGTGGTGGAACGGAGTTCCCCCAAGTTCCCCCTGAAAAAAAGCCCTGTATATATATATATATATATATATAAAAAATGTGTAGACTCTTTAAAATTTGATTATTGCAGTACCCTCCCTGTAAGCAAGTTATTTACCATTGGTTTGCAGCTATGAAAGCACCAGGAAAATGGTAAATTTAATACTCACCTTTCCGTAATTTTCCTTTCCTGGTGCCTACCCATGGTGCCTACCTTCTATAATCCTTAAAGTTCTGAAGACTAGTTACAATAATACCTGAGGGGAGTAACTCTTTTTTTTATAGAGCTATGTGGTCCTGTGGGTTGATCGAGGGCGGAGCCACCAACCATTGGTGTGCTGCCATTGGTAGGCACCAGGAAAGAAAAATTACGGAAAGGTGAATATTCAATTTTCCGTTATCTTATTGGCCCATGGGAAGATCCATGAGGTTGGTGGTAAAGCTAAACTGTATGTAAAAATTGGAGGATTGCAAATAATTTCAGTTGCCTATACTGGATCTACTGATTCTTTTGACATATGGATTTTAGTAAAGGCAACCTCTGCAACACTTGGTGTGAATTTCCCAGGTTTGCATCAAGTTTACTTAAACCTCACTCTAGCATGTGTGAAAATGATGGTAAAGGAACAATTGAGTGCTTATCTATAAATTGTAGAATGATTAGACAATAACAGCAATCTCTTTTTTTAAATTTTGACTTTGTATAAAATTGTCATCTTAGTAAAAAAAAAAAATGTGTAAAATTAAAGTGGCACTAAACAACATCCTTATTTTTCAAAAATAATCTATACATAACCACAACCTAATGGTCGTGTAATACATTTTTCATTAAATTGTTTCCTATGGTGTTTTCTTCCTCCTCGTAACATCAGTGAACTTTTAAACCTCCCCTATTCCCCCCTCCCCACTTTCTTTTGTTTAAAATGAGCAGTGCACATGTGTTGTGTTCATGTGAACTGCTCTATACACATTAAAAATCCCATAGACCAAAGCTTCTCAACTTAAGTACCCCCAACATGTCATGTTTTCAGGATTTCCCTCAGATCAAACGGCTGTGGTAATTACTAAGGCAGTGAAACTGATTAAATCACCTGTGAAAAATAATGAAAAGCCTGAAAACATGACCTGTTGGGGGTACTTGAGGACTGGAGTTGAGAAACGTTGCCATAGACCAGTGGTGGCAAACCTTGGCACCCCAGATGTTTTGTAACTACATTTCCCATGATTCTCATGCACTCTGCAGTGTAGTTGAGCATCATGGGAAATGTAGTTCCAAAACATCTGGGGTTCCAAGGTTCACCATCACTGCCATAGAGCATAGTCCCTAGATCATCTCAGGAGTGATTATGTCTCTACGAATGGAAGTAGCACCGACTAACAGGAACATGGATCACAACAGCAATAAAAAACAAAACAAAAACAAATATTTATAGATTTGGACCATAGCAAAAGCAGGTAAATAATATATACTTAAATACGATTTTTATTTTTATTTTTATTTTTAAATTGGAGTTTATTGCACAATAGCCTTGATCTTGTATTTTCCATAATTATGAAGTCATAGGAATTGTCCTCATCACAAGACAATCAGATTGTAATCGTTTCTGGAAATTGACAAGCAAAGCAAATAAGAGGTCTACAAAATAAAATGCAGGTCTTATCATCCATCTCCTCTACATATAGTATGTTTGATCTGTTTCAGAATAGTCGAATACTGTAGTTGTTTAGAATTCTAGTCTTAAAGGAACACTAAAGGTTTGTTTTTTATTAGATGAATTGATTGCTGTAAGCTAAAGCATTTAAATATCACTTACCTCGTTTTTCCTTTTGACCTCCAAAATACAGTAATCCAGGTTTAAAAATGCCATTTTTTGCTTTGCGGGCGCTTTACAGGCGCTTTACATGTCAGAGAATGAAAAAAAAAGCAATTTAAATGTTAAATGTCAATAAGAAGTAACATTTCTAGCAGAGAAATTAAAGCTAGTCATACATTGAGAGCATTTCAGATGGTTCTTAATGAACCGGACAAAGTTCACTATGTGGGTGACTCTTTTGGCACCATTTTGCCCAACATACTTCAGCTGAAAAACTGAAGGAACCAGCTGGAAAATTGTCTTCTGGACAGCAGCTGTATCCAACAGCTAAGTTATATTTCCAATGACTCTTAATTATGCATAAAAATGAGTAAATTAATAATAATATATATATATATATATATATATATATATATATATATATATATATATATATATATATATATATATATATATATATATATATATATATATATATATATATATATATATATATATATATATATATATATATATATATATATATATATATATATTGTAAAGTACAATACCTGTGAAGTGCTGTAAATCTTCCAATCCCTAACCAAAAAAAACAAAACAAACAACAACATTAGTGCAAAATATAAAGTGCCAAGTCAAATAATGTGCAGCCAATGACTATACACAAAATTCTTCTCAACTTTGTTTGTGTTTCAAGTTTCAATTCCAGACTGGTGGCCTATACCTGCACACCACATCATATTTGGGGGTGAACTCAACAAGAGTTATTGACCCCTTAAGTCAATAAGTTGTTCAAAATGCATATTTCCACAATAGATGGTACTTCACATCACCCACTCTTCCTTCCAGAATTTGTCATCTTCAACAGGGTACATGGATTACCAAAACATTGAAGAGGTAGACTTTCCTAACGCTAAACATTTCACAGGAAACTATAAAACTCACATGTACTGTAATGAGTGGTCATCCAGCACTAAAGCCTCGTACACACGATCAGTCCATCCGATGAGAACGTCTGAATGACCGTTGTCATCGGTTAACCTATGAAGCTGACTGATGGTCAGTCGTGCCTACACACCATCAATTAAAAAAACCATCGTATCAGAACGCGGTGACGTAAAACACAACGACGTGCTGAAAAAAATGAAGTTCAATGCTTCCAAGCATACGTCGACTTCTGAGCATGCATGGATTTTTAACTGATGGTCGTGCCTACAAACGATCATTTTTGACCTATCGGTTAGGAATCCATCGTTTAAATTTAAAGCTGGCTTTTTTTTAACCGATGGTTAAATAACCTATGGGGCCCACACATGATCGGTTTTGACCGGTAAAAACGGTCCATCAGACCGTTGTCCTCTGTTTAAAGCGGGGGTTCACCCTAAAAAAACTATATACCATTAGATCCAGCATACTGCTGATATCTGCAGTATGCTGGGTCCCACCCCCCTCCCCGCTGTACCTACCGTCTTATTGTAGTTTTCACCCAGCTTCCGAGTTTTCTCTGCCCCGGGGAATAGGCGTTCCTAAGACCAGGCGTAGATGATTGACGTGCTGGTAAAGCGCGTCACGCCTTCCAAAAATACCCGAAGTGGGACTCGGTTTTTTACACTACACATTTTTAATTACATCAGAGTTTATTTATTAATAGATCCATAATGGGAGAAGAGTCAGTGTTTCCCACAGGAACCATTCTGGAAGACTTTAACGTGAAGCTTCTGTTGGTCAACACAGGCAATTTTTATTCATTACTATTTATAAATAAGCCCTGCTGCAAGGAAGGAGGACATATATTCAGGTACTATATCCCAAACAGCAAGCATAACTTGCCACAAATTTGTAATGCACACAATCGTTTTTCAGCATGTAGAAAAACAAAGTTTTTCCAACTTCATCATTGAAACAACGTTGGCCACACACCATCGTTTAAAAAAAATGCTCTAGCAAAGCGCGGTGACGTACAACACGTACGACGGCACTATAAAGAGTTCCATTCGTCTTTGGGCTGCTTTAGCTGATTCCGTGTTAGTAAAGGACGATTCGTGATTTTCTGTCTGTTACAGCTTGATGAATGTGCTTACTCCATTATGAACGGTAGTTTTACCAGAACGAGCGCTCCCGTCTCATAACTTGCTTCTGATCATGCGCAGGTTTTTCAAGTCGTTTTATCCCACACACGATAATTTTTTACAACCCGAAAAACGACATAGTTTAAAATGTCATAAAAAAAAGCAGCATGTTCGAAAAAAAATGTGGTCGTTTTTCAGAACCCGAAAAATGATGTGAAGCCCACACACGATAATTTTGAAAGACATTTTCAAAAAACGTTGTTTTTTTCATGTCGAAAAACAATCGCGTGTACACGGCATTATTCTTGTTAACTTGCTACACATTTTCACTGGCAAGTTGTACACTTGCAGATCACTTGAAGCACAATTTGTAGTTGACACTTTTCCAATTTGTAGCAAATTTGGTTGGCAAGTCTCTAGCAAGAGCAAAGTTGCAGTGATGAGTCTACAGCAAGAGCTCTGCAAGTCACAGTGACCCCTGTGGTGGGATGACCATTGCACAACATAACTGAACCAGAACTTGCAGCAGGCTTGCAGAATGTTTGGTCTGGAGTCATGCAATGCAGACTTTTGAAGCCTGACAAGTTTAGCAATAGCATTTTCAAACTTGCAGCTCAATTGCTTGATTGGAATTGTGCATCAAATGTCCAGAATTTCTTTTGTTTGTAACATATGTAGTTTAAACCCATCACAGTATCAAAATCTAATGATACATGGCCTTAATGATTCAGAATGCTAAAAAACAAAAACATATTTCCACTAACAGTATTAATTTCATTATAAATAGTTCAGGTTGATCACTAGTCTTTGTGAGGCTTACTATTGCAGTACTGAGAATCTTGCGTTATCCAGTGCCCAATCACATGACCTATACCGAGTTATTAGTCATGTGATCTCTTCTAGAGAATATTGAAAAACCAATCTCAGGAAACTATTTAGGCAGAGACACATTGATTGGGATGTTCTTTCTGAGCAGTGTCCTGCTATTGAGATCCTCAAATCTTCTGTATTAGCAGAAAGCATAAGACCAGTGTTTTGGAATAGGTTGCTTGACTGAACGGTGGTTGATATTTATTATTAAGGCAACATTTTGCAACTGTGTCATTCATTTGTATTTTTAATGTGCAGGGTAAATATTGATGTTACACAAAATTTATTTTATAAGGGCCCTTTCTCACAGGCCGAACGTTCAGGTTTGCCTGTCAGTTTTTTAGGCGGACCTGAACGGGCCATTCGTGCACCTCTATGGAGCCACAGTTGTCAGCGGTGACATGCCCGCTGACATCCGACCGGCTCCGATCCACCAAAGGTTGATGGAGGAAAACCCTACTTTTCCATCTGTCTGGCGGATTGGATCGGATGACAACGGACTCTACGGTCCGTCGTCATCCGATCCCCCATAGGGGAGAGCGGCGCTCTGACAGGTTGGTCCCTGCACAGTGTGCAGAGACCAACCTGTCATCTGCCTGCTCAGTGGGGATCGACAGAGCGATCCCCGCTGAGCAAAGCGGAGCCCACACATGGACACGTCTGCGTGAAAGGGCCCTTAGAGGTCTGTTTAAAGACATGGCCTTATCTTTGATTTTTGTTTAATTTTATCTAAAGAAATATTAAAAATTACTTAAACAGTGTTTATTGTAGACCTGTGTATTTATAGATTAATGTAGCCTTAATGTAATATTAGCCTTTATATTGTCCTTATTAATAATTGTGAATAACCTTTTTATTTTATATACATTGTTTTATTTTTCTATATTTGCTAGATTTGGTTGCTAACAGTGTTTTTTATGCAGGTTTTTGTTGCACATCATTGATTAATTTCTGTGCACTACAAATAGCCTAAGAATTATCATTTGTAAAAAATAATAAAGATTTTGTACAGTGTTGCCTTATTGTCTTATTAATTATTAATGCATTCATCCTCCTTCATTTTCTTCTCCCTTTTTTTGCTTTTTTTTGCTTCTAGTTTGTCTGCTTCTACAAATACCGCTTCAAAACATGACATGGTCAGTCACTTCAAATCCGATATTAAAGTACACTAACCATGTAATGTTTTTAAGTGGTTGTAAAGACTAAACGTTTTATTTTTATTTATACTTTAATGCATTCCCTGCATTAAAGTGATGTTAAATGCTCGATTTTTATTGAAATAACATACTGTAGGATGCATTAAGGTGAAAAAACATGAGGGTTTACAACCCTTTTTAAAGGCTTGGCTGGTCAAATTTTTCTAAATCAATGGTGATTTTCAAAAGAAAATTTGTATGTAATTCGACGATGTATGGCTGGCTGGAGTCATAGCCATGGGATGTCCCAAAGCAGTCCAACTGAAGGGTGTGCAACAAAGAAGAAGAAAACACAGACAGGCCCAGGTATCAAAGGGATAAGAAAGGGTTCACCAGAGATCAGAGAACAGCTTCAGGTACCTTATAGAAAATAAAGAGTGCAATCAGCGCAAAAAATTAGGATCAACAAATAGTTAATAATAGTAGTTAAATATTGTGAAAAAACATATATATT